>CAMZMU010000048.1:3847047-4447047 GCA_947311845.1 Poa pratensis
AACGTCGGTCAAGGCGATGACCGATATGATGATGGAGACTCGGCCATGGCACGAGCCTGGATACCACAGAGTGGATGGGGCGTTGGGACCTCGGATAGGAGGTCGGATGTTGCTCCGGCGATGTCCGTAACAAGCTGATAGACTCACTTGTCTGAGCAACTGGAGGAGGAAGGCCCTCCTGGTCCCGGCATGTTTTGGACCTCGGATCATGAAGGAGCCACCACCACCAGTATCTCAGTTCCAGTTAGGTCGGAACACCAAGCCATACAATGGGAGCACCAAGCCACAAGATTGGCTGACAGATTATGTATCCTCGGTGCACATTGCGGGGGGCAATCGCCGATGGGCGGTCCGGTATCTCCCGCACATGTTGGAAGGTCCAGCTCGATCTGGCTGAATAATTTGCCGGAGTATAGTATCAACTCCTGGATAGACTTGGAGCTGGCGTTTAACGCAACTTTGCTAGTACATACAAGAGGCCAAACCGACCTCAGCTCCTGGCGGCATGTAACAAGATGATCATGAAACTGACCGAGAATTCTAACTCGGTGGAGCAATGTTCGGAATTCCGTGAAGGAGTGGTAGAGGCCAGGCCATTTCCTGGTTTGCAGATGGCTGTCGACATGGCAGCATGCTGTGGCAGAGGCTCCAGAGAGATATGCCGAGATCCCTAGCAGAAACAATCCGGGTTGCAGATTCTTATGCCCTGGGTGATCCGATGCACCAGCAGCAGAGGCAGGAGCACGTAACAGAAGGAGGGAGCCAATAAACAACCGGCTCGGACCAAGGTGTAATGACCGTCAGAGTTCGGACAGAAGAGGAGGGAGCCGGACATCCCTAACCCCTCCAACCAAGTTGCAGCGGTGAACCCGGATCAGCCCGGAGCTGGAGGTGTCCAGAGGCCAAAAATCAATGGTCCGGCATTTAGTCCGAACCAGGAGCCACCCATGACCTATGAATCAATGATAGATGGTCCGTGCTGTTACCATACGACGACCCGCGCAAGCCAGCCAACCATTCAACCCGGCAGTGCAGCTGGAACCGCAGAATCAGAGAAGAGGGGGCAAGGGCCGGAGGAATCAGAACAGGACCACCACCTCAGAGATTTCAGCCGAGGTCCCACCCTAATCTGTCCGGAGCAAATGTTACCCCGGTAACCACTGCACCTCTTCCGAGGCCTGCAGCAGCAAGACCCGTGAATGTGGTGAATGTCCGAGGTAATAACAACAACAATGGTGCCGGACCAAGTCAGCAGTATGAATACCCCGGAAATGACTATAGAGAGGTTCATGCGAGCTATGTGGTCTTTGTGACCGAGCCAACTGACAAGAAGAGCGTGCAGAGGCGTGCCATGGAGGTGAATGCAGTAATGCCGGTGGTGCCGACCTATATGAACTGGTCTGAGCAGGAGATCACTTGGAGCAGAAAGGACACACCTCGGATCATGCCGAGTCCTGGAAAGTATGCCCTGGTGGTAGATCCAACGTTGTGTGGGCCTACCAACAATGTGAGGTTCACCCGAGTTCTGGTGGACAATGGCAGTGCCATCAACATCATGTACCGAGACACAATGGTGAAATTGGGCATCTCGCCTAATCAGTTGATGCCAAGCAGTTGTACTTTTCATGGGATTGTGCCCGGCGTTTCCTGTGCACCCATGGGCAAGATATGGGTGGATGTAGCATTTGGAACCAAGGAAAATTGCCGAGTTGAGAGTATCGAGTTCGAGGTGGTGGACTTGGAGAGTGCATACCATGCACTGCTTGGAAGGCCGGCTTTGGCCAAGTTCATGATTTCCACCCATGTTGCATACCTGAAGATGAAAATGCCAGGGCCTAATGGAATCATATCCATCTCGGGTGACTACAAGCGAGCAATTCAGTGTGCCTCGGCGGGATCTAACCTAGCCGAGTCTTTGGTGATCGCAGCCGAGAAGAAGAAGCTGCATCAAGTGGTGGCAATGGCGCAGTCAACACAGCTCGGCCTGTCCGGACTGATGAGCCCGGACTCAACTGCGGCGTTCGAGGTACCCAAGGAGACCAAGAAGATCCCCATTGACCCGGAGCACCCAGAGCATGTGGCCATCATTGGGACCGGGCTAGGCGAGAAATAGGAAGGCGAGCTCTGTCACTTCCTCCGTGAGAATCGGGATATCTTTGCATGGTCGGCTAAGGACCTGCCAGGTGTTCCGAGGGAGTTGGCAGAGCACTCTTTATTTGTTAGGCCAGAGGTGAAACCGGTGAGGCAACCGACCCGTCGTCTCTCAGACGACCGGAGACAAGTGGTGCTGGACGAGCTGGCTAAGTTGCTTGCAGCCGGGTTCATAATGGAGGTACTGCATCCGGACTGGATATCCAATCCGGTCCTGGTGGAAAAGAAGAAAGACGAGCCAGCCGTGGTCAAGGTGTGGCGCATGTGCATTGACTTACTAACCTCAACAAGGCGTGCCCAAAAGATCCATTTCCATTACCTCGGATTGATCAGGTGATCGATTCCACTGCTGGTTGTGAACTGTTATCTTTCATCGATGCGTACTCTGGTTTTCACCAGATACCACTGAACCCAAAGGATCAAATAAAGACCGCTTTTATTACCCCGTATGGGGCGTATTGCTATCGTGTCATGTGTTTTGGTCTGAGAAATGCCGGGGCAACTTATCAGAGGTGTATGCAGAAATGCCTGCACTCTCAGATGGGCAAAAATGTGCAAGTGTATGTCGATGATATGTCATCAAAACTAAGGAAAAATACTCTCCTCGAGGACCTCGAGGAGACATTTGTGAATTTGAGAAAGTATCGGTTGAAGCTTAACCCGGACAAGTGCACCTTTGGTGTCCCGGCTGGAAGTTGCTCGGATTCCTGGTGTCCAGCCGAGGTATCGAGGTTAACCCGGCCAAAATCCGAGCTATTGAGAGCATGAAGTTACCGAAGTGTTTGAAAGATGTGCAGAAGTTCACAGGGTGCCTAGCCTCGTTGAGCCGATTTGTAGCTCGGCTAGGAGAAAAAGCCTTACCTTTGTACCAGCTCATGAAGAAAAGTACCGGGTTTACATGGACCCCGCAGGCCGACGTGGCGTTTGGCGAGCTGAAAAAGATGTTGTCCACTGCCCCGGTGTTAGCGTCACCATTGCACAATGAGCCGATGTTACTTTACATTGCGGCCACAAACCGAGTTGTAAGTGTGGCAGTGGTGGTGGAGCGCGAAGAAGGTGGCAGGTCGGTGCAGAGACCGGTGTATTACTTGAGCGAGGTGATCTCTACCTCGAAGCAGAACTATCCTCACTACCAGAAGATGACGTACGGTGTTTACCTGGCGGTCAAGAAGTTGAAGCATTATTTCCAGGAGCATCCCATGACGGTGGTGTGCGAAGCTCCAATCTCGGAGATCATCGGGTGCAAAGATGCAACTGGCCGAGTTGCCAAATGGGCGATTGAGGTGTCTCCATATGCACCACATTACGAGAGAAGAGACGCAATTAAATCCCAGGCGTTGCCGGACTTCTTTTGTGATTGGGCCGAGATGCAGTATGAGCCACCCAGGCCGGACTATAATTATTGGAAAATGCATTTTGATGGGTCCAAAACAAAGATCGGGCTGGGGGCTGGATAGTCCTCACCTCGCCAAAGCAAGATCAGCTGAAGTACGTGCTGCAGATTCATTTCTCAGCATCAAACAATGTGGCGGAGTATGAGGCCTTAATCCATGGCCTCAAGGTGGCAAAGGAGATCGGTATCCGGCGTGTAGAGTGCTTCGGCGATTCCGACCTGGTGGTGCAACAATCTTCTGGAACTTGGGATGCTCTGGATGCCAACATGGCGTTATATCGGTTCCATGTGCAAAAGATATCCGGGTTCTTTGAAGGGTGTGAGTACAGGCATATACCTCGGGCAGAAAATGATGCTGCCGACGTGTTGTCAAAGCTCGGTTCATCAAAAGAGGCAGTACCACCAGGGGTAGCCCTGAATCACTTGAGAACTCCTTCAATCAAACCTTCTCCTGAATCCGAATCTATTTTCATCCCGGCGGAGCAAGAGCCCGGACCTGTTCCAATGGAGGTAGACGTCGGATGCGTTTGGTCGGACCCGGGGACTGCGTGGCAGAGCTCGGGGACTGCACACCAAACCTCGGGGACTGCTCATCCAGACTCGGGGACTGGTCGCAGGATGGTGGAGGAAATAATGGAGGAGATTATGGTGGCCGAGCCAATGGAGGTGGATGAGGAACTTTTTCCTTTGCACCCGGTGCCGGAGTGGGCGGAGCAAATTATGAAGTTCATAACGGAGGGAAGCACGCCAAGTGACACAACCGAGGCTAGGAGGATTCAAAGGAGGGCCAAGGCGTACACCATCATCAACAAGGAGCTCTATAAAAGAAGCGTAACCGAGGTGTTGCAACGGTGTGTTGAGCCAGCTGAAGGCAAGGAGATGCTTTTGGAGATCCACCAAGGAGAATGTGGTCATCATTGCAGCACAAGAGCTCTGGTGCCAAGGTGTTTAGGCATGGGTTCTATTGGCCCACTGCTCTTGCTGATGCAGAGGCCATAGTCCGGAGATGTGAAGGATGCCAAAGATTTGCCAAGCAAACGCATATGCCGGCTTCGGCGCTCAAAACAATTCCTATCACTTGGCCGTTTGCGGTATGGTGTTTGGATATGGTGGGAGAGTTCAAACCAGCCCGAGGTAACATGACACACATATTGGTGATGGTGGACAAATTCACCAAGTGGATCGAGGTGAAACCAATCCGGAAGTTGGATGGTCATTCAGCAGTGACTTTCTTGAAGGAGATTATTCTGCGATATGGCTACCCCCATAGCATTATCTCGGACAACGGCACTAACTTTGCTGTTGGAGAGTTCGCTCGGTTTTGCATGAACAAGGGAATCCGGCTGGACATAGCCTCGGTGGCACACCCGGAGTCTAATGGACAGGTGGAAAGATCAAATGCTCTAGTGTTGGCCGGCATCAAGGCTCGGCTCATTGAACCACTGCTGAAAACGCCGGGGTGTTGGATAGATGAGATACCAGCAGTACTGTGGGGTCTAAGGACCACGCCAAATCGATCGACTGGCTATACGCCATTTTTTATGGTCTATGGGGCAGAAGCTATGCTACCCACTGACATCGAGTATGATGCGCCCAGAGTGGCAATGTACACTGAAGCCGAGGCAAAAGAGGCTCGGGAGGATGCAGTAGATCTGCTTGAGGAAGCGAGAGAATTGGCCTCATCTCGGTCAGCAATTTACCAGCAAGGTCTCCGACGTTATCATAGCCGGAGTATCAACCCTCGTGTGTTTCACGAGGGAGATTTGGTGCTGAGGTTGGTGCAGCGCAAGAAAGGCCGGCACAAGTTGTCACCTCCATGGGAGGGACCGTTCGTTGTGAGCCGAGCTCTGCTCAATGATTCCTACTATCTTATAGATGCGCAGGAACCAAGGGAAGATGGGCTGGACAACCCCGAGTCAGAGGTCAGGCGACCATGGAACGTAGCTCTACTCCGACCTTTCTACTCATGAAAGGCGCAATGTATGTACCTCGGTTAATCCTTAATAAAAATGTCGGCACTCCGAGGTAAAGCTCGGGGACTGCCTCGCTCTTGTGCTTATGTTTTATCTCTGTTTGTCAGTTTTGTTCATATGCCGAACTATTTTGAACCTCGTCTCAAACTTCAAGTAATGTGTGCTATGAAACTAATCTTGTGACTCGACTGGCATCTGCCTAAAAGGTAGTCAAGAGCAAAGAGGAAAAAACGTGGGAGACATGAAAATGAACTCGGGGACTCGGTCCAAAATTATAGTTCGGCATGTGTCGTTTACTAACCCCTGTCTTTACCTTTCGTTTATGTCGGATGACTTTGAAACATACCTCGGAATTTACCAAGTACTGTATGCTATGAACAACAATCTTGTGACTCGACTGGCATCTGCCTAAAAGGTAGTCAAGAGCAAAGAATGCCAAACATAGTAAACACGAAAGTAAACTCGAGCAATCATTCAAAAGGATTCGACGTAAAGCTTAGAAAAGCATGGTTCGGATAAGCATGATAGTAACAGAGGTAGCAAAAGGAACTACTTAAGTTTGATTACATCTGCGTCCCGGCATACCGGGGATTTAATGAAGTTTTTTGGCCAAGCATGATAGTAACAGAGTTCAGGTCGAGGCATCAGGAATTACGTCGGCAGCAGCCGAGGTAGCCTGGGAGGTGCTGGCAACGTCGGCAGTAACCTCGGCACCAGCTTGTGGAGAAGCCTCGGTTTCTGCTTCGCGGGTGTCACCATCGTCACCTTGCTCGGCTTCGACGTCGGATTCTGTTTCGTATTCATCCTCTTCTGGCTCGTCATCTTCGGCGTCGGAGTAGGTGTCTCCCTCGCTCAAGTTCTTGGTGTTGGCATATCCAGCGAAGAAGGAAGCCATCTTTTCGCGCCGCTGGATGAGAATTGGGTCCGTGGACCAGGGCGAATTTCGGCGAAGAGTGTCCATCTTTTCGAGGTCGAGCTTCTCGCACCAAGTCATGATGAATTTGAGAGCGGCATCAGCTCCAGCGCGAGCCGAGGATGAGCGCCACTCTCGAAGTCTTTGTTCGGCTTCACGAAGCTTGGCGGCGAGCTCAGGCGTAGTATTGGGAGCATCGGCAAGAGGCCACAAGGCTCGGAAAGCAGACACACCTGCATCAAGGAGTTCGGACCCAATGGTTTTCAAGGGATGGATCCGAGCTTTGATGGCCACGATGTGGTCCTCAATGGTCCAGGCGGGGTTCGTCTCGCTACGCCTCTTCCTGTGCTGATCAGTGATATTGCGAGCCGAAACTTGGGTGTAGGTGAAGTGCTCTGCAGAAGAATAGCCTGTTAATAATGAAAGAAACAGTTCGGCAAAGAGCCAGTACTGTTGAGGACAAAGCAAGGATAAGGGGGGCAAGAAGCTTACCGTCCATTTCTTTGTTGATACGTTCCAGCGTCGGGAGGAGCTGGTTAACCGAAGCTTGAAGGGCTTCATAAGCCTCGGTGGCCGAGGTGGCGCGGGCCTCGGCTAACTGGAGCGCATTCTCATGTTCCTTGGCGGCATCCTCCCGAAGTTTCTTCTCTGTTTCAACAACACTGGCCTTTTCCGCCTGCAGCTGCTCTGTTTCCGACGTCCGCAGCTCGGTGATGCGCTTCAGTTCCTTTACCAGACGAGCTACTTCGGCTTTCTCTAGTTGGAGCTTTTCGTCCAAAGAGTTCTTTTCTGCAAGGACGGCCTTGTGCTCGTCGTGGAGTTTCTTGTGGTCAAACAGGAGGGTATGGAAGATGTCCGTGCGGACGTTCATAGTATTCTGCAAGGAAGAAAAACATAGCTCGGTTAGAAAGGCTATACCTCGACAAGAGTCTCGGGGACTCGGAGTCAAATCATTGGAAAAATGTTGCCGGGGTATGCCTCGACAGGAGTCTCGGGGACTCGTACCCGAGGTGCATGATAAAGTAAGGTAAAATGGTTTGAGATTCAAGCCAAACAATTTTAACTCCGGCGGAGCGTCAATAGTTTACCTCGAATCTCGGGGACTGGGAATGGTGGATATTAGATGAGATACTGCATGAAAGTAAAGAGAATAGGACTTACGTCGATGTTTTGAGCAGCACGCAGGGCAGCGACTTGTAGGTCGTGACGCTTCGGCCGCAGGCGCTGTTTCCCGCAGGGTGCTCACCTACCGGAGCAGCTAGGGAGGCCGAGGAGACCTCGTCTGCAGAATTCCAGTCTGCGTTGTAGTGTTCCAAGGAGCCGAGGCTCTGGTCACTGTCAGTGCGCAGAGGAGGATATCCCCACGGTCCGCCCTGCTCGATGCCCCTAACCGAGGCCTCCAAGGCTTGAGCAGCCTCGGAGCTTGAAGCAGGCCGGTTATCCAGTATAAGAGATGTCCTCCGAGCATATTCGTCGGCCGGAGGAGCAGTCTCATCAACGGGTGCGGCAAATGGAGGAATTCGGCGTGTCACCGGGGAGGAGACCTCGGTTGCATCCTTGAAGGAGAAGAGATAGTCAGGGTGCCAGACCCAGATGTTGGTTTGGGGGTGACCTTAGACTTCACCGTCTCTTTCTCTTTCTCCTTGCCTTTCTCCAACGGCAAGGTAGTCTGGCGAACTGGTTTTTGGGGCTGCTGCTTGGGCTGCTGCTTGGGCTGTTGCTTCTGCTGAAGCTTCTGCTGTTGCTGTTGTTGGTTGCGGGCAGTCTGGCTGCGGGGGGAGAGTCGAGGCTCCGGCAAGGCGGTAGCCGGAGTGCTGGCGCGATTGGTCCCCGCATCCGTTTGAGGACGCGGAGAACTCTGGCCTCGGGTGGGGGCAGATTTCTCCAAGGCCGGGCCAGACCTCGGTGGAGGAGATACGGGGCGAGAGTTCGTCGGGGTGGTCGTGGCTTCAGAGGCACCAACGGGTGCAGTCATGGAGGATACCTCCTGATCCACTTCTATGGGTCACTGCAACGAAGGAAGATGGTCAAGTGTTAGTACCGAGGTGATAAGTTTAAGCAACAAACTTGTTGGCTATAGAAGCAAAGCATTACCCATCCGAAGTAGGAAACTTCTTGCCCCCTCGGGCATGAGGAGGATTTCCGGACTTCTTCAGCCGACGTCTCTTGACCGGAGCCGCAGTGGGTCCGGAGGCTCCAGTGGCGGATGGTTCGGCGGCCGAAGTTGCGGCACCAGCGCGTTTCCGGCTGGTTGCTGGAGTAAAGTTCGGAAGGTGAGGAAGGCAGGAGATAGGTACCGCGTTTATTGGTTCCATGACGAGAAATCCCTCCTCGTCATCCGAAATCTCTTGAACTGAAGCTTGTGCTTGAGGCTTACCCGCGGTGGTGACGCGGGCCGAGGCAATGGGCATGTAATCCTCGTTGTCAGGGTCCTCGTTGGATGGTGGGTCCTCGACAGGAAGATCCTTGCCGAAGTGGTCCGCAGGATGGACTCCATCCTCGGCGGTCTGGCGGGAGAACAGCTATATGGCAGACATATGAAAAGGAGTTAGGAAGAAAATGGTCAAGATGAACGTCGGTAGCAAGACCTCGGTGGTAAAGGAGTACCGAAGAAAACGTCGGAACAGCGTACCTGTTTTGGTGGCTTGGTCCTGTAGTGGGGTTCCCTTCCCCATGTCCAAGCGTCAGATCTTGGACTTGGTGATAGCTCGGACTCGCCGAGCTACAGCGGCGTTGTCCAGTGCAACATGCGTATGGCGGGTTGGATCATAAAGACCGCTCATGTGGCAGATCTTGTGAGTCCTCGCCTGGAGAGGGGAGACCCTGCGCTTCACAAATGTGCAGGCCAGATCGTCAGCCGTCAGGACTTTCCCGTCGTTCGCAGGGTCCTCCGGGTCCTGCCATTTCGCAACATACCCATGGATGGACTTGATTTCGCTGGTGAGAGGGGGAGTGTAGTCCCAGTTGAGCGGTTCGGTAGGAGGGCTGAGGTTAAACACCGGCAGATTGAGGAAGTCCTCTTCGCCGGAGTTCTTCACGTAAAACCACGTCCGGAGCCACTTGCGAACGGTGTCCGGAGTAGCGATACGTGGGAAGATGGAGTTTCGGCGAGGAGCTATGATGGCTGCTCCGCAGGCGGTTAGTAGCTTGGGCAGATCCTTGTTTTTCGGATCCGGGATCACTTGCCGCTTAAGTTGGAAGTAGCGAGAAAAGAGGTCTACCGTGGCTTTGAGGCCGAGGTATCCCTCAGAGAAGGAAACGATGCAGGAGAGAGTGGTGATGGCGTTGGCGGGGAGGTGATGAACCTGGAGTCGAACTTGTCGAGGAAGCTCCGGAAGAAATCACTAACGGGCAGTCCGAAGCCGCGCTGGAAGTGCGCGACGAAGACCACCCGTTCCCCTTCCTTGACTTGAGGCTCGAGTTCGCCCTCTGGCAGGCGACACTCTACCCCGGCGGGAATCCGCCGAGTCGCCCTGAGCCACTGGATTTCGTCCGGAGTTACATCCGAACCTTCCCAGCCGGCTCGTTCTCCGACCTCCAGTTCGAGGTCTGGAACCTCGGTTTGTTCCGAAGTCTCAGGAGGAGACATCTCGGCAGAATCAATCTGCAGAAGAGTGCACAGAAGTTTAGCAAAGAAAAAGTGAATCTGGAATCTAAGGCTATATCTGGCTAACTCAGGAGGAGTTGGACGGCTATCTAATATACATAGAGGCATATCTATGCTAGGCGAGCATCTATCCGAGGTATGAAACTCGCTACTACCCAAAAAAGTATGCAAGTAAGATCTACCGGAGGAGGTAAATAGAGTTTTATTCAAGAACATATGAAGAACCACAGCGCAAAGAGGAAGAAACCTAGGGCAATGCCTAGGGTATCAGAAAGGGAGTACATACCGTGAAAACGAGGTGCTGAAGGGCGGCGCCGGTGACGCGGTCGCAGCGGCGACGAAGGAGCTGCTCGTCGGCGGCGGCGGGAACGTGTTTCTTCTCAACCGGAAGCGGCGGCACTGGTGGCGATGGAGGCGAGAGGGCGAGTGAAGGAGGAAGAAGATGGCGAAGTTACCCGTGGGGCCCTACTTATAGCCGCGCGCGGTAACTGCCCGCATTAACTGCGCCACTACCGCGCGGTTATCGGGAGGCGCGGGATCGTGTGCGAGTGGGCGCACGGTTACGCGGTCTGCGGCCGCACGATCGGCCACATCGTGGGCCGCAGAGTGGCAACCGCCCACCCCGGATTTCCTGCGCTGGTCAGCACAAAATCGAGGGGTCGTGGGCGGTCAAGTACTTGAGTGCGCAGGTGCGCTGTTCGGTGGGTCCGGCTGACGAGGGCGGCGTGTGGTCAGAATCTGCTTGGCAGAGGTCCGGATTCCGAAGCCCGGGCAGAGATTCTTCGCCACGTACCTCGGAAAATCTTGAGGCAAGTTGGTGCTGAGTCAGATAGCTCGGAGAGTTCAGTTCGCATATCTACCTCGGATTGGATGGTGGTGTATGGGAGGTACCTCGGCATGACTATGTTGGAGGTCGGTTTAGGAGGTGGTGTAAGGCTTGTTTTGAACCTGCTACGGCCCTCCTTCCGAGGTCGTAGGACCGCACCAGCTTCGGGGACTAATGTCGGGGAGTATCCCCGGGTAGGGTCAAGGCTTGGCATAAGGTGGTGTTCCAAGTTGTGCCGAGGTACGGAAAGGGCCGACCTGTTTGGGCCTGGGAAGGTCCGAGCTTCATCTTGACCTGGAGAATACAGGCCGACCTATTTGGCCCAGAGGGGTCCGAGGTATACTAGTGGCCAGGGCCGAGGTTCACAGTCCGAGCTATGTTCTGCCGACCTAACTACCTCAGTGCGGTGGTTTGCGTTGTGGGTGCAGGAGAAGCTGTGGGAAGGAAGTAAGATCCGAGCTAGTAAAAGATATTAAGCGCAAGACCCAAGGTACGGCACGGACGCGCCGAGCTAACCGAGGTGATGGGCTGTAGGTCGGGCCGGAGTCAATGCTCCTGTCACTTCCAGCCGGGTACTAGAGCGCCTGACACGGGAGCGTCTGTCAAGGGCATGGCAGAGGCGTGCTCCGGGTTCGGCGGGCCTGCACGTCTCCGACCGCTGACCACGCGAGGTCTGGGTAAAGGCTACGAGGTAGCTCTGCCAGGCCACGTCCTGTCTCGGTCAGAGGGGACATGCTAGCTCTGCCGGTAGGCTACAGGAGATGGGCAAGCCACGTCTTGTCCCCGACCGAGGTACGGTGGTACGGTGGTGACCGTTGCAGAGGCATGGCAACAGTGTTCTGCGAGGGGCACAATGGTAACCCGGCTGGCCTATATAGTGGGCTTCACCCTCTCCTGCTGAAGACGACGGACGGATTGAGGATCGAAGAAAGAGAGAAGATAGAGAGGAAGCTCGGAATACCTCGGAGAGACCTCGGTTCAGGCTCGGACTGCCTTTTCCTCTCTTTGTAGCATCATCTTCCGCCACGAGTTCTCACCATTGTATCATCATACAGCTCGAGGAGCAGCTTGTACTTGTCACTTTGAGCTATACACTGACTAGGATAGTGCTGCAGTAGGGGTGTTACCTCCGCAAGAGGGCCCCGAAGCAGGGTACATCGTGGTGTGTTTTGTGTTCTTGCTTTCTTGGTTCTTTGTTCGTGTTCTTGCGTGTTCTTGCGTGTGCACTTCTTGAGTGCATAAACCCTCCCCGGATTCCCCCAACGACCATTCGGCCCCATCTTAGCCATACCTATGGCATCTGCCGTGATCCCACCACGACATGCATCAAGAAACACAAAGATCATACTCAAAAAAATTGTGTCGTGAATTAAACATAACTTCCTACCTCCTAATATAGATAGTGCACCTTTTATCATACCAGATAGACACTTGTCTAGGCTTCCATTAGGCAAGTATTCGAAGCAAAGTGCTCTTTTGGTCACCTCGACTAGCTCAATTTTCCCATTAAACGGTAGGAATTCTCTTCGAGTTTCATGGCAATAGCCAATTAACCTCACAACATTTTTGTGTTGGAGACTTGCAAGGTTGAGATACTCCTTCTTAAATTCTAAATCATCAAGTTCTGGAACGTAATGAAGCAGCTTCACAGCAAACGTCTCCCCATTTTTCTGCTCTCCCTGTACATTTTCAGACATCCAAAAATTAATTTTCTCCTTCACACCAATATATTTTGATGTAACATGTATAAAATAGAAAATGGTACCAAGTGGCCCACATCCTCTATAGTTTATATTGCTAATTTTGTTCTTAATGGGAAATAAAAGGCACGACATGGCATGATCAAGTATGCAAGGCAGTAGTAATCAAGGTTTTTGTTACCGATAGGAAATATTTCCCGAGGAGGCTGGGATTTCCGGTTACTGTGGTCGGCAACCGGATATCTTGTAGACACATGTGGCTAGTGAAGGTGAGCATCCATGGTAATGGTAATTAAGATCTCCTACAGTGTGATGTGTTTGAATCATCGGATGAGCCTGAATACATATATTTAAGAAGAAGTGCTTACAGGGCTTTGTTGTCATTAGTAAATCTTGTCTTAATTAGCATCGAAGTAACACATAAGATTGGTACTGCAGTAAATAAAGTTGTCTGTGTGTACATTCTACGATATGTGGTGTGTGTATCAATACATAAAGTGTGACCCCTCTATATAAAATTATATGATACTATAAGTTTCAAATCATACCTTGTAGACACTTCCATATGAACCAACACCAATTTTCCGATCGCTAGAGAAGTTATTTGTAATTTCTTCTAAGAATTGAAGCGACATAAGCCTTGGAGCGACACTTGTGTTGTCCATTGTATTTTTCTTCGTAGGAAAATGAATAGGAAACAGTTAGTTGACAAAGATTAGACGTATAGATATTACAGGTTGAATGGAGATTTCTAGCCAATGTAACTGATTTTGTCCTAGTTAACCCCGACACAGAATCCAACCATTGCATCTCCACTACTTATAAACAAGCAAACTGTTGTTCGGCTAAATCCACCCAGCCAAAACTACACCAAAACTTCCCACCAACAATCAGGACCACACAAATAATATCCAACCGCACAGAATTGCCCAAACCATATGCGGGGTACATCTAGCAATTTCAGCCGGCGGACCACGGACGAGCGGACGAAAGTCTCCCCTCGACTGAGCGAACTCAATTTACGGGGCCTCCGGGAGGAGCGGAGGCGGGGCCAGCGCCGGCGAGAGTAGCAGCAGGGCCGGGGAGGAAGGAGGAAGCTCGAATCGACGGCGACGCGGGGACAGCCATGGCCGGAAGAGGTGGAGAAGGACCGCCACGACGCCGCGCGTGAGGTGGAGCGCAGCCTCCTCGAGCTCCACCAGGTCTTCCTCGACATGGCCGTCGTCGTCGAGACGCAGGGGGAGAAGCTCGACAACATCGAGGACCACGTCGTCAACGCCAGGGACTACGTCCACACCGGCAACAAGGAGCTCGCCCAGGCACGCGAGCACCAGCGCGGCAGCCGCAAGTGCCTCTGCATCGGCATCATCCTGCTGCTGCTCCTCATCCTCATCATCATCGTCCCCATCGCCACCACCTTCAAGAGATCGTAAATTCCTGCTAATTCGTGCAAGGAAGGAAGAGGACCGACCAACCCACCACCACCGGAAATGTGTGACGATGATATGGACACTTCCGCTTGTGTCTATGTTGTTTCGCTTTCGTATTCTGCTACTTAGTAGTAATTCGTTGATTTCTTTCTGCCCCAATGTTATTCTGTGTATCGTCAGGATGTAGCTGATGATGAATAGTACACCGTATATCTGTTCTGTTAATTTGCAGTCCTGAACTGCCGATTGATTCTTCAGTATGTGCATGAGATAATTGCTACTTAGTATAATTGGTTCTACCCCTCTGTGATCCAGGTATGAAGGATTGAAAAATTTCTGGTATTTGTGAGATATGGATTGGTTGCTGCTGCACCTTGCAGGTGTATTGTGTTTGCTGCTGGTCCAAAAAACTCTGATTTGCTGAACTCGACAATTTATACTTGCTGAAGTTGACAATTTATATTTGCTGAACTCCGATTTAGCTGATCATGAATAGTACACCGACCATATATCCGGTTAATTTGCAGCCCTACACTGCCGATTGATTCTTGAGTCTGTGCATGAAATTGGATTTGGTGAAGCCAATTGAGTACTTGCTTACTTAATGAGAAACAATTGGCTGTATCTTCTGAACATGACTGCATGGTGAATACTTGATACTACTACATTTACCTCTGTTAATTTGTTTAATGAGAATGAATTAGCTGTATCTTCTGAACTCATGACTGCATGGTCGATACTACATTATAAATTGCTTGCCTGTGTTAATTTGTTAAATAATGGTTTATTAGCTAGCTGGCACCTGATGTTGTGCTCTGACTGATATCATCGTTACATTTGTTCCTCAGTGCAGGTGTATTGTGTTTGCTGGTGGTCCGGAACACTCTGCCGTGTTAAGTTCAGAAAATAACCGCCGGTTGATTCTTGAGTCTGTGCATGAGATGATATTTAGTGAACTCAACTGAGGAACAATGAGATATGGATTTGGTTTCTGTTCAATTTCGAGCTTACCTTCTGCAGGAGAAACAATAGGAAAATATTAAGACAAGATTACAGGAATCCAGCTGCTGCCCTTCTGCAGGAGGAGGCGCTTGGATGGCTACACGCGATCTGGATGAAACCCTTTGCCTCGCGCCATCGCTGTTCACCAATGGAGGCCGCCGCCGAGGCCCAGTCCAGACGAGAGCCGCCGCGGAGGCATGCCGTCATAACTGCGTCCTGATCGAGAGCTTCGAGAGCCCGTCTGCATCTTTGTTGCTTGGGCAGTTACACAGGTACTCTCATTCTCCTAGCACGGGCCTAATTGATTCCCAGAACTATGTACTCTGATTTCTTGTGTAGTATACATTTGTCTGGTGTAGCTCTTGGGATGTGTCAAATTGAGATTGAAACTAACTAATATGTTAATCTGTTGCACGGAGATGTCAGTTCGTGATATGTTCACATTTCAGAGAATTAATGAGCTGTGCAGTTAGTGATAAATTGGTCTTTCGACGTGCAGTGTGATGGTTTCAGAAGTACAAGTGGATGGAAGGCTGGAAGACGATTTGGAAATGGCAAAAGCGTCGACTAGGAAATGTGGTAAGAGGTTATTCTTCTGTGTGTTTTCATGTGCGATTCTTCCATACTGTATTGTTGAAACGGAGCAATTGGCACAATACAAATCAATGTTTTGATATATGTTAGTACTGGATTATCGTCTCTAATGTCTAAAACAGAAAAGCGAGTATGATCCTTACTTTCTAATGCCTAGATGGAATTTATAAGATGTACGATGATGCAGCATTGCCAGTAAAATGGCAAACGGAATCTTTCATTCGTTTATTTGGATCTGGAGATCTATGGCAATGTCTTCTACGTAGTAGCAAGTCTTATACAAACAGGTTCCATTGGATACTGTATTAACCAATTTACCAAGTTTAGAAATAGCCAGGTGTGTCTAATAAGCAAACACTAACCAAATTTAGAGGTTTAATAATATCCTCAATTTCATTCAGATGACGACGGAGACGATGACAGGTTCAAGAAGGTATCATTTGCAGACGAAGAACAGAGCATACAAGTACATGCTGCATATACTGTTCTTTCTTTCATTCTCTTGTGTACCTCAAGGAAAAGATAAGTGATTATGGTTGATGTAGTGCAAGTTAGACTTTGTATATAACAATCAGCTCAACCATATTGGTTCCGAAATTCCAGATTTTCATGCATATGAAATATTCCCAGTTTGATCTATAATTTTGTAGCCAGTCATTGATATGGAACCATTTATTTCTAGCCGTGCCCATCTTTCTGGGTTAGAGAGAATCTTTTGATCAATGATAATGAGCCATTAATTTGCGACACCGGATGCATCGGTGTAAATTAGATATCAGTTTCATTCGTGTAAGAGTGATATGTAAAGCATTGATGTAGGAAATGCGGAAGCTTATGCATACCTTAATTTATCTTTGAAAACTGAAAGATATAGTGTTGTCAAGTATATATCAATATTATTTTCGTACTGGCGAGCATTTGCAAGCCAAGCTTAGTTCAGATTTGGTACACATTTTCCATAGGAATTTCTTCCCTGTAAGTGTATATGTAAATCTCTAAGTGACCCTGGTATTTCCTTGGATACAAAACTGCATTCAAATGTATGTGCTGCTCACCAACTTTTTATCACGGCTCAGGCAGACTTATATCTGGAGAGTTATGTGTGCAAGCAGAGCAGAGCTTGATTAACATGCAGATTGATCGCTTTTCCCCAGCTCATGTACATTATAGACCAAGGAGGCGCACACAATCTTTCTCATCCACATTTGCAAGATGAGATTAGCTAAAATAATACTCAGTGAACTGATGAAATAATTCATTGGTTCGGTTTGTCAAAATGACATGGTAATATACGTGTGTTTGCACGTGCACGCTACTAGTGAAACTAAAAACTAAATACAATACAAGGACCCCTAAGAGAGATTAGGCGGATGATAGCAAACAGTTCACATCATGCCGAACTTTGCAGGAAAAAATGGTTGCAAATGGCCCTGGCCCCCAAAATAGAAGAGTTTAATCATTTCAAGATATCAATTGCTGAGATCTAAAAGCTAGCATCGATATAGTGGTTTACATATAGCCTAATTGCAAAAATTTGAGAGATCTGTAGGGGCTTCCTCGGTCAATTCAGACTGTTGATTGCTTGTTATTAAGTTAATTTGAAACCAAAACCGAAAAGACAAAAAATAGAACAGCCTGCATATACTGCTTTTGTTGTTGTCTTGTGACTTCCTCACTGTTTCCTATAATTTAGCGATGTCGAGCTGCGGATACCTTATGTCAATGCGGAGCCGCGAAGACAAGAGGAGTTACTTCTGGCTGTCACCTTAGCTCTGTAGAGGTCTGAAGCAAACAGAGCAAGTTTCGCGAAGGAAGCATTGAAGCAAGCAGCGGTGGATGGAACTATGGAACAAGGAGAACCGGAAGAGCACGAACCTGGATCGTAGATCTGAAGCGAGGAGCCTAGTTTCTGAATCTGAAGCAGAATGAGCAGCTGGTTTGCTGAAGCTGAATCTGAAGAAGATGAGAGGCCTTTTGTGGTACCCTCAAATGAATAACAACCATTCATTTTCGTTAATCTAAAGGCGGATAAGAAATCATACTGCTGGTTAAAGGTTGTACCTGAACCTCGTCCACAAGGTTGCGAAACTGTTGGGCCACCCCAGGAACAGGACGCGGTCGGCCAGGTCGTCCCGCCCATCCTTCCTCACCCACCCGTACTTCTCCTCCGGCGCCGGCGCCGGCCCCTCCTGCAGCGCGTACACCGACACCGACAGCCCGTCCGCGAGGCTCCTGCAATCCGCAGGGTAACCGGACTTAACGTGAACCGACACCCACAGTAGCTCGCCGCGGCTTTCCAACGCGTAACCGTGCTGGTAGAAGTAGCGCTTCGCCGCACATGTCCTTGGGACTAGCAGCACGTCGTCGGCAACGTCGTCGTCGTCGTTTGGCGTGATGACGTGAGACTGTGAGAGGGTCACTCCGGTGTGGGTGTGGGAAGGGGGGCTGCAGGGTTTGCCCACCGGTGAGAGGGTCGTGGAGGCCGCCAGCGGTGAAGTAGAGAACGGCGGAACGCGGCGCGCGGTAGCTCGTCTTGGTCTTGGAGAAGACGCATCTGATCTTCACGGACTCCTTCTCCTTGTCCTTGTCGTCGCTGGCCGCGAGGAGCGACGGCAGGAACCTGCCGGACATGGGCACGTCGCGTGAGTTTGAGTCTCGCCAGGGCCTGCACACGCCATGGAAACGGACGTAATCGGCGCCGTCGGCCAGGCGGCCGGAGATTTCACGGAGCAGATCCGGCTGGAGGTCCGTCGACCACCGCGTGCTGTACATGGAGATCGATGGAGATTAAGGAACCGAGACTTTTTGTTTACGTCTGTTCAGGACAGTCAACAATCAATCGACTCTCCCTCCAGTATAGATAGATATAGCCTACAGATCGAGTTGGCAAGTTATCCGATTATGTCAACGTGTCCTGTGCTTCGCCTGGCCGGCTGGGTCCTTCATTTTAGATAATAGGTTTCTCTAGCGCTCAATCGACTGAGAATTAGCTTAGTTCTCAGTCGAATGACGTCTCCTTTCTTCCTCATCTCCGGCGACCACCTCCCCCGTAGCCACCGTAGGCCTAACCGCCATCCACCCCACCCGGCGCCTCGCCGCCCCGCCCTGCCCTGAGCTCCTCCTCCGCCCCGGCTATATATTTCCAGCATTCAAGTGTTCTTTTTTCAGCAATTCCAGCATTCAAGTGCATTCAGGGAGCTTCTGAGATTGCAGCTTAAAATTCACAGACTTAAAATTCCTAGCAGGAAAAATTCACAATATAGTTGAACATTACAGCTTGCTTCTTCTTTTTTAGGGAAAGGACTACAGCTTGCTTGATTCAGTCCTCCAGCCACGTTCTCTGCCTTCTTCCTCACAACAAGTTCCAGAAAGTGTAACCTTGATGGTCTTGTTATGTCCTCAGAATTTCGCAGAATTAGGTTACACACGTCACAATGTGCCACCAGTCTGTGGTGCTCACAGGCAGCTAGCTACTCTAACATAGCGTACACTAAACATACAACACAACTCTGCCTTCACCGGCCTCAGCGCTTCAGGTCTCGCTACTCAGGTTAGCAGAAGAACCTAGCACAGGATGCCTCCCTTGTCAAGTAATGGAATCGCCTGGTTTAGGACTCGTCCACGGCCGGCGTCTTCAGAGCATCTGCGGCTGTGACTCTCAGCGGCACAAAATCTGAAGAAAAATAAAAGACAAGGCAGAAACAGAACGTCAGCATCCATCTTGCTATGTACCAAACAAAAAGTATTTAGAGGCTTCCGCGGATTTAAACAGAATCACAGGATATGCTGTACCTGACAGGAACTTGTACCGTTTCTGGTTGCACACCGCCGTCGCTGAAAAGATGAGAGTAGAGTCAATGTATAAGATACCGCAAGAAGGAAAAAAGGGCAAGAAACAGAGAGGAACTGATGACCTGAGATTTTGTGAGTTTATTTGTTTAATAAAGGGTTAACCAGAAAGAAAGGATTACTTCAGTTGTAAATCTGAGATGATAGGGGGGAGGGGGGTACAGCCCACACATCCTATGTCGATGGCCAGAATTAATATAACCGTTAACAGCACGCAGATCACGGAAGGCCAGCACATGCATAAACATGTTCCATCTTAGGGATTTAAGGAAATGATGATAATTTGAGGTTCCACTTGAAAAAAAGAAGCTAAGAAATAATCTCTGTACGATTGAAAAGTAAAAAATTATGCATCAACCAAACTTTGCAAAATATTATCTGTTTTGTGGAAAACTAACTCGAATTCAAATATGGTGCACAGTCTCTGTACTAATACCAGTATAACACTCATATCGGCTAATGATTGCCACATATATTCAACAAATTCTACAGCAAAAGACGCACACACGAAGCTGTATATTTGGGATATACCATAGCCTTTTCTAACAAGAGAAGCAAGAACATGGATATGTATGATAACAAACTATAGTAACCTATTTAGAAATATGAAGTGCATCAACTGTATGCTCTAGGGAGGTTCTTTATTTCAACATGAATAGCATTTCAACATAGTCAATAAGCGAAACATGGGTGTCTAAAAGAAAGCAGCTAAGAGCTTAAAAAGGAAGGAGGGACTTACAAAGGTTATCATAGCCAATTGACTTCTTACGTTCCCTCGAGGCATTCTGATAAGCATCCCTCGCAAATGCCTCCAAGAATAACTCCTGAAGGTGCAGGTGCAACATGAGTAGATAACGCAATAACGTATCCGGTTCAAATTTCAAAAGATAGCATGATCACCACCCATTAATGAGAATACCGAGATGATAGGCATATGCATGCATGTTGCAACAAAGATAAACTAGGTACACCAGCATATGTTTTCCCCATAACTTTTCAAATATTAATTAAGAAGCCAGAAAATGAAGGAATTTTAGAAGGAGGTTAACTGTAATTGTCTTATGTTTGCCTTCTGTTGCTTTTCTTATCACGTACATGATGATGACTTCTCCCTGCTGAGCTCCACAAAGCTAAGATCTTTCAGGGTTTTTTTTCTTTTGGCCAAGCAACACTTCATGGGTGCAGCTCAGGTTATTTTGTTCAGAATTCCATATTACAGTTTTCAGTTACTAATTTTTTCCTAGAACGAAAAATGATGTTATTAAAAAAGAATAAGGTCCCGATAAGACACTTGAATTAGGTAATACAGGAGCTTACAAACCTACATGTCATAATTCATAAATGTATAAAATCATTAGCCTCATTCTATTTTTTGGCTGATAACTAAATTCTAAATGAGCTGGTGCATTATTGGAAGGATATACCAATCAAAGCAGGTTTCCTGTGCAAGTGCAACTATATCTAAAGAATATGTTCAGCATTCAATCAAGAAAATATGGGTGAGATCAGGTTGCAGTTAAGCCATGCTAATTATGACAAACTGTCATCTTACACCGTTACATGTGTCGACTTTCCCATCGATCTGCTATGCTGCAGCCTGCAGGTACTGTTTAATAATCTTCAACCCAAAAAGAACTTCCCTCGTTGACCAATGAATTGTGAATTACATAACATTTCCATAATGGAAAGTATTATATCTTCAGCAGTAAGAAAAATGATGACAGAGTGTCGCTCTGTTGGCAAGCTCTGGGGGTGCGCACGCTGCCCACCAGTGTTCGTGTCTTGGACTCAGCGCGGTGCACAAGTTGTTTCTTTTTTAAAAATATGCCGCGAATGGCTAGTCCTGGCTGGTCTGTTTTTTAAGCAGTAAGAAAAATAAATTTGAACCCACGTGCAGTACATAAGTTTAAGCACCAGAGTTCTCTAGCCAGATTGGAAATCTGAAAATTCATTAGTCGCGATCAATATTTTGTTGGAAGACTAGGCACCTATGTTTGCAAGATGAAGAAAATGGCAATAGGCACAAAAATGGATCAGACCAAGGGAGCAATAATAGAAATGGAATGTGTGCAGTGCAGCGGCGATTTACTTGTGCACATTAATAACCACCCTTGATTACCGACTGACCACGACAGCCCTAAAGCCAGCTGTCCACCTAGATACCAGACAGCCCTTCTTGGAATTCACATACATATAAATGGTAAAGTTGTCATGATTAACAATCGATTAAAAGTCGATCGATACTAAAACACTGGAAAAGCAATGTTAAGTTATTGATGCCGATGGTAATCTTTTCTTAATTGGCATATTTCACTTCCTTGCTACTACTGTACCTGCATTCTTGAATGAAAAAGGACTTCGATCATAGGGATCGATTTCTAGTCGCATAGCTTCATAATAATTTTGCAAAGCTTCCGCAGTTGTATTCTCCCTAGATAACATTGTTACTTAAATTAACAACCTCTTATATAAGAAATGCTATGCTAACAAAACTTTTTCAAGTGGTCATGTTTATCACAACTAAAGCCAACAATATGGACCAAGTATGTCAGTCATGGCCGAAAGAGACAGCATGACCTACAAGACACCTCCCCTAAACTATTTGGTAGGAGCAGAAGTAGAGAGCGCTGATTATGCTGAAATTTGGCTCTGACACAAGATCAAGATTTCGACGGATCAGGAAACTTCATAATAGTATAACAATTGCAGAGACAAAAATTGTTGTGGTAAGAATACTACTGACAGCTCATCGAACACCTTGTAGGCGCTGACAGGCTGATGGCATGACTAATCAGATCTCCATAGCTAAAACAAATTCTACTCTACAACATGGCATTGGGATAGTTACACAAAGCTTCAGGCCTCCGATTTCAAGCTCTAACACAAACCATTGCCTAATGTGCATTCAGACTTTCAGAGTAAATAAAACTGACAGAAATGTTACAGATGCCTGATACCAAGCTCCAGGACACCCATTTCTAGTCACTAATAACACAAATCCCATACAACATTGGGCATTTAGGGTAAAAGTGTGTAGAAACTTACCGAGGCCTTGCTGACGAGGAAGACAGTCTCACTGGTAGGGCGGATATTGGCGTCCTCATCCCGCATCAGAGCCCGCACCCGCGACACCGAGAAGCTGCAAGTGCCCGGCTCGGCAGCCACCACCGCCGGCGCGGCCGCCTTGACCTTCTGTTTCTTCACAGGTGTACCTTTCTTCACGCTCTTCGCCTCCTTCGGGGACTTCACGTCGTCACGCTTCCTCTTGCTCGGCGTGTCTGCCCCGCCGGACGCTGGCTGCTTCTTGGTCGGTGTGGCCTTCTCTGCTTTTCCGGCACCTTTCTTCGGGCTCATCGCCTCCTTCCCCTTGGTGCCATTCAGTTTCCCTTTGCTTGGTGTGGCCTTCGCCGTGCCACTGGTCGCCTGCTGCTTCTTTGTGGGCGTGGGTGCGGCCTTTCCCTTGCTGGGTGTGGCCTTCTCTTCACCGCCGGACTCCTTCTTGGGCGTGGGCTTCTCCACTTCGCCGGACTTCTTCTGCTTCTTCTTGGGTGTGAGCTTCTCCACTTCGCCGGACTCCTGCTGCTTCTTCTGCTTTTTCTTAGGCGCGGGCTTCTCTTCTTCGCCGGACTCCTGCTGCTTCTTCTTGGGCGCGGGCTTCTCCCCTTCACCGGACACCTGTTGTTTCTTCTGCTTCTTCTTGGGCGTGGGCTTCCCCCCTTCGCCGGACAGCTCCTCGTTCCCGCGCTTGACCCCCTTCTGCTTCCCGGATCCGGGCTCCGCCGCCTCCCCACCCTCCTTCTTCTTCGCGGGCTCAACCGCCGCCTCTCCGCCGGTCGCCTGCTTCTTCTTCTTCTTCTTGAGCTTGCCTCCCTCCTCCTGGGGCGGCTCCGCCTTCTCCTTCTTCCTCGGGGCCGCCGCCTTCTCCTTCGCCTCCTTCTTCTTCGGGGTCGCCGCCTTCTCCTTTCCCTCCTTCTTTTGCGGGGTCGCCGCCTTCTCGCTTTTCCCGGGCTCCGGAGCCGAGCCCTCCTCGCCGACAGGGGCAGGGACCTTCTTAGGCCTTCCGGGGCCGGGCTTGGATCCTGGGCTGGTGGCCGCGTCGGCGCCGGGGGCGGGTTCCTTCTTAGGTCTGCCGGGCCCGCGCTTGGAGCCGGGGCTCGCTACGGCGGCGGCGGGGTCCTTCTTAGGTCTGCCGGCCCCGCGCTTGGCACTGGGGACGGAGACGGAGACGGCGCTCTCCTCGCCCTCGGCGGGACTCACCGCGCCGCTCTTCTTGTCCGCCATGCCTACCTCCTCCAGCGAGCCGAACCCTCGCCGCGAGCTCTGGAGATGCGGCGGCGCCGCGGAGTTCGAAAAATTTCGGCGCCGCGCGGAGGGTTCGAGAAGGAAACAGATGGAGAAATGATGCTGCGCAGTTACGCTTTTTTTTCACACGGCGCAGCAGCTTGACTAGGGTAGGCAGAATCTGGCCAAATTCAAACATTTTCAGAGGCTTTCGGTGTTCTGTACTATTTTGTGTTCAAGAGCTGTACATCCAGAGGAATTTTATGTAATTTTCCATTTTGAAACATGTTTAGTTTTGTATATATTCTCGATCACGCGTGGATGAAGAGATTGTACTACATGCCTCCATGGGTGATGAATGATGATGAGTCTGAGAGGCGCACATCATATACCCGATATGTTTCGTTTGAACCAACGTGCGCATGCTAGTAAGAGGAAACTCGGATAAAAAACAA
This sequence comes from Poa pratensis, assembly GCA_947311845.1. Taxonomy (NCBI): domain Eukaryota; kingdom Viridiplantae; phylum Streptophyta; class Magnoliopsida; order Poales; family Poaceae; genus Poa; species Poa pratensis. The sequence continues at coordinate 3,871,222 of CAMZMU010000048.1, forward strand.
GGTCACATTGTCAAAAAAAATCCCTTCGGTTCGGGGGGGGAGGACCAAACCTATCTGGGTTGGAAAGACGATAATCCATTTGTCCGGTATTGGAAAAGGAGGAACAAATAGCCCGACAACAACACGAATATTCCAAAAGGTCGAGATGTTCTAGCTTGACATGAACCATGGCATGGTCTGCATGTCTAGATGAAAGCTCATAACTCGCGCGAATTGCACGTCGAGAGTTTGAACCTTGTGACCAATATATAATTTATTTCTTAGTCATGTATTGACACGTGTGTCCAATCTGACATGCACATATATGGTTCCCACATGTAATTAGATGGGCAGGTCCCACAAGTCAGTTTGAATGTCTCGTCCCACGTGTTAGGTAGGGTGGGGCAGGACCCACAGGTTAGGTTGAGTCTCGGCCGGTGGTCCCTATCATCATCATGTACATATGCAGGGGCGGACCCAGAAAGAAATACGAGTGGGGGCAAATCAAGTGACTGGGGGCATTACTTGTATAAATTTGCAAAATATGAAGAAATTTCTTTCAAATATGATTAAATACTACAGGGAATTAAAAAATTGAGTGGGGGCCTATGCCCCCATTCAGGTACACTTGGGTCCGCCCCTGTACATATGTCCCGCCAATTAGATTAATCAACAAGCAAATATGTGGGTTCATCTTGTCAATGGGTCCCACGTGCAAGTAAGTGGAACTAATGAGGTGGCTTCTCAGTAATATCAATGCATCACTATTAACCACGTGTTACCATGTCATTTTAGATATTGTAACACCCCAGCCCAACCCCGGACCGGGCCTGTCACCCCTAGTAGCTCTCTAGGAAATCTAGACTGGCCCCACGGATCAACACTGGTCTTTTCTGCGCACTTTGTCCTCACTCGTGCACACCCGGGAACTCGGTCACCCATCCTTGGAGTGCTCCGGGCCAAGCACGCTTAACCTCGGAGTTCCTTCCAGATGAGCTTCCGGAAAAGAAGTTGCAACTTGTTGACATGAGTATTCTATCAATCCTATAAAGCTCTGAGCCAGGATCTCACATCCTTCCCCCCTTAGAAGACCGACGCCCTCGTCAGTCAGCCCCCAGTCCAGGAACTTCCCCCCTTGGCACCCGTCTGTGCGCCCAGTGCCGGCACATGTCCCACATGTCCGCCCACTGACCCGCACACGCCCGAGTTACCGCGAGGGTCGGCTCTGATACCAAATGTAATACCCCAGCCCAACCTCGGACCGGGCTTGTCACCCCTGGCAGCTCTCTAGGAAATCTAGACTGGCCCCACGGATCAACACTGGTCTTTTCTGCGCACTTTGTCCTCACTCGTGCACACCCTCCCGGTCGGTCACCCATCCTTGGAGTGCTCCGGGCCAAGCACGCTTAACCTCGGAGTTTCTTCCAAATGAGCTTCCGGAAAAGAAGTTGCAACTTGTTGACATGAGTATTCTATCTATCCTATAAAGCTCTGAGCCAGGATCTCACAAATATTGTGACGATCTAAATTCGTAGACTAAAAAATAGGCCGTAAATTCGTAGGGTTGATTCTCTCAGACGCCTTATAACCATTTGGTGTGAAATTATCATATATTTATGACCATTTCACCCTGTGTCAATAAAAAAGGTCACAAATCAACACATTCCCTGTAGTTGCAAACGATTTAACAAAATATAAGTATTTGATGATGAGGTACATGATTTATTAAACGACAAACGTGTGATACACATATTTCATGGAAAGAAAACTTATGTGATGGGGTTTACTACCCACACGGCTGAAACAACTACACATGTTTTTTTAACATGTGTCGTAAGCGATTCGTTTCTTCCGTGTGCGATAAAATGTTTTGATATGTACTAATGATATGCATCACATTGGAAGGCTAGCTAGCTAGAGGTGAACCACGAAGATTACATCTACATTTGGCTATCACGGGAAGCTATGATTGTTATTTTCTACACCAAGAAAACCTTTGATCATGACTTACCCATGTTGATGACCAAAGGCACAAAAAGGGAGGGAAGGAAAGAAAAAAGAAATTTACTCCACGGTGGACCCATGTCGGTTGAAGTAGCTAGTACACTAGGGTACCAACCAACATCACCTCACACAACACCCTTTAAATATTTTCCAGGCGATACTAAATATTATCGTTTGAGTGACGTTTGGAAAGAGTCTGGACCAATGGGGGCAATTGCCCCCCCCCCCCCCCCCTCTACCCTTAATGGATCGGCCTATCTCCATTTAGGCCATTTTCTTGTTATTTTGGCTATCGAATCAAGTCTGAGTATAAATCGAGAAACATCATTCCCTCCATAGAGCACGTCACGAAGATGACGAGCATGCGCACCGGAAAGTGCTCTCGTAGGCATCCTCATTGGCTGTGTGGCTTTTGTGGTGATCCTTGATACCCTCTTGTGGTGCATCATGAGGCGCCGTCGGGTCGGAGTTTTTTTTTTGCATGCGACAATGCTCTAGGCGCCATTTGAGTGGTGTTTGGAAAGAGTCCGGACCAAGGGGGCAATTGTTGCCCCCCCTAACGGACCGACCTATCTCCATTTAGGCCATTTTATTGTTATATATTTTTATGTCACGTTGACCATTTTTTCCCTATTTGCTTGTTTCGAGCATATAAATATCATCAAATTTAAAGCCACCGAAATAAAGCCCGAGTATACATACAAGTAACAAAATGTTCACGAACATCATTTTATCCAATGAATGCCACATAGACATGAAATGACCAATCCAGCATGTGTTAGCTCGGAAGTAGACACGTCGACAGACTCCGACAATGCTTAGTTGTATGCCTAGATCTCGGCCTGGTAGGTCAACCAATTTTTCCGAGCACAACCAACCAGTCAAGAGTGAGGAAAGACACACCATCACAAAGATGACCACTAGGATACAATGATAACATCGTTAGCTTGGGCCCACATGACGACCATACACTGGCGGCAAAGGAACCAAAGGACAACCCTCTAAGACTACAGTTTAGAGCCATTATTAGCTGCCCTAAAATAAATATCATTAACCATGACCATGCAAATTAGGTTACGCGGATGCTTCGTCGCATAAACACCAACAAAATAAACAAAAGGTAACTTTGTTGTTGACTTCCCTTGTTTAAAATGGCGCAAATTGTTACATGCACGCGATTGCATTCGTTGGACCGAACACATTACTAAGCTTACACATGCATTGCACGTGCACAAGTTAATGGCCTACGCAATTTCGATGAGGACCAATTCACGCAATTTTTGTACATTTTAAATCATCAACAATCTTACCATTTCTCTCCTCCATCAATTTGCGCAAAAGTGAAAAGCCCAAAACCAGGACATACAAGTGGCGGCAACCGTGGACTGGTAATCCAGGCAAGCCGCACCCCGATCCAGCGTCTTCCTCCGACGTGGCGCCGTCCCATTGGGCCACACCACGTCACCGCCACCGACACGTCGGCCCCGCCCACGGTTCGCACTCCTCCTCATCCACTCCGAAGAAGAAGAGAGAGAGAAAAAAAGAAGAATAGAGAGATCGAGACCACGCTGCAGCCCCTTCCCTCCTTCCCCATCCTCCTCGCCCGCTCTTCTTCGATTCCGCCGCCGGTTCGGTCCAGAGCCTCGCCGAGGTTTCACGCGCGGAGAGGCGGGCAGAGGGAGCTCGCGGCCGGGAGCTAGGGTTTTCGCGCGGGGGGCGAAGCGAGGATGGCGCAGGCGGTGGAGGAGTGGTACCGGCAGATGCCCATCATCACGCGCTCCTACCTCACCGCCGCCGTCGTCACCACCGTAGGCTGCACCCTCGAGGTACCCCGCCCCTCTCCCGTCCCGGCGCTTCCGTTTGAGCCGAGTCGTCCGCCTACGCGGGTTGGTTGGCTGATTGATGACCTACCTAGCTGCTGATTGATCGCCCCCACGCTTGCAGATCATCTCGCCGTACCACCTGTACCTCAACCCCAAGCTGGTGGTGCAGCACTACGAGATCTGGCGCCTCGTCACCAACTTCCTCTACTTCCGCAAGATGGGTATGTTTCATGTGCGAATGATCCCTGTCTTCTATCCTGGCGATCCGTGTGCGCAAGCCGTTTGTCAAATTGGGTAGGCCGCCATGGGTTAGCTGCATGTTGCTGAGGCTGTGTAGATTCATTGCGTGAGTGTCACTCCATTTGCCACATAAGGATAGATAAAGGCCACACCAGGGGAATTCCATTTCATGTACTCTGAAAGTATGGTTTGTCGAGTCACGTGAAACTGTGGTGTAGGGAGATGTTAATCTAGGTGTTGGGTACGTGACGCCACTCGGCGAAGCCTCCTGGACCTTACGTGTTGCTGTTTAACTGTTTCCTTATGTTTGTAGAGATACGCATACGGGGATTGGTTGTATTGGAAACGGACATGGGCACGTGGCCTACTCGTTTGTCGTAATGTATTACCTGGCATATCAAACTCCGACACGAACACAGTATGTAGATTTGTGAAATTAATGTTGCACGCTTCACACGGCAACTGAGAACGTGTAACAGATGCACTTATCCAGTTGCAAGCTACATTACGTTGCCATGAATGAATGTGAAGAGAATCTAGAATCGCCTTGTCATTCAGTAGCGGACATGTAGTGTCTTTTCGATGGATACGTTACTAGTTTCTGCTTGCTCCTGCCAAAGACAAGTGTTTACATTTATGGTCCCCATGCTCATCTAGACTTTTTCTTTTAGATTAAAGGGGGCCCAAAAGCCCCCCCAGTTCCATTTAAAAATGAACATCTCTAGACTTTATGTAGATTCATTGCGTAAATGTCACTCCATTTGCCATGTAAGGATAAAACCCACACCAGGGAAGTCTGAAAGTATGGTTTGTCAAGTCACGTGAAACTGCGGCATGGGAAGATGTTAGAATATAGGTTTTGGGTAAGTGATGCCAGGCGCCGAAGGCTTGGGACCTTACATGTTGCTGGTTTGCTGCTTCCTTATGTTTGTAGAGATATGCATATGCCAATTAGTTGTCTTGAAAATGGATGTGGCCTACTTTTTTGTCGTATTGTGTTAGTTGGCATAGCAAACGCAAAACGGAAGCTGTACATTGATTTGTAAAGTTCGTCTTGTACGCTTCAAATGGTAACTGAGAATGTGTAACGGATGGACTTGTCCGCTTACAGTCTACAATACGTTGCCATGAATGAATGCAAAGATTCTATCATCCCTTTGTCATTCAGTAGCCGACATGCATAGTCGTATCTCTGGATACATTACTAGTTTATGTGTGCTCATGCAAATGCATACATATTCCTAGCCTGTTGCGCGCGTATGGTTCTTGTGCTCATCTCTAGACTTTTGGACATTTAAATACTCTAATTCTGTCATTATGCAATTCTACTTTATGTATAGCTGAAACCCTTCACGCTTATTACTGAACCTTGTTACTCTTTTTTCCAGATTTGGATTTTCTCTTCCATATGTTTTTTCTTGCGCGGTACTGCAAACTTCTCGAGGAGAACTCATTCAGAGGAAGAACTGCTGACTTTTTCTACATGCTCTTGTTTGGTGCTACTGTCCTTACTGGCATCGTTCTGATTGGTGGGATGATACCTTACATTTCTGAGACATTTGCCAGAATTCTGTTCCTGAGCAATTCATTGACGTTTATGATGGTATGGGATTAATTAAAGGCTTCAAGCATTTGTTGTTTTCAATAAAAAGTTTCCTATGCTAGTAGTTTAGACACATATTAGGGAAGTCTCTAAGAGTTATTGTCCTTTCTGGGTGCCTGAGGCAGAACATTAGTAACCTCTGCTATTACATGGCAGGTTTATGTCTGGAGCAAACACAATCCCTTCATTCACATGAGCTTCTTGGGTCTGTTCACCTTCACTGCTGCTTACTTACCGTGGGTAAGTGTTGCATCTGTCTACTTGATACTCATGTGAAATTACTTCTTTGACGAACTTACGAATATACAACTGATAATTTCATGCCCAGTATTGATTCACAATCTGACATCTGTATATAGGAGTAATGCATTACTGATTGTAATGAATTTAAAACCCTATCTAGCAGGTCACATTTACCATTTGCAAGACAAAAAACATGCACCAAACTTCGCTGGGAATCTACCATTGTATGATAAATCGGTCTAAAAATGTAAATTAGTGAGCCTAGACAATGCAGAGTAACAAGTTATGTTGTGAACTGAAAGAAACTTAGAATTGCTGTGAAATATGAATAATTTACTTCCAACTAGAGAGAATAAACAAATCGTTCAAGTTGGTAAGGTTCCAACTCCTACCAGTGAATACCTGGTAATCACTGGGAGACCTGTAAATTGCTGTCTAATAATGCACACTCTTGTAGCTTTCATTTACATTAGGAAAATACATAGCTACCTGTCGCATCATAAGGGTGGCATATCATTGTCAGAAGACGAAACAAACTTAAGAAACTGCCGCATTTTGCTCTGTTTGTGCTCTCCTGTGATCTTTACTTGGTCATCTCATATCATGACAGGCCAAAGTAGTGAATTGGTGTGATTTTTATTCATATTGTATCAGAGACGAAAAATAACGGCATGAATTGTATTTTTCAACTTGCAGGTCCTTCTGGGGTTCTCTATTCTGGTGGGGAGCAGCACATGGGTGGATCTTTTGGTATGTATTTTCTTAACTGATGAACTTCAAAGTAAAGTGTACATCTCACTTTGCTTTGGTATTGACTACTTACAAAATGAGTAAGTAGCCATGAGAACAGCATGCTGAATTGTTAATGGATGCCTGATCCAGGCTCAGCTCTGCATCTTCTAGTCAGCTACCACCTGTTGCCAGTAGATGTTTATGGGCTTGTTTTGTATAAACTGTAGATATGTCCATAAGTAGGTGAAATCCACTTTGGCTCCCGGTGCATATGCACCCGGTATTTAAAAACACATTTCAAAATGTCAAAAAAATCTGAAATAAAATTTCGCGGATGCACATTCATTTTCTATATGTTTACAAATTCGTTACGTGGAAATCAACATTTTTTGTGGCCTGTGCAAAAAAGACAAAAAATTGTCTCATGAATAGGCTTATTTTAGCACCAAAATTTGTCTTTTATACACAAGCCATATAAAATGTCGTTTTTCGTGAAACGACTTTGTGAACACATAGGATGTTGCAATCTATGCGCGAACATTTTTTGTGACATTTCAAAATATGTTTAAAATGCATTTCAAATAAAGGGTGCATGTGCACCCGGGAGTCAAAACGCCTCTCTCGAAGTAGCCAGTAGGCTTCCCGACTTCTTTTGTCCCTTGACGGTTCAAGACCTGATGATGGTTTTAACCAGTTAGGGATTGGTACTGGTCACTTTCGGAAGCTTTAACAGAGCCTAAATGTGTAGAGACTGAAAGCATTACTCCCCTTCCTAGCAGAGTGAGTCCATTAGTCCATTTGCTGTTCATCTGTATGCCGCTAGTACTACAAGCCAACAAACCTGTGATCCAGTGAATCATCAATTAGATATCGTGCTTCAGACTTTGTGTGACTGTTAATTCTAGTAGATGTAGCAGCTTATATTGATGCTAAGAAAGTGGAGCGACTGTTGTGTGCTGGCTGGTTTAGTGTCTTCTCTGACTAGTCTGCCTTTCCCAGTCATATGTTACTGCCATCTTCATTACAGATTGTTCAGTGTTCAAAATTTAAAAATAAGATGGTTGGTATCTGCACGCTTTTATTGACATGAGCACCTTTTCTCATGAGTATTCTGCGTGTGTATTCTACTGATTGTCATTTTCATAAGTCTGCATATATTATTTTCTTGATAAATGGCCATATATCTTAACTGGTAAATCATGTTGGTTTCAGGGTATGATTGCTGGCCATGTGTATTACTTCCTGGAAGATGTGTACCCACGGATGACTGGCCGACGTCCCCTGAAGACCCCCTCGTTCATCAAGGCTATGTTTGCTGACGACAATGTGGTCGTGGCACAGCCAGCCAATGCTGGCCTCGGAGCGGGCGCAAGGTTTGGTGGTATGGACCCACAGTTCCAATGATCAACTGCTGCTGTCCATGATCCGCGACAGATCTGGGGAAACAGTTCTTTTATCCGTTCAGACTGCGAGGTTGTGCAAGGCAATGTTCGCGTGTATTTATACAGGCTAGATCAGGGTTAATTGTGCATAACAAAAGATCAGTAGTATCTCAGTCAGCTAAGTTTCTTCTTACCGTGACAAACCGTAAGCGAAATTGGTTGGACCGGGCGGCCTTGGTCCTGAAACTTGCTTCTTTTTTATGCTACTATGTGGTGGTGGTTAACATCTGACATATGCGAGGAAAGCCTTTTGCAGAGTCTATGCCGAAACTGGATCCTTCCTGTTTTGTGATGTTGTCACTGTGGTCTCTGGATTTGGAGAAATTGTGGTGAAAAAATGGCTCTTGAAAGTGTACATTGTGTGTTTTCTCCTTAGCATTTTCCATATCCATCTTTGTGATGTCATTTGCACAAATTAATTGATAAGGAATGTTTTGGATGTTCTCTCCAAATTGAACGTGACTATTTGAGTTGCCGATGCTGATTCAAATTTTGCACATACTGCTTTGTGATGTCATTTGCATACAGTTTTGATAAGAAACATTTTTGTATTGCTTTTCCCCAAATGTAACGTGCCCCGTTGAATTGATGTGTGCTGGTCCGGTGTTCAAATTTCCAACTCAAAATGCTTATCCAACATTCGAGTAAATCCTGAAGCTAATATTATAGTATGAATGACGTGCAAGAAAACCTAATCAATCCTCCTAAAAAATTCTAAAATCGTTCATTCAAATCAATTTCAAACTTCTCAAAGTTCAAACTTTAAAGCCTGTGTGATCCATCCTAGTCGTCGTCAAGCTTGTCCCTCCTTCCACCCGAGAACCGAGCGAAACGATGGTCTCCCGCCACCGGCGGCTGGCGACGCTGACGAAGCAGCTCACCGCGCACGTGAATGCCGGCCGCCACCGCGACGCGCTCGCCTTCTTCGCTCGCATGGCCTACGACCCGGCGCTCCCGCCGCTGACCGACCCCTCCTTCGCCTACGCCTTCCCGCTCGCCCTCAAGTCCTCGCCGCTCTCCGCCACCCCTCCGCTGCCGCTTCCCTCCACGCACTCGCCGTCAAGTGCTGCGGCCTCCACAGTCCCTTCGTGGCCTCCGCGCTCGTATCCTCCTACGGCGCCTGCTCCTCCCCCGACGCCGCGCGCTGCCTGTTCGACGAATTGCCCTGCCGCAGCGCCGTCGTCTGGAGCGCCATGATCTCAGTGTACGTCCGCTCGGGCGACGTCGCGGCGGCGGCAAGGCGCTCAGCGACATGGACGTCGCGCCCACCGCCTCCTGCTTCAACTCCGTGATCACGGCGGTGGCGGAGTCCGGGGAGCGCCCCGCCCGGGCTGTCGAGCTCTACCGCCGTATGCAAGGCATGGGCGTCAAGCCCTCCTTCTTCACCCTGCTGGCACTCGTCCCCGCGTGCGCTGCGATGGGCGCGCTGGGCTCCGTCAGGGAGGTGCACGGCTTCGCGGTCCGGCACGGCATGTCCACGAGCTGCCACCTTGGCAGCTCCCTCGTCGAGGCGTACGGGCGGTGCGGCTCGTTGGTCGGCGCACAGAGGGTTTTCGACCTGGTAGAGGAGCGCGACGTGGTCGTCTGGAGCTCCGTCGTATCCGCGTACGCCTTCCATGGCCAGGGAGATGTCGCAGTGTCCCTTTTCAGCTGTATGGAACTGGACAATGTGCGGCCCGATGGCATTATGTTCCTCGGTGTGCTAAAGGCCTGTGCCCATGCCGGCCGTGCCGCGACGCGCTGACGTATTTCGATGTGTTAACCAAGAGATATGGGGTGGAAGCGTGTGGAGAACATTATTCATGCTTGGTCGATGTCTTGGGACGGGCAGGAAGGTTGCATCAAGCTTACGATGTTATACGGACGATGCCGGTTAGAGTTACCGCGAAGGCATGGGGTGCTCTCCTCGCTGCTTGCAGGAAGTACGGGGATGTGGGTTTGGCAGAGATTGCGGCCAGAGCGCTGTTTGAAATTGAGCCGGAGAATTCAGGGAACTTTGTTTCGCTTGCGAATATCTATTCAGGGTTGGGTATGCATGAGGAGGCAGAGCGGGTGAGAAGGGACATGGAGCAACGCGGCGTGCATACATCACCTGGAAGCAGTTGGGCGCAAGTCAAGGTGCTAACCTCTTGAGCATTTCCAATGATTTTTTCCCACCTCAAATCATGAATGTACTCACTCATTGGTTTGCTGCAGTGAACCTATCTGAAGAAGGAGGTTCATGTTTGGGAAATTTCATCAAAGACTCACAGCAAAGTTTATTTGGATAGAGAATTTCTATGTTCCGTTTCTATGCCCCTGAAAAGGTAAGCGGATGATAAAATCTATTCAGTAGAGACACCACTACTTTTTGTTAATAATATCTGGAAAAAGATATTAATTGTTGTAGGGCCCTAACTCTATATTTACCAGGATATGCTGCCTTTTAATCTGAACTGACTGTAAACGCAGCAGAAACTTTTCTATGGCTTAATGCTTAACTGTAAATCCTGCAGAAACAGCAAATTTCTGCTGGGAATGGTGGAAAGAGACTGTTGATGTGCTATAAGTAGAGGGCTAGCATGAGCTGTGACCATTGCCAAGAACGAGTCTATACCTAGCGATCGACTCTTTTGAGAAGGAAGCGACGAACCTGTAGTAGGTGGAGATTGATGGTCAGCATCAATTTTTAAAGTTCAATCCTAGCAGGGAACTCATTAACAATTTACCATCTTATTTACACATTTCCTACTTCAGTTTTAAATGTCATTTTTCAGTATGACATCACAATAAAGTAGAATCATAAATATTGTTCTATAAGGGAAAAGTAGAAACTTTGGTGATGTTAGATAGTATCATCTCCTTCCTACCAATATCTCCCATCAGCAAACATTTCAATTCCACAGTTCAAAGGACTGTAAAGGAAAAATAATATCGCTTATACTATTTCTTCTTACAGGTTCCCCACCAAAGCTGCATGTGTATTCTAAATATCTAATGCCACTCAGCTCAAATTGCTCTGCAAAGTTTCCCAGTGCCCACAATCTTCATTGCTATCAGTGGACATAAACTTTAGTCTTTATTGCCTTGTCAGCTGATTGTTAGAAAATGCAATGGGCTAATTACATCCACGCACTAAATTTATTGTGACTCTTTTTATTAACTAATATTATCTTATGTCAGTTCCTATGGACTGAGGAACTCTATTTAGGTTTCCAATGAGACTTCTACTAGCTTTTTTATGTTCGTGCATACGATTCTAACATTGGTGCAACTTTACCAAAGTCACATCTCATTAAAAAATCGATACAAAGAAGCAGTGAGGGAGCTTCAACAAAAGATTTAAGAGGGGGCTAAAGCAGCCCTGAACAAGTTGAGGGGAATAATCTAGTCTAGAGTATTATGTGAAACATAGTCTAAAATAGTGCTAGATATTCAGTGTTAATATAATATATCAACATTGTACTTCTCATTTGATCAGTTCATGTGTGGTATATTTTGTATGAGTAAAGTACAGTGGGATAATATTTAGCTTCAGCTAGCTTCACACTGATGCCAGATAAAATAAAATGTTCATCTGCCGCACGGATATTATAAAGGGACGCTTTAGCATACACTGTTACCGTCTTACTGTCTTTGGGGTCAATCAGTTAGCTGCACTGCCCTCTCTGTTCAGTATGGTAGCTGCAGCTTGCAAGTTTAACACGAGTTTCACATGAAAATCCAACAGCAAACTATTCTTTTTTCTTACATATTCAAACTAACCAAGTTGTTACAAGCATTAATTAAGGAAATATAATAAGTATAAGTACCATATTTTTATTTAAATTTATGAAATAAAAATCTATTCTTCTAAATATCCTATGGAAAATGTACGACCCAGTATGTCTTCTGGTATGTGGAATCCAGCTAAAGGCTAGTTGGCTATATATCCAATACCTGTTTTCCTGAAGCAGTTTTGCAGTGCATGATATTTTTCTGTAATAACCTGGAGGGACACTTACCTAACATCCTACCTGATATGTCCCTCTCAAACAGCTCTGTTGTAGGCTTGCAGCTGGCCAAGCATGCATTACTATTGTAGTATTGTTAGTGTTGCATGCTGGGCCCCATTACAGCTGGCTTATTGGATGATGTGTAAGTTGTAACGCCGCAGGTCATGCAATTCTTACCTTTTCTCCATAAATCAAACCAAAATCTGTCAAAACATACATATGTCCTCATGGCACTAGCCACAACCATTTTTAACCAATGGGCAGTACTTCACAGCCCTCTGTATGCCTGCTTTGACCACTAAATTTGCTCGTTTCCATCACTACTTTTTTGTACCAAACTACTTGATCTGCTTTGTACAAATATGTGGAGTGTGTGTGTTTGCTGACTCCATTTACCGGGCCATGAACAATTGAAGTAAGGGAGCACATTAACATGCATGAAAATTTGGCCGACAGGAGGAAGTGCGGTCATAAGGGTATCCATCGTTACTTTTACAGGTGGGAGCCTCCAAGTGGAAAACAGGTAAATCAGATAGCTCATGCAGCTCATCTTTCGTCATCAGTTGAGCCTAGATAGATAGCAAACATATTGCCACCTATTGGCTGCTTACGATAATAAAAACATTCTTGAGATGTCTTCCTGGTTAGGAAACTGTTTCATCCTGATCTGATTGTTAGGTATGAATCTACTCTTCTTTTGCTTCCCGTGTTTCGCTTCTTTCATGGAGTTTTAAAGTTCTTGAATCCTTTGAAATGCACAACTCATGGCGGTGTTTGAAGATAGAATGGCTAGGGAATGTCACCTCATTAGGTAATTGACTAGTGCTGAAACTGTGCTGTACCATAGCTTTCAGCTGTTTAATTAACCTGCCTTAGGAAGATCTTCCAGGCTTGGTAAGGCTATAGCTAGCAGTCACAGTGATGTGGCACCCTATGCGTGTGATGTTGTCTGTGATACAGTAATTGGTTTTGCCGGTGCTGATACTGTCAACAGGAGGCGCCTGCTATTTCTATTCCTTCCGTTCAAAGAAAAAGATTTGTACCAAGCCGTACCAGCAAAGAAGCTACGTGAATTATTCTCCTTAAGCAATGTTGGATGGGGCCCACCTCAAGCATATGGAGACGCACTATTTAATTAGGAGTGCAAACTCAACACGATAGGAAAAAGGTCTTCGTTTATTTTAATTCCTTAAATCAAGTCGGTCATGTTAACTCGTAAGTCAGGTCGGCTATGTAGTATAAATAGCCTGGGTCGGTCATTGTAAAAGTTAGGTTATGTTTTGAGATTAAAGATATGTCGTGAGGTTCACCCAGGATGGGGTTCCGAGATCGAGTTATTGCTAGTTTTGATTGCTGATTCTTTGAGTCTGTTTTGCGTATCGTGGAGTAGATTCATCTATTCACCGATCGAAGTTATCTTGCTGCTGTTTTTGGTTCGCCGTGAAAGATCGGGCCTAAAAACCCTTTTGGATCACGTTGATCCGTATCACACAGCTTATTTTGGACTAGCAGCCAATTTTTTTTGATAAGTTTGCATATGTGCGATCCGTACATATGTGGGGATTTCGTCAAGGATACTCAAGCTATATTAACACTTTTTCTATTGAAAAGCATATACTTTTCAAAGGGCAAATGATGATGCACACTGAGATAAAGTTGCATGCTCATATCATTGTGCTCTTTGTACAGTAGATTACATGTTGCATGCCGACTTGTGTTGATATGATCTGAATATTATCTTTGTGGGTCCCTCCATCTCCGACTCCATTATGACCATTCTTTACAGTTATAAAAATGGTTAGTTTGTTCTAGGAATAACATACATACTGATCTTAGTAACTTAGGAAGTTCAGTTACTCCCTGTCTTCCCTCAGAAAACCCGTAATACGGAGTGTTGCACAGCAACCTGCTAACCTTTTTACTCAGAAGCTCAATCACTTCATTAGTGCATCGGTTAATCAATCCATCATCCTTTACCTAACAAACATTTTCTTGTGGAGAGACATACCTATAATTTCTATCCTGTTGTATATTCGTCACCTTTCGTCCCACCCTCTAAAGCTATATATTCATACAATTGAAACAGCTTCTTTTTGTTGGAAAAGACAGGCGGTGAGATCAGCGTCAAGCACTACCGGCCACCAGAAGATGCATGTGGACCACAGCATTATCCAGTACCACGGACGGATGGCCGCTGTGCAAGTCAGTCCACTTCCCGTTGTACGACGCGATGTGCCTTTGTGCAGGTATAAGTACCTAGTCTTCTTCGCTTGCAAGTCTGGACTCTAACAGAGTAGGCAGTACTGGAGGTACCAGAAGCACAGGTGGTGCACATGAATAAGCCAGAAGGTTTCTCGCCTCCTCCGTCCATGACTATCCCAATCGCACATTCCTCACGGCCGACGCTGGGGTTCCCCCTTGGGACGGCGCTCCTGCTCCTCGTCATCTTCTCCCTCAGCGGCATCTTCTCGTGCTGCTACCACTGGGACAGGCTCCGTCTGCTCTGGTCTCGGCACCCGCCATGCTCCAGGAAGGCCAGCTCACCGTCATCTCCATCGGATCGGCGCCGAGCAAGGCAACCTCTGAGCACAAGGTAAGCAACTAGCAAGCGATCTCCTTGGTACATCTTATTTCGAGCTTTGACACCGTTTCAGAGGATCATTTCGTGTAAATTTTAACTGATGATTAACGGTTTGTTTGCAGAACGAGAAACCGACCAAAGATTGCGGCTTGCCTGTGATCATGCCTGGCGATAACATCGCGAAATTCTTCGCGAGGCCCTGCCCACACGAGACTTGTCTACCTGCAGCAGAGAAAGGGGAAGTTGAGGTGCAAGTCAGATGTTCAGTTTCGTGAGGCCGTCGGTGTCTGTAAATGGAATCATAGTTAGCCGTTAGCGCCTTGTGATCGATAGGTTGATTGCACATAAGCAGGTGACTTGTGATTGACAGATTGATTGCGTATAAGCATGCGTGTTTGCAGATTTTTGAAAAAAGGGAAAAAAGAGAAGCTTTTCGTGCGCAGATATGAAATCCCAACTGAGGGTAGAAAAGGTGATTTTGGTCTCAATAAATTTTGATGAATATTGCTTAATGATCGAATGAACTTTTTAGAATCAAATTGTAGATTGATATCAGGAGCGCGTGTTAAGTAAGGGGATGGAAACATCTTCGTTGGTTCGTTTGTCATTGGAGGAAAACCAACAAATACATAGTTCCTGCTGGAAGGAATATAGTATTATTTACTACAGGGATTTTGAAAATGGAAAATACGGAGAAAAATTACCTTTTTTTACACGAGGAAAAAAACTCAGCTCTGCTGCTGAGCTAAACTGGATGCATGTCCTGTCGTGACATGGCAGACCATAGCAACTGCCATTCGTGCCCCACCGGGCGTCGTCATGGCCACTCAAGAAGAAAAGGCAGGATGTCATGGAGAGGGGACATGGACCTAACATTCTTACCGGTCGTGATGGTGAGTGCAGGGTCAAGTCCGGCCATGACATAATCTGGTACTACTCCCTCCGTACGCGCAAGTGCGCCAACCTTTTCTGTCCACTCAGCTAGGTCTAATTATGGAGATTCATAGCCTCTCCATCTTGATATGTGGCGTGTGATTAAAATTTATCCATCTCCAACTATATTAACCCTGCCAATGCCAACGGCGCATCTCAGTACTTATCATCAAGATAGTATATGATTATCAAGCCGGTTATCATTTGGGAAAAGAACTGTTTTCATCACTTGTCCAGCTAACACTATACAATTCATTATTCATTACACCACGAGATCAGGAGAAAATATCCACGACGTCTGTCGGTAATTGACCCTCCTCTGTGGTGGGCTTATAGTTTGAGTTTTTATATTGAACGTCTTGCCAGTGTCCACAAAATAAATCGTGTCCTGTTTCATGTCTCCATATGCGGAAATATATTTGGAGAAGCGTCCGCTGATGAAAAGCGCTTGGCCACCGGATATCCCGAGCACCCTCGGAAAATGGTCATACCTGACGAAAAATCCCGAAATTTTAAATTTGAACGAAATTTTTCGTTAAATGTTTAAACTGGAACAAAAAAAATTGAATTTTTGAATTTCGGATTTCAAATTCGTCCGGTAACTAGTCGGGATTTTCTGTTAACCGCGGTAACCGAAAATCTCGACCAACCTCTAGAATTTTTTTCTACCGGTAACCAAAACCTTTACAGCCCAGTTTGAAGCAAGCGGGTGTAAATGCTTTGGAATACTGCTGTAATAATCAGACAACGGGGAAAATACCAGACAAATACTAAACGAAACACGCTAGCATCCGGTCAGTTTTATGCATGCGAAATATGCATGAAAAGTGTTTCAGTTCCTCGAGAAAATTGGATGCATGGCTACGTACCGAGCTATAGATTATGAGAGCACTCTGGGTTGTTCGAACACAATTACAATAGAGAAGTTACTTTTAGCTTTGTAAATGCATTGGAGCACTTAATAACTCAGTTGCAATTGCAACGCAAAGTGAAGCTAAATGCGACAGCGCTCTGTCTCGGGCAGACCGGAGGGATGAAGATGTTGACAATATCGAGGCCAGCGACTACCAAGATGGTGAGTATGGTTTTGAGTACTACTACAGTGATTATACCGAAGAAGAGTATGAGAAGGCTCACGCATTAGATGAACTCAGAGAAACAACCGGTGACGGCATGATTCTTAAGGGTGCAACCTTTTTGCAAGACAACGAGGTGTCATATGAACCCAAGGATATGGTTGTGGTCCTTCGACACTTGGTCGAGTCACGTGGAAAATTACTCATGTTGAGAAGACTACTACAATTGCCATCGTATAGCAACAACTACACTCGCAATGTGGAGGTTTTGGAGGCGTGTGCCAGCAAAGGTGTGTGGGAGCCGGTTTCAGACGGACTAGGTGCTCAAGCGCTTTTTATCAAACAAACACTTCTGCAAGTCTATTTCTGTTTGTGGAGACATGGAAAGGATACAATTTATTTTGTCGACACGGGTGAGATGTTCAATATCAAATCCCAAACTATGAGCCCACCATATTGGCAGATCCAACAGCAGCAGTCGATGTGGATGTTTTCTCCAGATCTTGTGGTGTAATAATAGCTGTAAGTATAGGATTAGTCAGATAAGCGACGCCTGGATCTTTTGCTTTGATGATTATCCAGTAGCTATTTCTCCATTGCCTATATAGCGAGAGATTATTACAGGACTTTGTTTTGTTTGAACCGGATGCTAAGCATCATTGAAAATCGTAGCTAGTGACTATAGTTTCTCTATTTGGAGATTATTTAACTTTAGATGCATTGTAGTATTGAACAATTCAGTCGCAAACTTGCAGTGGCAAGGCAAGTGAATTCACTGACCATTAGGCAGTATAAAACTTACACTGGCTGATAATAAGTAACCTGATGTTTTACATGAAAAGATCAAGTATTTTCCAAAGTATAGCTGGATACAATCAATATATAATCAAGTAACTCTGAAAAAAATGTAGCTCCCCAAAACGTTTTGTATTATGGGACAGAGGGAGTAGTACACATTGTGCCCCATGAAACATGGCTCTGGCTGATACTGGTAACAGACATTACCGTCCCTGTCCTGATGATCCTGAGGCATTTAAATCTGAATTTAGGTTCATAGCATCAACCATCATAGCAGATGCTGCTGCGGCGTTTTCCCCGACCCTGATCTTGCCATCTAGGCATGTACAGAGCTAGCATGCAGCAGAGCCCTCACGACCGTTGGCTCCCAGCTGACGCAGGTATAGTACTAGTTCTCTATCTTGCTCCACCCGCCCAAGATTCTCGCACGCGGAGAACAACACTGCAAAGCCGGTCTTAATTATCAGGCTTGTATGCCTTCATCGATCACGAGAAAGCCGCGGAAATGTCTACGCGAGCCACAGTAAACAGTAGCTGGCCTTCCTGGAAGACGTTCGAACTATGTTCTTCCCAACTCTCCGTGGCCCACTGTACGTCGTCTTGGCCACACGCCCACACTACTTGGAAGTAGCACAAAAGTAAAGCTGCGTATACGGTGGATAGAGGGGTGATCGGCCTAACCATTTTACTGCTAGAGATCGAGACATAATCTCGTCCGTTAATATCATTAAGAGAAAAAAAAGTGCATGACTTGGGGGTAATCAAACTTCAACCGCCCCAAAACCCAAGAGCCGAAGAGTGAAAAAATGGGATAGAGTGAGGAGACGGTGGACAAATAGCTAGTGACACCAGACTGACCTTGGACCGTCCCCTCTCCCCGTCCTCGACCAGAGAGGCGACTTTTGGAACCTCAAGCCCGCACCACCGATCCGCCGTCGATCCTCGATTCCCCGCCCTCCGGCGGCCGCTCCGGCGGCGGGAGGACGGGGAATCGACGGATCTGTGCATAGGGGTTATGTAGGTGTGCGTTTGGTGACGGCCGGCGGCGCCATGGTGGAGGAGGCGCGGTCGGTGTTCGTTTTGCAGGTGGTGGTCCTCTCCCTCGACGGCGAAGCTCCGTGGAGCTCCGGCGTCGACCTGCCGCCTACGGCGAGCCTGCAGCTCCGCGGACCTGCTCGGCTTGCTTCCCCCTTCGCTGGACTCCGCGGGACGGCGGATCCGGCGCAAGAACCTTCGACTGCTGCAGTGGTGCACCGGCGTGACGACGACGGCGGCCTCAGGCGTAGATCTTTCGAGATCGACGATCGGCGACTTCCCGTTTGCTTGGGGGGGCTCTTGTTCCAAGGTAAGAGGAGCTTGAGCAGCGGCGCGCCACCGACGGCGTTCGTCGTCTCCGGCGTTGTTGACCTACAGAGGGGCTGGTTTGTAATTTCTTTTCTTTCGAGGACCTCCCTGTAAGTTGTCGGTGTACTGCTGTATCTGTCATCGCAAAAAAAAAAGAATATTAGCTTTACAAGATATATACACGAATATATAATTATCAAGCCAGTAAACCATCTAAGGAACAACCCACACCAACCCACATGCACTCGAAATCCTGTTCCTACGTTTTGCATCGGGATCTGTCCCCCCCGTTCCTGCAGACTAGTTTCACCGTAGTAAAAACCAGGCCAGAGGCCCACTGGTACCCTGTCATTATTGTTCCGTTCCTTCCGGCACAGATGGAAGAGAACGGAACCGGCCGTGTTCTGTACTTCCTAGTCCGTTAACAAAGTCCTCCCACTTCCAAATCTGCAGCTCCAGTCCCCCAAATCTCGCGATCTTGGTTGCTTCTTGCGATCCGTGATCTACTCCAGTCCGCGATACCTGCGATCCTGTTGTCCTTCCCGCGATCTCGCCTCTTGCTCGCCGGAGCCCCTCCCGGCTGGCCGCCGGCCGCCGGAGCTTCTCCCTTGCGCTCCTGCTCCTGCTCGCCGGAGCCCCTTCCTGCTGCCCCGTAGCTCCAGGTCCTCCTCGCCGTGCTCCAGGCCGCCACCCTGCTCCTCGCTGCCCTGCTCCAGGGCCCCTGCTGCAAGATCGCGTCCTGGTCGGCCGTGGCTTGCGTCTTGGTGGCCTCTCCAGCGTGCGGCATCTACATGTCTTGCTGCATATATCCTGAAGAACCTGAAGAACAAGAACCTGAAGAATAATAACCTGAAGTGTCGATTTTACATGTTTGGAATAATCATACAGAACACGGTTTGGGATACATAGCAACTTTAAAAGAGAGCATTAAAACCTGAAGATTCAAACATTTGTTGTTGCTGCAGACATAAGCTTGTGAAACATCAAATTTTGAGGTTCTGTCATGATCATCGTTTGTGCTTGGACAGAGGCTGTCAAATACAACCCATCCACCCATTAACTAAGTTGTAGACTACAAAAGCAGCTGAAGATATAAAAAGACAGCTTAGGATTTTTCAGTTTTGTGCTACAGTAGATAAGATCTCAAGGAATGTATTTAGATGGTCAATAAGTTCTTCATTATTTACAAAAGAGCAGAAAAGAAATGCTAGCGAGTGTTTTCTTTATCGTCCTTCATCTGGGTTATCAGATTGGGTTCCTGCAAATCTGGAACACGGACCAATGTGTACAAGTAACTATGTCAGTTTAGTTAGTTCGGAGGATATGGAAATGTTGCCAGTCAAGTGACATGCTAATGGAGTATTAGATATTCTAGGTCGCCGTGCTCGTCGCCATGCTCAAGCTCCAGTAAAACTAGGTACTCTTAGGTGCTTCATAGTTTAGTGCAAAAATCTTCGATGGCAAAGTCACATAAACAAGGAAATGTGCCAATCATGATGATCCTGATTGGCAGGTTGCAATAGTTGGGAGTTGACTGCGGTGGTTGATTCTTTTGTTTGTGTAATATTGTCCTACTTGTACAATTGATCTTTGTTGGGCCGCTTAGACTATATCTCTGTCTACTACCAGTGGTGAGGAAGCCGGACAAACAATGCTACCATTGTAATATGCTAACTGCATACAAACTGCAGTTTCTAGAAAATGTCAAGGTCAGGATGATACTACATGTTTTTGTAGAAGATGGGAAGATGATACCGTTTTAGAAGGAACAAAGTGTGTAATCCATTGCATTTGAACAAATTTCAGTAGAATATGGGTTATAAATGATGAGTTGAACCAAGATCCACGAAATATTATCCTCCGAGCAGTAATTGCAAGAGAACATATCCTTAGTTAACCAGCACAAGAATTTCGAGCAAAAGAATATTTTCATAAATTTATTTCTACTCCTTACTTACGGTAACAAGGTGAACGTTGAATAATTATCTTGTTGGAGTAGAAATTTTGGTGCAAAATTTGGTGCAATATTATCCTCTCTCTCTATCTCTCTCTCTCTTCTTCTTCCTCCTCCCGTCTCTCTCTGGCAGATCCAAATTTAGTTGTTCGACACGACCTTGCTTCCTTCCCTCGGACTAGCAATGATTGCACATACATTGGCTGCGCAGTGGAATCCTAATAAATGTTGTTTGTTAGTGTGATTGCATAGAATCCAGCAGCCAATGATCATTGTCTCTTTAAAACATGTAATCTAAATTTGAATGGTTTAGACTCGAACCCGGATGGGTTGAGTGGAACCTTGTCTCACTAGTGAGTACACCCGGGAGAACTGGTTTACATTGATAACTATTCCTTTGATTTACTGAAATCTAAAATAGACAATCATGTCATCTAGAAAGCTCTTTCAGTTTTCTAGCTATGTGCCATGATATTTAGGGTATATTAGTAGACACATAAATAAAACTCATTCACTTGAATTTGATCCTTATGGGTCTAGTTAGTGAGGGAATACCTTGCATTTTTTTATTTCCTAGTATTCTCTGATCTAGTAGATTTAAGCTCAACAGAGTATCTTTTAAGAGGCAGCGTCTCGAAACACATGAATTGAATTTACTCCAAATATATCTTACACGGTTGATGTTAAATTAATAAATGTTGCGTCTTAATATTCTATATTAATAAATGTTGCGTCTTAGTATAATATGAATCCGTACTGGTTAAGATTATATTTCAAGTGAATGAGTTATGAAGAATTAAAAAATGCATAGTATGGAATTTGTACATGGAGAGTTATTGAAGGAAAAGGGTCGACTCATTGAAGAGTAATGGAAGGGTGTTATGTGACAGTAATTGTATTGAATGGAACTGCAGATAGATGAATGGTAGGGTGCACAGCTATAAGGAGATAAACTGGGTTGAGTACATGCAAGAGTAACGGAAAAATAATAGGTTTGGTTTTATCTCGGCAGTAATTGTAAATGGTGATCTGCCACCATAATTATCTTTCTACGTACGTTCTTCTCTAATTTCAAACCAAGTACAAAAAATAGGCCTAGTCACTAAAACTAGAAATCTAGAGCTGAGCAAATCAACGGTGGTAACTAAAGGTGTGGTGCTCACATGTGATTCCTCTTGCTTGGCGCTGGTCCGTGCGAATTGCAGGTCATGAGTAAGGAGCCAGATGGAGCAGCAACGCAAGATCATGTCTATGAACATCAAATGCAACGTGTGTGGGGCATAAAATAAATATCTGGTTTGTAAGCAGAAGCAGAATGTATGGTGTTTTCTCATGAAATAATTGACCACGTTTTCCGGTCTTAAAAGTGTACTAACTGCCAGGCAAGATGCTTGGTTCTGTTAACCTGAATATGTTACTACTAATTAATATATATTATTACTGCTAATGAGGTTCTCACTGTCGGATCACACGGCGGGTGGCCGACCGGGGGCAAATATCTAGTGATACATACTACTTCCATACCATTTCAAAAAAAAAATTAACAAACATGTTTTTCTAGTGTGAATGTTCACACAAAATGTGTCTATAACCTCTAAAAATTTCGTATCCAAATTTGAAAGACACGTTGATAAACCAAAAAGTCAAATCCATATGTGAATAGTGCACCTTTTTTAATGACACTATTTATGCTAGAATATCATTTTTTCTCAATGTGTATTTCGATTTTGGAACTGAAATTTTTGAAGCTCGTAGGCACATTCTGGCAGGTGGCCAGCTGGCCGATCGGATGATATTGTTCCTTACACTTTCAGATGAGGACGTAAAAAAAGCTAACTATAGGCTTCCCGATTCGGTTCGATTCTGAATTTTTAAAACAGGTTTGGCTCTAAAAAAAGGCAGACATGGCAATTATACACCTGTCGGCTATAGCATCAACAAACTTTTCTGCAAGTTAAAAGAATTAACAAGTTTTAAATATTTAGTATGCTAATAAGTTTAGGATGACGCCCTCGCAAATGTCTGTAACGTCTTGTATTTTTCCATAAAAGGGGTAATATAGTAAAGACGATGCCCTCACATTTGCGAGGTCCACCTTGCTAGTTAAACGGATAAAAACCAGAAATACAAAACGTTGTTAGCGTCAGCTGAATGAGAATTAGATGGACCATCGTTAATAAGGTGGCTCGTACGTCGATGAAAGCTCTGTTCTATCTTGTACCCGTATATGTCTCCTATGTTCAACTCTATTGACGTTGCAAGCTACTTTTTTTTTAACGGGCAAGCTACTTATTCAAATATTTTATAAATTTGTACCACCATATACTTTATCCCAGTGCAAAGCTAATGCTCGGCCTGCTGATGATCGGTGGCTGACTTGGCTGCATTTGAGAAGGTTTTTTTTATAGCATATCACTCTGCCATGCACGCAACTCGACGGAGTCATACGCATGTCGCAGTTGACATAACCCTAGTTAAATAACGCTGACGTACAGGGGCTAGCTGTTCCTGTTAGCTACCCACGGTTTACATCTCTTTAGATACGAATACTCTTAATGCTAAGCTTGCTTGTAAACCGCCGGCGAGGGTTGGGCTGAGGAACACCGCCGACTATATCCTCTCACTTAACGCGTATGAACTAGTCTAAGTAAACACATTTTAGTTTTGATAACGCAATTATGTAAAAGTTTCACTTGTTATACATGTAATTAATTGTCACGTCGGCGACACCATCTGACATGGAAATCGTTCTTATTGGTCAGACTGATGTGCATTGGAGCTGACTTTGAATCAGTAGACGGGTTCTGATCCTAAAAAACAAAGTTTTCCATCTGCATCATTTTATCACCTCTGACATGGCTGCTAGAGGTACGACTGAGATGTGTCATAACAGAACACCAGCTGGTTCAACATCCAAGTTGCAGCTGAGATGGAACATTATTTTTTAGTTGAACAAAATATGGAACATTATTTCTTTAATTGAGATATAAGTGGAAAAGGCAGTTCGGAATGTTTTGTCACTAAATATATATATTTAATAAAAATTTAGCATTTTTAATATTTCAAAATTTTAAAGTGAACAAAAAAATTCTGAACTAATTTGCCCTTCATTCTAGTTTTACTATTTCAGTGACCAACATAGTTTAAAATCCATGCATGTGCGATGCGTACAATTGAGGATTATTTTCTTTTCCATGGGAGCATCGAACCGGCCGACAACATTTCACCTGGCAGTGACAAAGGCTGTAATATTTCGTAGCTCACGTAGCATCACCAACCATCAACACCTAAAGTACGTTATATAGTAGAGATATGTAGAGTGCAGATTTTTTGTTCCCGGGCTCCTGACATTTTAAAAAATTCGAAAATCATATTTACGAGTTTCAAAAAACTCTGAAAACAATTCCGGACGTAGCCAACGGTCAATCCCATAAAAGTACAAATTGTTGACATTGTAGCCCATAATACAAAGTATTTGAATTTGATATCTTACACCTTTGTGGGATACACCATTATCTACATCCTGATTTATGTTCAGAATTTTTTGAAACTCGGAAATACGATTTTTGATTTTTTTTTTAAATGGCACCATCACTGGTGCCCAGGAGCAAAAGACAATTTTCGAGATATGTTGTACATTTTGAGAGAAACAAAACAAGGAATTTGAAACATTGTGGAGGTGTAGGTCATGCTCATTCACAATTTTTGGTTTTCAGTATTGGGGAAGTGGAGCCTAGACACTAGCAAACATATGTTATACTTCCTCCGTTCCGAATTAGATGACTTCCATTTGTCCAAATATGAATATATCTATATTTATAACTTGTCTATATACATTCACATGTGGGTAAATGGAAATAATCTAATTTGGAACGGAGCAAGTAGCTGTTTTTTCTTAGACTTAGCTAATGCCTATGGCTTGGTTGGTTCATCTGATATTTCACAGTTGGGAGGTTATATATTTTATTTTTAAATAATAATTGTGTTTATGCTTCCATGCATCCTTGTGTTTATAGCTAGCTCTGGTATTCAACTCCGACGTCGCTCAATGGCAGCAACACCAGCGTGCTTGGTCGCCCTACTCGTGGCTCTCACCTTTCTCCTCTTGGACGGCCTGCCACCGGCGACAGCTGAGAGTCCAGTGCAGCGGCGCCTGGCCGTGCGAAGCCTCCTCCGGCGGCTCAATAAGCCTCCTATCGCAAGCATTCAGGTACATATATATATAGTGGTGCCGCCGCCACCGCCGCCACGTAAGCCTCGAGGCCGTTTCATGTGATCGAAGACCGGAAAACGTGACCCACACACACGCACAAACACCATATGTACCATCTCCATTCCTTCATATCTGTTTGGCACCGCAGTTTTGGTTACCGAATTGGATTTTCTACAGTGGGACTTACCACGGATACTGAAAAATAGTAGACATTTACCATGCGATTTGAACGATTTTTTAATTCAAAATTTCTCAGTAGGAGCTAATTAGCTCTTGAACTGCTGTTATAGACAAATCCGAAATTTTCACAAAAAATGGGTAATTTTGCTTGGTGTATGCATTTACCTAGGGTGGTCGAGCATGCTGCCTGGAAACCCAAACCGTTATTTGTGTTAGGTAGCGGTGAGCCGTAAACAAATGCCGCATACACAAATTTCAGCCCTATTTATCGACAATCCCTCAAACATGCTACCATAGTCAATTTGCCTTACCGCAGCGAAGCTGATTTCTCGCTCTCCCCTTCTCATTCCTTCTCTGATGTAGAATATTTACCGGATCCCCACCACAAGCTTGTCCCCCACGTTCCCCCTACCCTTCTCCGAGAAGGGTCAGCGGCATCTTCTACACTGATCGCCTCTGTGAGATCGTCTTCCCCTATCCCGTATGTCCGTTGACACTCCTCCATGGAGGAGCATCACTAGCACACACACCGTTTTCCAGGGTACCCCTCGAAGTCTGCATTGTGTCCATGCAGCCCCACGAAGTGAGGAGCAGCCGGGCGCCTGTCCCATCAACAACACAATGCGAGGAGGCGATTTGTGGCCTTCTCGGGATTTTCATGTCCATGTCCTAGTATAGATCTTTAATCGGTTTCTTGTTCATGGTTGTCTAGTTCTCTAGAGTATAATTTGTTCATGTTCAGGTCACCATGTGGAGTTGATACTTTCTACCTATTTTGATGTTTACTTGTGAGTTCTTCGGTACAATTTTTTTGTCCATGGAACTTGTCAAGATCTCACCAATTTGTGTATAGGTGTTCTCAATCTCCTTGAGATATTCATGTACGCTAACATTAACATGGAGATGGAACTCTACTTTTGTTCTCAAACCCAAACATGATTTGGTTTAGAAAGATAAGTTTTTTCAGATGCAGAAACGATCAGATTAATATGTTCTTTGGAAATTTCTTTGCTGAGAAATTTTGTCTTTTAGAAACTCGGAGATAGTGATCCTCCAGATAAACCAAGGGTAGTTTTGCTCGGCTTTAGACAAAGAGATAGAAATTATTCTATTAGCTTACCAAAATTAAAGGGCCATGACAGATTGAAATTGCACCTAGTCGTTAAAATCAAACTACAATATTTTATGCTACATTGTGTATCGTCTAGGAGTAGCTAGCATGTAGAAAGATGTAACGTTTCTTAGTTTTCTCGTACTATTCACTCTTTTTCTCGCAATAAATGATTCCCATAAATTTACAGAGTTCGGATGGAGATGTCATAGACTGTGTGCACATTTCCAAACAACATGCATTCGACCATCCTCTCCTCATAAACCATACTATCCAGGTAAAATTGTGTAGCTAGCTAGTACCATTTCCCTATTTATATCATTGTTGGTTGTAGACAAGTTGCAGTACCCACCACTACCACACATACATATCATGATAACACTCAATCGTCGCCTTTCAGATGCAACCTTTTAGCTACCCAGGAGGACTTTATAAGGACCCCAACATAGAACCCCATCCAATCACCCAAACATGGCACGAAAATGGAAAGTGCCCTCAGAACACCATACCAGTCCTAAGGATCAAGGAAGAGGATGTCCTGAGGGACAATTCCATCAGTAGTTATGGCAAGAAGAGGCTGAGGAGCATCCCAAATCTCAGTTCAATCAATGATCCTGCAGACCCAAATGTATTGTTGAAAGGCCACCAGGTACAAAAATCCATTAAAGAATCACATTCATATGAGCAATAATCTTCCTATTGGATTTTTACTACTATTATTTATGATATTGCTCACATTGGCTTTGTTTTATATCCCATTGAGCAGTATGCTGTAGCATCTACACAAGTTGATAAGTTCCATGGAACAAAAGCCACCATGAATTTGTGGCAACCAAAGATTGGGAGGGCCAAAGACTTCAGCTTGACCCAGCTCTGGATCAGTGGGGTTCCTACAATGGCAGCGACCTCAATACAATTGAAGCAGGTTGGCAGGTTAGACCAAAGGGAAAACATGAAGTCTAGTGTCATAAAAGATCTACTAAACCCTTCCTTTTAGCTTCTGTGCATGATATATGTGTTGTTGGAAGAGTTAATTAAGAGCATAAGATTGAGCAGGACTAGGTTATGCATTCAATTGCTAGAATCATTATTTTAAGAGCTATGTGCATGTAGAATGATATATATATAGGGAACCCTTGCATTTAACGTACATAAGGAAATGTCTTTCCATATACAAGACCTTGTAGCAATTTTTAATTCTAAAAATGAGATTAACACACAACTCAATCAATTGGAATCCCAAGCAATTGTCACATTCACAAGTTGTTAAGATTGAGGCAACCTAACCAAGAAAAGTTATAAAATCCACAACCATTTCATGTCCTAAGAAATAGTATGTTCTGCGGCTCATAGGAGACAAACTTTGACTTAAAGAAGAGGACATGAATTATTGACCTAAACCGGAAATGGCATAACTTTAATCCACTCCATCGCCTTAAACAAAAATACATCCATCATTGAGTAAATGAAATTGCAACACAAAGGAGGTGAGCCTTGACTTTAAGAAGACGACACCTTGAAATGGCAAACTGGTCATAGGTCATGTGGCAAACAATAATATGTAATTCTTCTTTTAAAGCCATATTTTGTTTCATTAGGAAAATGTTTTGATAAATATATATCACATTAATATCTAATTTATTTATGAAAATATAATCATAAGTACATACTCTCTTATGTGTATGAAACTAATAACATCAAATTTTGTTACATAAAGTATGATTCATGTATTAATAATTTAGTAGTTGGCCAAAGCCATGTAGGATTAAAATAGTATATGCCTTGCAGTTTCAAATGGAGGTAATATGAAGAATGAAGCACAAATTATCAAGAGGCAATTAAAGAGCTAGTGAATAAAAGATTGTCTTCTTAGAGAAGAATCTTCATATAGGGAATATATGATTTAAAAAAATATTACAAGAAAAACACAAAATAATATGTAGACCAAATACCCATCAATAATCAATAATCTATCTTGTGCTTTATTGTGAGTTGAAAATCGTTAACAAGATACTATAACCCTAACCGTAGGGGTTTTCCCTTACGGTACCTTGTTCAAAAAACAAGATACTATAACTAGCTATTTTTTCTAGTGCATTTCTGTGCAAAAAGACAAATCACTGGACAAAATGGGATTTCAAAAAAAATATGTTTTTAGAGCACTGATTTTGTTATTTTTTACATAGAGCACCACACATGCCATTTCATCATGAAACATGGCACATATTTAGAAAACACATATATCTTCGTCACCAATTGTTTTCGACATTTTTTAAATGTTTTACTATTATTGTATAAAAAATTATTTTACCAGGAGCATATGAGCTGGAAGCCAATTTGAATTTTCATATATACATATTTCCAGCTCAAAGTATACTTTTATGAAGTATGTCACTGTAGCGCAACCAAGATCAGGTCGGACGCCAGGTGAACCTCAGGTCAAACTTATGCTACAACACACCAAACAGTGTCAAAATTGCTATAATCATAAAAGAATTCCCACGGATCCATGTTAAATTATATTAAAGCTTTATGGCAAGAAAGTTGCTACTTTAAATAAATTCATTATATTTGGAGTAAAATGTTGTAATATCAGAACTATATGCACTCCAACTTTAAAACTTAAAAAATGACTACACTCACATTCTTTGATAGAGGAAATACAACATCTCTAGTATTACAGTGTAGTTTAAAAGGTTTGTTTATACCATTATACAAGGATTTCCTAGATGTATAAGCATGGATATAGGGTGATGGTCTAAAGGGGACTCAACTGAACAAGCCAGCAACATTGAGTTCAATAATCTGGCTTACAGTGTTGGAGTGCGGGTAGCACCCCAGATTTTGGGAGGTGCCGAATAAATTTGGAGAGTGTCGGTGAGATGCTCTAAGTGGTCGTACTTACGCATAGCTAATATCACACTATTACATAAGCCCTAAGCATTCTATAATCTGGCTCAGTAAGTTGTGCTTAATCTCTTTCATTGTGGATTTGTAGCTAATGGCCTTTTGCTCTCTACAAATTGTAGGTTTCCCAGATATTTATGGGGATAACAACCCTAGACTGTTCGTCTACTGGACTGTAAGATAAACACCACATTCTATTTTATCTTCGTTACTACTAATAACGAGCCCTTCCTTTTAAAGTCGGGAATAGCATAAAGGCACTAATTTTCTATTGCTATTGAATATTGTAGAGCGATGTTTATAAAAACAGATGTTACAACCTAAAGTGCCCAGGGTTCGTCCAAACAAGCAATCTGATGGCCATTGGTGTCAGCTTCTCTCCGGTCTCCACCTATGGTGGCACACAATATGAAGTTGATATTTTAGTTTGGAAGGTAATAAAACACAATATGCTTCCATTTCCTTAAGGTATCTTTTGAACAAGGGCACTTTTAATTTACTCCTCACTCGGTTATAGTTGAAACATAAATCTCAGCCTTTGAGTTTAAGTGAGGTAAATAAAGGCATTTTAATATTACATTGACTATGTCATAGACCATTGCAAATCGTGTGCACTTCTATGGAAGGTCTGCACTACCACATGATCATCTTGTAACACTCGACACAAAATGTGTTTGTGGCGTGACCTGATAACTGCTCTCGGCAAAGGCGTGGACACACGAAAAAGTCCCTCATTCGAGAAGTAGCATGATGGTATTCAGTAATATAACTTATTCCCCTTCCATGACCAATAAGAACTTCTTTCGAATATAATACTTGAAGTTTGATGGAATGGTCAATATCTAAGTAGAATTTTCGTATATCTTGTTTTTGGATGTAGCAATCATTGTGACATCTATTGTTTTCCAATCAATGGGCAGCACAACATAGGGAACACATAAACTCACTTCTGAGTTTTGATAGCCTCGCCCATTCGTTTTCCTTTTTCAGCCTTGATTTTGGCACTAATAAAAATATATATTCCATGTCCATACTATTTTTGGACTGCAGGACCCAACAGGGGGAAATTGGTGGCTCCAAGTGGGAAACAATATTTTGGGGTATTGGCCATCAGCTATCTTCTCCACCTTGGCAGATAGTGCATCCTCTATTAGTTGGGGTGGTGAGGTATATTCTCCTAATGTTGGCCAAACATCCACACAGATGGGTAGTGGACACTTCCCCGAGGAAGGCCCCGGTAAGGCCAGTTACATCAAGAGCATCCAAGTGGTAGATTTGGCCACGAAGCTCAAACCGCCAAGTGAGATGCGCTTGATAAATGAGAAGCCCAACTGCTATAACGTGCAAAATGGTATAGATGCCAATTCAGGTACTTATATCTACTATGGGGGGCCCGGGAAGAGCCCGAAATGCCCATAGTAAAAACTGAATGGCCACAAGCACCACTTTATTAATATAAAGTTTATGCCTTACTAGAGGCCCAATCGTATCGTTAGTGTCTATACTAATGCAAGTACTGTGTGTTGCCACGTATGGCATTGCAATTCTTAATTGATGTATATGTACGGGTGCATTGCTAAGATGTGTGAACAAGCATTACAAGCTTGCAGAAAATGTGCTCATGTTTCACCGCATGTTTTGGAATATATATGAAGCTTTCATCGTATAAAGTTACACATGTATAGGCCCTTGTAAGCATATTTACATCCACTAATATTTTTTTGTAAAATACATAGATGTATGTATTTATTGTTAAAGTTTTATTATACGTCAGAAAATTCTTAGCTACCAAAGTATTTTCACTCTATCAAATACTACGGGACTGACAAGCTACGCCGACGGCCAAAAGCCGTCGGCAAAGGGCTATATGCCGTCGGCTTATCCTATGCTGACGGCAACCATCGGCACAGGTCGGTCGGCGTAGACTGGCGTAGGCACAGGTGAACAGGCCGTCGGCATAGGAAAAAGCCGTCGGCAAAGGCTACGCCGACGGTCGGAAACGGGCCGTCGGCGAAAAAACCATCGGCGTATGGCTTGGTGGGGCCCACGAAAGCCTGCTGATGAGGATCGACCTACGCCGACGGCAAAGCCGTCGGCAAAGGTGTGGCCACGTGGATGCATCTGGGCGCCCCTGGCGTTCGTCTGGAGGTACCTATGCCGACGGCATTGCCGTCAGCATAGACCTGCCGTCGGCATAGGCTTGCCAGATTTTTTTTTAAAATGCTCCTGCTGCTCGTTTTTGCAGCAAAAATAGCAGAAAAAATATGATAAATTAGAGGAGCATCACACAGAGGATATATCATCACACATAGGATATCATCACAAACATACAAGATCATAATATGGATACAAAATGGAAGACCATAGTCTATACATCGAGCTACATGTCCTGAGCCCTACATCGGCGGCGGCGGCGACAACGGGGTGTGCCCCATATCTGCCGAGGTGAGATAAGGCGATCGCCGGCTCGGCGCAACAGTAGAACCACCGGAAGAAGGCGAATCACCCGGCGAAGCACCAGCACGCGAAGCACCAGGAGAAGGACCTGTGGGATGTACCGGCGTGATGTCACGCGAACCCGGCGTAGCAGCACGCGAAGTACCAGCCTCGGGATCAAACGGCATGATCTCATGCGAACCTGGCGAGTCTGGCGTCTCCGAACCTCCCGCTCCCTACATGTTTGAGCAAGACTTAGCAACTTGCGAGGCGAAGGAAAATGGTAACCAGTGGTTTAGCAAAGAACTTACCGGGGTCGATGAGTAGTAGGTGAGAGCGAACTGGTCCCTCGATGGAAAGATTGGACACGGCCCCGGCTCAGGAGGCGCCTCAGGAGTGTTTTCCGGCCGCTCTCCATTGGCAAAAAATCTAACCAGCGCCTACAAGATAGTTTAGAGTCAGGCGTTGCCAAAATAGAGCTTCAAACTAGGGAAGTGGGATTTTTCATATTTTGTAGAAATAAAGGTTGAAACTTACAGCGTTCATGAAATGTGTGTAGGAGAGGTGGGCCAGGTACTTCGCCTCCCACTCGCGATGGGCCTCCTGATACTCCGCATGAGCGGAAGCGTAGGCCGCCTCAAACTCCTCCTACGATTTCGAAAATAAGGAATCTCGTCAACTTAGCCATGCAGGAACGAATATCGAAAAGAGGATGAAAATGAGAAAAACTTACATCGGTGGAGGCGGATGGACGAGGCTTTGGACGACGCGGGATAAGGGGGGTGTCGGCAGGAAGGGTAGCTCGGAGACGCGTGAAGCTCGAGGCAGGACTGATCACCTTCTCAAGAACGCGATTACGACCATGCTTCCTTCCGTGCCCCGACAGGACAACCGCGTTCTCGTCGACCTCCTCTCTCACGGGGTTGTTATCCACCTCCGGGTGCAGCTTCTGGAACGTCCCGCAGTAGTTATCCAAGTCCTCCTTGGCCCTCCCGTAGTACCTGAAGGGGACGGTTATCCAAGTCCGAATGTGAAAAATATGAACTAATATGAAAATGGATACAGAAAATATCCAAATACCTGGGCTGCGAAGGCTGAGGCTCCGTGAAATCGAGCTTCTTCTGCTTCATCTCCTGCCACGTTTCCATGTCCGAGGGAATCTCCGACTTCTTGGCCCTCTTACCCCTCTTCTCAGACAGGAACACATTGACGGTCGTAGTCCTTTGGTTGTAGAACTGCTGCCATGTCAACCTCAGACAATGAGCACTCAAAGTGGGAGCCGCATAGGGGAGATGCTCCTCCTCCACCCGATAAAACCGCTTCAAGCATGCATAAAAATATTTGTGAGAGTCATGAGTAAGCACGGTGGGGTCATAAACTATGAAAGGAACTCGGAAAATATGGCTTACCCAAAACTTGGAGGTCACGGCCTCAGCAGCTGACGCGAAGGGCGGGTACGGGGCAGCCTCATAGTCCACCCAAGTAGTGGCCAGCTTCGACTCGCCGTCGGGGACCGTCTCGTACAAGCCCGGCCAATGTTTCCTAATAAGAGCTCCAAGCAAGCTCGCAGGATGGCGGGGAGGCTTAACTGGCCATGTCCAATTGCTGCACAATAATCAAACATTAGTACATATGCCAAATTGTTATGACCAAAATGAAATTACAAAATTAGTAAACTTACTCCTTTCTGTTAGGAATAATGATGGCTTTCCTGTCCTCGCTAGTAGGCCAGTCGGCCTCCTCGGGGACTCCCGCTTCACCACGGCACTTCGGCAGCTTCGGCGCCGCCTCCACCTCGCCCTCCACCTCCCCCTCCACCTCCAGCTCGCCCTCGTGCTCCACCTCCGCCTCGTGCTCCACCTCCGCCTCGTGGTCCACCTCGTCCTCCAACTGGAACTGGGAAGCCACAGAGCCAGAAGCGGAGGGCAACTCGGAAGCCACTGAGCCAGAAGTGGAGGGTGGACCTCGTGCTCCACCTCGTCCTCCAGCTCGTCCTCCAGCTCGTCCTCGTCCTCGTGCTCGTCCTCGTCGTAACGCGGATTGGGAATTGCTCCTCGGTCACTTCGACACAACGTACCAAGCAAGGTCGCCGAGCTTTCCTTGCCTTGGCTCATATTGTTCAATCACCTGCATTGAAAAAGAGAAAACAAGTAAGCAAAAAGACATAATAAAATGTAGACAGTAAGCATAAATAAGCATGTTGAAAAATAAATACTAAAGCAAAAAGACATAATAAAATGTAGACACTAAGCATAAATAAGCATGTTGGAGGCATAATAAAATGTAGACACTAATGCAATTAAGAGGCATGTTGAAAAATAAATACTAAAGCATAAAGACATAAAAGACCGTCACCTCGATTCATCACTCTCATAATTAGGTTGGTTCTCATTCTCACTGTCACTATCACTATCACGTGAGTAGTACGTTGGAGGCTCCTCGCACGGTGGAGGCTCCTCATCGTTTTCATCGGCCGCTTGTAACTTCAAGAGCATATCTATTTCCTTCAGATCCACCACTGGCTCACCACGAGTGTGTGCATCGTTCTCGAGGTCCTCAAGACCACCCGGTTGTAAGGCAAAGTCCCCGAAGTCCTCTTGCTCTTGATAGAAAATTCCCTCGTATGTTTTAGGGTCAATGTTGTTGTAATCATCGGCGGAGGGCATGGGTAGCTTACCATGTGGCGATACCCGGAACACGACTTCCCAGCCCTTGAGGTTCTCTTTCTGGCATGGGTAGGGCAAATAATAAATTTGTTTGGCTTGGTGAGCCACAATATAGACATCGGCTCCGCTACAGGTGGTTGAAGGCCTAACTTCAACTAACCCAATGGAAGGGTCACTTTTCTGTCCAATGAGTGGGTCGAACCAGTGGCACTTGAACACAACGAGCTTGAGTTCTACGTTCGTAGCATTGAACGTCAGCTCGTATACCTTCTCTAACCTTCCGTAGTAATCTACGTAATCGGCTCCATCGACTCCTCTGGATCCTTTGGTGAAGACCCCGGTATTTATAGTTTTTGCGTTTGGCCGACTCTTCTGGTGATCCTCTGTATGGAAGCGGTACCCATTCACATCATACTTCTCATACTTCACGACGGTGCGGTTAAAACCTTGGGAAACACATCTCAATTCATCCGTCAACTCAACGTTGGGATCCGCTCCCTACTAGTAGAGTTCAAATTGTTTTGTGCATTAGTTACGCGTAATAAGAGGGACAAGTCACAGATTTCAAGGTAAGAGGGACAGGTTAGAAATTACTTTATCCCTGAACCAAGAGACAAGTTTTTTTCCTCCAGGAGCACCATCTTTCAAAAGAGTGTCCAGCTCCGCGGCAGAGGGATCCTCCATTCCCCACCACTGTTCATGCTTGAATTGGCTAAAAGGAGAAAATACGTATTGGACCGAAACCGAGTTACAAGTTGCAAAGTAATTTGTTCACCATTTTACCTGATGAAACCGCCTACTTCCGTCATGTTCATAAGCACATAGAGCATTATGGAGTCCTTCTCTTCCTTGGTCAAGGTATCTTTTACACCGGCACCGGCCTTGCCACCGGGGCATTGGAAGAGGAGGAGCTTGGGGTCATGCTTGGGCTCGTCGACATTGTACCGAGAGACCGGGTTATGCATAGTGGGAACATCATCGGGATAGTACGTTGTCATGGCGTCTGTCATCTCCCGAAGTATTGTTGCCTCAGCTATGCATGCTTCAATCTGGTTTTTGTTTCCAGTTAAGTTTCGAATATACTTGAACTCTCTCTCAATACAAAACTGCCAACGAAACTGCACCGGTCCACCCAAGAGTGCCTCGTTCGCGAGATGCACAACGAGATGTGCCATCGAAACAAAGAAGCCTGGCGGAAAGATCATCTCTAACTTGCATAGCAACTCCGGCACAAGATCAAGCAGCTTCTCAATTACCAGGGGACATATCTGCTTCGCACAGAGCGTGCGGAAGAAATGGCTCAACTCCGCAAGCACTCGCCAGACACCATCGGGGAGATACCCTCGAACCATCACCGGCATCAACCTCTCAATCCATATATGATAGTCGTGACTCTTGAGCCCAGTGACTTTTCCCGTTCCAAGATTGACTCCATTACTTATATTGGAACAATAACCATCAGGGAACATCACGACGTGTTTGAGCCACCGGAATGACTCCTTCTTTTGGATATTATCAAGGCAGTAGTCGGCATTCGGCTTCCACCAATTTTTTTGACGGCCCTGAGGAGCCTGCATGTGTAATCTCTCCCTATCACAGAGCTTCTTAACATCGACTCTAGCCTTGACATTATCCTTTGACTTCCCAGGAATGTTCAGAACTGTGTGAAAGAGCATCTCTCCGACATTCTTTTCGGTGTGCATCACATCAATGTTATGGGGAAGTTCGAGATCCTTGTAATACTCTAGCTGCGTTAAGCCTGCCACGTGAGTCCAGTTGTGTGTTACACCATATCCCTCAAATCGTGGGCCAGGTCCCACAGCAGGCACGAGAGCACTTAGCTCGGCATCAACAGCTACACCATCGAACTTCGGTATCTCTTTTACTTCACGCACAACTTTGTCCTTCGTGAAGTTCTTTGTGTCTTGTCGGTAATGATGACTTCTTTTGAGGAACTGTCGATGCTTGTCAAACGCAATATACTTGTGACCCGCGGTTAGCCAAAGGAACTCAAGTCGGTTCCTGCACACTTTGTAATTTGAATCTTTCAAATTCATTTGCTTATCTATCCATGTTCACTTTGTGGCCTAATCAAAACAGTGACCCTAACTCCAGTATTTTTTTAAGACTTTTGGCAATTTTGTTTTGACACTGAAACCTTGCCTTCATGGCAATGCAGCACCACCCCATCCATTCTTGGCATCTTATCTATCAACTCAAAGCTTTGTTTGAGCCTTTCGTGTTTTAAATGGCCATATTCCATGCTTGTTTTGATGCCACCAGAATAACTGTTTTCTGGACTTAGAAATTTTCACTAAGTCCTAAATCTGAAAAATCTGAATCTGCTAGTTTTGATGCCCACCTAGCCCGACCCAAGCTCACCTTGACTAGGGATGGCGGACGTCGAGGTCGGAGGCCGGAGCACCTTCTGAGGGGCTGCTTCTCACGGAGGAGATCCGGGGGTGCTGCCGCGGTGGAGGCCGGGCGGGGGAGGATGCAGACGGCGGGGAGCACCGGAGCAGAGGATGCAGACGGCCGCGGTGGAGGGTGGGCGGCGTCGCGGTGGAGGGTGGAGGGGGAAGGGGGGAGGGTGCGGTGGCGGGATGCGGTGGCCGCTCGAGCTAGTCGCCGGAGCAAGAGGAGGGTGGAGGGGGGAGGGTGCGGTGGTGGGCTCGAGCTGGTCGCCGGAGCAAGAGGAGGTTGGAGGGGGGAGGGGAGGGTGCGGTGGCGGGATGCGCGCGGCGGCGGTGCGGTGGCGGGCTCGATATCGATTTGGAGAACTGCCCCTTTGCCGATTCGGGCGCGTGCCCTCTGTCTAAAAACAGAGAGAACCTATGCCGACGGCTTTGCCGTCGGCTTAGGCTTTTCCTTTTTTTTTTAATTCCATTTAAAAAACAGACAGCACCTATTTGCTAAGTTTTCTAATAAATTTTGTTATAAATTTTTACAGTTTTTTAATAAATTTTGTTATAAATTTTTATAGTTCTATGGTAGGGCCACAAAAAAAATTGTATTATATCTCCTTCGGTGAAACCCTGAATCCGCTGGAAAAACCCAAACGTTTCCGTCTACCCCCATAGACGTGCGTCGAAAGGGGTAGCCCAGTGGACTTTTTTGCTTGGTTGTGTTAGGTTAGGCCATAGGAACATGAGAAACCAAAGTCTACCCCAAATCGACACAAGATTCCATCCGGTTCGCCCGAAAGGGGAGTTTTCACCTCTAAGTGCAGAAACTCACTACAGAGAAAGTGAAGCCGGTGATGTCGGTCACACCTAGGAGTAGATTCTTGCACATTTACAACACACAACACACTTGTATACATATGGTATGGCACAACCTAGGTTTGGGTGGGGTTCCGACGCTCCGGGGCCCCGCTTCGGTGAAACCCTGAATCCGCTAGAAAAACCCTAACGTTTCCGTCTACCCCCATAGACGTGCGTCGAAAGGGGGTAGCCCAGTGGACTTTTTTGCTTGGTTGTGTTTGGTTAGGCCATAGGAACATGAGAAACCAAAGTCTGCCCCAAATCGACACAAGATTCCATCCGGTTCGCCCGAAAGGTGAGTTTTCACCTCTAAGTGCAGAAACCCACTAGAGAGAAAGTGAAGCCGGTGATGTCGGTCACACCTAGGAGTAGATTCTTGCACATTTACAACACACTTGTATACATATGGTATGGCACAACCTAGGTTTGGGTGGGGTTCCGACGCTCCGGGGCCCCGCTTCGGTGAAACCCTGAATCCGCTGGAAAAACCCTAACGTTTCCGTCTACCCCCATAGACGTGCGTCGAAAGGGGGTAGCCCAGTGGACTTTTTTGCTTGGTTGTGTTAGGTTAGGCCATAGGAACATGAGAAACCAAAGTCTACCCCAAATCGACACAAGATTCCATCCGGTTCGCCCGAAAGGTGAGTTTTCACCTCTAAGTGCAGAAACTCACTAGAGAGAAAGTGAAGCCGGTGATGTCGGTCACACCTAGGAGTAGATTCTTGCACATTTACAACACACAACACACTTGTATACATATGGTATGGCACAACCTAGGTTTGGGTGGGGTTCCGACGCTCCGGGGCCCCGCTTCGGTGAAACCCTGAATCCGCTGGAAAAATCCTAACGTTTCCGTCTACCCCCATAGACGTGCGTCGAAAGGGGGTAGCCCAGTGGACTTTTTTGCTTGGTTGTGTTAGGTTAGGCCATAGGAACATGAGAAACCAAAGTCTACCCCAAATCGACACAAGATTCCATCCGGTTCGCCCGAAAGGGGAGTTTTCACCTCTAAGTGCAGAAACTCACTAGAGAGAAAGTGAAGCCGGTGATGTCGGTCACACCTAGGAGTAGATTCTTGCACATTTACAACACACAACACACTTGTATACATATGGTATGGCACAACCTAGGTTTGGGTGGGGTTCCGACGCTCCGGGGCCCCGCTTCGGTGAAACCCTGAATCCGCTGGAAAACCCTAACGTTTCCGTCTACCCCCATAGACGTGCGTCGAAAGGGGGTAGCCCAGTGGACTTTTTTGCTTGGTTGTGTTAGGTTCCTAGTCAAGGACAGTACAGTCGTAAAACTTGATCTTGCCAAAGAATCCGTTCAGGCCTCATTCTCGGATCTAGTGTCTTCCGTTCTTGCTGTGAAGGGTCCTGGAGACGCGCTCCAATTCTTGAATGCACTGCAGCCCCTGTTGATGGAATTTTTGCTTCTGCATGGTTTTAGTGTAAGTTTGCAAGATTTTAGTGTGCCCAAGATTCTGTTGATCTCGGGACTCCGAGGTGTGACCGGCCTTTTGACTACTTTTCTACCCCCTTTGAACTACTTTTCGCATTGATATTAAACAAACCATGCAAATTACAGTGACAACATAAATTACACAGAGAACAAAATATCCGTAGTAGCGACAACACAACATAAATTGAAGATACATGGTACTCTGCAAATTAGAAAAAGAAAATTCATCTACCATCGACGCAGCCTCCCGCACCACTCTTGCCTTTCGACGACGCAACACCCTTCTCCTTCGACGACACAGCACCCTTGTCCTTCGACGACGCAGCACCCTTGCCCTTCGACGACGCAGCACACTTGTCATTCGACGACGCCGCCGCCGCTGCTGCAGCTTTCTTGCTCGCTTCACTCAGCATGAAGATATCATCTTCATCCTCGCTCTCCTCGACCCATAAAATCGGTTTACGAAAAGCACTCAACATATCTGCTTCACTCCTATATGTTAGTTTCTTCCTCTGCCACCTAGCATACAGCCTCACAAGTTCTTTTTCTATTTCCTTCGAATCCCTTCGTGGCCACCCATGCCTAACTAGCTTCGCTGATAGCTCACGGAGATAAGGTGGATGACTAATAATATTTTCGAATGGGATCTTCTTATTATCTACCTTGAAATCGACCGTAAACTGTAAAAGTAGTGCCGACATTCCTACCGGGAAACTACCATCTGAAGGAAAGCTCGACATGTTTGAGTGAGTGGACTAGAATGCTTACCAACCTCAGTGAGAAGGGGTTCTTATAGGCTGAGATGAGAAGAATTGGCGGGAGATACGATGGCGGGAAAAAAGGGCGGGAAAGAATTTGGCGGGAGAAACAGGCGGGAGAGAAGATGGCGGGAAAAAGGGGTGGGAACGATCTTGGCGGGAAAGAAACACACACCGCTGATCCAATGGCTCACAAGCGCTCGAAAGAAACACACCGCTGATCCAATGGCTCACAAGCGCTAGAAGGAAACACACGATCTGTGGGCTTCTTCCGGATCCAACGGCTCACCACCGCTCGAAAGAAACACACCGCTGATCCAACGGCTCAGAAGCGCACGAAGGAAACACACGATCCGTGTGCTTCTTCCTGATCCAAGGGCTCACAAGCGCTCGAAAGAAACACACCGCTGATCCAACGGCTCAGAAGTGCACGAAGGAAACACACGATCCTTGTGCTTCTTCCTGATCCAAGGGCTCACAAGCGCTCGAAAGAAACACACCGCTGATCCAACGGCTCAGAAGCGTACGAAGGAAACACACGATCCGTGTGCTTCTTCCTGATCCAAGGGCTCACAAGCGCTCGAAAGAAACACACCGCTGATCCAACGGCTCAGAAGCACACGAAGGAAACACACGATCCGTGTGCTTCTTCCTGATCCAAGGGCTCACAAGCGCTCGAAAGAAACACACCGCTTGATCCAACGGCTCCCAAGCTCTCGAAGGAAACACACGATCCGCGTACTAGTTCCTGATTGGCTAGCTGGAGGGAGTCACTCGGAGAGGCGGGTATATAAGAGAGGCAGGAGTACACTTCACATCCATCATTGGCAGTACACTCCCCTCGGTCGGATCCAAGCAGCGGCAAGGATCTCTGATGATTAGCAACATTCCCAACACTTGTTCTGACGGTTGCTGATCATCAGAGATGTCTTGCCGCTGTTTGGATCGAATGCCTATTTGCCGTCTCACGTCCACGCGATGATTCGATCCGACGTGGTTCTGAAAGGGGCATGGTATACAGAGCATTCGGATTCCCTGCATACATCCCCACGGTGCATTTGATATGCAGGCACTCTCTAGCCACCGTGGGGCTGTATGCAGGGGAAACCGTGTGTTTTGTTCTATCTACAAAATCTTTCAGTTCGTCGACCGAATACAAAGCATTCGGATTCCCGTCATATAGCCCAACGGTGCATTTGATATGCAGGCACTCACGAGCCACCGTTGGGCTGTATGACGGGGAAACCGTGTGTTTTGTTATATCTACAAATCCTTCAGTTCATCCCGACGGACCGTCAATGTTCATGCTTGGTGGAGCCATTCAGTGATATCTTCGGGACATATTCGTATTCGGTATGTATGAGACATATCCGTATTTATATTTGTATGTGAGACATATTCATATTTATGTTTGTATGACACATATTATCTACGTACGAGACATATTATTATCTATGTACCAGACTTATATCTTAGTTGCTACTACTCTGTTTCGATTAATGATGATGATGGGTGACTACTTTTCGCATTGATATTAAACAAACCATGCAAATTACATTGACAACATAAATTACACAGACAACAAAATATCGTTAGTAGCGAAAACACAACATAAATTGAAGATACATGGTACTCTGCAAATTAGCCAATTCTGAGAGACAAGATTCGCGTCATCATTTTATGTGAGTGGAGACCGCTACTCGGTGTAGCAAAATACATAAAGATGAATAAAAACATATTAAAAATGTTAAATTTAATTTATAGGTAGAAATAAATGCATAAAATTGAAGATTATAAAAAAACATGGACCTTTTGCCGACGGCAATGCCGTCGGCATAGCTCGGAGCATAAAATGAAGAGAAGAAAATAAAAATTAAAAATAATTTTACTTTCGCCGACGGCATTGCCGTCGGCGTAGGCCAGGCTGCTATTTCTCTATTTAGCTTTGCCGACGGTAACAGCATAGCCGACGATAGCCGTCGGCATAGATCGGCTATGCCGACGGCATTTTCTATGCCGACGGTTGTAGCTGTGGGCTGGCCTCCACGGGCTCTATGCCGACGGCCCCGACTAAAAGCCGTCGGCTTAGGTCTTGGCCGTCGGCATAGGCCTGCTGTGCCGTAGTGAAAGCAATAATTTTCCCAATAGGGAATCATTGTCTATGATTTAGCATTTTTCTTTCTCTCCATGGAGCGATTTTCATCTTAACTGGATTATTTTTGTATCAATCCTATTAAATAATGGATCCAAGATTAAACTTCTCCCTTGCCAGGCCAAAGTTTTGTGCCATATCGGCCTCCGCACCTTTTGTAGCTCGTGGTTACCCATCCGAGTAACCAACATAGCCGATGAAATGATGCTCCAACGTTGCATAGCATCTTCCTAGGAGACACTTACACAAAGAAATACGCGCAAAGCAAGTACCTAGGAATAGTGTAGGGGAGTTGCTAAGTAACCAAAGGCTAGAAGTATACTAAATTGACGCCAACCAGCAATGCAAGGCAATTTTTCCATATATAGATAAAGTACTAGATTCAAATAGTGTTGTCAGAATTTTTTGCATACAGATAGAGTAGGTAAAAAGACAAAATAAAAACTAATCTAACCTTGAAAATTTAGTTCCGCGTAGATAATTCCTACTCCCTCCGTTCCAAATTAGATGTCTTCCATTTGTCCACATACGGATATATCTAAGGTCAAATCCATCTGAAAGTATCTTCACACGTTTGTCTGCTATTGGCATCAATCTTCTTTAAATATAAAAGAACATCATGTCAATTCGTATTAATACAATGATATAAATGGATAATGGAAAATTGAAAAAGAAATATATGCCATTCATTCCTCACAGGGGTATTTTAATGTAGAATAGTGTTTATTATCGTAAACTCAAAGTTTCTACTCTTCGTATGGTCTTCTCCTTTCTCGACGTTGTAAGAAGTTGGTTTTATGTTGATTGCCAGGAAATCTTATACTCCCTCCGTCTCAAAATATAAGGCGCCCTTTAATTCCGCTGGTCAACGCCATGTAACTTTGACCATGATTTGTACTTATAATATGTACCCAAAATTATTATAAAGATATATGAAATTAAAAAATTTTGCAAGACGAATCAAATGGTATCATATATACATTCTCATTCAACATATTTTAATATATATTGGTGGTCAAAGTTGAGTGTCAAAGACCACCTTAAAAATAGCGCGTCTTGTATTTTGACACGGAAGGAGTAGTTTCCTTCTTGACACGCTACGAATAAAAATATATTTAGCCCCCGATTACGCACCGCTGACCGGCAGGCAGAAATCCTGACTAATGATCGATCCAGCCGTTCATGAATCTTATTGCCAAGCCAGCGAGGAGACGAGACCAGGACGCTAAAGCCTGGCCGATCGATCCATCCAACACGCCGAATAAAAGCGATGGAAGATGCATCTCTGACAGATGATTCATATTTCCCAAAGAGTCTAGATGAGAGAGTTGGGCACAGGTTTTTATGGTTGATTATCAAAATATCGAGTAGCTTGATCACACAGGAGTCAATCCCATGAAGACAGAGAAAACAGAGGACGTAGGACTCAAGCTAGCAGGAAAGAATCAAAGAATCATACGTTGGATTGACTAACCAAAAGGGAGTGAGAGCAAGAACGGTCCATCAGCATCGCGGATCGCCTCTTTGTCGAGCGATCGAGCCGTCGCGCGGTTTGCACACGCGAGCCACACGCGAGCACGGGGGTGGGTCCCACCCACGTGGGCGTCTTCCTCCTCCGTTTTTCTTCCTCTCGCGCAGCACAGAGGAGACGCGACGCGCAGCGCAGAGGAGACGCGACGCCACCTTCACCTGGTCCACGCCCGTACCAAATCTTCCACCACGACGCGGCCAGGCCGAGCCGGCGCCGGCGACTGGCCGCGGCGGAGAAGGCGGCCGGCGAGGATGGGTCCCTAGGCTGAGACGGAGCTGGCGACGCCGGCGCGGACGCGCGGCGGAGAAGGCGACGTCGAGGAGGAAATCCGAAGCCGAGGCGGCGCCGGTGACGCCGCTGCGAAGCCGCGGCGGAGAAGGTGGCCGGCGAGGAGAGACTTAACTGGGGGGGGGGGGTGCTCGCCGGCGACGACATTTGTGGAGGTGGGGGGGTTTAGAGGGATGGCCGGGGCGGCGGCGGACCGGCGGAGGTCGTGGTTCGAGCAGGGCGGGGCGGCGAGGCGGTCGCGGTAGCGCCGCCGGCCGCGGGGGCGGAGGCAGGCGGCCAGGCCGGCGATGGCGGCGGGGGAAGAAGAAGAAGTAGAACGGGTCGGCGCCGGAGAGATAGGACGCGTCACGGGAGCGCTGAGGCGGCGGACGGCAGGAAGCGCGGCGAAGAGGGAGCGGAGGTGGGCGGCCTCGGCACGGGAACGCGGCGGAGGAGGAGAGGGCACGGGAGCGCGGCGTCGCGTCGC
The DNA here is from genome assembly GCA_947311845.1 of Poa pratensis. Taxonomy (NCBI): domain Eukaryota; kingdom Viridiplantae; phylum Streptophyta; class Magnoliopsida; order Poales; family Poaceae; genus Poa; species Poa pratensis. The sequence continues at coordinate 3,915,380 of CAMZMU010000048.1, forward strand.
GTTCCGACCGGCGCACGTGCGCATGTCGGAAACCGCGCGAGCGGTCGCGCGCTCGAAGAATAGCCACGCCCTCAGCATCGTGTATTCGTGTGCGATTGCCCTGCGCATCCGAACACAGATAGATTTGCTGAACTAGCGAAGAGGGATCAGGAACGGCAGCACAACACAACGCTGTCGATACAAGCAGTAGTTCGCCGTGTGAGGGACTTACCATGCAAGCACAGGGAATTCTAAGGCGGAACTGATACCACGTGGTAACCTTGGCCAGCCGGCCTGGCCACCGGTGCAGCGTTTCTCCTCATGCATGAGCGCGACGTGTTTGGCTGTCTGGTTCGGGTCCGGCTCTTGCGCGGGCCAGCGTGGCCAGTTGGTTACTGCCCTTATGATTCGGTGGGTTTGGCGGATACTTAGTGAGGAGGGGGGTTATGGCTGCAGCTTATCAAAGCGAAATACTTGCAGGGATGCCCATCCCCCTCCTCGCGTGTGACCGTTGCGATGGATCCCAATTCTGACGATCCATCCAGTGCATCAAGCATGAGATTAGAAAGGGGGCCCGTTTTTCCATTGGTAATGGAGAGGGCACCCTCTTTTGGCTAGACCCTTGGCTGGATGATGGTCCTTTACAGCATAGGTTCCCTTCCCTGTTTGCTATCTGTTCAGACCCGACGCAGTTGGTGGCCTCGGCGGTGCAAAATTGGACTTGGAACATCTCGTTCCGACGAACATTTGGCCAGTCAGAGGCAACAGCTTGGACGGAGTTACGGAGGTTGCTCCCGGAGGCGTTACCAGGGGGCCATGACTTGGTGTCCTGGCACCTGGCGCCCTCTGGGACCTTCTCCGTAAAGTCGTCCTATCGGAGTTATTCAGTGGTCCAGTTACAACCTGGGCTTCCCCATTGTGGAAGGCTCCCCTCCTCCTAAAAATTAAAATCTTCGTGCGGCAACTACTTAGGGACCGCCTCCCAACAGGGGTGGAGGTCCGAAAGCGTGGTCCGGGAACTGGGCTTTGCCCTCTTTGTGGGATCCCCGAAACGGGAACCCACATCCTGTTTAGCTGTCCTGCGGCCAGGTTTCTATGGAACTTCGTCCACGAGGCGCTTGGGCCTGCTTGGCAGGCCTCGGACCTTGGCGAGTTCCTTGAAACCCAGGCGAACCGTACCGGGAACAGGCGACGCCTTTTCTGGTTGGTGTTCGCCGCGATGGCGTGGACTCTTTGGACGATTCATAATAAGATGGTGATTGAGCGGGTGTTTCTTCGGCGTACATCTGACTCCATGTTTAAATTCCTTCCTTTCTTGCAGTAGTGACACCCGCTTGCTAGGCAGCGCGAAAGGGGGCAGCTTGATGTCATGCTTGACAGACTTATGGAGACCGCACGTCGTCTCTCCTCTACCTCTAGCAGCTAGCGCCGACTGGCCTTGGTTTGTTCTCTCTTATGTACCCTTCCCCTACCCCCCCCCCCCCCTCTCTCTCTTCCTTCCCTGCCCCTAGTGCTACTTTTACTGTTTGGGCTTACTTCTGCTGCTGCCCCAACTCTTCTCTTCTAGCCTCTATTTCTGGGTGTTGACTATGTATGGACTTGCTTGACATGTTGTTTTACTTATAAAGCGGGACGAAAGTCTGTTTCGTGAGCGTGGCCAGTTGGTTTACGGGTGGTCGGGTGAACATGCCGGTTCATACAAAACGATTGTGCTGATCTGACGCGACCGAGCGAGCTGGATCTGGACCTCCGCAACATCTGCCGGTCTGCCTTTGCACCGGTGACCATTCACTTTACCTCTGCAACCTCTGCTTGCGCTATCAGTTCATGCGCAGCAAGTTTGGACAATTAATGGGCGGCACGATGATTACACCCGCGAGCTCGCCGACCATGCGCCGCCCTGCGTCGGCGCCTGGATGCTCGTGGCTGACTTTGACAGCGCAGCAAGCAATCACGGGTTCGACGTGGCTGCGTGCGCGACGCGCCCATGCCGGTCCGTCTGGACAGGGTCTTCATCGGCCTCGCCTGGTCTGCTGACACCACGCTCCGCATCACCTTCCATCGCCCTCGGCACGTCATGCTTCGGAAGGGCCCCACCTCGTGTTTTGGGTGTGACTGCCAGGTTGCATGGCCGCTCGTGGTGGCAAGGCGGCCTCCTCATGAAGAAATCAGTGCATAATTTTGCTCCGCGGCGACGACGACAACACGTGCCGGTGGATCCGGCTTTGATACGGACTCAAGAGACATCGCCACATCGGCTTCGGACACGCCGGCCGATCAGGGGCACCTTCAAGCCAGTTCTCGCCGTCTACCGCGGGCTCACGACGAGAACTCAGCCTCGTTCTGGCTCGGACACTAGCTTGCCACTGGACCCTCTCTTCGGCAGCTTCGCCGCCCTCTTCTCCCACTGCCCGGTTCCCAGGCGCTCTGCCCGCACCCAGTCGCCTTGCCGCGTCTCTGTCTGGTGTGTCTGCACCAGACTTGGCGGGGACTCGCGCCTTCTCCCGGGTGGCACTCTCTTCTCCACGTACACGCCCACAGCGGACCGGCTCATTAACCTTTCCAATTCCGGCGTCGAGCTCCCGTCCCCTGTCCACCGTCAATTGGTGAAACTTCGCCCCACGAAATGTCCATGTGTTCTTCGGGGTTTGTCAGCACTCGAACGCGCGAGTTCCTCCGCCGCCACGGATGCCTGCGATCTGCGGCAAATTTGACGAATTTGACCCTTTTTCGAATTCATTTCACAAAATGGACCAAATTTGAATTCAATTCACGATCTGACCCTTTTCCACGGCGCCCGCCCCCGGGGCGCCGTGCTAGACAGCACAACGCCTTGGTCCAGGGCGCCGTTGACCCTGCCACGTCGGCCAGCCGGGCCCAGGGGACGTAAGTACGGCGCCCCAGTCAAGGGCGCCGTGCTACTGACCATGGCGCCCCAGTCCAGGGCGCCGTACCACTTAGGTTTAGAGGATCGGGGGTTGCCCGTGCTGGTCCAGATCGACCAGTTCCCCGCCGTCCCTGTCCCCGTCCCTATCTCTGGCGCCCGCCGCCGCCATCTCTGTACCCAGGTCCCCGCCGTCCCCGTCCCCATCCCCATCTCTGGCGCCAGGTCCCCGCCCTCCCCATCCCCATCACCCTGCACGTGGTACCCGCCGCCGCCGCCATGGAGGTCGGGTGACCTAGCTCCCCGCTCCGTCTCGTGGTGCGGACGCCTCGGTGAGCCCGAGCCCGCCGCCGCCAACTCTCCACCCGCTCCTGTCTCGTCCGTCTCGTGGTGCGGACGACTCGGTGAGCCCGAGCCCGCCGACGCCCAATCTGGTTCCAGGTATGTTCTCTACCACCTCTATATGGTATAGTTTAGATTTTGTTATCAATTTTATTGAAATTAGTTGCTGAAAATATGAATTTTGCCACCTCTCCAGTTGCTGAAATTATCAATTTGACATGTCAGGATCATTTTGTTGTTGTTTTTAAAACTAAGATTTAATTTTGATGTTGTGTTTAAGCCGAATGATTTGAATCCTTAGTTGATCTGTAGCTTCGATTTGGATGTAGCCATTTTTGATCTGTAGGTTCGATTTATAGTTGGAACTAGATGTTGTGGTTCGATGTATAGTTGTTAATTTTTTTGTAGGTGTCCATGGCAGTAGATAATTGGAAGTATATATTTAGATATGGTAATGCTTGTAGTATAGTTGTTAAATTTATGTTCTGTTTGTACAGTAGCTTAGTTTTGCACAGTAGCTTAGTTTTCGGTTAGTACACTAGCTTATTTGTAGGATTTGAACTATACAGGATGCTTGTATAGTAAGTACAGTAGCTTATTTGTGTATGCTATAATATTGATATATGACAATGCTTGTATATTTCTTTTGCAGGATGTCGGGGTATTCTCTTCTACAAGATGCATATGACAAGGATCACCGTGCCTATGCTCTGGCGGAGCAAGAAGTGCTTTACCCCCACCTGCACTTGCGGAGCTCACGAGTTGACGGTCCTGTGAGTGCCAAGCACCCGAAGATGCAGTATGATGAGAGATACACGAAGCACATCCGGAAGACCGGGCTTCTCCCTTTGGTACAGATCGTTTCTCGTGGGATGCCAAAGATGAACCCGTGTGCTCTCACCGCACTGGTTGACCGGTGGCGTCCCGAGACACATACCTTTCACTTGCCGTGCGGGGAGATGACGGTCACTTTGCAGGATGTTGCAATGATCCTGGCACTTCCCATCGCTGGAGATCCCGTGTGCCGGAGCACCGAATCTGCTGGATGGGTAGAGATTATGACTAGCTTACTCGGGAAGGCGCCGGAGCCGAAGAAAGGTGTAGCTGCGGGTGCCTCCTTTTCTTGGATAGCTGAGAATTTTGTAGTGTGCCCACCTGAGTTGGACGAGGATTCTGAAGGGGTTCAGCAGCATGCCCGGGCATACATGTGGTACGTTGTCAGCCGTGTTCTATTTGCGGACAGCAGTGGGAGGAACGCCCCTTTTTCGTGGCTTCAGTTGTTTGCTGTTTGGGATTACAAATGGAGTTGGGGTACGGCCACACTAGCTTATTTGTATCGACAGGTAATCGAACGTGCATAGCTTTTATTCGTTATTGCATTCTTAGCAGAATTACATTGTATCTAATTGTACCTCATCATCTTTTGTGTGCAGTTGGACGAGGCGTGTCGTAGGGGTGGCAAAGTGGGTAGGAGTGGCAAAGTGGGAGAATGCAATATTGGTGGTTGCATGTTGCTCTTATCCATCTGGAGTTGGGAGCATTTGCCTGTAGGGAGACCACCTAACGATGACAAGTTTGGCCCATGGGACGATCACGACGATGACCTTCGTTGGCCTACAATGGTCTATGCTTGGGACCATGTTACCCGTGATTTCGGAGCCTCACAGAAAATGTACATCCACTACATCCAAGAGTTGGATACATTGAAGGCTGAATATGTAAAGTGACGTCGACGATTTTGACATGTCGCCTCTCAACGCAGATGACTTCAATGGTTCAGTTGGTATTCCACCTTGGTTTGGTACGGGAGATGATGATGCCGACGACGATGATGAAGAGGGTGCGACGTCCGAGTCTAGTGAGGAGTAGTATGATTTAGAGACTACTAATGTGTCGTCTTATTCATGAGATGCTAAAGACTATTCATGTCTCGTTTTATTCATGTAATGGTCGAGACTATTAATGTGTCTTTTTTTTTCATGTATTGGTACATCTGTCTTTTTATTCATGTGCATCTGTTTCTGATGTACATCGTTTTAATAGCAAACAGATGTAAAAACTGGACAGCAGAAGCACGGCGCCCCAGTCCAGGGCGTTGTGCTAGTCAGCACGGCGCCCCAGCCCAGGGCGCCGTTCTGCTGGACCATCGGATGTCTGCGCTACACCCGGAGTAGTTCCGTTAGCGAACAGAGCACACCCGGAGGGAGCCGCGGGTAAAGATATCACGGCGCCTGGGCCAAGGCGTCGTATTACTTAGCACGGCGCCCTGGGCTGGGGCGCCGTGTATTCTTTGTCCGGGGCCCCCCTCCGGGTGTGCTCTGTTCGCTAACGGAAATATCCCGGAAAAAGAACGGACATCCGATGGTCCAGGAGCACGGCGCCCTGGGCTGGGGCGCCGTGTAGACTAGTACAACGCCGTACGGTGGGGCGCCGTGGTGCTGGAAATTTCTGAAAATTTAGTAGAAGGCCCTGTTTGCTGGTATATTTTTGGAAGATTGAATGACACCAAATAAAATTTTAAAAACAAAGGAACAAATATCTAAAGTACACATTTGCAACATCCAAGACATACATGATCTCTAGCCATAAGGGCTTGTACACATTTCCGACATCAAAGACATAATGATCTCTAGCCATAAGGGCTTGTTCGGAGAGTTTCTTGCTTCACTACAAGGTTGTGAACAACAAGAATGTTGAAAACTCTACTGAGTCCAACGGGGATACTTGCCCTTCCGCTTCGCCGGGTCTTGTTCAGCTTGTTCCTCCTCTAGTGCACGGCGATCCCTCTCATGCCTTCTCTCTTCTTCTTCTTCAGTCCCTCCCCTTGCCCCCTCCATTGCACGTTCTGCCTCCCACGCCTCCCTTGCAATACGAGCCTTTTCAGTCTTCTCCAACCTCTCCTTCTCGCGGAGCTCTTCTTCCTTCGCAGCCTTCATTGCGTCCCTTTTAGCTTGTTCCTCTTTCTTTTTTGCCCGCTCCTCCTCACGATCTTGCTCCTAGAATCGCTCCCACGATCTGTCAGTCATAGCCTTGATCTCGCTCTTGTACAGGCTACTTTGCTCCATGTCTATCCACCGGTAGTACTGGCAAATAGGCAGAGGCGACTGCACACAGAAGAGTGAGTTAGAACTTGCAAACAGTACCGGTAAATTCTTTACATGGGGAGACATGTACCTGCGGGCGCTCCATGCTTTGTGTTGGCTTCGTCTTCTTTTTTGTTGCCTTGGCCTTGGTTTTTGTTGGCTTGGGCTTCTCCCAAGCTCATTGGAGGTTGGCTAGTTGGAGGTTGACTCATTGTACTGTCGTAGACATCGGGCTCCGAGGAGACATGTTGCTCATCATGTTGACCTGGGCTACTAGCACCAATTGGCCGATTCAAGTCAATGTGCACTCGACCACCAACCTTCTTCGTGGCAAATAACTCAAGAGATTTGTCTTGTGAGGCGAAGACAACCTCCATATAAGCTTGCCAACGACTCTCGGAGTCGAGAGTCATCATCTTCCAACGAATGTAATGACCAAACCCAACATTGTATCTTCCTTTCAAATGAACTACATCATTGTTGTCCATCCAATTCAACTCACTTCGGACCTCCTCTACGACATCGGCTAGGCTAGGAATAGTAGTGTCAAACACAATCACTATCTCCTCCGGGTCGAGGTAATGAACATCTCCTTTCGAAAAAGCCGCCAAATCCACATGATGAACATTCACGATTGTCGGCATCTAAATATAAAAAAACAATGTAGGATATCACAAAGACAATTATATTACCGCAATTCCAAACTACGCATACCACATTTGCTACAAACCATAACCATAGCATTACATTTTCTGGGGTTAGGGTTAGGGTTTGGCCCTACATCATCCCTAGCATTACATTTTCTAGGGTTAGGGTTTCCCAAATATCAACGAAATATTTCTAGCCATGCCTATGGCCAAAATATCAACACCAAGCTAAAGATTTTGCACCACATCTTAATTTCTAGGGTTTCCCATCTTAATTTCTAGGGTTTGCACAATACAAAAAAATGCCAAAATTTGTGTTGGCCTAAATTGAGGGGAACAAAGGAGTTTACCGGGGACAATGCAGAGGACACAAATTCCACGGATAAATCTCTCCGATTCGGCGGGATTTGAGTGGAAATGGAGTAGGAGCAGTGAGGGGAGAGAGATAGAGCTTCGACCTGGGAGAGGAAGAAAGGAAAGGGCGCGGGGTGGCCGGCGGCGCGGTTCTGATTTCTAAGTATCACGGCGCCTTGGCCTGGGGCGCCATGATGGTGGTACGGCGCCCTGGACTGGGGCGCCATGGTTTGGAGCACGGCGCCCTAGGCTGGGGCGCCAAACTTACATCCCCTGGGCCCAGCTGGCCGACGTGGCAGGGTCAACGGCGCCCTGGACCAAGGCGTTGTGCTGTCTAGCATGGCGCCCCGGGGGCGGGCGCCGTGGAAAAGGGTCAGATCGTGAATTGAATTCAAATTTGGTCCATTTTGTGAAATGAATTAAAAAAAGGGTCAAATTCGTCAAATTTGCCGCGATCTGCCCCCTTCACCAGTTCACCTGATGTGACGACTGGACGCCACCATGCCATGTCTCATCTGAAAACATCAGTTTTGTGCACTAGAATAAGCATCTACAGTATTTGTCAAAAATGATTAAATCTGTCTTCTCGATGTCTTCTACTACCTTTCCCCCCCCCCCCCCCCCCCCCCCTTCGCCGATCCAGGATAAATGATGCACGCACACGCATGTCTGGCTTGCTTGGACCTTGGAGCGTGACATGATACTGTTTCTTTGCAAATTTAGTTGTACTGGCACTATATATCTGCAGAAAAGTATCCCGTTCCTTCATTTTGGGAAATAAAAAATGTTTAAAATTCAACCAAAAATCTCATATTCAGATGTGACAATACACTATGGATGAGCAAGATATGAAAAATTAGACATAATTGATGCGAGATGAGATGAACTGATGATTCTATATATCAAGACCAAGTGCAAGGTATGCATGCGTTGCAAGCTAATTGCTGATCCTAAGAACATGAAAGACATATCTGGCTATGAATCGAAGAACCAATGAACAAGAAATGACCAAATTTCAAGGACAAACCCCTCATAGATATTTTGTATACACTCTAGATTTTCTATTTATGCATCGGTCATTATTTGTTTGATTTACTTACACCTAAAATAGACAAATCGTGCACTCTAGAAATCTCTTTCAGTTTTGAGTCTAGGTGCCATAAAAGTTAGGGGAGATAAATAGACACGGAAACATACATACTTGCATTTTATCCAAGTGGGACAAATTAATGGGTGAAGGCATGAATTATATATTTTCAATTTTTATGTGGTCTAGAAGATTTCAGTTTAACGAGAAGAAATTTAATCAAGATGCAATGTTTCGAAAAGGAAATGTCTCTTCCAGGTTCAAAATAAATGACTGAGGAGTTACATACTTTATTTTTTTTATTTGAAAAGTGTCGAGTTCAATTACATAATAAAAATTATCTTTATATTAAATAGTATGTGGTCATTCCCAAGTATAGTACGAAAAGATCTTATGACAAGTGAATGAGTTATAAATAAGTAAAAGTGTTTAATATAAATATTTCTATTTAAAATGATTAAATCGTAGTGGGGGCACGGAGTAGAATACAAAAAGTGGTAAGATTGACATTTCTACATGGGATTGATACCCTGTCTTAGCAGTATCACGCTCTAGGTTTTAATTCGAGTAGGTGAGGCATTACGATTACATCATTTCAATTTAAAGGGAGCACATGAGTTTGGCAAGATCCACTGAGGCATTATAGGTAACCCCATTTCCAGTCCGTTTCTTCATGACCCCAGACAGCATAAATAGAATACTTGTATGGTTCAATGGGTCGATTCGAGGTGCAGAGGGGTTGGTTCGATGGGTCGAATCGAGTTGCAGAGGGGTTGGTTCGATGGGTCGATTCGAGGTGCAGAAGGGTTGGTTCAATGGGTCGAATCGAGATGCAGATGGGTTGGTTCGATGAGTCGATGCGAGATGCAGAGTGGTTGGTTCCATGAGTCGATTCGACATGCAGAGGGGTTGGTACCACAGATTTGGTCCAGGTTTTTCGATTAAGGAACTTGTACTGATGTTTATCTCAATACGTAGCAGCAGGTACAACAGATTCGGTCCTGGTTTTTCGATGGCCGAGAGTCACTGAGCTAATTCTAAGCATAGCATTTAATTAGTACGGTGCAATTTGTCTCATGTGGAGGAGCTCGTGCATGTATTGCTAGTGGTGATCAAGGATCGATCGCATGCATGCGTGGTCAGCCGGTGGTGATCAAGGATCGATTGCATGCATGCATACATGCATGGTCAGCTCGTGCACGCGCGAGGCAGCCAGTCGACTTCGTCATGGCCGGTGACGAAACTGGCCTTTCGCCAGGGCTATCACGCGAAACCCTGACATGTATGTACCCGTGACTTTTTAATTTTTTTGAAAACACGTGCTACTTTTCGAATAAAATATTAAAAAAATATTATTATTATTTTAAAAAAATCTAGCTATAGGCTCCTACGTCCTCGTCCATGAGCGCGACGTGCTGGCTGTCTGGTTCGGACAGTCCCGCTGCGGGCCAGCGTGGCCAGTGGGTCTACGGGTGCGCATACAAACAAAACGATTATGCAGATCTGACGCGACCGAGCTGAATCTCGCGGGGTGTGACCTCGTGACTTGCCCCTTTTGTCCTCTTCCTTTGCACCGGTGACCAGTGACTCAAGTACTTGCTACCTAATGTAATACTCCCTCCCTCCGTTCACAAAAGAATGTCTCAACTTTACATAAATGTATATGTATGTACACGCTAAAATATATCTAGATACATACAAATTTAGACAAAGTTGTGACATCCTTGTGTGTACGGAGGGAGTAGGTTACATTGCCTCTGAGTTTTGATGATTCGAACTCTGAGCTCCGTAACAAGGCGTTAACGATAACCAATTCCTGCTGAACACATGTAAGAAACTGAGACCGGATTTCCCTTGTCCCATAAAGACAAGGGTGTTAAAATATAAATCATAGCCTTTCCCATCAGTTCGGACTTTTGAGATAAATGGCTAGTACAACAATTCAATATGGTATCAGAGCCAGGTGGTCTCAAGTTCAAGTCCCGGCTAACGCACTATTTAATTTAAAAAAAAGTTGCGGCCTCCCATCTTTTTTTTAGATAATAGGGTGCGGATCCCCGGCCTCTGCATCAAAATGATGCACACAGCCACCGCAATTATTAAAGAGTAGCATCTCAAAGTTTACAATTTAAGGGTCACTCAAAGTGGATACAAAAATCAGCCACCTAAATAAAGATCTATCCATCGATTCGCTTATGCTGTCGCCACCCACCCTGGCAGAAGATAGCCCGTACGACCATCGTCATTCGAGTACAGGCGGAATCCATGAGTCCACGGCGCTCCACAGGAAGAAGAAATGACCACATGTGGATCCAGTAAGTCGTCTTGTTGATAACCTGCAAATAATGGGATGGTGTTGTCTTGTTAAAAATTATGTCATTTCTACAGTTCCAAATAGCGCATAACACAGCCGCAGTGCCTATTCTAATAAGCTCTTTGGATCTCTTATCCACCCCATTCAGCCAACTTCCAAATAAATTCCCAATACTAGAGGGGGGTTTAATGTTGAATGTAAAATGTATGATCCTCCAAATATCACGAACAAAAGGACATGAAATGAAAAGGTGTTGTACAGACTCATCCGCATCACAAAAAACGCATTTTTTACACCCAATCCATTTACGTATAATCAAATTGTCCTTAGTTAAAAGCTCCTACCTATGTAAGAACCACAGGAAAATACGTATCTTAAGAGGAACTTTCAGCTTCCATAAGTATTTCCGCAAATACTGCGTATGGCCGTTCAAAAGTTCGGCGTAGTAGGATTTAGTGGAGAATACACCCGTAGGTGTAAGAGACCAAGTAAATCTATCAGGTTCATCTACAATCTGGACACGCATTAGTCTTTCAACTAGATGAAACCAAACCTCTCTATTATTCCCAATCAAGTTCCTTCTAAACTGAAGATTGATCGGGTTACTCCCAAAAACAGACGCAACTGTTATATTTTTACGAGAAGCAATAGCATACAGGGATGGGTACTCATGCGCAAGCGAGGTGCTACCCAACCAAGTATCCTCCCAAAATCGGGTTTGATTCCCATCCCCGATTTTAAAAGACCCAAATTTGAGAAAATCATCTTTAACTCTCATTAGACCCTTCCAAAATGGTGAATCCGTAGGTTTAAGTTGGACTTGGGACAATTTCTTCTCTCCTAGATACTTATTAGTAAGCAATTCCTTCCATCTACCCCATGTCTAAGGTCTTACCGATTGTCTAGCCTAGATGTGAGGGGGAGTGTTAAAATATAAATCATAGCATTTCCCATCAGTTCGGACTTTTGGGATAAATGACTAGTACAACAATTCAATAAAGGGCTCTGCTGTCTGCTGCCCGATGAAGACAGGTGTATCGCCTAACTGTCGCCTAGACAAGAGTACTGTTTAACGCTTCCCAGTTCAGTTCTGAATCCGATTTTGTAAGTTTTCGGTTCTCACAAAACGGTAGGCATGGCGGCCAGCAACAAGATTTGGCACGTCAACGAATAGTGGTCTGATTTTTTTTTTTTGCGGGTATAGTGTTCTGAAATTTGTATCCCTTTCGCAACATTATATAGGCCGGTGAACATTGACTCAAGTGGCTACATATCTGGCCATGATAGAATCAAAAAACAAGCACTGCCAATAATTCAAGGACAAACCCCTTAGATATTTTGTATATTCTAGACTTTTCTATTTATATACGTTGGTAATTATTTCTTTGATTTACTTACACCTAAAATACACAATCGTGCACCCTAGAAATCTCTTTCTCAAATCTATGTGCCATGAAATTTAGGGAAGATAAATAGACACTGAAACAAACACACTTCCATTTTGTCCAAGTGGGACGAACTAATGAGTGAAGGCATGCATTTTTTATTTCCAACTTTTTGTGATCTAGAAGATTTCAATTTAATGAGAAGATTTCTAATCAAGATGCACTGTTTTGAAAAAGGAAACGTATCTTCCATGTTCGAAATAATGACTGAGGACATACATAACTTGTAATTTTGTGATTTAAAAAGGGTCGAGTTAAATTACAGGATACTTTCATCTCAATCTCTACTATATAATATGCCTACAGGTGATGGTTGGTACGTTTTTCAATTTCCGATTTTACCCCTGTGTGCTACGAGATTTTACCCACCCCTGCCATCGGTAAGTGAAAAAAAAAACGATTCATGCCTGTCTCCTCTGGACGCATCCCTTCCTCCTCTCCCTAATTCCTCTCTCTCCTCTTCCTAATCTCTCTCCCTCCCGGTTCCATTCTCTCCCCTCGACGGCCGGCGTCGACAGCCGGCGGGCGGCAGGCTTGGGCGGCGCGGGGCCGCGGGGGCGCGAGCGGCCGGAGGTCGCCAGGGCGGGGGGCGTGGGGGCGCGAGCGGAGGAGGCGGGCTGCCAGCCACGGCCAGAGGCGAGGCTGCGACCAGCCACGGCCGGCCGAAGGTCGCCAGGCGCGGGCGGGCGCCGGGAGGATCAAGGAGCGGCGGAGACAGGGGCAGCCCGGCAACCGGCGCCGGCCGCCGCCCCTCCCCAGCCTCTGCGCCGGCTGTTACCCTCCCCGGCCTCCCGCGCCGGCCGCTGCCCTTCCCGTCGACCTCCCGCGCCGGTTGCCGCCCTTCCCCTCGACCTCCCGCGCCAGCCGCCCCCATCCCCGGCCTCCTCCGCTCGCGCATGGCATCTTTAATTCCATCCTGAGGGGGCAGGTCGACTTCACCAGCGACCCGTGGCCGCGCATCTCATCCGGCGCCAAGGACCTCGTCAGGAAGATGCTCACCTCTGACCCCAAGAAGAGAATTTCTGCCTACGATGTCCTCAGTGCGTGTCCATCGATCTACATTGTTTATTCGAACTCGTACCCTTAATTTGGGCCCAATGCATCATGTTAACACCGAGCTCGTGCTGTTCAGATCACCCTTGGATCAAGGAAGACGGAGAAGCGCCTGACACAGCACTGGACAACGCCGTCATGAACAGGCTCAAGCAGTTCAGGGCTATGAACCAGTTCAAGAAAGCCGCGCTAAGGGTCCGTAGTTCTGAATTTAGGAACTGGTTGTGTACAAGTACCACAATTATATTTCCTTCTCTGAACGCATTCCATGGCATTTATGTATGCAGGTCATCGCCGGATGCCTGTCGGAGGAAGAGATCAGAGGGCTGAAGGAGATGTTCAAGAGCATGGACGCAGACAATAGCGGCATGATCACCGTCGACGAGCTCCGGCGAGGTCTGTCCAAGGAGGGTACCAAGCTCACGGAGGCCGAAGTGGAGCAGCTCATGGAAGCCGTAAGTCTTTGTCGACGTACATCCGGCTTACTTGGTGGGCAGGATAGATTTTGTTCAGAACTTGCGTTTGATTTTCTGGTGAGTCCAGGCCGATGCGGACGGGGACGGCACGATCGACTACGAGGAGTTCATCACGGCGACGATGCACATGAACAGGATGGACAGGGACGAGCACCTCTACACCGCGTTCCAGTACTTCGACAAGGACAACAGCGGGTGGCTGAACTGAACTTCAGATTCCTCCCAAACATCGATCTTTAGCAACTGTACTTTGATAGTGATCTGTGTTGTTGCAGCTGCATTTCCAAGGAGGAGCTCGAGCAGGCCTTACGGGAGAAGGGACTCCTGAACGGCAGAGACATCAAGGACATCATAGCCGAGGTCGACGCCGACAACGTAAGTCAGCAGGCCGCAATCTCGCAGCTGCAACAGCGAGTTCGCGGCGATGATCTGTGTAACTCGGTGGCGTACTGGTCGTCTGAAACTTATTGGGCTGGCTGCAGGACGGGAGGCTAGGGTGATAAAATTTAATGATCGACCAAATATGCCGTTACTACGGGTTGATATTTCATGAATATAAAATTTTAGAATTTGTTTTCTTAGTTGTTGTATGCCCAAAAATGATCTAAACAAACTGAATGTTGAATGAACCTATCGTGAGAACTGAGAACTCTTCTGTAAGCCACTCCCCATCAATATTTGAGTATTCAGTTAAGACCTACTAACTAAAACATTTAAATAATCATTCACAATATCCTCAAATCGAAGGGGACGGGCTCGGCCGGGACACAGCGCGTCGGGGCTGTGAAGCCGCTGTTGCCGCTGCGGGACGCCCGTGACAGCGCCGAGTGTCATTCCCCTCATTACCAAAGAACAATTAAGTTTCTTCATAATCCGCAGAGTCACACTGACGGCGTGCGCACGCACCCGGTGGGGTGAAGACCATGATCAACGACACGGTGTCTTGGGAGATAGGCACACTGGATGAACAACGGCCAACCATGAACCATGGGATGTGGAGCTCCTATGCAAGTACCTCAGGACGGGCTTAGAGGTCTGCTTCCACCTTTTCGACATGTTGATCTATTTTGTTAATTTTAAGATAGTAAATTTATATAATAAAAATTAGCCCGTAGCAACGCACGGGCATGTTTCCTAGTATTCAATATTATGCGGTAGTTCCCAAGTAGAACTACGAAACCATACCGGTTAAGATGATATGCCAAGTGAATGGATCATAAATAAGTAAAAGTGTTCAATATAAAAGTTTCCTATTTAATTAGGGATTAAATCATAGAGGGGAAAACAATGCTGATATTTGTAACGCCGCCGAGCTCAGCGAGCGTATCCGCCTCCATCCATCAGGCGTTCAGCCTCCATCCGCCTCCTCTCCCCATCGCCTTCACCCCCACCACGAGAGCTGAGATCCGCTCGTCATCGCCTCCGCCACCTCCGCGCGCAAGCGAGCGAGCCGACCAGCATCAGCGACCATGGCGGCGGAGATGGTCGTCCGTGCATCCGGCATGGGCTGCGAGGGAGCGCTCTACGTGGCCATCGCCTGCGGAGCGGCGGGGCTCGCCGCGGGGGATCTTCAACTACCTCGTCTCCCCCGCCGCGCCCAAGGCTCATCGGGAGGACAGCGAGAGGTAATCGATCCACCCACCTGGGATGTTGATATCCTGTCTTGGATGACGTCACCTGACACGTTTAGGGCTGGGATTCTGGTTAGATTACGCCACCGTTTCTAGATTTAGCGATTTCGAGGGAATCGTAGCAGCAGGCATCTGGTGGTGCTTTTGTATTAACATGGCTGCGATTTTGAGGGGATCGTATTAGCAGGCATCTGGTGGTGCTCTTGTATGTATTAACATGACTGCAATCGTAGTTGCTTCTATCAAACCACAGTACAACTTGCGACGGCCTCTTACTCCATATTTACTAACGATGAATTGGAATTTTACTGTTTATATCCCAGGGTCCAATCCAGGCCTACCAAGAAGAAAACCAAAATTTTATGTCTGATTATCAAAATATTGAGTAGCTTGATCAGTCCCACGAATACATAGAAAACAGAGGACGTAGGATTCGGCAAAGAATAATACCTTTGTGGACTAATCAAAAGGGCGTGAGAGCAAGAACGGTCCACGAGCATCGTGCGACTGCCCTGGACGTCCGAATACAGAGAGAGAGAGAGATTTGCTGAATTAGCGAAGAGGGATCAGGAACGGCAGCAAAACAGGAACGCTGCCGATACAAGCAGTAGTACCTTGATTCAGGTGTATTCTGCGCTGGAACTGACGACGCTGCATCGTCGAGTCCTGACGGCGGAATAACCTTCTGGTCCAAACTGTCACATGAATGAACAAGACCCGTAGCAGTAGTAGGCCTAGTTTGGCAACAACGTTTATGTAAAACCGAAGTATTGCAAGACTGTAGTAGGCCTAGTACTATTTAACTGTCGCCGACCTTGCGCCGCGCTGCGTCGGCGCCTAGCCTGGATGCTCGTGGGCGACTTCGACATCGCCCGTTCGCCGGACTTGACCGCAGCAAGGAATCAAGGATCTGACGCGGCGCGTGCGGCCTCGTTCAACGACGTCGTCGATCAGACGTGCACGACGCGCCCATCCCGGTCCGTCTGGACAGGGTCTTCATCGACCTCGCCTGGTTTGGTGCGCTGTATAACACCACACTCTGCTCCGCCGCCGGCGTCACCTTCCATCACGTCCCGCTCCTCGTGACCGCGTCACCTTTGATCGCCCTCGCCACGCCATGCTTTCGAAGGGCGCCACCTCGTGTTCTGGCGGTGACTGCCAGGTTGCATATGGTGCGACGTGTGCCTCTCGCGCGCGGCGGCAAACTAGGCGGCCTTGCGGTGCGCAACCTCCACGACCAGAACCTCCTGCCTCCTCATGAAATTCGGGCACAAGTTTGCTCCGCGGTGACGACACGTGCCGGCGGGTCCGGCGTTGGTACGGACTTAAGAGACATCGCCCAGCCCACATCGGCACATCGTCTTCGGACACGCCGATCTGGCGCGCCTTCAAGCACGTGCTCACCGTTTAGCGCGGGCTCACGACGAACGGCGTACGCGCGTTGGCGACGGGACTCGACCTCGTTCTGGATCGGCAACTAGCATGCCACTGCCACTGGGCCTTGATCTCTTTGGCAGCTTCCCCGCCCTCTTCTCCCACTGCACCTGCACGTATCCTCGTTTGCGGGCGCTCCAGCCGCGTCTTTCTGAAATGGCTGCGTCAGAGTCGGCGCGGGCTCGCGCCTTCTCCCGGGTGGCACTGTCTTCTCAACGGCAGCGGTGTACCGGCTCATTAACCTTTCCGGCGTCGAGCTCCCTCTGTCCATCATCAATTGGCAAAGCTTCGCCCCGGCGTGAAGTCCAGGTGTTTTTGTAGGTTGCCAAACATGGCAACACACTGAAGTCTGAACGCGCGAGTTCCTCCGCCGCTACGCGCTACTGATGCCTGCTGTCTGCTTGCTGTCCCTGTTTCCTGGCCATCGGTGCGCCGCGTGATCTGGAGCACATCCGTGGGGCGCTGGCGGCTCCCATGCATGGACGCGCTCGCCAAACACTCGTCGTTCTGGATAATTTTGACGCGGCGGCCACGTCTGCGCGCCGATTCGCCACCCTCCGAACACTGTTTCCTCTGGCTGCATCGGAAATGTTATTGCGGCTATGTAATAAGATTCTCACCGTCGGAACTTGCAGTTTGAACCGTCTTCTTCCCGAGGTGTCGCGACCTGGTGACCATTCTTTCCGACACAGAAAGGCAATTTTTTAGTCAAAAGGGAACCAAAAAAATAAAATTCATGAAAACAAAAAAACCTTTACATAAAATGGGAACTTTAAGAAACAAAACTTATTGAAAAAAAGAAGAAAAGGAAAATAATAAATGTGAGAAAAAAGATGAAAAAAAGCAATAGAAAAACATACATGTAGGAAAACGAACCCGTAACATAGAAAATGAACCCAGCTTTTGGGCATTAGTGTGACGCAGTACTGAGCAAATTGGATAGCTCCTATAGACCGCCGCCTGCAGCCCCACTAAATGGGCGTCACGTCGTCGTTCACATCGGACGGCTGCTGCTTGAACCGTCTTCTTCCCGAGGTGTCGCGACCTGGTGACCATTCTTTCCGACACAGAAAGGCAATTTTTTAGTCAAAAGGGAACCAAAAAAAAAAAAATCATGAAAACAAAAAAAACCTTTACATAAAATGGGAACTATAAGAAACAAAACTTATTGAAAAAAAGAAGAAAAGGAAAATAATAAATGTGAGAAAAAAGATGAAAAAATCAATAGAAAAACATACATGTAGGAGAACGAACCCGTAACATAGAAAATGAACCCAGCTTTTGGGCATTAGTGTGACGCAGTACTGAGCAAATTGGATAGCTCCTATAGACCGCTATAATCGGCGTGGGAAGATCCCGCCGCCTGCAGCCCCACATTATGCGGCCCATTTTAACAGGTGATTTATTTTTATGCTCCTTTTGCTATTTTAATTTTAATCAGAAAATGAAAAGAAAGAAAAAAGAATTTTGTCAAATCTGAATATTATTTAAGCTGGATATATTTTAAACTGAATATTTTCAAATCTAAACAATTTTTAATTCAGAGATTTTTTAAATTTGAACCTTTTTAAACTCAACATTTTTCAATACCATAAAAAAGTGAAAGAAAAATAAAAACTAGGAAAACAGAAAACAAATGAAAAGAATCCAGATGTTAGAACTAATGCAGACATAGACATGAGAGAAAAAATAAAATAAATGAACAAAAAAGAAGAAAAAACGTATCTGTATTATTGGGGCGGCCAGAGCGAAGCACTTCAGGCGATGAGATCCAGCCCGCCGCAGTGGGCGGCATATAAGATTCGCGAGAAAATTCCGACCAAGCATGTCATCCATCACCATCCAACGGCCCACGCAAGAGTACCCTTCTGCATGGTCCTCTCTGTCCACGTCGCCATTCCCACCGGCCATGAATTCGACTAAACGCACCGGCCATCTCTCCTTCCACCACCGCTAAACCTCGGGCTAAATGGCGGCATTTTCCGCTCATTCGCCATAATCGTGACGCTCCGCCAGGCTCCTCATCTGTCGCCTCCACTGTCGGCAGATGCTAGACAGAGTTATCCAGCGAAAGCAGTAAATAAGGAATAGCAATGCAGAATCAACGATTCATTGAAGCTACACACAAAATGATCATTATCTAGCAGATGCCTAACACAATTTTGAAACCTCCCAGTAAAGAGTACGAATCATACAACATAAAAAAGCGTCGAATATCAATAAGACATTTCATTTCACTAGGAAAATCTGTAACCAAAACCAATCTCAATTAACGAGGTACATGCGGTTACAACAACAAAAACGATATGACAACTTGACTGCTGAATAGTTAAGTTAGTCGCGAATCATGAAGAACGATGGAAGAAGAATAACATAAAAACAATCCTTCAATGGTGACTTCACTCAGTTTAATTGTCAAATTTCTTCCACATCTTCCGTGCAATACCATCAAACAGATAAGTTTATTGTCATAAGTATAAAGAACACAATGTTGAACATCAAGAAAAGAGGACAAGCTTAAAAGAACACTTAGAACTCTAAAATTCGAGACCGTAATCTTTATATGATGCAGAACCAAATTATATAGGGTCCTTCGTTATCATGACACTCCCGACGTTCCTTCCACGCGACCACTTTTCAGTATCGTGAAGAGACCTCCCAACCTTTGGAAACCAAGGGATCGATAGGTCACAGACTTTTGAAATGACAAAAGTGAACCGCCTCTCAGATACAGCACAAAATCGATAGTTTAAGGAAAAGAATCCATAAACTATAAGTAATGCAAGAATGATTGGTTAATGTCACAAATGAAAGGAGAGGAAAACCTCCATAGCTAATAAACTAGTCATTGATATTCATAACAAACTTTTTTATTTAACAAAAAATCACATAATCGTTAAATGTGTACTTTTTTACTTGTATAATCATCCTATATATAACCGTGATATCTAGCACTACCAATTTACTTTCAAGTGCTAAACTGAAGTTGAATTTTTTGCAAATTTTTAGTTTATTTGTTTATAGCTTGATTGTACATAGGTTTTCAAATCACACTATTCCACAAATCAGTCTATATCCCTTATATGAATTTTGTTTGTATATATAGATAATTTTCATTTATATATATATATATATTAAGGGAGAATCAACAAATTTGTTGTGGTTTAGAGTGCATAATAATAAAGCACATGTAAGAGGATTTTGAAGTACAAGACTACCAAGTTTAGGTGTAACTAAATAGATACTACTACATCTAGAAAAGGATAGTTCCAGAGTGTATGAAGTGTCACTAGTTGTCTATCCTCAAGTCTCCCCTTCCACTCTCATTGTTGGCGGTGCTAGTTCTTGGACAAATTTGCACTGCTTGTTCCTTGGTGTGTCAGTACACCGGTACAGAATAGCTTGTTTCTAACCGACCCTTAAACCCAATTTTTGACAGGATTTGCACATATTTGTCAGAATCGATCGGTCTGAGATGAGTCGAGCATCGCGTATTGGCGATGGGCCAATCAGAGGTGGCATAAAGTGTTGACAAGTTCTTATAATTAGCCATGAGCAGAAGACCCGGCCCTGAGGCCTGAGGGGCCTTGAAGAAGTAGCGCCGGCGTTACCCCAGAACATGCACTTGGTGAGCTCCTATCGTTACCTATTCTAGAAATATGCATGGATAAAGGACTAAAAGAATGTTTTACTGTAACTGGATTTCCATGTCTGAAGGAATTTAACTTACTCAGTATAAGTGTAACCTTCAAGAAAGAGGGTATGCAGAAGCTTGAGAAGCTTACACTGTAATTTAATATCTCAATGGGAAAAGCGTATGACTTCGAGACATTGAACAGGGACGGAGCTATTTGTACGCCGACGGTGGGGGCGCACCCGCCCCCACAACCTGAATTTTTTTTTTTGGGTAAAAGCTCTTCATGGCAAATTTTGGCTACAAAAGATGTTCTCAATAGAAAATCAATTGGATCTAGAACGCCATGCATACGCCCTGTGTGCAAATCTACCAACATCCACCTACTTTTCTACAAGCTCCCAAATCTGCACCGTGTCTGTTCAACTCGGTTGAACCAGGCTCTGAGAGCTCCCAAATCTGCACCGTGTCTGGTTTCAACTCGGCTGAACCAGGATCTGACGGGACATGCTTTAAGGGGTCTGGCCCTAGGGATGCAAAATGCATGCATGAGTGGTTGCAGGAAAACACCGCAAAGGCTGGGCGCGGCGTACCATCGCCCGGGCGCCATGCTCTGGAACGGCGCCACTGCATGTTCTGGCGGTGACCGCCAGGTTGCATGGTGCGACGTATGCCGCTCGCGGTGGCCTGACATCTTGGTGACCTCATGTTCTCTCAGTGCACGGATCCTGACATGTCGGTCGCGGCGGCTCATTAACTTTTCTGGCGTCGATCTCCCGCCGTCCATCGTCAATTGACAACACTCTGAATCTGGACGCCCGAGTTCCTCCGCCGCTATGGCCTACGGATGACTGGCTGTTTTGCCACCCCAATTCTGTACCAATGATGCACACAGCGTGACCTCTCGGTGCACTTGCCGTTGCAAGACGGTACCTGGATGCACTTTCAGTAATACACAGTAATTCAAAAAATATTTAAAAGTTTAAATATGTTTATAAATTGAGTAAGAATTTTAAGAGAAAATTTTGGTTTTTGGCCAAAACGAAAACCGAAATCGCTGGAATTCACTGAATGTGACTCGTAATTTCGGTAGTCCTGGATGCAATATCTGAAGCGGGGCTTGCGAAGGAAGGCCTTGGAGGAGTGTGACTCGTATATGGAATGCAAAATTGTTGCGTTCCTCAATTAAAAAAAGAGCCGGGACAGCAACGTACTGCTACTGGTTCAAGCACTTCTCTGGGACAAGTTCATCCATCAGCTGGATCAGGGTGCCGGCAATCACGGCGGTTTCAATGAGTTTGTCACAACTTCCATCATGTCACTGTGAACTGGGTGTATGTCCGGCCTCGCCAGAATGGCTTTTAGTTGCGCGGCTATGCTACGGCGACCTAGACAGTTAATTTTATACTCATATGCCTGATTTCAATGGAAAAGAAACTTTTCATGTTTTACAGTTTATCCATACGGCGGTGCACTGGATCCAGATATGGTCTTTCTTGCTGCCTTCGGACCAGCAGAACCTTATGGTGGCTGGATGCACACGACTCCTGTTGGTGGCACAGGAGTTTTTCTCCCGGCATACATGGCAGCATATTAGTTGACTTTCGTAGTACACTATAGACTTTGCTTTTGTCTGGTTGAGGCCTGTCTCAATCTCTTTGTGATCTTTTGAGATGTAAAACTATACTTGACATAAATTTGCTAATAAATGACTGTATGCATCACTCAATGCAGAGCCTAGGACATCCCATTTCTTAAAAAAAGACAATTAATTTGGAGCAGCAGTGGTCAGGATCGCTATCAATTCGCCTGCGATATCGTACTGTAGTAAGCAGCACATAACTCGTCTCAGCTACCACCCGCGTGGACCATGACCAAGATGCGCGTTGGGAGCTTCTCGTTCCAAACGGCGTTGCCACAAAAAAGCGCGACGGCGGCATTTCGACTCCAGAGGAGCTCGGCCTCCTCGAGCGTGTCAGGCGGACCACCGCCAACGCCTCCTCGACGTGGCCATGCATGCATGTCCCGCCACCAGGGCGTCTCTAGCATGAAAAGCACGGCGTTAAGGAGCCCGTCGAGACCCAACATTGCACGCCAGCCGCGAGCATGGGGCAGCTTGCCGAAGAAGTAGAAGGATCTGTGGTGGATGTGTAGCCGGTGAGGGCGCCGAGGTTGATGCAGACGTCGGGCATGGCGGCGATCGAGCCTGGGGCGGAGCAAGGTGGTGCCGCCGTGCTCTGTGGCGGCGGCGAGCACCCTCTCGTCCCTGGTCGGCGCTGGGCCTTCGTCCTGGACCGCGCGCGTCGAGCCGTCCATGGAGGCGCTAATGCGCGCGGAGCTGTGCGGTGCGCGAGCTTCGTCACTCCGGTGGTGTCCTCCCGCAGACCACCTTTGTGTGCGCGTAGTGGCCGGCTTGCTTTCACCTTGGAGCGTGACATGGTACTGTTCCGTGCGAGGGCTCAGAACACGGAAGCATCACCGCTTATGTTCGAAAATGGATTTACCATTCACATCGTATTCTAATTCATCCTTGCTATGCAAAGTCGGAAAATGATGTATTGGACCCTCAACGTGTCCAGATGTGCCCCCAGACTAGTCGTCTTGAGATGTGCACAATTTTTCTTGACGGTGCCCAAGTGGCTCCTACGTCTGAGTACAGTATAGTATGTGCAGTAGAGGCCCGTGTGACCTCGACTGTTCGCATTCAATTCAGAACAGAGCAGCAGAGGTCTCGCTGGCAATTTGTTCGCCTGCGACCACCTACACAGCACATCGTTTGTCCCATTATTGAGCTGAGCCAGTCCGAGAGCCAACTCATTGATTGCCGGCTCATGAACTCATCCTCCTCCCTCAGATCCACTTCTCTCATTGATCCACTTCGCTACGGATCCATGGCCGATGCAGTGGTGAGCGCATCACTGGGCGCCCTGGGTCCCCTGCTGAGGAAGCTCACTGGTCTTCTCGCCGGCGAGTATGGCCGCCTCAAAGGAGTTCGCCGTGAGATTCTCGCCCTCAACCTTGAGCTATCCAGCATGCACGCTGCGGTGCAGAAGTACACGATGCTAGAAGATCCGGATGTCCAAGTGAAGCAGTGGATTTCCATGGTCAGGGAGTTGGCCTATGATATCGAGGACTGCATGGATAAGTTCATTCACCGGCTGGGTAAGGGTAATGGCGGCCGTCATGGCGGTTTCAAGGAGTCCTTCCGCAAGATTGCTCGCAGTCTCAAGACACTTGGAGCTCGGAGTGGGATAGCTGGCCAGATCGAAGAATTAAAGGCTCGCATCAAGCAAGTGAAAGAGCTCAAGGATAGTTACAAGCTGAGTGATGCTACTTGTAGCACATCTAACCATACAGCTGTTGATCCACGACTATCCGCTCTTTTTGCTGAGGAAGCGCACCTTGTAGGAATGGACGGTCCAAGAGATGATCTTGTCAATTGGATGGTGCAAGAAGGAAACAACACTACCATCAAGCATCGCGCCGTGTTGTCTATTGTTGGGTTCGGTGGATTGGGAAAGACCACATTGGCTAACCAGGTCTATCGCAAGATTGAAGGGGATTTTGACTGCCGAGCTTTTGTATCCGTCTCACAAAAGCCAGATATAAACAGAATTATCAAGGATGTGATCTCTCAAGTGTCATGCGATGGTGGATCCACCGATAATTGGGATGAAAGGAAATCCATCATAAAGCTGAGAGAGTTGCTAAAAGATAAAAAGTACTTAACGTTAACGCTTATCGTGCTTATCGTTGGTGGTTAGAACGTGACTCATGCATATATGATTTGCATTGTTTCAGTTAGTGTAATATTATTCCTGGAACATTACTGTGTATAGCGCAAAAAAGTTGTACTCAACTTAGGCTGGGCAGCGTAATTCAAAGCATTCTTACAACCCACTGAAAACATTATGTACCCTGGCAAAAAATGTTTAGAAGATAAAGTTTGTTATCATGCATGCATGAAGATATTTGTGGACATGCTACGCAATATTGGCATGATTTTTTGCAAAGAAATACCAACATGGAAAATAAACACAATCATGTTGCTTATAAACAGTATAGATTAATGAATTACTTATACTGCTCAAATTAAATGTTCGTTTCATCGTTTAAGAGCACTAATAAATATGTAACCAATGAAATATGAGTATATCAATTGTACGCTTTTTCTTATCCTTAGTCGTTTGTGTGAAGTGGTTGGTCAGTGTTATATATATGACTACATTAGACTCAGTTAGGTTCAAGATCAGTTCAGCTTGGTGAGTTTTCTACATGAATATGTATTATCTAGCTACCCTTTGGGTGAACTCGTCGGTGCATGCAGCATATGTATATTGAGCTGCATATGGAACAAACGTAATAAAGGTTATATGCAAAGCTAGCATATGCAACATTGGATTGTCATATTTCTACTGCTAATTTCATATATACTCAATAAGTGTTGAGAAAAGAGTGTTCCGATTAACATCAAGAAAATCTAATCAACTAAAATTGAGTTCCATTTATATTTAAATTCTCCATTAATTAGGACGATACACATACAACAAATCAGATATCAAAACAAAAGAAAGAATGGTCATATACTTATGACTTGTTTAGGAGTACATGAAGCATATATATTGTTGGAGTTTCACGGTATGTCAATGTATTTTTGTTGAATTCCTTATCATATTACTTGACATCATATACAAATATGTCAGGTACCTCATAATAATTGATGATATATGGTCTACACAAGTATGGAGCAATATCCAGTGTGCATTTCCGGAGAACAATTGTTCCAGTAGAATTATAGCTACTACACGCATCGTTGACGTAGCAAAGTCATGTTGTTTGGCTACTCATGACCGCATATATAAAATTGAAGCCCTGAGTGATCTTCATGCTAAAGAATTATTTTTCAAAAGGATATTCGGCTCCACCGACTGCTGCCCTGATATGCTGAAAGATGTTTCCGATAAAATCCTAAATAAGTGTGGAGGCCTACCATTGGCAATTATCAGTATATCTGGTTTGTTGGCTAATAGACAGCCGTCAAGGAGGAGTGGGAGAAGGTAAAAAGGTCAATTGGTTCTGCACTAGAAAATAACCAGAGTCTAGAGGGAATGAATAGCATACTATCCCTTAGCTATAATGATCTTCCCCTAAGCTCAAGACATGTTTGTTGTATTTAAGTGTATTCCCCGAGGATTATGTAATTAAGAGAAGAGGCTAGTGTTGCGATGGATAGCAGAAGGATTTATTTCTGAAGAGCGGGGGCAGAGTCAATATGAGGTTGCTGAGAGCTACTTTTACGAGCTTGTCAACAAAAGTATGATCCAACCTGTGGAAATTGGCCATGATGGTGAGGTTCGTGCCTGTCGGGTCCATGACATTATGCTCGAAATTATTGTTTCGAAATCTGCTGAAGATAATTTCGTACCGTGGTAGGAGGAGGTCAAACAAGTTTGTCAAATCAGCATGGCATTATTCGGCGATTGTCAATCCAATACATTGACAATGAGCTTGCATTGGCATTGCAAAATGAGGATCTAAGCCACGTCCGATCTCTAACAATAACTGCAACATATTGCAGGAAGCACTTGCCTAATCTTGCTGAATTTGAAGCTTTACGTGTACTGGATTTTGAAGATTGCATGGGGTTGGACACGTATGATATGAAAAGTGTGGACAAGTTGTTCAAGCTAAGGTACCTCAGCTTTAGAGGTACACGCATATTAAGTCTACCGTCACAGATTGTGAATCTAAGTGACTTGGAGACCCTAGATTTTGGTGATACGCTTGTGCGAGAGTTGCCAATTGGATTTGTCCAGCTAACTAAACTAAAATACCTATTGGCTGGAAGGCAAACAAAGATACCAAGTGGGATCGGGATTATGAGCAACCTACGGGTGATCTCTGGTTTTAACTTAACTGAATTAACAGAGGATGGTCTGAACACTCTTGGCGAGCTTCCAGCCTTACTTCGTCTCATCCTGACAATAAAAACAACACATCATGGTCTTACTGTTCAAGGCATTGGCTTCACAAGTCTGAAACATTTTGAAATCATTTCTGCCATAGGGGGGACGCCATGTGCTGCGTTCGTGAAAGGGGCTATGTCCAAGCTTGAGTTCATTAGGATGGAACTCCCCGTGTCAATGAGAAGAAATTATGGCTTTTATTTAGGCATTGGGCATCTCTCGTGTCTCAAACATGGACAGGTAGTGGTTCGATCTAAGGGTGCTAGAAATTCCGAAATCACTGCTGCAACAGCTGCCATCAAGGAAGAAATAGCAGCCCATACCAACCATCCCATAATAGATATTGTTGGAGGGCTAGATTATGAAACGAGCGAGGAGTATAGCGATACCGAGGGGAATTAAAACGGGCACTGTTACCAAATGCAAAAAAGGTACGACTACATATTATGGTCACCCGTCATGTATCTTCTTAAAGCATCGCCCTTTTTTTCTCCACCAAGTTTATTTCCCATTTAATTTATCCAACGCTGTTAAAGCCTTCTCATAAACCAGTTTTTGTTTTACAGTTATAGAGTGATGTGCAAATTTCTCGGCTTGCTTGGACTCATTGTGCTAGTGTCATGCTGAAGTAGACCTGAAGCTTCCATTCCTTGCACTTTCTGATGAGAAGATGGAAACCTGGGCTTAAACCGTGTCACATCCAAGAAGAGTGGTTTTAGCTGCTACATACTACGTTGTTTTTCTCCATTGACTATTCCAGTGATTGTGAATGATTATTCCAGTGAACACTTGTATTGGGTTTTCGTTGCTCACTCTTGGTGATTAAGATCAAAGCTCTGTTTGCATGGTTGATTTTTTTTTCTAAATAAAATATGTACTTCCTATGGAAATATGTTGATGATCACTTTGGGTCATTGCTTGGTCTCTTGGCGTCTGACCAGGTAATTTGAAGGCTGTTGTTTCTTCCGTTTTTATACAACTGATAAAAATAATGGGGCTAGATCAAAGAGTAACATTGTAAATACACCGATTCTTGTGCCAAAAGAATAATCATGCTGCATGTGCCTTGCTGCTGGACCCAGCAGCATATAGTGGCCGAATGCGAGCTGCTAGCGGTGGGGAAGACGGCAGCTGGGTGTGCGACCACACCCTTCCAATGAATTTCGCACGGAGCAAGTATAAAGATTTATTGTGTCAGGGTATTTGGAGCGGAGAGAAGCGCTGATTCGAGGATGGGGATGAACTAATGAGAAGGTATCCTGTGCAACGGATGAACTGGTGCACCCGGTGCACCCTGATCCGGTAGACCAGCTAAAAGGTTATCAAAAAATTCAAAAAAAAGTTTGGACATTGACACAACATAAATATATATTGCTAAAAAAAATTAAGTCTAAATTTGGAACACAATATCAACTGTGCAAATGACAAATTTGTTATCAATAATGACAATGGGCCAAATTGAAAGGGCAACTTGCATTTTGACATTATTCATTGTCTGATTTGTGTATTTTATCTCTTGATCTGTGCTATGAATTCCGATTATAAATTTTGTTATATGTTAGATATGAGTATTATCTATCTTTAAACTTTTTTTGATTTTTTTAACTTTTTAATTGGCCAATCAACATCGGATGCACCGGTGAACCAATTCGTTGGGTGCACAAGACATGTTCTCATGAACTAATAACCAATGAATTGGTGTGTGTTAGCTAGTCGCAAGTTAACTTTTGTTGACTAGCTTAACTTTTTTTTTGCGAAACACAGTACAACGCAGACGCTCACATACACATGCGCACACTCACCCCTATGAACGCACGCACGCACATCCTACCCCTATGAGCACCTCCGAAAGATTGAGCCGGTTGTCGGGTCTTGAAATTGACGAAGTCACCACAGACGCCTCGCTGTCGACGGGAACGTCGCCTCCCACTGAAGAATATTCCGCCTAAATGAGAAACACCAATGTCAAATTTAGGATTTGAACTTTGGTGGGCTAGGGGTACAACCACCCTCCTAACCATCTTGCCAGTTCTCTGACTAGCTCAACTCAATAATGTGGATTTGGTCACACGGTAGCTCAGACAATTGGTGGTGCCTGGTCGTAGGCGAATTAAGTACGAAAGAGATGAATGTGGACCAGGGCCGGCTCTATATTTTGCAGGGTGCGAAGATAAAACCCGGCCCCCTGAGGATAACATATATGTCCGCATATTTAGATATATGATGCAAAATATTAAAAGTTTACATCCGAGCACATATTCTTATTCTGTGATGTCTAAAAATATTTAATAAGTGCTTAATCAATATCATAATACGAAATATAAATTAAAATAGTAGCAGAATATATAACATGTAGTATTTCCTGCTAGTTTGACTAGAACCAAATTCCCATGTACATCGACAATTATGCTTTAGTTCTTCAAAAAAACTTCTTTGGTCATTTCTCGATACAAAACCATTAAGGAAGATCAATATTGTTCAAAATATCCTTCTCAATACAACACGTAGCCAATCCCTTCAATAAAATATACATAAAGGTAGAACCCTAAATCAATAATCTAACGTGTAACAATCCTAATTCAGATCATGAATACATGGAGAATTGGATTCACAGACATAGTGGGACCAAATTTATATCTATACTTGTACGTACTACTGTACCAGAGGCCGGTCGGCCGGGGCAAGCAGCGAGGAGTACCGATCTGAGGCGAGCGATAGAGGGGCCTCGCTGCTGGGCAGGACCGCAGGAAATCGATCCGAGACGGCCATGCGAGTCAAACATAGGAAGAGTTGAGTCAAACAGGCGAAGAGCCAGCTGCCAGGGGAGCGAAGACGCGATTGGATCACTGGCTTATGCGTGCGTGCGTTCACACCATGGGTGTTTGGAGCTCAAAAATATTTCAACCCTCCAGGAGTGGGCCCCCTCCATATAGATTATGGCCCCCTCCAGGAGTGGGCCCTTGTGCGCCGCACAGGGTGGCCATGGGTCAGAGCCGGCCCTGCACGGTCGTATTGCCCGTGATGCTTCTATGAGAGAGAGAGGAGAGTGTGTGCCAAAGAAATGGTTTGCCTCAATTTTCTCATTGTATAGGGTTGTGCAGGCTAATAGCCTAAGTCAACTATCCAGTCACATCACAGCTACGTGACCGGTCATACCTCTATCTGACATGCCACTGTTGACGATGTCACGACTAGGAACTACTGTAGGTGACGTCTAGCACGTCCTACGCTGTACTTGATGCAGAAGTATCACCTCAGGATACTGGCTACAGGACAAAAGAGCCACTGTACCAGAGGAACCTGGTAACTAGTTCGACTCGGGACAGACCCCGGAGTCGAACACATCCTCGACTTGTGACAGACCCGAAGTCGGCTCCTATAATCTTGTCGACTCCTCGCACTCGAAGGATCGTCGACTGGACACACAAGCCTATTTCCAACAATCATCTCTAGGCTTGAGTTCCTGAGACACCTCACCATGCCGATCCTTGTTCGCAGCTCCGCCAGGCGGACTCGACCAAGTGGCTTGGTCAGCATGTCTGCGAGTTGGTGTTCGGTGGGCACGAACTCCAGCTCGACTTTCTTCGCCTCCACGCAGTCTCGAATGAAGTGGTACTTCAAGTCGATGTGCTTTGATCGCTCGTGGAAGACGGGATTCTTGGCGAGCGCGATAGCCGACTTGTTGTCGACCTTGAGCACCACGTGCTCAGCTTCGCCGTTGCTGAACTCGGACAGCAACCGAGCCAGCCAGATCCCCTGGCAAGCAGCTGTGGCAGCCGCCACATACTCCGACTCGCAGCTCGACAGAGCCACGACCTTCTGCTTGAGTGACTGCCAGGTCACTGGGCTGCACCCGAGGAAGTACAGGGTGCCCGACGTACTCTTGCGCGAGTCGACGTCGCCCGCCAGGTCGCTGTCGCTGTAGCCGACCAGGCGCGGTGCACCTTCACTCCTCCCATACCTACACCCGAGTCGCTGAGACCCGGCGATGTAGCGTAGGATGTGCTTCACAGCCGCGAGGTGCTCCAGAGTTGGAGCCTCCATGAACCTCGATACGAACCCGACTGCGAAGGTCAGGTCCGGCCTCGTGTGCACCAAGTACCTGAGGCTCCCGACGATGCTCCGATACTCGGTCGCATCTGTCGCGGGTGCCGTGCTGCACTTGGACAGCTTGAAGCGTGGCTCCATGGGTGCGTGGACGGGGTTGCACCCGCCCATCCCCGCCTTCTCGAGCAGCTTCAGGGCATAGGCACCCTGCGAGATATCGATCCCGCTGGGTCCTTGTCGAACCTCGATGCCAAGGTAGTAGCTCAGCAACCCGAGATCGGACATCTGGAATAGGCTCCGCATCTCCAGCTTGAATCTGTCGATGTCGCTGGAATCCGAGCCTGTGATCACCAAGTCGTCGACGTAGACACCGACTAAGAGCCGGCTCGAGTCGCTCCTCGCGCGTACATGCCATGCTCCGACTCGCACCTTGCGAAGCCGAGCTTGACGAGGCATGCATCGAGCTTGGTGTTCCATGCCCTTGGCGCCTGCTTGAGGCCGTAGAGCGCCTTGCTGAGTCGAAGCACCAGGTGCTCCTTCCCCTTTGCAGCGAAGCCGGTTGGCTGCTGCACATACACCTCTTCCTCCAACTCGCCGTTGAGGAAGGCTGACTTGACGTCCATGTGGTGGACGTCCCACCCCGCACTCGCCGCCACGGCTAGCAGTAGCCTGACGGACTCGAGACGGGCCACGGGTGCGAAAACCTCGTCGTAGTCGACCCCGTGCCGCTGCACGTAGCCCTTCGCCACCAGGCGAGCCTTGTGCTTAAGGACTGCGCCATGCGCATCCTTCTTCACCTTGTACACCCACTTCAGGCCGATCGCGCGGTGACCTGGTGGTAAGGTGGCCAGCCTCCAAGTCGAATTGGACTCGATGGCCTCCAGCTCCTCTTGCATCGCCTGCCTCCAGCTGGCATGCACCTTCGCCTCATCGAACGAGCCTGGCTCTTCGGAGGCGAGATAGTGGAGCTCCTCGTCCGGCTCAAGGGCCGAACCCACTTCGAGCACGTTCTGCAGAGTGCGGAACCGGTGGTCGAAGCTCATGTCGTCTTCTCCATCGAGCATACCTGAGTACCTCGAGGGTGGCGTGACGAACTCGACGCCTGAGACAGCCGGAGTCGAAACTCGGCTGTCGGGTGCTCCGGTGTTGTTGGAGAACCAGCTGGGGATGCACTCCCCACTCCTGGAGTTGGCGAGTCTGGAGTCGGCGAGTCGGGTGCTGGACCCGCACTCCGTCACTCGAAGTTGGTTGCGGCTCGAACACCATGTGCTCAACCGCGAAGTGTCGACTCCGAAAGTGTTCACCGGAGTGTCCGGCGAACTCCAGTCCCAGCTCGCGTTCTCGTCGAACACGGCATCTCGCGTGATGGTCACGCGGTTAGTCACCGGGTCATAGGCCCGATAACCCTTCGTCCCAGGTTGGTACCCGACGAAGATCATCGGCCTGCTCCGGTCGTCGAGCTTCTTCAGCCCGGGGCGCGTCTCTCTGACATGCACCACGCACCCGAACGTGCGCATGAAGCTCACATTCGGCTTGCGGCCATGCCAGGACTCGAACGGCGTCATGCCGTCCACGCTCTTGGTTGGCGACCTGTTCAAGATGAACACGGCCGTCGTCACTGCCTCACCCCAGAATTCTCCGGGTACCTTCTTGGCCTTCAGCAGACTGCGGGCCATGCCCACAATCGTCTGGTTGCGTCGCTCCACGACGCCATTCTGCTGCGGGGAGTACGGAGCCGTCAGGTGACGCTCCATCCGAGCTCAGCGCAGTATGCTGTGAAGGACCCGGAGGTGAACTCGCCTCCGCGATCCGTGCAGCGTGCGCAGCTTGCAGCCTGTTTCTGCTTCGGCTCCCGCCTGGAGTCGAATGATGGCGGCTGCGGCCTCGTCCTTCGTCGAGAGAAGGGCGAGCCACATGTACCGCGACAGTCGTCCACCAGCAGGAGGAAGTACCTCTTCCCACTCGGTGTGGCCGGGGTGATCGGCCCGCAGAGGTCGCCATGGACCAACTCGAGTCGCTCCTTCGCCCGGAACTTCGCTTGCTTTGCGAATGGGGCTCGCCTCTGCTTCCCTGCTAGGCAGGCGTCGCAGAGCTGGTTCACGTGCTCCACCAGAGGGAGGCCACGCACCATCTCGCCCTTCGCCAGTCGGCGCAAGCTGTCGAAGTTGAGGTGCCCGAACCGCGCATGCCAAGTCCACGCCGGGTCGTCGCCAGTGCCCACGACTAGGCACACTGGCTGCGCGACTCGCGCGTGCAGCTTGTACATCCGATTCGGCTCTCGCCTGACCTTGATCAGGAGCTGCCGCTCCCTATCACGCACTCGAAGGATCCCATCCTCGATCAGCACCTGGCAGCCGTTCTCGTCGAACTGGCCCAGGCTGATGATCTGCGTGTTCAGCCGGGGTATGTAGTACACCCCGGTGACGGCCCGATGCTCGCCTGACTTGCAGACGAAGAGCACCGTCCCCTGCCCGCAGATTTCGACTCGCGAGCCATCACCGAACTTTACAGTTCCGGTGATGCTTGTGTCGAGTTCCGCGAACGCGGCGCGGTCACCAGTCATGTGATTGGTGGCGCCCGAGTCGAGGTACCAGACGCCCTTCTTGGCGTCCCCCTCTTGCGCCAGGTTGACCTGCGCCTTCTCCTCTAGCATGAGGAGGACCGGCTCCTTGTGAGTCGGGTCAGCCAGCTCCTTTCGAGCTGCCACGGTTGACTCCTTCGAGTCCCGCAGTCGAGTGCTCTCCACTCGACGAGGATGTCGGGTGCTCTCCACCCGACGAGGTTGTCGGGTGCTCTCCACCCGACGAGGTTGTCGAGTCCTTGCGACCCGACACTCCCGGCTGCTGGAGCCGGGTGGCCAACTCCTCCCGAGTCGCCATGGTCAGGTCCTTCTGAGCCAAAGATGTCGAGTCCTCCTGACTCGACGGTTCTGTCGGGTGCTCTTGACCCTACACGGCCGACTCCTCTCGAGTCTCCGAGCCCAGCTCCTCCCGAGCTGGGGCAGTCGAGTCCTTGAGACCGACGGTGTTGTCGACTCCTCCCGAGTCAACGAGCCCGGCTCCTCCCGAGCTGGGGCAGTCGAGTCCTTGCGACTCGACGATCATGTCGAGTCCGCGTGACTCGACGATGCTGTCGACTCCTCCCGAGTCGAGATGTCCCACTCCGCGATCCACTGGATCGGCGCGAGTTCCTTCGGAGGAGTCGACGATCCCTCCGACTCTGCCACCGGTCGTGTCGCTGACTCTGCCACCGGTCGAGACAAGGGTGCCGCCTCCGAGATGCTCGACTCCGCCTGGCGAGTCGAAGCAGGGAGTTGTGGGGCAGTCGCGATGGTGCAGGTCTCCATCATGAGGAGTGCGTTGTCATCTTCGTCGTCTCCGCCACGGACGAGGTGTGCTTCCGCACCCTCTGCGCGCACGAGGTGTGCTTCCTCGCGCTTCTTCTTGCGGCAGTCACGCGCCCAGTGGCCGGCAACTCCGCAGTACCTGCACGTGTCTTTCGACGTGCCAGGGTTCCCGGCTCCGCGAGCCGAGTTGCCCCTACCGCGACCGCGCGGCTTGCCGCCGCCGCGTCCGGTATGGCTGGAGGATCCACCTCCATCATGCAGGCGCATCCGAGAGAACCACTCCTCCTCCGTGAGGAGTAGTTTCCTAGCCTGCTTGGCCTCCGGCTTCTCCGCCTCATGTCGCTACTCGGCCGTTTTGAGGTGGCCGATGAGCTCCTCCATGGGGAGCTTGTCGAGGTCGAGCAGAGTCTCGATTGAGCATGCCATCTGCGAGAATCTCGTGGGAACGATCGAGAGAAACTTACGGATTGTGTCTGGCTCGGTGATGGTGACGCCGAGCACCCCAAGCTGCGACACGAGTGACGACAGCCGCATGGCGAAGTCGTCGATGTTCTCGCCGTCGCCGAACTTGATGGCCTCGTACTGCTTCTTGAGCGCAGTCGCATTCGCCTCCCGGACACGGGTATCTCCGATCCGCACCGTCTTGATCGCCTCCCACGCCTCCTTGGCCGTCTTCTTCGACGCCAGTGTGGAGATCATCTCCGGCGGAACGGCGAGTAGCACGTACTCGAGTGCTGCTCGGTCCGTCTCGCGCTCCTCCGTGCCATCGTGCATGGCGGACCAAACACGGCGTGCCTCAAGCTGTACCTGCATGAGCAACGCCCAGTCCGCGTAGTTTGACCGCGTGAGCAGCGGCCACGAAC
Source organism: Poa pratensis (assembly GCA_947311845.1). Classification (NCBI taxonomy): domain Eukaryota; kingdom Viridiplantae; phylum Streptophyta; class Magnoliopsida; order Poales; family Poaceae; genus Poa; species Poa pratensis. Next base: position 3,949,965 of record CAMZMU010000048.1, read on the forward strand.
TACCGGCCTCCCGCACAACACGCTGGACTGTCAGCGTGCTCGCGGCCTCCTTCACCTCTGCCGGTAAGAGCGCCTTCCCGTCGCCCATCTCCGGTGAGATCTCTCAAGAACTCAAGATCTGATACCAATTGTTGCCCGTGATGCTTCTACGAGAGAGAGAGGGGAGTGTGTGCCAAAGAAATGGTTTGCCTCAATTTTCTCATTGTATTCCTCCCTCTAAATAGGGGCTGTGCAGGCTACTAGACTAAGTCAACTATCCAGTCACATCACAACGACGTGACCGGTCATACCTCTATTTGACATGCCACTGTTGACGATATCACGACTAGGAACTACTGTAGGTGACGTCTAGCACGTCCTACGCTGTACTTGATGCTGAAGCATCACCTCAGGACACTGGCTACAGGACAAAAGAGCCACTGTACCAGAGGAACCTGGTAACTAGTTCGACTCGGGACAGACCCCAGAGTCGAACACATCCTCGACTTGGGACAGACCCCGAAGTCGGCACCCTATAATCTTGTCGACTCCTCGCACTCGAAGGATCGTCGACTGGACACACAAGCCTATTTCCAACAGGTCGGAGCTGAGGCGGCGCCAACACTTGCAAACAAGGGAGGCGTGGAGAAGCGCGGATGGTTGCGGAGGAAGGCGGAGGAAGATCTCCCGGAGGACGTCATCCTCGTAGTCCATCACCGAGAAGATGACCAGGAGTTGAGGATGCACCTATTGGATTTCGCCCTCAGAACGGATTGCGTAGGAAGATCACCAACATACACGCTCGTAAACAATAGCCAAAGGCATGTATACTGCCTCAATATTGTTATACGGGTTAGACGATCTGTCATATATACTAGGGAAATGGGCGTTAAGTTTTGTTATCTTTATACATGTCAAATAAATTGAATTGGTGAAATATGGTTCCATGTTTTCACATTTTTTTTGTTAACACCATAATAGAAGGGAATATATTATGTGAGTATTTTTTTTTCAAATTTATTCTATAATTAGGGAAATTCAATTTGTATTTCGTATATATATTAACGGATTTGAAATATGGAAGTACGTTTGGTCTGAATTTATGTGAAGTTCTATTTCGAAAATTTCAAAAAAATTGTATAATAGGAAAATAAAACAGAATGGAAAAAATAAAAGGGCCGAGCTGTCCGCAGAGGAAGCAGGCCAGCCCATCTAGAAGGCTGGCCGGACTCTGGCGTCGCGGCACTGCGAGTGGGGACGCGCGAGTGAGCGCGTGGGGTGCGCCTGGGTGCGGTCTTGCCGTAGGTGGCGGCGCCGCCGGAATTTGGCCACCGGAGCGTGGCCGGCGGGCAAAAAATGCGGCGACGGCCACCGCGCACGCCGGAGGCGATTCCGGGCGGCGTGCGGCGTGCCGGCAAACGGCGCTCGGCCAGGAGGAAGAGGCGGGCACGGCGGAGGTCGGCAAAGCATGGATCTGGACGGGGAGGGGCCGAAGCGAGGTGGGCGCGCGTCGGCGGCGCGCGGAGGTCGTTGCCGCGGGGAGAGAGAGGAGAGGGAAGAGGGAGTGTGGCGATGTTTTTCCACTGACGCCCCTGGCTTTTGCGCAATTTGCGTGTTGGTCCTTGACAGGGGGTTTTCTGCAAAATTGTCAGGGGGTTTTCTGCGAAGCCGCGCGCCAAAATTCGTGCGGGGCGACGTATCAGCGCCTGATTGGATGAAATTGCCATGCTACAGTAACACTGTAGCGCTACAGTGCTTTGCGGGCTGCTGATGCGTTCTTTACCGTAGGATGGGAGGATCGGACGGACGTCCTTTTCTGGGCGACGTGGATGGTGTAACTGGGAGGGAATCAGACCTACTTTTATATATAGAGGCATGCAGGAGCAACCAGGACACAATACGATGGATCGAGACCTACTCGGATTCAATGTTGTACTCGACAGAATACATATTGTATTGGTCTTCGGTCTCCTAGTTGTATTCGTGACCACATACAGCAATGATTATTGTGTAGATGATGAGCTCCTAGCTGATAATATATATGTACGAGCACAACGATCGATTCATCGCAACAAGTGATCGATCGCCATGACGCGGCTGGACGAGATGCCGGTGGAGGAACAGCGGGAGTTTGTGAGGCGGTTCGTGAAAGTCTATCCGTGCGCCAGGGCGCTGGACCAGCAGCAGCTGGAGGTGGCCGTCGACCGGATGCTCGAGCAGAGCCACCCCGACAACCTCGGCCGCCGTGACGGCAGGAAGCCTCGCCATGAGCTGGCCATGGCTTTGGGCTTTGCCGCGGATCTGAGCGAGATGCGAGAAGAAGGAAATACTAGATGTGAGACTGAAACGTGCGATGCGACAAGCCGATCTACTCACCAAGGGCTATCTCGAGGTCGCCGACGACTACTGGGACAACCGGGCAAATAGCGCGGCGTCAGGCCACGAGGAATGCAAGAACATGGACGACTTTGGCCTCTACGACTTTGACTACTACTACGACGAAGAAGAAGAAGCAGGAGAAGAACAAGAAGAAGAGGGAGTAGGAGCAGTAGAAGCAGGAGGAGGAGGACGGGAAGAAGATCTCCCCCACGAGGTTTACCAACGCTATACAGAAGAAGGAGAAGGAGGAGAACAAGAAGAAGCAGAAGATTACGAGGATGAACGAGAGGTGCAACAGAGGGGAGAATTGATTTTAACCCCCAAAGTTCAGCTGCCTTTGATCTTATACCCTTTTTTTCATTTGCCTTGCTCTGAACCCCCCAATCTGCCTAATCTTTGCTGGTGTCCCCCTTTGCCATGGTTAGCACATATAACCATCAAATAGAGACATGAATGGACAAAATTACCCCTGGGCTCATAAGGCACAGGTCTGTACGCTGTAATGAGATGCTGCGACCAAATATTGTGAAGAACAATCAAATTGCTTCAGTTTTGACATGTTTCGAACCCAAAAAAATGACATAACTCTGCTGCAACACGTGAACATTCACACAAACTGACATGAGTAATATAGTTTCACAATGATTTCATAATAGCAAATAATATCCAAAATGAGTGCATGACAACAAAGTGAGTCTCTAGCTCACATACACAGGATAAATTCAACATGGCCTAAATGAGTGCATGACAGCAAATAAAAGTGAGTCTCCACCTCACGTACACAACAAAATAAAGTGAGTTTGCACCTCACATACATAGCAATTGAAGGAGTTTAATGGCAGCCACAAACGGAAGTTCACAGCTCACTTAGTTTCTTCCTTTTAATTGGAGTCATTTTCTTGTTCTTCCCTTTTGATGGAGGCTTCGGTGGTGGAGTAGCAGCTTGAGCTGCAGCTTGGCTCCTAGTGACAGGAGACTTTGGTGGTGGAGTAGCAGCTGCAGCTTGACTCCTAGTGACAGGTCCAGGACTGCTAGTGGTGGCTGTAATGTTGCTCTTAGTTGGTGTAGAAGGGAGTGCGTTGCTAACCGAAACATCAAACCATGGCGATGCATCTTTCCCCCGACTTTTCCTACAAGAAACAGCAATTAGAGCAAGTTTCATCCAAAATAACCATGTTATTACAAGAAACATCAATTAGAGCAATTAGAACAAGGATGGAATATTTTGTACCTTTTCTTAGTTCCATTTGTAGGACAACCAGCCTCTCTATGGCCTAACTCTCCACATTTTTTGCATTTGTTCAAAGATCCCTTGCTTGATCCACCTTCCCTCCAGCCCTTGAATCTTTGTTTCCTAGTTCTTCCAGCACCCTTTTTCTTGCCGGTTGGAAGTGGTCCACGCAACACAAACCCTGTATCCACTTGTGGCCACTGATTCTTGTCCGTTAGGGGCTGAATTACACCATCATATGCTGCCTTGAATCTGCTAACCGAGTAGTACTCATGGACATAATCCTCCATGCTAACAAAGTTGCGAGCTTGCAGCACATTTATGAAGGCTAGTGCATGGTCACATGGCTTGCCCGTGTGCTGCCATTGCAGGCATGTACACTCATGTGTGAGTGTGTGCACCACATGCCTTTCATCATCTTTGTTGACATTTCTAACTTCACCACTCCAATCAGCTGATGCTTTGGCCTTGAGATGTCCTAGACCTCTAGTCTTTGCATTTAGTTGGTGTATGACAAATGGCAGTATCATCCCTTGAAATCTTTCTCCAATCATTCTCCTCTTTCTAAACAGCTCCATAATCATCTCTCTTATCTTGTCAGCTAGCTGAACAATTGGCAGGTCTTTGATATCTCGCACCCAAGCATTAAAGCACTCAGCAAGATTGTTATTTATGTAGTCGCACTTGATATTGGGGTTGAACAAACACCTCATCCAAAGCAGACTATGGTAATCCCTAAGGTAAGGAAATACCTTGTCGGATGCAGCGTACACCTTCCCCATGTGATGTTGGTATACTTCAACCCTATATGCCCTAGCGGCAGGCCACAAACGTCCAAATTCATCCCCATGGAAATATTTCTGAAAATTGTTCCACATGTGCCTAAAGCACTCACGCTGCTCAGCTTGAGGAAAAACCTTTTTGACAGCATTTTCAAGACCCTTGCAAGCATCGGTACAAACAGCCAATACCGCAGGGTCCCCTATTGCCTTCTTCACTTGATTCATAAACCAAGCCCAATTTTCTCCATTTTCAGATTCAATAAAGCCATACGCCACCGGAAACATCCAATTATGACCATCCAAGGCAGTGACTACAGCTAACTGACCATTCCACTTGCCATTCAAGTGAGTTGAATCTATGCTAATATATGGTCTACATCCATTCAGAAAACCATCTATGCAAGGCTTGAAAGCGATAAAAAGCTTGCTGAAATGTACTTCACCGTCATGTGTGGTTGTATCAATCTCAACAATACTCCCCGGTGACCTCAGTTCTATCTCAGCCTTGTAGTTGTACAGCATCCTGAAACTTTCTTCCCAACTCCCATATAAGCCCGTTGCTGCCTTTTGTTTGCCTTTCCAAACCGTGTGATATTTTAAGTTTGACATGATGCTCCTCTTCCAGCTCTTTAAGTATATTCACAGCAGATTTGGTTGGATCTTTCTTCAACATAGCTGCTGCCTTATCAGCCACCCATGATTGACTTGTCATGCCTGTCACTTTCCCACTCGTTGAACTACAAATATGCTCCATTTGATGCTTCACAACCTACAGCAAAAAATGATACAAAACTGAAGGTTATTACCATGACAACAAAGCAATACGAAATGACCAAAAAAATTGCAGCAAGAAACAAAGTAAGCAAAAAGACAATTACCATCACACATTCTTCGTCTCTCTTCCAATTAGCAGTTAAGGACCATTTGCAAGGTTCACCATGTATGGATTGACCTTTGCAAAAACCCCGCCACCTCTCCGGCTCATTTTTTTTTGTGCCATACTCAAACTCTCCATTGATTGCCCACTGTTTTATAGCCTTTCTAAATGCAACCATGTTAGGATAAGGGGTCCCTATAGCCATCGTGGGGTGTCTTTCATCCCACCCAATAAGTGGCTCCTTGGGAGCCTTATCATCAACATCAATAGCTGCTCCTTCAATGTCATTGAAGTCAGCATCAACAGTAGGCACAACAATAGGACCAAGCTCAGCTGCTCTCTCCACGGGCTCTGTTTTTAAGCCCAAGAGACTGAACATAGCTTTCTCATCCACCGGTTTTTCATCCCCATCATTTTCAGTTTCAATCACAAGACTTGACCAATCCACAATGGTACTAACTTTTTCTACTTCATTGCATCAGATCGCCCCGTGGTTAGATTCGTCACACTGGATTGATTAGAATCATGCAGACACGCTGCGTCGATCCTATTCAATATGGACAGAAAATTTCAGAAATTTGACACACCAAAACACATGCATAAATCAACCCATCTGGAATTAAACAAGGAGCTATGATGTTACCTTTTCGGATCCATCACACCCCTTCCTCAATCCAGACCCTTCTACTCAAATCCCCATGGAAATCCGACTCAAAACCTAGGGTTTCAACTATTTAGGAACCGGAACAGAGGAAGGGCACGAAATCTGTGAAAATGAGAAGGGGAGAGAGCTTTTCTTACCTTGGCCAGCAATGGGGGCGGCGGATGGCCGGCGGCGGCGGCGGCGTACGGAGCAGCACGGCGGCGGCGGCGGGTCGCAGGAGCTGTCGCGGGAGCGTGGCGGCTAGGTCGGGACGAGGAACTGAACGCGAACGGGCCAGACCAGCGTCCTCGTCCTCTGTATCGTAAGTGAGCAGGGGCAGATTTGTCATTTCGGGATTTATTAAGCCCAGATCCTTTCGTTAACAGCTAAACGAAGAGGTAAAACAGAAAAAAAAAAGGGCAACGAGCAAGGATTAGGCACGTCTAGGGGCTCAGATTGAGGCAAGCGAAAAAAGGGGCTTATGATCGAAGGCAGACGAGCTTTGGGGGTTAAAATCAATTCTCCCGCAACAGAGGATGTGGGTGAAGGTGAAGCTATCGACTTTTCCAGAGGCCGCAGCGCTAGAACCACATGAGCTGGAGGCCGCCATCGACAGGATCCTCGACCCAGTGCCTCCTGTGGACGATGATTCCACTCGGATGACATACGGCGACATCAATTTGGTCTTGGCCTACAAGAGAAACGAGATAGACAATGACAACGTGCATCCGGAGGAGTTCCAGGCCAAGGTTCGCCGGGACTTGATCACCTATGGGTACGTCGAGGTGGACCAAGAGTACTGGGCCAAGATAGAGCCATGTTTTGCCAGGTCAGATCCGGGGATTAACAACTCTGATACTCGACAAGAGGTGGATGAGGAGTATGATGATGGTCCTCTTGACCTAGAGAAACATGAGGATATTGATTCTTTTGAACAGCAGGAAGATGAGGACAATGATCCTGATCTTGAATAGGAGCAGGAGCAGGATGATGCTCCAATCAAATCTAGCTGCCAGTGGATTCCTCCATTCCCTAATTTTTTTCCATCTAATTAAGTTACTTGTGTGCCAATTGTATTTTTAACTAGACAAATAAACACCTACTTTGACAGACAATAAAATCAAAGTTTTATTCAATATGACCACTTAAGCATTTCCTACCATGACAACCTGAGGTAATATACAACATATCACTGTAAATAGAAGTACTAGAACTAGGGAGACCATAAACTCTGTCAGAATTATACTCAAAACTGATGGATAGCAGTTTTGGCACCTAACCTTGTGAGTAGTCGTGCGTGACGTAATCTCTGATGAGAGTTTCCTTGTTCGGACCATGCATCCTAGTCGAAGCCGGATAGAAATGTGTACCGAATAAACACGCGATGGAAACCCTCGGCCCGACATCATGTGCGACTACAGGGTGCTCCACGGATCCACGCTCCTAAATCAATAGTTGAAGACCAGCTGGGAACATGCCAAAAAAAATAATCAGCTTCTAGCCTGATGATCGGCCATTGGAGATTCAAGCTAACTTGGTTGCATCTCGTTTATGCGTACCTGTAGGAGATTGCCTAGGTTGATGATGAATACTTCAGGGGTCGACCCACTAATGCTAATAAATTACAAGAGACACTATACAAATTTAAAAACTGAAAACAAAGTGATATGTGTACATTTTGTCTTTTGGATATCTCTCTGAACTGCTACGCTTGCAACAGTGTCTGTCTATCTTGCTCAGTTATTTAGAGATAGACAGTTTAGGGCGGACATGGCGCCATGCACAACGCCGGAGAATCATGCCCTGGTACAGCCGGGGAGAGCTGGTACTTGCCTTCAGCATACCGTGGAGGCCATCCGGCAGCACAATTAGTTACCTGCGACGCCTGACGCAACATGTATTTTGCACCCTGCCAACAAAATGACAATCCATCTTCAGTTTCATATATGCTTTTGCCCCTAAATGTTCTAGCACCACACAATTTATCACAGTAGGACATGTACAAAGCAAGCAAGTGAGAATCAACATTAGAAGTGACCGCTGCCTCGATCCTCGGTGTTGACTGTACGAGTTCATGACTGCCGGCATGTCGAACATGGAGCTGAGGAACTCCGAGCCCCGACGCGATCATGGGAAATTCAAAACACGAAATGCAGAGTGAACCCAGGTTGATGGCTGAGTTTTTCCGGCAGTTTTCGAGGTTGAGAAGGGGATTAATGGCAAAGAGATCTAGATGTTGGCGATCCACTCTTGTCTGCTTTTTCGACCAGAAAACTCCGGGTTATGTTTCCATGAATGGAGACCAGAAAAATTGTTGGTCCGTGCCTTATATGGAAAGGTCAAGGGTCAACCATGGCATGGGAAGCTCCGTATTTTCTTTTATCCCAAAGGGTACCTGAAGTCTATGTGCACAAGCTCAAAATTTCCGAGTTAATTGAAACAAAGATTTCCTGGCTGTAGAATTATAAGAAGAAACGGTCCTATGGATTAAAATAACGCAATCTTCTTCGGCTCCAGGAGCAAATTTGATTGCATTCTGGCCTATGGATTGGATCCATGGCATTGGTTCCTGAACTTGCAGATTCGCTGTTGCCATTGAGCAGTCATGGAGTTTCAGAGAGAAAAACAGAACAGAGGTAGCAGAAATGGGACAGTGAACTTACCACGCCATAAGCCCATACCTAGCTTCTGTCAAGCCATAGATGCGTCCGCGGGCGGCGCCGCGCGCGATGGGTGGGGAGGAGAGCGGGGCGGTGGAACGGCGGGAGATGCCTCTGTTCGGCCGGATGTTCATCTCCGGTGGAAGGGGAGAGGTGGCCCGGTGCCTTTGGCTGGAGGTTCATCGCCCTACTCTGGATAATGGGTTTGGCCCATTTACATTCTCAACGAGAACTTGTAGAATGATCGCTGCTTCATTTGGACTTCTTTTTTCGGCTGGATTTCACTATTCGCTCGACCTAACTTCGTGCGACTGTTCTATGTTGTACCATTTTTTTGCGCTTGAAAAACCCACTAGCAACGCAAAAAAGAATATTTGCATATTTCTATTTTATTTCTTGATTTTCACTTTTCTAACAAACTTCAACTTGTTTTAATGTGAACTAATTTTCGAGAAATATATGAAACTTTTTTAAAAACCCGTACATATTTTTGAACCTAGCTTACAAATTTTTTATCACCAAAATGTATTTTGAAAATCGTGAATATTTTTGTGAATATTCATAGAACAGGGTTGAACTTAAAAAGTAACCATGGTTATTCTTTATTATGATTACTTTTGTACCTAATTTTTTTTTATGAATATTTAGGAGCAAACTTTAACACACTTACAATTCCAGTTTGAATTAGTTTCGTAAAATCGATATGAAGTAATTCAAATGGACGAAAATAACCATAAATATAAAAAATTCAAGAAGTTGGGAAATGTACATATAATAAGGTCTAGTTTGTGCAAAAATTGTATCGGTACCATTTTGCACTATAATTTTGTACTTGCTAAAAAAACACCTTTCGGACACTTAGAAAATGGAAATATGCAAGCAATATTTGTTTGGAACAGCAAGATGCACCTCTTTGGTTTATAAACTATGCAATAAAAATAAAAAAATAAAATAAAAAAAGATTTTTTACTCTTTACCGAGAGCAACACTCGGTAAAGGTGGATTCTACCGAGAGCCAATGAGAGGCTACTGGCAAAGTTAACCTGCTATCCCTATTCTGTCACCCGTGATGGGTGGGAACACATGTCCACATTCTTTGTGGAGAACGTGTGTTTACTGTGAGTTGTTCATCACTTTGCCAAGGTGAATCGAGTTTCTATCCAATTTTATCGTATGCGAGTTCTTTGCCAACTTTTCTGTTTGACACTTAACAAAAAGTGTCTTTAAGGTGTACCCCAAACTTCTTAATGCAATTATTATTTCAATACATTTTCTTTTTGCATTTTTAACCTTTTCATTATTTATTGATAGTAAAAAACCATCAGGGCGGGTCCCACTGGTCAGCACCTTGCGGGTCCCACATGACATAATGCCACGTCACTACCATTTGGGCCCATACGACAACATTCAGGTCACCACCGTTGGACCCACGTTCTAAGCAGCCACACCCGAATCATGGGACCCACATGTAAGAAGTCACGTCAACATTCTAGTACTCTAATAAACCACAATCTGATGGTGAAAAAAAATTCATATATACGACGACCCTGCCTAGATTAACCATCGTCCATGAAATTTTTTGCAGCGTCACTGAATATACGTGACAGTGGCAAAAAATTCATCCTTACTTCACTGACGGGCAATATTTGCCAAGCACCCACTTTCGGCAACGAAAATGGATCTTATATGGTAGAAGTGGTTTGTCATTAAATATGATTTCCTTTGTGTAGTGCCCCGAACATATAACTGAAGCAAGATTGCAGTAGGATATAAAAATCATCCTTTGAAAGAATCCGAGCTGCCGTGTTACCGGGGAAGCACCTCACAGCACCAATGTCTACCACTCAGGGTTTCACGCCAGCTTGACCGCATGCTAAATTCCATGTCATGAAAAAACCTACGATCGCATGAGTTTTGCCTAAAAGCATCTTATGACTATGGCAATCGGGAGGAGAGAGCTGTTGGGATGGTGAGCTGGTAGGTTGGGGCGCCAAATTAGGTCTTTGATTTGCATGATTCTCAAAAGGCGGAACAGAAAAACCGAGGAAGGATTGTAGTGACAATTTTTCTTGAATCAGATAGAATTAGAAAACTGCAGGGATCTTGATGAAACATAGTTTTTAAACATCGCATAAACACAGACGCTGACGTACATCTAAACGTACACGCGCCTAATGAGCACAAAAATGCACAAACTATCACTATGAGCATCTCCAAGAGGCTAAACCGACAAACCTAATTAAGAGCACATGAGTCCAAAGAAAAAATTCTAAAGATTCCCGTAATGCATTTGAATTAAACGGCCAATATATAAAATCCAGTAAGGATCAAATCAACTGAAAATCGTATAAAATTTATGAGAATCGAAGGAGCCCTTAAGCTCTCGATCGAATGCTTCGTCTAGTTACTTTCGTTGTCTTCACGTGCCGACACTCTCGATCGGTGGCATCTGTCATCTCCGGAAGCAAACAATAGCATTTTTGCTAATGATCGACAAGAAGGATCAGATGTTGCAAACGAATACGAATGAGTTGGGACGTGGCTCCTGTTTAATTATGGGCTAGTCGGCAGCCACCTGCTGCGGCGATTCGTCCACGTACTTTATGAGCTAGCTAGTTAGTCGGCAGTCACCTGCCCATCCACTCATGAGACCACACGTGGTGCTTTGTCCACCCTCGAACGGCCTCTAAATAGTTCCTCGTGCTGCACTTACTTTACACAAACTACCTGCTTCACTCACACAACCAACGCAAGTAAAGCAGGTAGTTTGTTTCTAACAGGCCCAGTTTTTTTTCTGCGAGCTCCTCAAATGTGGAAACTTTACCAAATTTGGCACGAGCATCACACACTCAAGCATCTTCCACCACAAAAAAAGATTTTTTTTGGAATGTTTTTGCTATATTAATGATTTTACTGTTCACCAGGAGTAGATTTGAGCAGAAACTTTTGACAAAAAATGAATTTGTTTATTTTTTTAGAATTTACAGGCTTTGAGTTTTACTTATTTTTTAGAAAAAGTGTTACAAAATTGTTTTACAGTTTTCTAAACATTTTCTCGATTTTTTATGGATATTTTTTGCTGACATGGCTTGCTGACTGGATGGTCAACGGGTAGAAAACCGGTCAGCTCGGAGGGGAAGGTTGAATCCTGGCCGGTTTTAAGAGTTGGGGGTTGATTTTTAAACGGTTTTGAAGTTGTGGGTTGTAGATTAGACTAGGGCAAAAGTTGGGGGTTGAAATATGCACTTCTCTCTAGATTTCCCGACTGACAAGTTCAGCGCACGATGGAGCACCAGGGTCATGGCACCGGCGAGAAGAAGGGCCCCGTTGAGAACATCGAGAAAAAGGGCCTCGTCGAGAACATCATGGAGAAGCTCCCCGGTGGCCACGACGATCACCAGCAGACCGACAGCACCTACGGGCAGCAGGGACACACCGGAGTGAATGGCACGGGGACGCACGGCACCGGCGAGAAGAAGGATGTCATGGAGAACGTAATGGAGAAGCTCCCCGATGATCACGGTGACGACCAACAAACCGACGGCATCTACGAGGAGCAGGGTCACACCGGAATGACCGGTACGGGGACGCACGGCACCGGCGAGAAGAAGGATGTCATGGAGAAGCTCCCCAGTGGATACGGTGACCACCAACAGACAACTGGAATGACCGGCACGGCGACACATGGCACCACACCCACCGGCGGCACCTACGGGCAGCAGGAAAATACTGCAACGACTGCCACCGGGACACACAACACGGATGAAACCGGTGAGAAGAAGGGCATCATGGACAAGATCAAGGACAAGCTGCCTGGACAGCACTAAGACCGGTCTGACTGCGTCTGCTACCTTTATGGAATAATAAGATCGCGTAGTTCCACCGTACACACATAATTGAGTCGAGTTCGGCTAGCTCAATTGGTCGATGGAGGAACGAATTCATCAAGGTTTAAGCTTTCACGTGTATGTATGCTATGGCAAATGATATATGTTTGCAAGTCTGATCTTATCAGTTCTCTTTTATACTTGCTCCATGTACCGTTGATTTGGTACATTAATTACTATACTTTCATCAGAAAAAAGGTTGTGCATCTGTTGCTCTGAGTGCAAGGTCACAACAATTAGAAGAACATAGGCTCGAGGGGAGCCCAGCTTTAAATTAATAAAGCCACAACGGCGAGTGCATACAAGTTCGGATAACAACAAGGGTCACGAAGGACACCAAAACAAACCAGGTAGCACGCAGGCTACAGATGTCTACCACACCACACACACCATACTAACACAGCAAAGGCACAAAGGCACACAGGAGACGGAAACAGGAGGTCAAGGACGCTCCCTGATGGTGTCGTGAAGCCGGCGTATCTCGCGAATCGCCGACTCCACCTCGCCTCTGTCCTGTCGTCTAGCCACTGGCTTCCACACCTGCATGTACATAATCAGTTTGAAAAGGCAGTCAGCCGGCTGTGAGGGAAAAATCCCTTCTATGGTGTATTTGTTCCGCATATTCCAGAGAGTCCAGCAAAGGGCCGCACAACAAATCCATAAGACTCTACGTGCCCGACCCGTGTAACCCTGAAGAAGTCTATAAAGCTCCGCGAAACACGTGGGGTTCCAGGAGCAATGCAGTAGATCCCTTACTGCGCTCCAGAGGAACTTGGCTAAGACACAGCCAAAGAATATGTGGTTGGTGTCCTCCACCTGACCACACATCTCGCAAAGGCCATTCGAGGGTCCATTGCGGCGGGCAAGGTTGTCTCCCGACGGGAGTCGCTTCCTGACTAATTGCCAAAGGAAGATCCTGACCTTTAGGGGAACAGCGATTCCCCAAATCTCACTGTAGTGCTTCCGCGGTACCCCCTGGCAAAGCTTCCGGTAAAGGGATTTAACAGTGAATTTACCAGAAGGTTCCAACGTCCACACTAGCTCATCCGGACCGACCGACAAGCGAAAACCCGCTGTCTGACGGCGGAGGTCATCCCAATCCGGAATGTCGGTTTGGCCCAACGCCCGGCGCAGGTGGATATGCCACCCCGCGCCGTCAAATGCCGCAGCCACCGAAATGTTAGGGTCTCGCGACATCGCGAATAGGTTCGGGAACCTGGCCGCGAGGGGCCCCGACCCCTGCCACCAGTCAATCCAAACCTAGTCGATCTGCCATCCCTAACATAGTGTCGCGCCCCTAGGGCAGCACCTCCTTCACCTTTTGAAGGGCGTTCCAGAATTGGGAACCAGGGCTATGGGCGTCGATCAGCACGTCTTTAGACCGCAGATATTTGCTCCTGATTATGTCCGCCCAAAGACCGCGGTGGTGCGCGAGGAGTCTCCAAACCCATTTCGCCATAAGGCAAATATTCATGAGTTTTGTGTCGATGATCCCCAGGCCCCCAAGAACCTTGGGTTGACAGACAGCCGCCCACCGGACCCAGTGGTATTTGCGCTTAATCCCGTTGCTCTCCCAAAAGAACCGGGATCTATATCTATCCATAGTCTTGTGCACCCCGTCACCCAGAAGGCAAACGCCCATCGCATGGAGGGGAAGACTAGATAGACACGCGTTGGTCAGCGTCAGCCGCGCCGCCGAAGACATAAGCTTCCCAAACCATGGGTCCGCACGCTTACCCACTCTCGCGGTCAGGGATCCCAATCCCCTGCACACAGAGCACGGTCACTAATGGGGAGACCCAGATAAGTGAACGGGAAGGCGCCACATTTGCAATTAAGCATGTCGGCAATCCGTCGCTGCTCCGCACTATCCGTCCCCATGACCAGCACCTCACTCTTGTGGAAGTTAATACGCAGCCCTGACATATTCTCAAAACATAGAAGAATGAATTTGAGATTGGCAACAGCCAAGTCATCCGGCTGGAACATGATGATCGTGTCATCCGCATATTGCAGGTGCGACACACCCCCGGGGATGAGATGTGGAATGACGCCCTGAATATGGCCGGCTCTCCTGGCTGCATCAAGGATGGCAGCCAGGGCTTCAACCACGTAATCGAAGAGCAGGGGGGAAAGGGGATCCCCCTGACGAACTCCACGACCATTGCGGAAGAAATTGCCATATCCCCATTAATGGTGATAGCCGTTTGGCCCCCGGAGACCAAACTCATCGCCCTATGGACCCAACTGGGATCAAACCCAGCGCGGAGCAGAACCCTCCTAAGGAAGTCCCAGTTTACCCGGTCATAGGCTTTCTCAAAGTCAAGCTTGAGGAAAACTCCGGGCAGTTTCCTGACTCTGGTCTCATGAACAATCTCCTGGAGGGAGACCACCCCTTCATGGATGTGTCGACCTTTGATGAAGGCCGACTGGGTGTGACTAATCGTCCGGTGCGCAATCGGGGCCAAGCGCAGGGCGTAGGCCTTCGCAATCAGTTTAAACACCACGTTGATCAACGCGATAGGTCTAAACTGCTTGATATCCTCCGCCCCCGGAACCTTGGGAATCAGCGTAAGCGCCCCAAAGTTAAGCCTCGCGATATCAACCCGACCCAGGGCGAAGTCGTTCGCGATAGCGAGGATATATGGTCTGATAACAGGCCAGAATTCCTTGAAAAAGCAGACCGGCAGGCCATCCGGTCCCGGAGCCGTGTCCACCTTCATGCTAGCAAGGACAAGATCCATCTCAGTCTCTGAGAAGGTCAGCATGAGAGAGTCATTCTCCTCCTCTGAAACACGCGGGCGCGCGTTCCAGAGGGAGGGAGAGAGGTCGAAGACGGCCCGCTCTCCCTGCGAACCCATAAGGGCGCGGTAGAAGTCGTAGATGTGCGTCTGAAGAGCCCTAGGTTCGGTAATCATCCCAACCTCAGAGGATAGGCGCGTGATCGCACATTTCCGTCTACGCCCATTGGCCACCGCGTGGAAAAAGGCCGTATTGGCATCACCCTTGAGAAGCCAATTAAGGCGACTCCTCTGTTTCCAATAGGCCTCCTCCACGCGGGCAATGTGGGTGAGCTGATCCTCGAGGTGATACCGAAGAGCCCACCCATCATCATCCAAGTCGGCCCGGTCCCCCGGTCCGCCCGACCATCAAGAGTCCTGATACGAGTCAGGAGATCCTCCTTGATGTCTTTAGTGGCCCGGCCCAGGTTGGCCCCCCAACCTTTCAGGAATTGTCTAAGCGAGTTGGACACATTCTGCCAGGCGGTGATCGAGTCAGGGGAGGCATCTCCCTGCGCCTCCAGTTCTCGCCACTTGCGCAAAACCAGGTCACCAAACTCCGGGTGCTCCAACCAACTCTTCTCGAAGAAGAAGCGGTTGCTTCTTCTACGGGACTCCTCTCCAGAATATAAGATCAGAGCCGCGTGGTCCGAGCCAATAATGGTTTCCGCCACGAGGGAGCAGAGGGGAAACAGGGCCTCCCAGTCCGTGGACCTCAGGACCCGATCCAGCACACACCGCACTGGATTGAGCTGACGGTTGGTCCACGTGTAGCGAGCACCTGTCCTGCGGATTTCTCCAAGGGCGAGATCAGCGATACAATCGTTGAACCTGTGCACCCTGGGCCAGTTAATGTTGTTGTTATTCTTGTCCTCTGATCCCCTAATCAGATTAAAATCACCACCAACAACAAGTGGGAAAGGACAAGCCTGCACCGCCGCCGAGAGTTCCATAAGGAACTCCTCAGAACGGCGGTGATCAGCGGGGCCATAGACAACAAACAGAGACCACACCTGAGAGGTATCAAGTTGAAAGACGTCAACTCGGATATGAAAGGAACCACTGTTCCACTCTTTTACCTCAAATGCGTCCTCATTTACCCCAAGAAGCATTCCCCCGGAATGGCCGTTCGCTGGTGTGGAGTGCCAGGCGAACTTCCCACGGGGGTCAATGCTCAGCAGCTCAGCTGGGGTAAAGGCTTGTTTGATGGTTTCCTGGAGACCAACAAAATCAAGCTGTTCTCGGGAGATAAGCTCTCGGATCTGGGTACGGCGTCCCGGACGCCCAAACCCTCGGATGTTATAAAACCCAGCCCGCATCTACGCAGCCGGGGTTCTTCTCTGTCCACGACGGGAGCCCAACGTGTTGGGGCGAGAGCCCCTTTTGTTGGGACGAGAAGCAGCCGAAGCTGTCTCAGAGGGTCGATGCCCCTCCTCCTCCACAACAGTGGCCCCTGCCACCGCTGCGTCTGGAAGGTTGGCGGCAACCGCCTGCGCTGCCTTCTTCGCTCGAATAAGCGAAAGGACCTCACTCGCCTCACCCGCCTCGATCGTAAACGCAAGACCCACGTCGTGTAAAACGGAAACAAGGTGCGAATCAGGAAGATCAGGAAGGACAGCGAAAGGGTTCTTACCGGGCATGTCGAGGTTCTTTGCCGCTGTCCGCATCTCCGCACGCTCTGCCACGGGGACCGAGGCAGCAGGCCCCTGGAAGCGCGCACTCTTGCGAGGAGGGCCAGACGCCACCGGCTTGGTACGGCGGCGGCGAGGCTCTGCAGTTTCCTCCTCCCCCCTGTCCACCCTCGCAGACGGCACGGCACGTCCATCGGAATCTTCATCTCCGCCGAGGACACCTCCATGTCCTTGGATCCATCCTCCACCGAACCCAGGGACAAGGAATCACCCAGCGGCGAGGAAGGGGCCTGGGGGGGAGCAGCTTGGCCATGTCAAGCTCGAAACCACGCTCGGCAGCCCGAAGGCGCTCCAGCGCGGCCAGCGGCATGGGCCAGGAACCCGGCGAGTTGAGGTAGCTACCGTACTCGTCTAGCACGGCAGGAGCCTCCAGGCCGGACACGGAAGGCTGGGCTGCGCCTCCCGGCTGAGGAACGGCCGCCGTCGACACCACGGAGGCTGACTGGGAAGGAGCCCCTCCCGCCGCCGTGCCCGTCGGAGCAACCGAGGAGGACGTCACCGTCGCCGTGGCCTACTGGCCCTGGGCACGCCTCCTCGCCGTCTCGCTCTCCTCCCGAGTGGGGCTGAGATCATCCATGTGCTCATCATCGTCGTCGGCATCATCACGACGAGGAGCTGGGGGAGGCCGGAGGTGGTGGTGGCACAGAGGTGCGCCCCTCCACGTGGACACCGATGGTGTACCCTCTCCCCTTGTGGAAGATCTGGATAAAGCCACGGAGCTTGTCGGGTTCCTGCACGCCAGCCTCAAGCGCACCGGCTGTTTGCGGCGGATGGAATCCAAGTCGACCTCCAAGGTACGGCCGAGCATGCCCAGCCCAACAAGAAGGCGGTCAGCGCGTCGGAACTTCCTCGGGACTCCGGTGAGTTTCACCCACACCTCCTTGAGCACCGCGGACGGCGCCGGGTCGGCGTCGGCAAGACGGATGTCCGCGTCCACACGGCTGAGAGGGAGGAACAAACGGCCGCTCCTGGCACACATGTGCAGGGTGTCCCGAGATGGGAAAACGACCGCAAACTCCGAGGGTGAGGTCGCCACAACTTGCCAGTCCCACTCCGCCTCGATGAGGTGGTGGAGCTCCCGGTCAAGGTCGCGGGCCGAGAGGGCCTTCTCTTTGAAAGAGATGATCGCCTCGTTTGTCTCCACATCCACGTCAAGGGCGTCCTCCTCGAAATCGAGTTCGAAGAACCCCTCCCCGGCAATGGCGTTGCCGAGGGTGCGTAGGACAGGGGCACGCCCTTTCGGGGCGGACACGGCCTTGGGTGCCGAGGCAACCCTTGCCGGAGTTGGGGATGACGAGTCCGTCGCCGCCGGTTTCTTGCCCTGACTGCGATCAAGACTGCGGTCACGGCCACGGCCAGCTTGGGACGGTGGCTGTGACGGTGGAGGGAGGCCAGCCAGCCGGGCTTCCTCGGCGGCAAGCTGCGCCGCCTTGGCGGCACGCTTCTTCTCGCGCCGGAGGTACCACTCCGGCTGGGTGCGCGTCCCCTCCGACTGCGGCTGGGGAACCGGGGCCCCGCCGGCCGCCGCGCCGCCCGTCGCGCCCGACGCCGCGCCCGACGCCGGGTTGTGCTTCCCCTTCGACGCCAACGCCTTGGCGCGAAGGTCAGCCTCCGCTGCGCCGCCGCCGGGGACGTCCGCGTCTCCTCGAGAGGGCGCTTGCCGGAGCCGGAGGATGCCATGGTGACGACTTGCGCGAAGGTCCGCGACAGGGGAGGAGGAGGACGAACGAAGCGGATGATGTTTTGGCGCCGGCGGCGCCTTGACATCCTCCTTAGAGGCAGGGAACCCTAGCCTCGGGGCTGGGCCGTCTCGCCTAACCCAGAACCATTTCTGGTACTGAGCCGGCGGCCCAACAGCCTGGCACTGCACTGGCAGGCTATTGGTGGGCTGGGCCTCCACCTCCGGCTCACCCCAAGTGGGCCAGGTGACCACGGCCGCAGCCGGGCCCAGCAGAGGCCCCTCGGCCGGCCCGAGCCAGCACGGAAGCCCACTAGAGGCCCAGGTAGGATCGGAGGTGAACCCTAGGTTCGGCTCGTCTCCCTCACCGTCGGCGACGGTGGCGCAGGATCCGCGACCCGGGCGAGGGCGCCGTCTGCGAAGGAAGGGGGCGAGACGGGAAAGGCGAAGAGGGCCATACCTGCGATGGAGGAGAGGATGCCGTCGATGGCTGTGACCGGGGACCCACCGGCCGCCGCGCCGGCGAGGCGCCGCCGCCTCCTCCAGAACGGAAGCGCGCCCCCCGGCGCGAAAGCTTGCCGCTTCCACCTCGGTGAGCGTCGGTGTAGCGCCGAGGCCAAGAAGTCACCCAACGTCGCCGGGCTCCTAGGCACGACCACCCCGTCTTCCTCCTCCTCACCGGAGAACTCCGAGACGTCCCCATCTTCCGGCAGCTCGGAGAGGGCCCAGAAGCGTCCCCTGCACATCCCCTCCCCCGGGGAGGGCACCGAGCAAGCCCATCAGGCAGGGAACGCCGGCCAGCCGCCGCCTTCGCCAGAGACACGCGGCCGCTCCCCAGATCGCAATTCAAATCGCCAGAGCCTGTCCGTACAGGCATACCGTTTCCCTTGCCTATCCTCTTAGTCCCTTTGAGGTCACAACAATTGAGACACACTAAACGGAAACAAACCCACATAATCATATCCCCGCAATTTCGCTCTCCTGCTGTAGGTATGCCACATTTGGTCGACTCCCCTCCTTAGGAGGGTCCAAGTTAATTCTCACATCCTTGATAGAAAGGTCAAAGTTGCATTCACACAATTCATAACGCGAGATGCATCAGACACTCCACGCCATCGACTAAGACTTATGGAAAAAACTGCCGACTAAGACCTAGCTATTATAAAAATAAAAAATAAGACAATATACAATAAAATGAGAAGAAAGAAAAAAAACCTAACGTACATGATGGACGCCCCCTACCGAAGACTATAAATACTGGAGGACATCCGTAGAGAAAACCATCATTCATTCACCTTACATGGCCGCATGTACATCAAGCTAACACCCTAGCCTTCATTGTGCCTAGTCTAAACCCTAGACAATACTCCCGCGTCGAGCGCATATGTAATATTGACGGGATCATCTTGTAAACACTTGTATATTTGTGATCACGCTAGGAATAAAGTAAGTTTGAGAGAACTTCACCATCTACCTCATCTTCGATACAGCCATGTTGACATGTGCCACCTTCCGAACAAATAAACTTGCAACGGTTCACTGAAGTGAGATTACGTAGGACCTAAAAATCATCTTGCGAAAGCATCAAAGCCGCCGCGTTATTGGGGAAGCACTTCGCAACACCATTGTCCACGATTCCAGGTTTCACGCTGGCTCGACCACATCCTGAAAGCATCTTATGACTGCGGAAATTGGGAGGTGAGAGCGGCTGGGATGGTGAGTTACTAGATTAGGACGCCAAGCTAGGTCTTTGATTTGCACGATACTTGAAAGGTAGACACGGGAAAAACAAAGGATTTTAGTAACATGTTCTCTAGAATCTTATAGGATTAGAAACCTACATGGATTCAGAAGAGAAACATTGTTTTCTTAAACACTATACAAACACAGACCCACACATACATGTATATACACTCACCCCAACACACACCCTACTACGATGAACATCTCTGATAGAGTGAAGAGAGAAATCTTGAGAGCACCTATGTCAAATGTAGGACTTGAACCCATGCATGTGGGCCGATTCCACCACAATAAACCAACCATTTGAGCTTCCCTCGGTTCGGGATGAAAGTCGGTTTGATAGCATAAGAAAAGCAAAATAATTATACCACGAGATTTTAGTGGATAAATTTTTTCCTCCAAAATAGATCGCAAATGATATTACAAGAAAAATTCTAAAAAATCCAAGCATGCATGTGAATTATACGTCCAACATATAAAGTCCTAAGGATCAAATTCTATAAAATTTATGTGCCCTTAACGTCCGTAATGCTTCGTTCTTTTCTTGTCGTCACGTGCCGACACTCTCGATCTGTCATATCTCCCAAAGCAAACAAGACCAAATTTGCAAACGAACAGGAGGATCAGATATTTCCTGGGGAACTATCTTCTTCCCGGAAGGATAAGAGTGAGTTGGGACGTAGCGACCGGGACGCGCGGTTACTATTTATGGGCTAGTCGGCAGCCACCTCCGTGTCCATTCATGCAAGCACACGTCGCGCCCAGCCGCGGTGATTGTCAATCTTACCACTCCACGTACATACTTTATGAGCTAGCTAGTCGGCAGCCATGGGAGCACAGCTGGTGCTTTGTGCACCGTCGAACGGCCTATATATAGTGCCTCGTGCTGCACCAGCTTCACACAACCACCAGCTTCACACAACCAAGGCAAGTAAACAGCAGAGCTATTAGATTTCCCCAGTGACAAGTTCAGCGCAAGATGCAGCACCAGGGCCACGGCACCGGCGAGAAGAAGGGCATCGTCGAGAACATCCAGGAGAAGCTCCCAGGTGGTCACGCCGATCACCAGCAGACCGGTGGCACCTTCGGGCAGCAGGGACACACCGGAGTGACCGGCACGGGGACGCACGGCACCGGCGAGAAGAAGGGCGTCAAGGAGAACGTCATGGACAAGCTCCCCGGTGGCCACGGTGACCACCAGCAGACCACTGGAGTGACCGGCACGGCGACGCATGCCACCCCGGCAACGGCCGGCACTGGGACACACGGCACCGGTGAGAAGAAGGGCATCATGGACCAGGTCAAGGACAAGCTGCCTGGACAGCACTAAGCCCGTTCAGACGGCGCCCGCTCCTTTGTGGTGTGGAATAATAAGATGACGCACTTAATTGAGTCTAGTTCAGCTAGCTCACTTGGTCGTTGCAGGAGCGAATTCCACGTGTGTGTATGCTATGGCAAATGTTATATGTTTGCATGTTCGATCTTATCAAATCTCTTATTATACTTGCTCCATGTACCGGTGATTCCGTACATTAATTACTACACTTTCGCCAGTAAAAAGTTGGTGCATGCGTGGCTCCGAGTGCAAGTTCACGACAAATGAGTCACAACTCACGCACGGAAACAAACCCAAATGATCATATCTCCGCAATTTCACTCTCCTCCTCAAGGTACACCACATCTGCTCGAATCCCCTGCTTAGGAGGGTCCAAACCTGACGGCTTGAGTTGGTAATTTGGACGCCGTCTAGGAAACTGGTGGCGCGCGTTGCATGTGGAGCAGCGAGCTGATCTTGTTGGTGAAGAGTTAAAGGCCAGGAATCCGCAGGATAAACTCTTACCTTTTGTCGTTTTTGTGGCTCATTTTGAGTTTGGATGGTGCCTTTTTTTGATGGGGGATAATTATGGATCTAGTGGCTAGTTATTCGGTTGTCAATTATAACGGTTCACAAGTTCGGCGATGATCTAGGTGTAATTTGGATGGTGAAAGTGTCTTTTATTTTCAGAATAAATGTGAACAGCAAGGTAAACAATAGCAAAAGTGAGTAAAAGAATGTCTCAGTGCTTGAAAACAAGGCTACATTCACTAATGCCAAGTCTCAACATCGTTAACATAGTTAAAAATGTAATAAACCTCACTCCAAAGTATATCTTTTTATTAGATCAAAGTGGGATGAGATATTTTGATACATCACTAGTAGGAAAAAACTTATAATAGACCTAGTATCAGTAGTGGCGCGCCACTGATAATATCGGTGGCGTGCCGAATTTGTGAACGCCATTGTTGTCGTGTACCAGCGTCATGTGGATAGGGATGTCATGCCACTTTATGTAGGACCCACATGACTACCCGGGCGTACTGTGCTGGTGATGTGTGCATCTATTCCCACGCCACTAACTATTTCATAAGAAAAATTATTGGTCAGCACAAAGGGCATGAAGATGTACTCAAGCGAACTACTCATGAGTAGAAACATCATCAAGATATTCATTGGGACTAAGTTTGATTGGATAATAATCCAAATTCAAATCAAAGGTAGGGATGACAACAGATCCAAAGAGGAATGACTATCTTTGTTCAACGTGAACAAACTAGACATCCCTATAAGAAGGAAAAAGTCGGATATAACTCTTGTCTTTAACTCTCCAAGTATTTTTCAAACTCAACCAACTAATCTAGGGTATCTAGCCTAGCATCTCGGAGAAACGATTGGTTCAAAGAACTGACTTACTCCCTAACTTGCCATCACGACAAGTGATAACCTGGCGATACTTCAAGAAAGACATCAAGGTATCACGAGCGACCAAGATGTCAGTGAGTTTGAAAGGTGTCTTGCTTTCAAGGTAACACAATGTAAAACGACGCAAGTTTACCCACGACACAACGTGTCTCGGCTGTCTATGAAATAGTGGGCCCTGATATGAGGAAATTTTCCATTTTTCTCTCATGAAAATTTACAGATTTTTGGAAGTTTAAATTTTTGTAGATTTATTGAAGTTCAAAATTTCAAAAGTTAAAATATTCTACAAGCTAAATTTTCAAAAGTCAAAATTACTAAAACTAAATGTCAGAATTTCACTAGAGCAGCCGCACCTGCATCGTCGCACTATCCAACGATCGAGCACACACTACTAGTTGTTGGTCCCCCTCACTCGGCTCCACTCTGGCCCTACACTACATCGAATGGTATCCGAGCCGCCGCGTTACCAGGGAAGCCCTCGCATCACCAATGTCCACCACTCCAGGTTTCACGCCAGCTCGACCACATCCTGCATTCCATGCCATGAAAAAACTTGCGGTTGCACGGGCTTTTCCTAAAAGTGTATTAGGACGAGGACAATTGGGAGAAGACAGTGGGTGGGATGGTGAGTTGGTAGATTGGGTCCCAAATTAGGTCATTGATTTGCATGACTCTCAAAAGGTGGGAGGAGAAAAAACAAAGGGTTGTAGTGACATGTTCTCTTGAATGCTAGCTATAGGATTAGAAGACTGATGAAACAATATTTTTCTAAAACACACATACGCTTATATACATTCTCTTACACTTATCCGTATGGACGCACACACGTAAACACTACTGGTGTGACCATATCCGGACAAACTTTGAGAGCACCTACGTCAAAGTGTAGGACTTGAACGCATGTGGGCTCATTCACCATGCGTAACGAAACTAAACCATTTGAGCTACCCTCAATTCCTAGATGAAAGTGCGTTTGGTAGCATAAGAAAATAAAAATAATTATATGAGGATGATTAAGTGGATGAAAAATTTCCTCCAAAACAGGGTGAAAATGAATACCAAGGAAAAATTCAAACGATTTTTCCTTATACGGCCAATATATGAAATCCTAAGGCTCAAGTCCTATAAATTTTCCGTGCTCTTAACCTCTCGTATGCTTGGTCTAGGTCCTTGTCGTCAAGTGCCGACACTCTCTTCCATCTGTCATATCGCCCGAGGCAAACAAGGCCATCTTTGCAAACCCAAAGAAGGATCAGATGCCCTTTTTCCGGACGAACACGAATGAGTTTGGGACGCGCCCTGCTCCTCTTTATGGACTAGTCGGCACTCGGCAGCCACTCATGGGAGCACACGTAGGTCGCGGCGATTCGTCCACCTGACCACTCCACTTTAGCTAGTCGGCAGTCACCTGCCCATCCAATCAGGAGAGCACACCTGCTGCCTTGTCCACCCTCCAACGGCCTATAAATCGTGCCTCGTGCTCCACTATCCTTACACAACCACCTGCTTCACTCACACAACCGAGGCAAGTAAACAGAGCTATTAGATTTCCCGAGTGACAAGTTCAGCGCAAGATGGACCACCAGGGGCACGCAGCCGGCGAGAAGAAGGGCCTCATGGAGAAGATCAAGGAGAAGCTCCCCGGTGGCCACGCCGATCACCAGCAGACCGGCGGCACCCACGGGCAGCAGGCACACACCGGAACGGCGACGCATGGTACTCCGGCCACCGGCGGTACCTACGGTCAGCAGGGACACGCCGGCGGCACGGGGACGCACGGCACCGGCGAGAAGAACGGCGCCATGGAGAACATCAAGAACAAGATTCCCGGTAGCCACCAGCAGACCGGCACGGCGACGCATGGCACAGGAGACACCTATGGGCAGCAGGGACACACCGGCGTCACTGGCACGGGCACGCACGGCACCGGCGAGAAGAAGGGCGCCATGGAGAACATCAAGGACAAGCTCCCCGGTGGTGACCACCAGCAGGCCGGTGGCAACTACGGGCACCAGGAACATACCGGCACGGGGACGCATGGCGCCACCGGAGGCACCTACGGTGAGCAGGGACACACCGGAGTGACCGGCATGGGGACGCACGGCACCGGCGAGAAGAAGGGCGTCATCGACAACATCAAGGAGAAGCTCCCCGGTGGTGACCACCAGCAGGCCGGCGGCAACTACGGGCACCAGGGACATGCCGGCATGGGGACGCATGACACCCCGGCTACTGGCGGCACCTACGGTCAGCAGGGACACACCGGAGTGACCGGCACGGGGACACACGGCACCGGAGAGAAAACGGGTCTCATGGAGAACGTCAAGGAGAAGCTCCCCGGTGGCCACGGTGACCACCAGCAGACCGGTGGCACCTACGGGCACCAGGCACACACCGCCACGGCAACCCACGGCACCCCTGCCACCGGCGACACCTACGGTCAGCAGGGACACACTGGAACGACTGGCACTGGGACACACGGCACAGTCGGCATCGGTGAGAAGAAGAGCATGATAGACAAGATCAAGGACAAGCTGCCTGGACAGCACTAAGCCCGCCCTGCCCGCGCCCGCTACCTTTGCAGAATAATAAGATGGCGAACTTCCACCGTATATCTATACATTAATTGAGCCTAGTTCACCTAGCTCACTTGGTCGTTGGAGGCGCGAATTCATCCAGGTTTAACCTTTCACAGTGTGTCGAGAGCTTTCGTTGGTTTACAGTTTGCATACTTTGGTGTGATAATTTCGTTTTGGTTCAACCCGTGTGTATGTATGATATGGCATCTAATATATAAGAAAAATGTTAGATTTGCAAGTCTGTTCTTATCAACTCACATGATGCATCACCCACTTCATTTTACCTGGCAAGTAATTGTTTCAGTTGTCTCACGGACTAATTATTTCAACGGGAAAAACAAAACAAGTAATCAAGGATGAGAATGATGTTTTTGGACATAAGGGGTCACCCCCCAATTTCTATTATTAGAAACCACACAGTAGTCTTTGTTACAGCTACTAAAGAGAGTAAAAACAGAAAAGACAGCAACAGGAAAGCAGGGAGAGAGTAAAACCAAGACCCCCACCTAAAACCTCCGGGGGAAATATTTTTCTATTACAGAGCAAAACAAGTTCTGCAACAGAGGACAGACGAGCTACAACAGACTAAGGCTTCTCCATCTAAAACACCACCAGCACATAGCATCTCCAGGTTTTAAACTCTTCTCTTCTTCAGCTTCATGTGAGAATGATGAAGACCGGCAAAAATTGGGACCCTATGCCAAAACCTGAAACAAGGCCTACTTTGATAATATGTCATATTATCTTACTTTTTTTTTAGATAAAAGAGGTCCCCCGATTTCGTTGAAATCACCACCAGCAGAGTTACACAAAACATTCGAGACACACTAACATATGTGGTCATCATAGGTTCAGAACGCCAAACTGGCAAAACCATTACCTCTCATATGGAGAGGTCCTAAAAAGTAGCACACCATAGACATCATCACTCCAAAGCTTATCTCGATTGCAGCGTTGAACTTGAACAGGAGCACTTTGCATGTTTTAGCCTGCTTGTCATGATATCCAACAGGACGAAGGAGCGCTCCCCTTCCTTCATACAGTATATGAAACTGAAGATGGATTGCCATTTGGTTGTCAGGCTCTCTATCAGGCGTCGCGAGTAAGTAGCTTTGCTGCTGGATGACCTCCGCTAAAGGCAATAACTACCCCTCCCTGGCCGTCCAGTCCACGGCGTAGTGCATGGCGACATCTCCCTCCAGTCCGCCCTGAACTGTGTATCTCTGAATACCTGAATAAGATAAACAGCTACAGTTTAAGACGCAGCAGTTCAGTTAGTCAAAAGGCAAGATGTACACAGCTGAATGCTCAGTTGGTTTTAAGTTGTTAAAAAATTCAGTATCTCTTGTACTAGTTTATTAGCATTAGCTGGTCCACCCCTGGAGGATTCATCAGCAACATTGTGATCTCCTCGAGGTATGCAGCCTGAGATGCACCCAAGTTAGCCTGAATCTCCAACGACGGATCATCCATCATGCTTGAAGCTGATTATCTCTGTTGGCATGTTCACAGCTGATATCCAGCTTCCAGCCTCATGGAGCACCGAGTGGTGGCACCGACGTTGGGCCACGGATTTCCGTCGCGTGCTGCTTCAGTATGCTTTTCCGTCCGACTTCGACTTGGATTTATGGTCCGAACAAGGAGCTGCTGTTTGATGAGAACCCCCCTTTTTATAAGGAAGGGCTCGTCAGGGATATTACGCGCTCAAGTCATTACTACTCCTATGGGACAGATGCCAAAACTGCCATCTATCACTTCCTGGTATGAATTCTGAGAGTTTATGGTCTTTTACAATAGTACGTATGTTTACATAGTCAGCATTATGTACTTGTAAAATTAATAAAGAGGCAACGTGTGATTGCAAGAAAGGGACAGCATGGCGTTTGTTTCAGCTTCTGCCATCTACTGCAGCTTGCACCTGGCTTGCTTGCACTAGCGCTGTTCCTGATGGTTGGTGCTTGTACCAGCCTCACGAACTTGTTGTTTCGCGCTGGATGACTGCCCCTGTTTACTACTGCTTGCTATGTTTGTCCAAAAAGGGTTCCCTTAGTGTTCAATGTTAGATCAACTCCCGAATGTTTTAGATTGGAATGTTAGGGGTTTGAATGACCAAGATCGGCAAGATACTGTCCACGAAACAATTGCGAGCTCGACGTGTCACATTGTTTGCCTCCAAGAGACTAAGCTTGCCTCCGTGTCTCCTTTTGACGCTTGCTACATTGGGGGTAACCGTCTAAAGAATTTTGCCGTGAAACCTGCCGTGGGCACGCGAGGTGGGATGCTCCTTTTGTGGGATGACTCGGTCGTGCAAATCACCAACATATCCATCACCGAGTTTTGTCTCTCGGGCACCGTTCACATGCTCAACTCCGAAGAGGAGGGAGACTTCATGATCACCTCCGTCTACGGGCCTACGGCTTCCAACCGCAAAGATGATTTCTTCGCGGACCTCGTCCACCTAAAGTCGGCTTCCGGGGTGCGTTGGTTGGTCCTCGGGGATTTCAACCAAATTCGGCGTGCTCAAGACAAGAACAATCGCAATATCAACCGAAGTAGGATCAACCGCTTCCGCGCCGCCCTCCAAACTTGTGAGCTCAAGGAAATTCACCTTCAAAATCGGCGCTTCACTTGGAGCAATGGGAGAGCAACCCCCACACTTTGCAAGCTTGATGGCTTCTTTTGCAACTCGGAGTGGGACCTCCGCTTTGACACCCATGTCCTCCACGCTCTCTCATCTTCTTTGTCGGACCATTGCCCGCTCATGCTTGCCGATGACCGGGGCCCTAGAAGACCTAGAACTTTCAAGTTTGAGAACTTTTGGCTCCGTCTCCCCGGGTTTACCGATGTCGTGCAAAATGCTTGGAACGAGCCTACTAGCCACACGGAGCCTTGCCAAGTCCTCTTCCACAAGATGCGTACCACGGGCTTGAGGTTAACCAAATGGAGCCGTGGTCATTTCTCCAAATCCAAGGTGCTTGTGCACGCCGCCCTACTCGTCATCCTTCACTTCGACTTGGCCCAAGAGCATAGGGTGCTCTCGGCGAGCGAGCGTGACCTTAGAGACCGGCTAAAGAGAAAGGTGGTGGCTTTGGCCGTGGTTGAGAGAGCTCGAAAGAAGCAATGCTCTAGGATTGCAAACATTAAAGAGGGGGATGCCAACACTAAATTCTTTCACATGAGAGTAAATTCGCGGAGGAGGAAAAATCACATTCACCGCCTCAAGTTTAACAACGGTTGGGTCACCGATCACACCACCAAGGAAGGAATTGTTCGTGACCACTTCAATTCGGTGATTGGTCTTGGTGTGCCGAGCACACGTGATTTCAATTGGGAGGGTTTGCACTTTGAAGAAACGAACTTGGAGAGCCTTGGGGATCCCTTCACCGAGGAGGAGGTGAAAAATGCCATCAACCAAATGCCTTCCGACAAGGCTCCCGGTCCCGATGGCTTCACGGGGGCTTTTTTCAAGAAGTGTTGGGACACTATCAAGGTTGATGTCATGAGAGTTATTCACCTCTTTGGAAACCTCCACGCCGAGAATTTCCATTGGCTCAACTCCGCAAACATTGCTCTTGTGCCAAAGAAGGAAGGTGCGGAGGAGGTTGCCGACTTCCGGCCAATAAGTCTCATCCATGCAATCGCGAAAATCATCGCCAAAGTGCTTGCCCTACGCCTTGCGCCGCTTATGAATGAGCTTGTCTCTAATGCCCAAAGCGCCTTCATAAAAACAAGAAGCATTCACGACAACTTTCTCTATGTCAAAAACCTAGCTAAGAGGTTCCACAAGAGCAAGATTCCGGCACTCCTATTCAAGCTCGACATCCGGAAGGCATTTGATTCTATTCGTTGGGAGTACATCTTGGACCTTCTTCAACGCCGGGCTTCCCTAGCCGCTTTAGGGGTTGGATCGCCGCCTTGCTCTCCACCGCCACCTCTCGTGTGCTTCTCAACGGTATTGCCGGCCCTCACATAAACCACCGTCGTGGTCTTCGCCAAGGGGATCCGCTCTCTCCTCTCCTCTTTGTGTTGGCAATTGACCCCATCACACAAATCTTGGAGATTGCAACTAGAGAAGGCCTCCACAAGCTCCGTGGGAGAGGAACCATTCTTCGAACTTCGCTCTACGCCGATGATGCGGCGGTCTTTGTGGCGCCCATTAAGGAGGACATTGCAAATTTTGCTTCCATCCTCCTTGCTTTTGGGGAGGTCACCGGCCTTTGCACAAATTTTGACAAGAGCTCCGTCGTCCCAATAAGATGCGGCGCCATCAACCTTGACGAGGTTCTTGAGGGCATTCCGGCGGCTAGGACTTCTTTCCCCTTGCGTTACCTTGGCCTCCCACTCTCCATATGGCGTCTAAAAAGGTCGGACTTTCAACACCTTGAGGACAAGTGTGCCGGAAAGCTTCCAACTTGGAATGGAAGATATGTTGCGACGGCCGGAAGAGCGGAGCTTGTCAAGTCGGTTATTGCCTCCCAAGCAATCTACTACTTGACACCGCTTATCATCCCGCCCGGCACTATGCATTTCTTGAGGAAGATTCAACGTGCTTTCCTTTGGTCCGCCAAGGATACAACTACGGGCGCGAAGTGCAAAGTAAATTGGGCGCTTGTGTGTCGCCCCAAAGAGCTTGGGGGGCTCGGTATTCTTCACTTGGAAAAGTTTGGTTCGGCCTTGAGATTGCGGTGGCCTTGGCTTGAATGGAGAGACCCCTCCAAAATTTGGGTTGGGCGTGGAAACCCTTGCACGGAAAAGGATATGGACTTGTTCTATGCCGCTACAAAAATCACCGTTGGAAATGGCCTAAAGACTCCGTTTTGGCATGCCCCTTGGCTGGAGGGAAGGAAGCCAAAAGACATTGCACCACTCATCTTCGAATGCTCTAGCAAGAAGAATAGCTCGATTGGGCATGCCATGCTTGACTCTAGTTGGGTGGGAAAGGTTTGCCTCGATGATGGCATTACCACAACTCACTTTGTGCAATTTGTGGAGCTTTGGATCTTGCTCAATGACTTTCAACTTGGCGACATTGATGATACTATCACTTGGAAACTTACGGAAAGTGGAGAGTACAGGCAAAGTCGGCCTACAAGATGCAATTCATGGGAACTATCTCATCCTCCATGTATACTTCGGTTTGGAAACCTTGGGCCCCTCCCAAGACCAAGTTCTTTGCTTGGCTTGCAAACCAAAATAGGATTTGGACGGCGGATCGGTTGGCAAGACGGGGATGGCCAAATTGTGGGGTGTGTCCTTTTTGCAAGCAAGTCACGGAATCTACAACGCATCTCTTTGTCCATTGTCGCTTCACTCGAAGGATTTGGGACCTCATCAAAGGGTGGCTTGGCCTCTACAATGTCGCCACGGCGGATTGGGTGAACCTCAACTTCAACGAGTGGTGGCTAAGGATGACAACCACCACCCCAAACCGGAAAGCCGTCGCCTCCCTAACCTTGCTTGTCACTTGGGAGATTTGGAACGAGCGAAATGCGAGAGTTTTTCATAATAAGTCCGCACCTCA
Source organism: Poa pratensis (assembly GCA_947311845.1). Lineage (NCBI taxonomy): Eukaryota > Viridiplantae > Streptophyta > Magnoliopsida > Poales > Poaceae > Poa > Poa pratensis. Next base: position 3,981,135 of record CAMZMU010000048.1, read on the forward strand.
CTTTGTTATTCTTGACATTATCAAGAAGGAGGCTCGCTTGTGGGTTCTCGCGGGCGCCAAGTGTTTGGGTACTTTAATGCCGCGAGAGTAGTTCCGTTATGTAATATTGGTCCGGTTGGTATCAAACTTGCTCTTGCAAGCTTCTCCTTAATTAATATAAGGGGCAAAGCTTTTGCCCCACAGTTTCAAAAAAAAAATGGTACTGAAGGAGTGCGCTGCACTGGGTTCCTATACCTTTGTGAAAACAGAAAAGAACTCCAATGGACTCTGCATTCTAATATAATTGTTAGTTATTACTGTATTATATATAATCTTTGTTCCATCAAACCTCGGTTGTCATGGTAGGATATGCTTAAGCAGTGCGCCGAAGATTTAGTCACTAGCATGTGGGATTCATTACCTCATCAAGTATCACTCTGAATATATCAAAGTATACGGAAAGCTGGCCTGGTGATATTCATCGCCGCCGCACTAACCCTCCCCCGTGCGGCGGCGCCGCGTCGCACCGGGGAGCTCCTGCCGGCCGCAGCCCGCCCTCCCCCCACTCGCACGACTCCTTCCCGCTGCCGGCGCCATAGGCGTCGCAGGGCAAAGCCCGTGTGGCACGGTGGCGGCGGTTTCCTTCCTCGACTGGAGGTCGGGTCGGGGTGGCGGCGTTTCGCCCCGGACGGCTCACTGGTGGTGGCACAGGCCAGCGGCGGCCAAGGATGGCGTGAAGGCGGCGGCAACGGCGGCATGCCAGTGGTGGCGGCGGCGCCCGATCTGGACCCAGATGGGCTTCAGCGGGCCGAGCCCTACAACTGCATCATCACCGGTGCCGGCAACAACACTTGTCCTCTGGGCTTGGCATGCAACACGAGGAAGCCATGGGCTCCTGCCCCGGGCGTAATGGTGGTGGCCTCCTCCTTCGCCGGAGGAGGTAGGCCGGCTGGCTGGGGCGGATCGCTTGATCTCACAGCTAGCTCCGGCGGTGAGTCGGGGAGACGTGTCTGCCGATGAAAATCGAGTCTTGACCACGGTCAGGACATGCGATGGCGGCGTCTACGCCGTTACCTTGTTGAAGGCATCGTCGTTGCAGCTACTGCCTATCCGCTTGTGCTGCTCCGGGGGAAACCTCAGATTCCGGGTTCTCGGGTCGGACAATGGCGGTACTATCGGTGCCGCTCTCCCTCTTGGGGGCATTGTTTTTGGAGCAGCTGCTGGAGGTAGGTTGCAAGAGGTGGAGCGGTTTACATCTACCACGTTGACGACGGCAAGTCTCGGCGGCGTGGCGCAGCGGGGTCTTGGCGACGAGCGTATGATGATGGACTTGCGCAGGATGATGGAGCTGTCTGGCGTCGTGGCGATGCCGATGGCAGGCCTTGCAAGGTCATCACGTCGATCGCTCCTGAAGCTGGGATGTCGGAAGATGGTGGCAGCGGCTTCTGTTGTGCGCATGTGGCGGGCACTGAGGATCGGCCGGACCCGTTTGTTCTTCCGGCGCACTGTTGGGCGGCCTGATTGAAGCCTCCGGATATAGATGATGTGCGTTGGTGCGTGAGGTCAGGGCATTGGCTCTGATTGTTCCGCCCCCTTCATCAGGCTTGTAGGTGTAGTGTTTTTCGCCTGGACGGTGGTTCTTCTGGTTGATCGATGTATTTCTTTGTAAAGGCTAGTGCTTACTTCTTTTCCATATTAATAAAACTTGGCTGTGTGCATCATTTGAATGCAGAGGCTGGGGCACAACCTCCATTTCTAAAAATAAAAAAATCAAGTATCACTCTATTAAATCATAGGCCGTCGGCAAACCTCTTAATTGCAAATGCAGACTTACGTATGTAAGTTGGGTCATGCTTCTTATTCTGCATTTTGTTAATTTGTGTTCCTCCTAGCTACTCCCTCCGTTCCAAAATAGATGACTTTTATTTATCTAGATACAGATGTATCTAAACTTGTTACACATCTAGATACATGCACATGTAGACAAATGAAAGTCATCAAATTTGGAACGGATGGGAGTAGTAGATGTGTAGATCATATCACCTAAAAACTTTGAGTATATGTTTGATTTTCCGTCTTCGACAAAATAGGTATGGAATTACAGGTGGCGAACATCTAATTAAAAAAGGCTACACACTTACTTATTATAGTCTCTTACTCGCTGTCTTTCTTTCAGCCTGACCCAATTTTCCATAGTTTGTTTTTCAATTCAAGCGATAGTAGGAATTTCAATTGCGCTTATATCCATCACTGTAAGATTTGGGTTCAATCTTTCCCCAGCCCCTTTTCATCAATGGAGTTCTGACGTAACGAAGGAGTGTGCTTCGTTCGACTAATTCCTACCTCTATATCTATCTCTGAGGTGTTTCGGTTTTGCAGGTAGCTTTTTCTCCATATGGGAAATCAAAACTTCATTTGATTGGGCGCTATAGGTTAAGTTGGTTGGTTAGTGTATCAGGACACCTGGCACTGACTCATTCCTGTCTTCTTCAAAACCGAAACTGGTCATACAACAAACGTACGAGCACAAGCAAAAAACATGATATAAAAAATTAAAAAGCCCACTCTATGTATGAGTACATGCGTTGTTCCATATTGCTGGAGGACCACTCGTCCCAACTTCGATAGAAAGGCCCAACAGACAGTTTCCACAGGAGTACAACATCTCACGAATAGCAATGCCAGATGAATCCGACCCTCCACGCCATGGAATGAGATTTACGGGAAAAACATAGACTGAGACCTAGCAATACCAAGAAAAAAATAAAAAAAGAACAAATAAATATCGTACAATTAAAAAAACGAAAGAGCTGGGAGCAAAACAGAAGACAACACTAGCGTATCATAACAAATACATAAAATTAGCCCACTGTAAGTACGTTGGTTGTGTCATTTAGAGCTGGCATAGATCGGGGAACAGCAAATGATGCACGAATCTTGGTTTGAGCTACGGACGGTCCTCATGTCGACTGAGACATAATCTAATCTTAGTTGGCTGAGAATTAGCAAACCTGTATCATAAATGAAACCCACAGGATCACATCTCCATGATTTCGCTCTCCTTATTATACTTTTTCGGGCAGAAAAAAATTGGTATGCATGTTTACAACAAATGAGGCACACTCTGGGCTACTATGGAAACAAACCCACACATGATCATATCTCCGCGATTTCGCTGTCCTGCGGCCAGATGATGGCAATGGGCTTGTCACCTTGTGCGTGCCGTCACTCCACTCAATCGACCCGAACGTGTAAGCCTTTTTGACGCTCGCCGTCTCTCGCACGGCGAAGGTGATTTGGTACCCTTGTGTCTTCTGCTTGATGTTGAACCGCAGCTTCTGCGGCTTCACAGTGACGCGCACGCCGGCAGGGCTGGTGACCACGGCTCGGTACGTGGCATCAACATTGCTGCCGACGTTGCGCACGACGCGACGCTGCGTGATGGTCTCGTTGCGCGAGGCGAACACCGCCGTGAAGGCCGGGTAGTTGTGGTCTCCCACGGAGGAGGAGGCCGAGCAGTTGGTCGGCGACCCGTCCTCTCTCGTGAAGAACATGGCAATGTCCTCGGCGGTGTACCCGAGGGTGCACAGGAAGTCGACGTAGTCCTCGGTGCTGGCGTCGTACACGAGCCCTGGGTCGACGGCGCGGTTGTGGTCCACGAGGCCTGCCCCGCGCGCGAATGGCGTGGACTGTTTGCCCGTGGCCATGTCCCCGATGACGTGGCCGGCGTTGTCCACGTTGTATGCGGTGGTCATCAGCGCAGACTTGATCGCGGCGGGACTCCACTCCGGCCTCACCTGCCGGAGCAGCGCCGCGATGCCGCTCACGTGCGGGCACGACATGGACGTGCCTGATACGACATTGTAGTGCACTCTCCTCATGTCGCTGTCCAGGCCCGAAGGTGAGGCGGCGCCGGTCCATGCGGCGAGGATCTCCACGCCGGGAGCCGTGACGTCCGGCTTTAGGATCTCCGGCGCATGGAGGTTCGGGCCACGGCTTGAGAAGGATGCCATTCGAGGGGATGGAGGAGGCGGGCCGCCGATGACCGTGCCGTGGAACACGATGGTCGCGGACGGGGATGTAGTACTGTTGCTTATATAAGCTTTGATCCTTTTCGCGGCGGCAAATGTGACAGTCGTCGCAGGGAATGTGTGTGGGTTGCCGACGACGAGCTCGCCAAATGCATTTGTGGTCGTAAGGATAGCTCCGACGCCACCGGCGAGTTTGACTGCCTCTCCTTGTGCCACATTCAAGCCTTCAAGGTCGCACAAAACGATTTTCCCGGCGACCAAGCTGGGCTTCAGCTTCCCGGCTTCACAGACCTTCGAGCCGACTGTCTTACCGTACACAAGGGGTATCTGGTCTGCGCCAAGCGGCGGCCCGACATAGAGCGAAGCGCCAGTAAAGGTATCGCCGTTGCCGAGAACGACGTCCGCCGGAAAACGGCGGTTGATGGTGGAGGCGCCGACGGTCAAGAACCACGGCGCGATGTTGTTGGCGGTTGAGTCGACGGGGCCCAGCCACCGGAGCCGAACGAAGCGGAGATGATGTCCACCCCGTCCGCGATGGCCTCGTCAAACGCCGCGAGGATGTCGGAGGTCGCGCAACCGTATTTCCAGCACACTTTGTAGGAGGCAATGCGCGCTCCCGGGGCCATGCCGACCGCGGTCCCTCTTGCGTAGCCGTAGAAAGACGCGTCCAGGACGGCGGAACCGGCGGCGGTGGAGGCGGTGTGGGTGCCATGGCCGAGAGTGTCGAGCGGCGACCTCGACTCCTCCGTCTCGTTGATCGGGCCCCCAAGATCGACCTCATACGCCTCATAATAGGCCTTGGCCCCGACGAGCTTGCCGTTGCAGTAAGCGGATGCATTCCACGACGGAGCCGAGACGCAGCCGCCACGGAACTTGCTGGGTGGTGGCGGCAGTGTTGAGTCCGCCGTGAACGCCGCGCCGTCCATTGGGTACACGCCAGTGTCAAGGACGCCGATGACGACATCCGATGCCCCGTTTGACGCCGGCAGCAGGCCCGCCGACGCCGACAGGGCGAGGAAGGATGGCGTGAGCGTGGTGTGCAGCTGCTTCATCTCGTCGGCCACGACCGCGAGCACGGAGCGCTGGGCCACGAGGTTCGCGGCCTGGCGCGCCGCGAAGCCCGTCGCGGCGTGGGAGTAGGAGTAGAGCACCTGCGGCGCCGGGAGGGACATTTCCACCGGTATGTGGTCAAGCAGGAAGGAGGCGTACGCCCGGGCAGCGAGCCGGCCGCCCTGGCGCGGCAGTGGCGGCGCGTGCAGGTGAGCGACATGCACGATGTAGGCGGCGGACAACTCGTCCTTTTCCCTCGCTGCCGCGGCGGCAAGGACGACGAGCAGGACGCACAGAAACGCTAGTGGTCCGACTCTGACCATCATCATCGTTGCACCGAGAGAAATATGGATGCGGCGGCGGTGCAGTGCAGTGTGGTGATCGGAGGCCCGAATAAGTAGGCGTCAGGGTTGGCTGGATGAGTAACGGCGTTAATTTCAGTAGGGTGTGGCTCTTGTCATCATCGTGGAGCCGAGGGGCCAACGATCATGTGCAATGTTCACCGAGAACCAAATCCAGCCAAGAATCTGCTGCTTAATTGTGAGCTATCCGGAACAGGGCATTCATTCGTGTAGCCCCGATCCCAACTGTACGGAATTATATCACGTTTGGAAGACAAGACTTCAATGCTAATGACAACCTGGATTAGTGTTTTGTTGGATCTGTATCGTGTACATCCTTTATATCATAATACAAAATGTTATTCCAACAGAGTATATTGGTTGTAATAACATCATACATAATTGTACATCAGACGGATATTAGCGTAAATTACAATGTAGATGTATTGTGATTTGTGAGGGAGGGTTATATGGAAGCTCATGTTGCTTCTCTTGCATGATTATAATGTACTTGTTTGGCGTCAATATCTAGTGTCTTTTGTTTTTTGGATACATTACCATGGAGAATGTTGTCCAAGTGAAGGGCAAAGTGTCACATGAGATGAGCTAACAATAACCAAAAGTCGTTTTCTATTGACTTGATACTCCTACGAACCAAAAGTAGTTTTGTATTGACAATGACGAAAATTACGAACCGATGATTTTAGGTGCATAATTTTTTTTCTATAATGTGGATAATTTTCACACTCGTTTTTTAGTTCTTAGGCGTGTGATCGATGTCAGCCATAAAATCTTTTAATACCGTGTTCACAGAGTTTTAAACTTGCGACCTCTTACCTCTGTCAGGTCATCCAAAATTCCAAACTAATAGAGATGGATAGTAAACATATTCTAACACTTAACAAGAAAAAAATTCAATATGCCACGAAGGGTTGGGAACCTCCAATTTGGATTCTTGGATGTTGATCACATATAACATGACAAACCGGTAGCCCACAAATTATCTAAAAAATATATATACCTACTCGGTTGGGATGCTAACTTATGAGTTTATAAAACCACACTTTATCTAAATATATATAGACTACAGTACAATAAGACCACATAAATTTCGATCGAAGTGTGTGTCTGTGTGTGTGCCATACTGAGATCGAATATATTTTTCTGATGATCAACATAATATAATTTGTGCATCTGAGAATAATGTGAAGATTTAGTTAATTCTTAGTCCACTCTTTGACCGTTGGATTTGTGCCGTGATTCGTGCTAAACTGGGGGGAGTTGCACTTGAGATGCAACGATGTGAAGTGACTGAGATTCAGTTAAATCGAAATCGACTGAGCATTATTAGACAATAACATATTAGATACTAGGTTATGATTGTTAAGTACTCCCTCCGTTCCAATTTAATTGACTTGATAGCAAGTCAATTAAATTGGAACGGAGTGAGTATTACGGAAAAGGGGGGTCAGGGCAAAAATCTCCAAAAATACATTGCCCTCTTTAATGGGCCTACCCAGGTACATATCGTGCAATGAGCCTGGAGAAACCGCAAAAGAGCTTTCTCGCCTCTAATGGTAGGTAGGCGAAAGGGCCTGGACCTCAAGCCCACAGCGTGCGGTGAGAACAGCGGCCGCGTCGCCTCCCGACATGGGCGCGGCTGGGAGTTAAGCCACCACCTCGCCGTCCTCCTCCCCGCCCACCGCCACCTTGCCCCTTCTCGCTCTCGCTGCCAGTGATGATACTCCGGCTGCGCGGCGGCCTCTCCGGCCGATCCGCCTCCCTCCTCGCCGCCGTCGCCCGCGATGCGCGTCCCACGCGCCCGCTGCCCCCCGCCGTGCTCCCCCTCCTCCGTCGCCTCCACGAAGCCGCGGGCGCCGCCGATCATGGCCCGAAACCAGGTACATCCTCGCGATCTCCCCCTCCCTCTCCCTCTGTTCGTAGTATAGAGCTCTGCCGATCATTCCAGTATTTAATTCCACCGCCGCTCCACACCGTTCGCCACCGGCCGAGTGACACAAACGTCCATCCAATTCCGTTGAAAAGTATTGGCAAAGTTGTCATCTATGTGTCTATGTGATTCTGTGTAGTATTTGAGTTGCTGATGCTTTTACTTTTGAAGTTTCACGAAAATTCCTGTTGATTATTTTGTCTTCTGACACTGTGAACTGTGTTCTGTACCTGAAGGTGGACCTCTGACGCTGTACAGGGACCTGGTGAGCCAGGGGAGGCTCCGGCACGACGAGTACCAGGAGAACGTGGCGTCCGAGCTGGACACCCTGCTCCGACGGCTCGAGCGGTACGAGATGGAGATGGAGGACTACCATGTGAGTCGTCCATCGCTTCGTGCTGCTCACCGAGTAGTGCTTTAGTAGGTGCATTGTGTGTTTTCAGAGAGATTGGTTGTTCCCATTTCCTCTTGAGTGAGTACCTTTGTGCAAAGTGCAGGCAAAGCTGTCTACGTGGGACAGTTCCAGGGAGAAGGAGCGGCGGAGGCTCCTGCTCGAGGAAGCGGAGGATAAGCAGCATGATGGGGTGTGGATCGATGAGAAGAGGGGGTTTCTCGATAAGCTGATTTCGCGGTAATACTTTGTCTCTTGCGTGTGGGACGTGATATCAGGAGTTATGTGCTTTCACTATGCAGTGGCGCTATTCATGTCACTCTAAATACTCTTCCAAATGATTCAACATTTTCCTACTGATATCTTGCAGTGAGGTATTAGTGCAGATAGATGAAGCTCTCTTATCCTTGACTACTGACTCCTTTAAAGAACAGACAAACTTTAAAATGGTGGTTCTGCAATGCATACTCTGTTGCAATTTCTTACTGTTAGATATTAGATCAAATCTCTTTTACATGTTCCAAAAGAATGTCACTAAGCAGATCAGCAACCTATAAAGTCTGTTTAAAACTGACGTGTTTCACTGCATGTCGCGTTTGACTTTTTTTTTCTGATTAAACCAATAAAAGAAGAGGAACAATAGAAGCTGGAGTTGGAAGATGGGTTTCATATTTGAACTGAGAGAGAAAACTAGATACGTTGGTTGGCCAGAAACCTGTGGCTCCTGTTGCTCCAAAAAGGATTGTACCTTTACGGGAATGTTGGAAGTGGTAAGCTAATCACTAACTTCAGCTGGCCTACATGCTTAGAGTTAGGGGTTTGTAGTCGGGTTTTCTCCCATATATTCATTAATAGATTAACAGTACATGGAAAATAAATCATTATCATCATAAACAGCTCGTGAATATTTTGAAAAGAACATTATTAATGACCCAAGAAATTTTTTTGATTACTACTATATGTAACACAGGGAAGACAATGTTGATGGACATGTTCTATGGGGCCACCGAAGGTGTCATCAAACACAGGAGAAGGTTTCACTTTCATGAGGTAAATCATGTAGAGATGACTTGGAAAGCTGACAAAACAGAGTGTATATGTGGCTTGGCAAGAGTTCTGTGAGTCAACTTGGTGATTATCATGTTTCATTTTGGATCCCGCTGTCTAGGATTTGTTTAAACTTGAATTACTCTATTTCATGCAGGCTATGCTTGAAATAAATGATCATATGCATGATGTGTGGAAGAGACGTGATGATGACAAGTCTATTGACTCACCTACTTTTAGTTGGATATTAGGCCTCCCTTTCGATTCCAAAATAAAGGAGTGGCTGATCGGGGAAGAAAAATACAAACAAGATAAACATCAAAAGCATATCCTTTTAGCTGTTGCTGATAAGTTCCTTGTTGATAGACAAGCAAATAAATGTGGTGCAAGCATTCTATGCTTTGACGAAATACAGGTACCTGAATTTCACACTTTAAAATGCACTTTTCCCACTTCTTAAAGAAAAGTGACATTGCTGACGTCACACTTAGCATCATACTCATCCGATTACTGATGTGCTTTAGCAATTGTTGCGATTACATAGTAGATAATTTTTTAGGAAGAGTTTCTCAAATTAATTTCCCTTTATTTATGTCACATCTTCAATAGTTCTTACAGTCGACAGTACATATGTTGCAAAGCATGCTTTCTGTTCAAGTTTTTAAATGACTGATAGGCAATCTTGCTGAATTTGAATGGACACTAGTGCCCAGATGACTTAGCATAATCCTAACTTCAACTTCTTAGAAAGCTTTCATGAGGTATATACATCTTATAAACTTTTACATCCAATTTCAGTATTGTGCTTCAAGCATTTGTAAATAAACCAAAAACTTTGACGAAAACCTATTAGTACTTTACTCTGTCTACCATATTAGCCTGCACTTAGTATAAAATATTTAGTTGTCACTGTATGTAGCTCTAGATTTTAAATTTACTAATAAACTCCATATGTGCAGACAATTGATGTATTTGCTGTCGTGGCCCTATCTGGTATTCTAAACAGACTCTTAAGCACAGGAACTGTACTTGTTGCTACCAGTAATAAGGCACCAGAAGATCTGAATCAGGTATGTACTTTAGTGCTTATTATTATTTAAACCTCTAAACGCTACTACACTACCCGGCCTCTCCATCGTTTGAGCAACACCCGAAGGCAGCTTAGGGCATCTCCAGCCGTTCGGCCCCCCCAGGTTTTGGTTCGGCGCCTTTTTGCGTTTGCGCCGGCGCTATTTGGGACCTGGGGGGGGGGGGGCGAAGTTTCCACTCGTTTCGGCCCCCAGAAAAACACAAATCAACATAATTTTAAAGTTCATCATTCCCGCCCCAAAAAACCGCCCGAGTTCGGCGATCGAAACAGCCACAGTTGGGCGATCATACAAAAAAGCCATATAGTTCGGCGAATCAAGCCGCAGTTCGGCGATCTGGTGAAATGGCCACATTCGGCATGCTGATACGCAGATCAGATCAGATGGTCGCCGGCGACACCTCGGCAACCTCGGCATCCTCGTCAAGATCGATGGGCGTGGTCGTCGGAGCAGGGGCAGAGGCCGGAGTGGCCGTAGGCTCGGCGTCAGCGGCGGTAGGCGGCGGCGTGATCGTGGCCGAGCTCGTGTCGTATGGAGTGGCCGAGCTCGTGTCGTCCGCCGTGGCAGCGGGTCCGGGGCGAACTGGCTGAGAATCACGCGCCGCTGCGCCATGAACCACGCCATGACCTCGGGGTCCATCGCCTCCGGGTTGCCTCCCATGAGGAAGGCGAGGTCGTTGTTCCTCTTCTTCGCCGCGGTGTTGGTCTTGAGGAGGTCGAGCTTGATGCCCTGGTTGGCCATGAGCACCTTCCACCTCGCCTCGGCCTTCTCCTCTCTCGCCGCGGCGTGGGTTTGAGCGTCGGCGATGCAGGTGTCGATGGACGCTTGGAGCTTCGCCGCTGCTGGCGCCCCGTCTCTCGCCGCCTTGGTTTTCTTGTGGCCATCAGGGCGCCCATCTGCCGCACCGGCCGCCGGCGCGTCTGGGACATACGCCTTGCCCTTGCCGAGAGAATGGCGCACTTGCACCCACTTCTCGCACCCCTCGAGGACGATGAACACGTGGAGGAACTTGAAGTCCGCCTTCTCGTCGTTGCGGTACATGTCGAACATCCGGACCATCTACATGCCAAACCGGCCGGAATGAGCAAACCGGCGAAGTCAAAAGGTAAATGACGGCGGGAATGAGCTCACCTCCATCTCGTAGTTGTTGCCGCTCTTCGGCCGATTGGCGACCTCCTCTTGAATGCCATGCCATTTGTTGCAAGCGTGCTGGATGTTCGCCCAATGGTTGGCCATGGCCTTCTCGCCGCGCGGAGTGACGCACACGGAGTACTCGGGGTCGACGATCTGGCGCTCATCATACGAAGTCTTGACCCTCTTCCAGTAGTTGTCCATGTTCTGGTTGGCGCCGACGATCGGGTCGAGGCTGACCGTCTTCCATGCTTCGGCGAGGAGAACATCTTCCTTCGCCGTCCACTTGATGTGCGGCTCGACAGGAGGTTTCGGCGCCTTCGGCACCTTCTTGGGCCGACGGCCGCCTGCTTCGTCCCCCTTGGCCGGTGCCCCTCCTTTGTCCACGACCGCCGGATCGGCCGCCGCGCCTTCCTCAGCCGCCTCGCCACCGCCAGAGCCGCCGGAGCCACCAGAGCCGCCGTCGCCATCGAGCCGGTGGCGATGATCTCCTCCATGAAGGAATCTGCGTGCATTCCGCCGAACAGAAGGCGGGGGTCCTGCTGAGGGGCGAAAGGGAGCGCGCGGCGATGTGACGGCGAGGTCGAGTAGCCCGGCGAAGCGTACATCGCCAGAGGAGGGTAGGGAAAGGCGACGTTGGGGTTGAAGCCGCCATGGGGGTCAGCGTCGGCGTACCGGTGCGTCGGCGACACGCTCCAGCGCGGCGACGGGGATGGCGAGTAGCCGGTCGGCGACGCGACGCTGGCTTGGCTGGCCCATCCGGCGAACTGGGGATGAGGAGGGAGGCCGACCCTCAGCTTGGCCGGCGGCGCCGGAGCCGCAGCAGCAGCCGGTTCCTCCACCGCCATCGCCGCCTCCTCTTCCTCTTCTTCTTCTTCGGCGGCGGCGGCAGCCTCGGCCAGGCCCTCGGCCAAGAGCTTTTCACGCTGCCTCTTCTCCCTCGCCCGGCGCTGGGCGTTGTCAGACTTCCTGCACGCTTCGTCGGCGATCCACATGGCGTTGGTCCAGCCCGGCGGCCTCTCCTTCGGCGCCCTTGGCTTCCTCGGCTGCTTCTTCACCTCCAAGGTGGCGGATGGCGCGGCGATGCGGGGGCCGGTGAATTTGCTGGGAGCCATGGCGGGCAGATCTGAAGGGAAATGGCGGGATCAGCCGGCGGGGGAGGGTGTATGTGGGGGCGAAAATGGAGGGAAAGAGCAAAATGGCGGGCGAAAATGGAGGGAAAGACCAAAATATGGAGGGAAACCGCCGTGGCTCGCCGACAGGTCTGGCCCACGGACGCCTTTTTCCCCCTCAAGCGAGCCCCGGCGTGCTGGGTTTGGCTTGGGTGCGCCGGCGCAAAACGGCGCTAAAAACGGCGCAAAGCGGCGCTAAATGAGGTTCTGGGGGGGCGACTGGTAGAAAACGGCGCAAAAAAGGCCTCTTGGGGGGGCGTTGGGGGGACGGCTGGAGATGCCCTTATCCTGAGCGTTCATTCACCCTCAAACAGTGAATTTTTTCCACCGCCCTTTTCACCCTGGCCGTTGGATGGTAATTTTTTGCGTTTTCTACTTTCGGCCAGACACGTTACGTCCATGACGGGTGGGTCCGTTAGCTCGCTAGGCCCAAAGTTCAGCACCAAAATCCCCTCCTGCGTGTCACCTTCCTTTTCATTTGGCCACGCCCACAGCCGCACAAAACCATCGCCTGGGTGAAACCCTAGAAGCCAATCCTCGCGCGTCTCTCCTGCCCCAATCCCCTCCCGCGTCTCCTCCTCCGCCTCATCGTCTCGCGCCGCCGCCGCCACTCCCGTGGCCCTCGTCTACGTCCTCCCAGCTGCCTCTCTCGCTACACTATCTTTTCACCAAAAGAAGGTGGTAGTGAAAGGCATAAACACATCTGCTGAAAATATTCCTTTGAACTACAGTACCTCGAACTTTTGTTCCTACAAACAGGGACGACTTTGCACCATTCTAAGACAGGACGTCAAATAAGATAAAATGGTAAAGATTACCAGGTTGTTATCATGTTATAAACGAGTAACAATGTGGAAAATATGTAGAGGAGTTAAACTAGAGTTCATCTTTATTTTTCCTAATTCTGGATATAGAATTGGCTAAAGATAATGTGGTCTTTTTAAATTCTTTGAAATTTATTTCTGGAACACATGCATGAATTGGTACTTGAATGAAAAAATAGGTACCTTCAAGTTAAAATAATTCTATATTTTGTTTTAACCTTTTCAATCTTTTCTGTTTGTTTTGTAGGATGGGATGCAACGAGAAATCTTCCTTGAGTTCTTATCTAAGTTGGACGAGACCTGTAATAAGATTCTTGCTGGAACTGAAACAGATTATCGTCGCCTTATTCCAACTGATGGCTCAACTCAGGTTGACTTGTAATCTTACTATTTGAGATAGGGAATTTAGGAAACTTGGTCCTAAGACCTGCATAAAACTTCTGCTTTACATGTTCTGGAGATAAACATACTGCATACTTGCAGATAGAAGGTTGAAAATAAGTAGTTCCTAAGGTATTGTGATCTTTTGTATGTCTATGCTTAGATTGTCTAGAATTCAGTGACTTGATTGACAAGTTCAGGTGATCAGATCACATAATTTGAACAACTTAATTTATTTTACAAAAACATCTAGTGGGCACTCTCTTGAAATCGTCTGCCTTGTCCACGGTATAAATGGACTTAATACCACTGTCATTGTCTGGGCTTTTGTCTTCTAGCTACTCAGGGTAGTTTGTAATCAAGAAAACATTAACTCCCTTTCATACCCTGAGGTTAATAAATTACAGTGCCTGCAAAAATATATTTATCTTTGGTGATGCTCAATTTTTAGTTATCATGTTGGTATTAAGGAAGACATTCAAGGATATATCTCTATGTCTCAAATCAAGTATATCTATATGATACATTCTGTGATCCCTAATTCCCAGTTCGAACTCCAATATGTAACCAATAAGGTTTAACCTATTATGAATACACTGCAGGTTTACTCTCATTTTGTTCGCAAAATTGATATTGGTTTTGCTTGTATATATTTCCTTATTTTTAGATGTCACTTGCATTACTCAGTATTTTTTTTCATGTAACTTGTTGTTTTGCAAAATTGTCTGCAGATTCACTATTTTTGGCCTATAACATCTGAAACAAGGAATATGTATGAGGCTATATGGCATGACATAACTAACCAGACAGGAGGAAACATTAGTGCAGTTACAATTCCTGTAATGTTTGGAAGGTGTGTTCTTAAAATCATATCTAAACCAATATACATGATTGTGGACTGTATTAAATTTATGTTACATGTACAGGTCTCTTGAGATTCCTCAAAGTTGTAGCGGTGTGGCAAGGTTTGACTTCGAGTATTTATGTGGCCGCCCAGTAATACCTCACTCTCTAAATTTTATTACATTTTATTTAGAATCCAAATAGAAGGAAAAGGAAACTACGTTATTCATGTTCAAGGCACTGTTGGCTTGAAAAAAAATGATATCTGGAGTAGTATATGTCTTGTTTTAAAGTGTATGAATTTGGAAGTGAATTCTAATGATACACAGAGGGAGATTTTTTATAGATTTGGTAAGCCTTGCTTTGAGTATGCTAAATATTAATTTGTGTTGCTCGTTCCAATGCTTAGATTGGAGCCGCAGATTACATAGCCATAGCCAAGAACTACCATACAATTTTCATAACAGACCTTCCAGCTATGAGTATGAAGATCCGTGACAAGGTACTTGTTTCATCTTTTGGTTTTCTGATCCTCTGACTTTGTTAAGAAGTACTTAATATTTCTTTGATTCCATATAAACTGTTATGTTTTTTCTAATATTATTCTCGTCTAGGCAAGAAGATTCATCACCCTTATCGATGAGCTGTACAATCATCACTGCTGTCTTGTATGTTTAGCCGTATCATCTATTGATGATCTTTTTCAAGGAACTGAAGAAGGACCTCTTTTTGATTTAGAGAGGTAACAGTTACATTTATACACACCAGGCTCTAACAACATTAGTGGAGTACCAGTAACAATCTCCCGATCCTGTAATATTTTAGTGAGTTTGCAGAGGTCGCGTGCAGATGGTAGTTTCATAGTTCGGTGTGAATACGATAGCTATCATTCAGATCTTCTGTAAAGAAAAATTCTCGAGAAAACACAGAAAGCCTTTTCGTTTCATTTCATTGAAAAGGGAGAAGGTTCAGTACAACCTTTTCCCTTTTCACTGCAATTGATGAAGATTTCCACTGAACCTTCTCCATTTTATTGAGTTTCATTTTAGTGATCCCTGCGAACGTTGAGCTGTACAATCATCACGGCAGGGATCAAACTTTTGAAATCGGTACTCAATGAACTACAAGGTGTTGCCACCTGACACACAGTCCTGTGTCCTGAATCAAAATTTAGGCAGGGGACTCCCCCTTCCGAGTTCCCCCCAAAAATTAGATTCTGTTTAAAAGTACTCACTGAACTTTGTTGTATATCATGTTTCTGTTATTCTGCAATGTTTTGAATATAAAATTCAAATTCTAATGGAATAAAACATGATTATTCATTTGTTCACACGGGAGGTCACATTATGCAGTTTCCAGTTTGAAACTGGACAAAGCTAAGGAGGGATGTGTCCGCAGAAGGCAATGTTGGTGTAGGGCCCTCTACTAAAGGCCTTGTGTCGATGCTGTCCGGTCAAGAAGAGATGTTCGCGTTCCGAAGAGCGGTAAGTAAATACTCCCTCCGTATCAAGTCACACTTACTCATTACCAAACATATGTATCTAGACATGTTTTAGTGCAAGATTCAGAATCTTGCACTAAAACATGTCTAGATACATATGTTTGGTAATGAGCAAGTGTGACTTATATTTTGATACGGAGGGACTAGTATAGTACCTTTTCTACCCGATGCTTCTCGTTGCTACTCTGCTTGAGATAATTCAGAACTACTAATAAGACCCATTAACACTATGACCTTTGAATTTTGTCCCGAAACCTCACCCTGCTATATTTTCTTTATATTTCAAGAAACCACCTCTTATAATGTTAATCTTTCACCACATGACTGTCATGCCCAAGTAACCTCATATGCATCTTGTTTCTCAGATATCTCGGCTCATAGAAATGCAGACCCCGCTGTATCTCGAGCACGTCCAGCATTTCCACTCCTCTGCCCTTCAGCAGCAACAGCGCACCCCTGTTCTTGCAAAAGATAGGACTATCTCCCAGCCTGCTCCCGCATAGACCGTAGTATCATTCTATTCTTCCTTATAGGGAAATCTAATTTGCAAATAGTGAGCAATAAGGTAGGACAAGCTGAGCTTGAGATTGTGTGTACTTGAGCTGTATGTAACACAAGCAACGCGAGGATGACGCATGCCATTGGGTCTGTATAGATTCTTACAGCTTTGCTGCCCAATTATTCTTCCATGGTAGACCTGATTACTGATGCTGTTTCATGAGATTTCTTTGGAACTAACATCAAACCTACTAAACGCTGAAACAGCTATACATCATAAACTTTATGCACGCACGAATTGGGGTACATGCCAAATATATAATACGACCCAATGAAGCCTCTGCCCAGGCATAGTTGTAGATGAGATGGTAGCAAGCAACAATGGAGATTGGTCACTGTGCCGTGCTACGTGAAGTCATTGTTACTGCCAGTTTGATGTACTCGGCTTTGATTTCCTTCAACGTCATCCTCTCATCAGGTGACTCGCTGGAACAGAGCCTCAGGTTAGTGTGCGTCCAGCATTTCCTCTCGTTTGTCCTTCATCAGCAACAGACCACCCTTGGTCTTGCAAAAGATAGGACTCCCTCTCATCATGCTCCTGTGTACGTAGTCCTATTCTATTCAGAAACTTACCTCATAGGGAAACCTAATTTGCAAACAGCAAGCAATAAGGTATGGTAAGCTGAGCTCGAGACTGTGAGCACTTAAGCTGTATGCAACACAAGCGATGCATGTGAGATAGACACATGTCATTGCATTTGTATAGAATTTCACAGCTTTGCTGCCCAATTATGCATGCTTCCATAGTAACCCTATTTCCGGTGTACTAACATATAACCTACCGAAGGCTGAAATAGCTACACATCCTAAGATTTGCTGCCCAATTATCCCAATTATGCACGCACAAATAGCAATACATGCCAAATGTATAACAGGATCCAGTGAAATCTATGCCCATTCCAGAAGGCATACGACTATTCTAGGTGCACAAGAAGAACTAATACTAGATAAATAGATGGTAGCAAGCAGCAGGGAGACCCATCACTGTGGGGCGCTATGTGATGTCGTTGCTGTCCTCTTGGTGTACTCGGCTTTGATTTTCTTCAGCGTCACGACTACATCGTGCATCTTCATCCTCTCGTCGGGAGAGTCGCTGGAGCAGAGCAAACCCAGTTCGAATACCGACTCAAGGAAGCCATCGTCTAAGCTGCAGCTAGACAGAGAGGATCCTTGCAGTATCCGACAATCGACAACCTGTGCAAGCTCTACAGGAAATGCCCGTCGAACCCACTGTCTAAGGGTTAGTTGTGCTCCAAACATAGCATCGGTGGGTCTTCTTCCTGTGAAAACTTCAAGGAGCATTATGCCGTAGCTGAACACGTCGCTCTTCCGCGATGCTTTTCCGAATGAGCCGTACTCTGCTCAAGAAAAACATGAACATGAAATATATGTAGTTTCTTAATCATATGGTTTTGACTAGAGCCGTAATTTAGCAATGATTTAAGTAGTAGTTGGTTGAGCAAGGCAAGATGAGCTAGATAATGAAGTACCTGGTGCCATGTACCCAATTGTTCCAGGCATGCTCGCACTAATCATGGAGTTCTCATCCACAAGTAACCTTGCAATGCCAAAGTCCGCTACATGTGCTGTCATCTCCTCGTCAAACAACACGTTGCTTGGCTTCAAGTCACAATGCAATATCAGCTCGTAGTGCTCATGGTGTAGATAATCCATTGCCATCGACACATCGAGCATGATGCCGAGTCTCTTAAGGAATCCCGAGCACATTGCTGTACTCATAGACCCATGAAGGAGCATCTCTAAGCTGCCATTTGGCATGTACTGAAGCACCAATGCTCTGAAGTCAAGGTTGGAACATGTGTTAAGTATCCTTATCAGGTTGCGGTGTCGCGCCATGCGAAGCACTCGACACTCTGCATCAAAACTTTGGATGGCCTTCTCTAGTTGCATGTCAAGAACTTTTATTGCGACCACCAAACCACTGGTCAGTTGGCCCTTAAAGACTTTTCCTAAGCTTCCAGAACCCAAGATGTTGACTTCACTAAAATTATTGGTGGCATGAACGAGCTCATGATAGGGAACTATCTGATGGCCTATAACATCGGTTGGATTAACAGAAGCTTTGTCCTCTCCCTTCTTAAGTTTCTTTCTGAAGCACAGGTATAAGTAAATGGCAATGGCCCCAAAAGCAATTGTGAGTGTTGGCAGTAGAAACTGAAGCAAGTGTCTACTACTTGAATGAGATCTCTCAAGGCATGGTGGAAATTGTAGAAGTGGAGCACCACATAGCCCAGAATTCCCGATAAGAGATTGCAACGTGAGGTTTGAGAAAACACCTCCCTCGGGTATTTGACCTTCTAGCCTATTATATGAGAGGTTCAAGTTTTTCAAATAGGTAAGGTTGGCAAGGAACATGGGAATAGTGCCAGTTAGATTGTTAGATGAGAGGTCTAACGATGCTAAGTCTTCTAGTTTCTGAAGTGCGTCCGAAATTGAGCCTCCGAAGGCGTTATGTGATAGATTTAGGTAAGTTAGCATCTTAAGTTCACCTAATGATTCTGGGATGCTTCCTAACAAGACATTGGAAGAAAGGTCTATTTTATATACTTGAGTTAGACCAGAAATATCGATCGGTAGTGTACCAGCAAAAGAATTGTGAGAAAGATTTAGTTGAATAAGTCTATCGAGGTCGAAAAGGCTCGTGGGAATTGTTGAACTTAAATGGTTATTAGAAAGGTCAATTTTTTCTAACAAACTAAGATTGCCAAAGTTGTTTGGTATAGAGCCCGAGAACTTGTTTGATTGGAGAAACAACCGTTCTAGACTCGTGAGCATACCCATATGTGTTGGTATAGGCCCTAACATGCCATTGCCAGAGAGATCAAGCCATGCGAGATTTTTCATTGTAGCAATGGATTCTGGGATTGGGTCAGTAAATAGGTTGTTAGGAAGATCGATAATTTCAAGGCTGCTTATGTTTAAAATTTCTGCCGGAAGTCCACCTATTAACTCATTGTAACCTCCAACGAAAGTGATCAGTCCTGAAGTGAGATTTCCCACACCTCTAGGAAGGTGGCCTGTGAAAGAATTTACCTCAAAAATAAGTGTTTGGAGTTGTCTGCACTTGGAAAGGACCGACATGAAGTCCAGATTTCCAACTAAATTATTCTGTGACAAATCAAGCTCGTACAAAGCTGTATTTTGTCCAAGTGTTGTTGGTACTGGGCCGGACAACTGATTTATTGACAGATATAGGTAAGACAATTTCGATAAGTTACAAAGGGAAGCTGGAATTTCACCTGTCAGTTGATTGACTCCAAGATGCAAATATGAGAGTTCTTGCATATGACCTAATTCTGGTGGAATCTCCCCTTTTAGATTGCCAAATTCGAGTGCTAGTGAATTAAGTTTGGTGAGATTGCTAAGAGCCGCCGGGATTGAGCCAACAAGGTGATTAATACCCAACTCAAGATTTTCGAGGTTTGACAAGCTGGTTAACCATGTTGGCACAACGTCCACAAAAGAATTTTCGGACAAAAACAGTCCTTGTAGGTATTGGCATGATGCAAGACCTGATGGAAACCGGCCAGAAAAATTGTTATGCCTCAGCGAAAAATATTGCAACATTGGTAGGGTGAAACTTCGATTGCTTGGAAACATTCCATTCAAGTGACCGTTTCCTGCAAATGCCATGATTCGCATCCTAGACATGTTGTACATGGCTTGTGGCACTAGGCCGGAGAGTTGATTACGTTCTATGTTCAAGTGTTCAAGCATGGAAAGGGATGTAATGGCTTGTGGTATAGGACCTGACAGGCTGTTATTTCCAAAATTGATGTACACCAGGGAAGGCGTGTTGTTGAACATATGTGGTGGTATTTGGCCACTCAATTCATTTCCGAACAGAGAGAATTTGATAAGGTTGTGCATAAACATCATCATCTCACGAGGGATGTGGCCTGCGAGTTGGTTCAAAGATAGATTAAGGAACTCGAGGCTTGTGAGGTTTCCTAGGGAAGTAGGTATAGCGTTTGATAGGCTATTTCCCATAAAACCAAGAGACCTAAGACGGTGTAGCCTAGCAAGTTCAGCTGGAATGGAGCCAGTGAGGTTGGTGTAGGAGATGTTGAGGGTGGAGAGAAAAGAGAGGTTACCGAGATGAGGTGCCACGGGTCCAAGAAGAGGCACGCCAGACAATGATAGAGCGGTGACGCGTTGCCTCCGCCGGCTGCACGAGACGCCGACCCAGTGGCAGAAAGACGTGCCGGTGGTCCAATTGGTGGCAAGGACGCCATGAGGGTCGGCGAGTTGAGCCTTGAAAGCCAGCAGGGCGGCGAGGTCAGTGTCGCTGCCGTTGGTCGGACTGGGAGAAGAAAACGAGACGGCCGAGAGTAGGACTAGAAGGAAGATGGGTATACGGGCAGACATGGATGAGGAGGCCATTGATCGAGCTGCTGGGCTGTTTACCTATAACAGGTAGCAAGAGTAGTGGTGAATTTATATGGGTTTTCCGGAAACTCTCATCCTTCTCTAAGCCACAACCCACAAGTGCACCGATCGATCACCTTGCCGGCGGCCACACGACGTGGTTCTGCTTCGGTACATCCCCCTCCACCAAATTTAAACATAACAACGGCTAAGATTGCTCCGTACCCCTTCACAGTTAAGGGTATGATGGTGATTAACGAATTATTTAGTCGTCATTAATTCGTATCTAGCCCATTAAAACACGTACGGCCCAACTGATCCCGTATCCGTACGTATCCTCTGTACATCGTCGTGGGCACATCCTTTCGTCCTCGTCGGCGGCGAGCGCACGGGCGGCGTGTTCCAATCACGTTACAAATTGGTCCAATTTTCTGGGGCAAGACGCGCGTGATTCACTAAAAGATATGTCCAATTAATAAGCAAACAAGAACAGCTCGCTAGACATTCATCAAACACTACGACTAGCAAGCTAGCACGCACAGGCACAGGCCAGCAGCGTTGCTGCAGCCAACCAAGAGCACACGAGGGGATACGGGATACCACAGGAGGGCGGCGACAGCCTAGAGGAAGCGGCAATATGGGCAAGCCGCAAGCGGACGGAGCATGGGCTCTCGTCGTTTACCACGACGACCTTCCGTGTCCTGGTTTGAGGAGCCTGAACTTCCGCAGCAGCTCCTGCCCGAGTAGCACTCCTGCGTTCTGGTTGAGGAGCGCCTGCGGGGCATGTCACGCACGGCCCACGGTGGCCGGACAAGTAAGCAGCAACAAGGACTGGCGGCGTCGAGCAGGTCCGCGTGAGGGACTTGCCGGCTAAGAGCTCGAGGCGCTCGTCCGAGTCTGTGCTGTTGGCGAGAAGGAGTGACGGGAAGCCCCGCTTCTGCAGCTCGGCGTCGCATAGATGGATCTTCTGGCGGCGGTGGCGAGCTCCGGCTCGGTTCAGGCAACGACGACCGACGAGGAGCGAGAGGTCACGATCGTCAGGATCGTATATACGATCGTGTATATACGGGCCTGGATCTAGATATGGGCGGCTCAGACTAATTAAATTAGGATTATTACTAATTATAGGGGTAAAAAAAGACGACCATGCCCTTTTAAGTTTGGGGGAGGGGATGTACCGAAGCACAGCTCCACACGACGAGGCAAGCACATCACCGTGTGACATTGAGTCCTAGCTTACCCGAGAGACACGGTCTGTACAAGATAGCCAGACACTCAAGCACGCACCCACCTCATTTCCAGCTTTGCGACTAGACCTGTCTTCGATGATGAGGATGAGCAATGTAGGAAAGATGCTGCATGCGCATTAAGGTACTAGTCAAATGCTAGTCAGTAATACTAGTTGAATTTGGTGCGGCGACACGCCGCACCCGTCGGGCTTCAAAGTGCTGAAATTTGCCGAATTTGTCGTTTAGGGTATTTCGAAATACTTAGCAAATTGTATTGTCCGGTAATGTTTGTATTTTTCGTAAATTTGTAAGATAACTCCATAATTAGAGAATATGTATTTTGTGAACACTTATTAAATTTAAATCCGTAGTTAGATGAAGCCCACCTACATTGTATACAAATATTGGCCAATTTGAATTGTTTAAATACGTTTGTATTTTGGCATTAATAAGTACCATTTATTTTTCTGAGCATGTCGATATATTTTGGAGTATCTCCAATATTTCAGCAGTTTGAAATGTTCAAATATGCTTGTATTTTCCAAATGATATTTAATGTAAGTACGTAGTTAGTGGTAATGCATATTTTATGGATTCGAGTCCACAATTCGGGAAAGTTCATTTATGTTGCATCCAAATGTTGACCATTTTGAATTGTTCAAATATGTTTTGTGTTTTGCCATACATAGTTAGCGTTGATTTTTTCGGAGCATTTTTTATATAGTTTAGAGAATCTGCAAATATTTAACAAATTCCCATTTGTTAAGCAAATTGAAATGTTTAAAAATGTTTTTCTTGTATCAATATTTAATTTAAGTACACAATGAGTGGAAATGCACATTTATTCAATTGAAATCCGTAATTAGAAATTTTTGTTAAATTCAACTCCGTATAATTAGAGCAAGTGCATTTGGTTTTTTTTCTCCAAATTTTCACCAAATTGAAATGTTTAAATATGGTTGCATTTTGCCATGATTAGTTAGTATTTTTTTTTACAGTGCGCGTATATAATTTGGTTCACGAAAAATTTGTACATGACAGGCAGGTAATAAAAATGCTACTCGGGGCTAGATCTAAAAGACAAATTTCTGGATCCAAATACTCGGTTTCAAATTTTTTGGATCAGCTTTGATATATTGATAGATATATTAGGAGGGGGAAAAATTATTCAGTTGTGCCGGAGGATCGATTTGCAATTTGAGGAAAACGCGAGGACTTTGCTGGGGAAATGTTTTATTCCGGGAGACCGACTCACAATTTTTGGAAAACGTGAGGACTTTTCTGCAAAAAAAGACACATGGACTTTTATGCAAAAATATTTTATTTCGGAGGACTCATTTACAATTTTTGGAAAATGTGAGGACTTTACTGCAAAAAAGCGGTTGGACTTTGTTGCAAAAAGCGGTATATCTATATGTCCGTCGAAATAAAAAGGTTAGAACGTGGAAGTTGTTTGGTAGGGTGATATCCATCTACTCGTGAGAGGAAAATTCAAACGGGCGGAATTTGAGAAATTTCGTCAAATGTTTTTGCGAATCTGGTTTCAAAATTGAGAAGCTAGAGTCGACGAAACTCGAAACCGATCACGGGAATGGAACCTACTCGTTGACGCGCATATATTTCGTATACATATTACCGCGAAAAGGGCAAAAAAAAAATTGCACGCACTGTAGCTGCTACAGTATACGGTGCACTGTAGAAGTGCGCATACTGTAGCTGCTACAGTGCGGGTGACGTGGACACAGCCACGGAAGGCTGAAACGGGCAGCTTTGATATATAGAGCGCGCCGCCGATCCGCGTCGAGGAGGTGGAGGGCGCGGCGGCGGAGCGATCCGTGTGCTCCGATTTGAAGGGGGAGGGCTGTGGCGGCGGCGCCTGCCGTCGGTGCCCGGCGGCGACCTCGGCCGCGCGCGCGAGGGAGAGGGGAGGGGGGGGGGAGTGGCGACGGTTTTGCGATGAGGTCCTTACGTTTTGCAGCATTTACAAATAGGTACAACACTTCGTAATGTTGTGGACCGCGGAGTGCGCATTGGATTTGCGAGGGTTGTTTTTAGAAAAGAATTACGAAGGAGCTGTGCAGGCTGTTGGATCAAGATCGGACGGCGCGGAGGGCATCGCGCACTGTAGAAGTGCAAAACTGTTGCTGGAGCAGTGCTGGGAGACGTGGCTTAATCTGGGCCGTCCATTCCGTCGATCGGACGGCCTAGAAAAGCGGGTGACGTTGCCGCGGCGAGGGAAGCCCTTACGGGGTTCGCTTTGATATGTTGATAGATTTGTCTAAATATTCACCAATTCAAAACATCTAAACATGTTTGTTTTTTGCTATAAATAGTTAGCATTTATTTTTCTGAGTATTTTGTTGTATTTTCCATATTCTTCCGACGGGTATAGATATTTTATAGAAATACTTCAATTTTCTGGAAAAAAAATTCAAAAAAAAAAGAAGGTACTGTAGAAGTGTGAGTACTGTTCATGTGAACAGTATTGGTGACGTGGAGCAGCGAGGGGAGGGCTAACTGGGTGGGCTTTGATATATAGGATAGATTTAGGGACTATTCGATAGCACAGTCGAAAATATTATGACGACCGACTTTGCTGCAAAAATGTTTTATTCCGGGAGACCATTTAACAATTTTTTTGGGAAATGCGAGGACTCCGTTTCACAATTTTTTTTTTTGGAAATGTGAGGACTCTTCTCAAAAAGACGGTACGCGGGGACTCGTATGCATAAATGTTTTATTCTGGGGGACCGATTCGTCAAAATAAAAAGGTTAAAACATGAAATTTGTTTGGAACGGTGATATACATCTACTCGTAAGAGGAAAATTCGAACGGATGACCGAGTACGGCGAATTTGACAAATTTCGTCAAATGTTTTTGTGATTGTGGATCCAAAATTAAGTAGATAGAGTCGACCAAACTCGGTACCGATCACGGGGATGGAACCTACCCGTCGACGTGCATCAAACAAAAAAAAAATTGGGTAAAAAAAAGAGAAATGCGCGTACTGTTCATGTGAACAGTAGCCGGTACGGTAAATGTGCGCGTACTGTTCATGAACAGTATCCGGGGAGACGTGGACACAGCGATGGAAGTCTGAAACGGTCAGCTTTTATATATAGTATAGATTCTTTGGTAGTGATCGACTCTGAAGCTTATTTGATGTGTGTGCAGTGAACATAGAGAGTAGTGGTGCAGAATCTAATCCATCCATCCTTCCGTGGAAGTCAAGGATCATGCACGCATGCGCAGCAACACAGTGCGCGGAGCTATCGAGCTTTGGCCCCAGCGACACGGTCTCTACAGGCGAGTGGACATGGCCAACAAGAGAAAACGTAGAAGAAAAAAGGAAAATGTACTCCTCCGTCATAGTTTATAAGGCATCTATCTATCCTTGTATCGTAAATTTGAGATTAGAAAATTCAGACTTTATATTTTCTAATGGTATATTTTGTGTATTTTAAACTTTAGGGATACGTAGATGGCTTATAAATCAGGACGGAGGAAGTACGTACCTTAATGGCGGCGCGGGCGAGTCAGGCCGCTGGCGGCAAATAGGGATTCTGGCCGCTCCTACTTTGATGGATTCGATGATGGGACGGGCTCATTAGGGTACATGTTTTTTTTTCTTATTTTTCCTTACCTTTTTGTTTTATGTTTCTCTTTTCTTTGCCATTTTTCTCTTTTTCTTTTTTTATTTATAAAAACGTCCATGTTGTGAAAAAAAAATCATGGTCCAGAAAAAGTTCATGAGGTTGATAGAAATGTGCAGGGGTTTGAAAAAATGTTCACAAGTTTTAAATATATACACGGGTTAAGAAAAGTACAGTATTCGCAGGTCCATGGATGGGCTGTGAAAATGAAACAAACCCATGTGCGGCCCGTTTGTGTGCTCGTAAAGCCTACTACTTTCTCCAATTTTACTACGGTATTTATTGTTCACCACAATGGGAATATTGGGCACTCTGCCTTGTTTGTGTAAAATTTCTGTCAAAAATATGTAAATCAATAAACATTAGTGAATAAATAAATAAACCCTTTAGTGGAACATGTACAGAGGTGCTCACAAAGACTTCACGACTTCTGGTTAATCAAAATAAGAAATCGAGTGGAACAAATGGAAACTATATGCTACCTTTAACATATATGCTCCATAACAAGATAGCCTTGATACTGTCTAGTAGATGAAAGATCATTTATAGGCATGCGTGACCCCTTGCGGGTATGCTTACTGGAGATGCGTCTTTCGATGTCGAACCGCCTCCTGCGACTTCCCCAAAGCTGATTTCGACGAGGCTGACGTCGTAGCCTGGGACAACGGGAGACGTGTGGCGGGAGGCAGTTGGAGAACCACCCACCGGAGTGCACTTCGAGCTGTGCCAAGACTCAGAAGTGAGAGCAGTATACCAACGGTGTCATTGTAGCTCAACCGGGCCGCCGCCGTGCGTACGTGCAACCGAACACGACACCGAGGACACACTCCATGACTGTGATCGTCTTGCTGCAGCTTACGTCTTATGGTGAAGGGTGTCGCCCGCTAAACAATTGTTACTTGGACAGATCTTTCCTAATTATGTGAAGTCATTGAGCACAGATACAACTAGTGTAGTGAGTTTACACTAATCTGGACTGGTATCACTGAAGTTCATGTACCCACTGAACAATCACGTCGACGAATCATGCAATATCTACGTCGATAATTGAATCAACATTGTCCTCTTGGTTCAGACAAGTGTCGATCGGTTGATCCACCACGACATTGTGAACTCGTATTCATAATTATAGGGACAGGAGGGAGCAGGGACATACACAGACAGTTTTGCTGCCCAACTATATATACATGCGTTGCTGTAGCTACAAAAAGAGGAGTCACGTGCCTTCGTTGGTCACGTTCTGATTTCGTATAGGGTATGACTGCCTGAGCAAATACAAAAAGGAATGACAATGCTACTCTCACACAGCTGGAGAGGAGAAAAGGCATGACCAAATAGCTAAACATAAGCGACCCAATACAGCCTAATCCCCTACTGCCCAGATGCATGTGGCTATATATTGCAGGCGCAGAAGAAGAGCAGATGGCTCACTATGTTATGCTATGTGTTGTCGTTGTCCTTCGTTTGATGTACTCAGCTTTGATCCTCTTCAGAGCAAGATAGGTATTGCTGATCGCTGGAAGTTCTTGGCAGATTTCTGGACCGAGAAGATTCTATACGTCGCGCCATCGGATGATGTCAGGGCACACATGGAACGTCTTGCGAATGGAGGGGAGTTTCTGACGCACATCTGGGTCCTCCTTACTCATGCTGGCATCCACAAGATTAACTTTATCAAGAGGATGCTAGGAACACCATGCCAAGACAACCGTCCCAAGCTAGTGTGTAGTTTCAATTCAAGCAGCTGCTTTTCTGTCTCTTTATCATGTGTGTGTTCTTGCCTGTTTGTCCACTTCGATTTACTTGAAACGTTCTGTTTCTTTTGTATTTTGTGATCTAGTGTGGCGCTCCATTCAGTTGGTGTGCATCATCTTTACTATTGATGCATCATTTCAGTATTTATATGCGTAACAAGCATTGCAGCATTGTCATGTATTAGTTTTAGTATATGTAGGATGAATTCCCCAAGAACTGTAATACATTATTAATTATCGTTTTCATACACTTGACGTAAGGACACCCAATTTCCAATTTTATTTCTTCTGTACTCTCAGTTCTTTCAATTTCCTACCATGTATGGCGAGGAACTGATTGTCCGCTGAATTGCGTGCCGCCTACCTAAAGATAAAACTTCTTGCTGTACTTGGAGACCTTCTGTACAAGATTGAGTTCTATACAAGTAATTTCACATATTCAGGTATCTTCTCTAGCTCTCGTATTGAGGCACTTCCTCTGTTTCTTCGCTGCAACTGAAAGACTGCATAACTATTCAAAATTTTATTGCAGGCCTCTTAGTTTCACTGTCACGGTTATTTAAACGCTGAATCTCAACCAGTGGCCGTGCAAGCTAACCTAGCAGCTCCAACATGGTTTTGGTTACCCTTCGGAAAATCCGGTTACCGACCGGTAACCGGATATCCCGAGCACCCTCGAGAAATGGTCATACCAGACGAAAAATCCTGAAATTTTGAAACATACGTTATAGTTACATGGATGGAATGACCTGATACATATGGTTTATGGAACTAATTAGTATAAACAAACGACAACATGCTCCTATTTCTTATGCAGTATGTATGCGAGAAAACACGGTACTGCTACAGATACATCATTCAGATGACTAAAAATTTTAAAGGACAAAGCAGTCCAAGTCATATATGCGAGTATATGACTGCTAAATTCTTCTAAATAAACCTTATTGTCTTTTTTCCCTTGTTTAATAGTCTCAATCAAAATACAGAAACCAGGATCATGTTCACTTAGCATTCCTACTTGTTGGATATGTATGCATAGAATCAATATCAAGCTATCTGATAACGAAAAGTATGTTTTGCCTTCACAGGCCAAAACATAGATATGAAGTCAAACATTCGACAAAGATGAAACTACTTTCACATCTCCTTAGAAAAGAGACAGCAGAGCACACATGCCGTGTGTTACAGATTCAAAACATTCAAAGGAAAACAAAGTAACAAGAAACGAGCATGCCTGAACTTCAATCGGCACAGCTACCTGATATCAACCTACTAACTGATAAATATATGTAATGAAACACCGAAACAAACCCAAAAAAAGTGACAGCATTTTACAAGACTACTACTTTAAATATCCATAGAAAGTTAGCATAAATAGTCTGATAGTCATCTATCAAGGATCCAAAATAAATACCTGATAATAAGTCTATATTACCAGCGAGCAAAGCACCATTGGTTACCAACTAATGATACATATTTCAAACGAGTGAAGTATGATTGATAGCGCAACAAGCATCACGAAACAAAGGCCAGCTTGGTAATCAGCTTCTTAATAACAGAAGGGCAGCTCCTGCTGAGATGATCGAAGCCGTCGCTGTCCACTAAAGCTCTAAGATTCGCCGGGGAGCCGAGAAAATTTAAGCACGCCTTGCTTAGGCCGTCGCAGTGGTGCTGCTCAGCTAGCGCCAGGATCGTCGCCACCGTGCGCACGCCGATGTACTTGCATAGCTTGTCCTCGCAAATACTCTTCAGCCTCTCCATGTTATACCTGTCGGCCGCAACAAGCAAATGCTGGAACATGACATCTTCCTCTTCCTTTTCTGTCCCTGCCAAGGAGTCGGTGTACACAAAACAGAGCAACGCCTTGAACACTTGTGCCTCCATGTCATGTATCTGCACGGTGTCGTTGCTCTCCTTCATGTCGCCAAAGATCATCGCGCTGAAGACTGGCGATCGGGCAGCGAGCACGCACCGGTGCGCCGCGAAGGTCTCACCGGCAACCTCAAAAAACCACGTCGGCGTCCTTCTCAGTCTTGAGGAGATCGCCCAGGTGCTGGTGCAAGTCAGATGGGGCCACGGAGACGAAGGTTGGAGGAGCGCTAACCTCGGGTAGATCATCTGTGCGGTAATCATTGATGACGACGACATCGCACCTGATGGTGAAAGAATCGTCCTTTAGATGCTCCGACTTTTCCAGGGCTGCCGTTTTGATGAAACTCCCAACCCCCCAGCTCTCCTCGCCAGTGAAGTTGTTTACCTTTGTTGATGATGCTAATGAAGAAGCTTGGTCCTTGACCTCGTCGGCGAAACGGAACTTGTGTTGCGCCTTCACCACCTTGGTAACATTGTCGTCGAGACAAAGGAACAGGGATATGCAGTCTGTGTGCTCTACGTCGAAGCCGTTGGGGTGGTAATCGATATGCCATTGATGCCCGCAGAGGGAGAAAGGGCGGGATTGGATCTTATCACCATTGGGCACGCCCTTGGTGAGGGAGTAACCGTCGATCTTGAGAAGGTGGTGCCCGCTCGATGTGGCGGCGACGATGGCGGAGGCGGACCGTGAAGGCTTGCCGGCGGCGGCCGACATGGCGAACCTAGTCGGGGAGATGAAGCTTGGCCGCCGTCTCCGGTGCAGATCGGTCGCTGATTCCGGTGGAACTGCTGCTACTATGCTAGTGGTAGCGGAGAATGGGCTTATAGCTCTCATGCGACGTATTTTCAGCGAATTGGAAGGAGAGCGACGTATTTGGAGAGAATAACTCTCGTGCGACGGATCGAAGCGGGTAAATAGCCCACGACCAACATGGCCCTTAAACGCGTCTGATCTGATTGTTAGCTGTTAGGTTTGGGGGTGCCTGCTAAGTTTGGAAGCGTCGGACCCACCACTTGTCCACGTAAGCGTGGGACCCACCACTTATGCACTCACCGCGTGGGACCCACCTCACCGTAGCTAGACAAGTACCGCGCCCGTGCCCGCCCGTCCGCCGCCGCCCATTGCTTCCCCTTTCCCACATCTCTCTCTTCTCCGGCGACGACGCCCAAATGTCTAGCTCCTCCACCCCGTCGTCAAAATGGCCACGGTTTGGTCCACTGCCGCCGCTACGGTGCCCGGAATGCCCACGCCCAGAGCCCCTCAAGCGTTGGGTCAGTAAGACCGATGAGAACGGCAATCTTGGTCGCGAGTTCTTCACCTGCTTGAGCAAGAAACATGCAGGAATGGATGGCAAGGTTAGATCTGCGTTCTTTCGCAACCATTTGCTCTAATTTGTCCCTATTACGTGTTTTCTAGTCAAATTTGGGATTTAGAGTTCATTTGCTGTTTTTAGATCTTGAAGAAATGCGGCCATTTCGAGTGGATCGAAACCTATGTTCAGAGGCTTGAACAAATTCAGGGCTACAATGATTCGTTGCCCGTTGATTCGAACGGGACCGCAACCAGGGAGCTGAATTTTTGGTTGCCGTCGGTGGGCGTGGAGAATTTGGGAAGCTCGGACATAGGTGCCGACAGAGACATGAGAAGGACTGCGCGCAATGGTGAACTGCCAGCGGAGTCCGAACTAAACCAGGAACTGAGGAAGATCAAGAAACATCTAAAGGAGATGATTGATTTGCAGAAGCAAGGAAATATGATTGCAGGTGGATTTTATTGTTGTATCATTGCAATGTTTTTCTTTACTTGTTGTCTATCCGTCCTTAGGGTAGAGCACGCGATGTGTGCCATGCCAAGTTCGTCCCCAAGTTTGTGTAACTTAATCAAATTGAAGCAGCAATTTCTAATGTTTCCTATTTCTGAAGTTTCTGAATTTGTTCTTCAGTTAACACTTCAGTCCACAATTCTATTTTCAGTAAAAAAAAAGTTCTGGGCTGCCCAATAGATGTTGGGCCATGAGAAAATAAACAGGCCCAGAGATAAAAACAGCCCAACGGTTAAGACCAATGTTTTGCTTTTCAGTAGAAAACGTTTTTGGAATATCTCACCTTTTTCTTTAAATTGAAACGACGTGTCTATGTTTGAACTTTTTTGAAATAAATCATAGAGAGGCATTTGTAGATGTTGGGCCGTAATGTATGTATTTATTTTTTTTCTGCAAAAACACCATGTTGTATTTTGGGCACCCATTTTTATAGCATAGAGGCACACATCCGTATCTCTCCTTTTTCTTTAAATTGAAACGACATG
Organism: Poa pratensis; assembly: GCA_947311845.1. NCBI lineage: Eukaryota > Viridiplantae > Streptophyta > Magnoliopsida > Poales > Poaceae > Poa > Poa pratensis. The sequence continues at coordinate 4,012,629 of CAMZMU010000048.1, forward strand.
TCTATGTTTGAACTTTTTGAAATAAATCATAGAGAGGCATGTCTACATATTAGGACTTATAACAAACAAGAAATCATAGAGAGGCATGTATTTTGTTCCATGTTTGTTTGGCTTAGCGAGGCACATGCGCATATACACATAGAGCTCATAGAAACTTATAACAAACTTATTTACTTGTTTTAGCCTTTGGATTTTGAGTTTTCAACGAAACAAACATATTAGGACGAACAATACATTTTTTTGGACAACATTGTAGCACACTAACATCACACTTATAACTTGGGCCTATAACTTGGTCCCTCTTAGAACTTTCGACAACATTCTAGCACTCACTCAACACGACACGACAAGAGAAACATATAGGGCATATATGCCCAAGCAAGAAACAAACCGAAAAAAACATGGAAATAAACTAGGACGCCAAACAAACATGGAACAGCTCCTTGTTGACTCCTCCTTAGCTCCTCCTACTTGGGGGTGGCTCACTCGTCGTCCTCCCCGTCGTTGGCTGGCCCCATGTTGTAGGGGAGGCGGTGCATGTTGCCATGGGAGGGGAAGATGGCGTGGAAGTTGGTGTAGATGTTGTAGTTTGTGAATGCGATGAACTCGCACCCACACCAAAAAACCTGCCCGAGGAGATGGTAGGCGTCGAACCAATTCCTGAAGGTGACGAACAAGCCGATGACGTTGCGGGTGTCGCCGTCATAGTAGTTGTCGAGCCGGAACATGCGGGGCGAGCCCGCGGGGAGGTGTTCGTAGCATGACGCGAGGAAGAACTCAGCTAGCTCCCTTGCGCCCCTCCACCTGGAGATGGTCCACACGCGCAGCCGGTTCTCGACGACGACATCGGGCGGATAGCGCAGCTTCGGCGTGGTGGCAGGGCGACGGTAGGTCGGGCCGTTGAACTGCATGGTGGCTAGGTTTTGGTTTGGAAGAAGAGGAAGGTGCGGTGGCGGCTTGACAGACAAGTGTGTGAGAAGAGGAAGAAGAGGAGCCCCTCCTTTTAAAGACGGTGCGGTGGTGCGAAGCGGCACGGGCACACGCGGTGGTGCGGTCGTGCGGTCAACGTGGCAGTTATTTTCTTTGCTCCGTCAACGTGGCAGCATCCGAAGCGGCACGGGCACACGCTCGTCAATTCAAAGCGGCGCAAAGACTGCGAAGCGGGCTGCATCGATGCGACACGGGCGGACACGGGCTCGTTTCCTTCATCAGACGGCATCGCTGGTAATAGCGTAGGTGAGACGTCTTTTTCTGAATCAAGAGAGCGCAGTGCTACGTCGAGGGCTGCGGTCCGAGCATGCATGCGAACGGGGTGGTGGCGGCTGCGATGGTAGCATGCATGCGAACGTGGCCCGCGTGTGTGCATGGACGTCCGTGTTGGCAAACACACGAATTCACACACTTGTGCATCTGTTTCATGCACCGGCTCATTTTGTGCCGCTGGATCTAGATGAACGGCTTAGATTGAACCACGCACCGATCCAAACCCCACCAATCGAACCAATCAGTGCTCGACGGACTGCTAGCCAATCAAATTGCAGAACGAGCACATAGACGGATCGGAGCATAAGTAATTAAAAAATCAAAAAAATATAAAACTTGTGCACATAATCTTATTATGTTGTATAGCAACCAAAAAAAATTTATAAACATGGTTTATATACAATTGCAGGAAAATGCCTTCAAGAAAATGGGATTCTTGTACAAGGTAGTATGGATTTCAAAGAACAAAGGTTGTGTGTTCTAGAGCATAAGTAATTAAAAAAATCAAAAAAATATAAAACTTGTGCACATAGTCTTATTATGTTGTATAGCAACCAAAAAATATATAAACATGGTTTATATACAATTGCAGGAAAATGCCTTCAAGAAAATGGGATTCTTGTACAAGGTAGTATGGATTTCAAAGAACAAAGGTTGTGTGTTCTAGAGCATAAGTAATTAATAAAAAATCAAACAAATATAAAACTTGTGCACATAGTCTTATTATGTTGTATAGCAACCAAAAAAATAAATAAGATTTAAACTTGTTATATATATGTTTTCTATTAAATAATGATTTTGGAAAAAAAGAATATAATAGAAAATAAATTCAAAAAATAATGAGACTTCATATTTACACTACATAGGTAGGATAGAGGTGTAGGAATTTTATTTGGATGATTTAGAGAAGATGCAAAAAACAACCTTCTTAGAAAAGGGGTCGTTTACCCTACCTTAGGAGGTCATTTGAAACACACTTTTCATGACTATGAGTCTAACTTAACAAAAAGGCTCAGAATGATCAGATAACATACATATTTGAGTTGAGGTAGCATTGAAACATCATACCCGAGTCAAAAGTACAACTTGAGTCCAAATTTGAATTTAAACCAAAATTTGAATTTTGCATCAAATTTGAATTTCAGTTTGAAAACAATAACCAAACAAGTTCGGATGGAAACATGTGGATACATAGTGCCCAACAAATGTTATTACATGCCATAAATTTCAAATGACCAATAGTTCTATCTCTTCCGACCACGCCATGTACCCTTCTTCGCCTTAGCATTTCTTTTTTTTGGTTGTACTGCACACACAAGTTCAGTGATCATCTTGGTTTTCTTCACTGGACTCGATGCTATCACCTCCTGAAACTCGAAAGCAGGTTCAGTTCGATCAAATTCTTCAGTGTGCACCTCGACATCAGTTTCTTCAGTGACAACAGCTGCAGTTTCTTCAGTTTCGGCAGTGTGCACCTCGACTGCAATTTCTTCAGTTTCGACAGTGTGCACCTTGACTGCAATTTCTTCATTTTCAGTGACACCAGCTGCAGTTTCTTCAGTTTCAGCACCAAACTGTTGCCACTGACTTCTCTTCCTTCTGCAGCCACTGACTCTTGCTCTTTTTGTTGGCCAACACTGTTCAACAAGAAGAGGCTGACTTGCAAGCTTCCTCGTGAAAACAACAGTTGCATATGCAAATATGCAGCTTTGAATTTTGCCACTGAGACTGATCTGTAAGAGGTGGAATTGGAGTTGCATATGCATCTTTGAATTTTGCTACCGAAAAATATTCATGCAGATATGGATGCATGTTTATCTTCGGCTGTGAGGCTAAGAATAGAATGACATGCTCACATGGTTTACCGGTGTGTTGCCACTCGAGGCAACTGCAATCATGCAATTCAGTGTCAACAACATGCCTCCTTCCAGTCTTGTTATCTCTAACTTCAGCACCCCACAGTGATGATTTTTCAACAGATAAATGTGTAAGACTTCTGCTTCTATTGACCACATGTTGCACCACTGCTGGAAGTTTATCACCTTGCAGACAATCACCAATCTTTTTTCTCAATTCCCACAGCCGCATGAGCATGATCTTGATTTGGTCAACCATGTCATGCACAGGCAAATCTTTTAGCTGCTTCACCTTGTTGTTGAAACTTTCTGCCAAATTGTTGTTGATATGATCACACTTGATGGCAGTGTTGAATCCTGACCTATACCGTAATAAAGAATGGTAGGTGTTCAACCATGTACCAAACTCCACGCATGTTGCCATTACCTTACCAAGATGATATGAATGTGTCTGTTTAGTGTAAGATCTTGCTGCTGGCCACATTCTCCCAAATTCATCTCCTCTGAATTTTTTGATCAAATTCATCCACAAATGGCCAAAGCACTCCCTCTGCTCAGCATGTGGGAACACATTTTAAACTGCATTTTCCAGACCTTTGCATGCATCTGTGTGTATTGCCAAAGGTGACACTGGCCCTAAGCATCTTTTCAACTGCATCATGAACCATGTCCATGAAGCCTCTGTCTCCGACTGAAACAAGCCAACAGCAACCTATTGGGTCACTTTGTCAAAATGCCCCAAATATCAGACCTATTGGGGCACAAAATTAAACTGCCCCCAAAATTTGTTCTACAGCGAAAGTTTTCGAAGTAGACCCGGTTACAAATTTTTTGCTTCACCCTTAATTTGGTTTAGATAAAAATCATTCATATAATAGAGCAACCAAATTGAAAAAACGGAAGAAAAAAAAAGTACGCACGCGAGCATGCGCTGGGAGATCGCTAGTACTCTCGAGCGCATCATTTCCTTTCGCACACGCGTCAAACGGGCGAACGGAACGGCCGCGCTACACGACAAGCGACAGAAACGGATCAGAACATTCAACGATCCAGTCAACCCAAACGTCCCCAAATCAGAAATCAATCCCCAATCCGTCCGTCTCTGATCTCTCAACCCTGCGCCCTGCCTCCACCCCCGGCCGCCGGCGCGCGTCCATCTCCGGCCGCCAGCGTGCTCCTCCCGGCCACCATCTCCGGTCGCCATGCGCTTCGCCCGGTCACCACCGCGCGCCGTCCTCACCCCTTGCTCCGGCCGTCGTTCCAATCCCGTCCCCACGAGCTCGCGCGCCGCCGGCCAGAGGGTCGTCGTCCCACGCCGCCGGCCGTCCCACACTGCCCCTTTCACCAGGGTTTGGAGCTCTTGGGCGGCACGGTGCGGCCGACTGTCCAGCTTACAGGGGTGGAGCTAACCCTAGCTTCCGGTTTGGCTCGGGCGCTGGCGTGATTCCTGCCCCGCCGCGCTTCGGACTGCGTCTCCTCGTCGTCTACGTCTCCTCCGCGCTGAGCGTCCACGCCGCGAACTCCTACACGGGCGGTGCAAGGCCTATCCTCACCCTGGTGACCTCTTCTACTCGCCGCACGCATCTCGTTATTTGACTGAACTGCGATTTGGGGAGAATTGGTTGCACACCAGATGTTCATGTTATTTCCTAGCTGAGCCCGTGATTTTCTCATGATGCATTTTTATTCTCGTACTACAATATGTTCTCCATTGCGAGTCAGTGAGGATTTATCCCGCCCCTTGGTGCCAGAGGTGTCAAATGAAAAATAATTATCTCCCTCCGGACCTAAAGTCACTTCTAACAGATGAGAAATTCGAAAACCACTCGAGTGGGCATGGTAACAGATGAGAAATTCGAACACTACCTGTGATTTTCTCATGATGCCTTTTTATTCTCGGACTCCAATGTTTGACTGATGGCATTCTGTATTGCCAGGTTCTGTGGATAGGGGTTGTTCATGTCACTTAGCATGCCCCATGGTGTCTAATCTTGTTTTGTTATGTTTCTGTATGCAAAGCTGACCAGTGTGTGACCAATTGAATTTCATGTTCATCGATTTTTTTGATCATTTCATAGATTTCAAATGGATTGATAGTTATAATTATGTTCAGCTTAACGCCTTATCCTGTTATTGGTATTTATTCTCATTGTCAAACGAAGGCTAAGTACTTGATAGATTGAAATAACAAACTTTAGTCTGCTGCAGAATCATTGGTTTTATTTAGCAACTCCTACAGGATCACTAGTTTAATTTAGCAACCTTACACATTGTCAAATCCCACACGACTTTTGATGCTGTTGACCACTGATGTTATATAAGAAACTTAGCAGCCAAGCTCAACATTTTCTTCCTGAACTGTCAAGCTGATGTCCTTTATGTTTGCTTTCCATCAAGTTTAATATTGAAGCTCTGCTTGCTGTTTATTGACACTTGCATTTCTTGTGCTGCCAGCTTCTTTACAAATACACTCATTCTTCCTGTAATCAATGGACCAACAGAAGGCCTGATGTTGATCTATGTCTCCCACCTTTTTACCTTTTTTGTTGGTAATTTTCCTAAGCAAGACTGGATCCTCACATAACTTTCTGTTTCATTATGTTAGTACATTCTTCTTAGCTAAGCATGTCTATTCCAAAATCTTGGTGCTGAATGGTGGGCGCAAGATTTTCGGAAATCTCTCCCCCTAATTAGTTTGGTTCCACTTCCATTGTTCCAGGTATGTTGCTTTAGGAACGATCGAAGGCCTTTCTGTATATGTATGTACAATTTACTCTTTTCTGCAGAAGACTTTCTACTTACACTGGCTGGCAGAATTGCCAACCTAGTACACAAATACTCAACGTGACTACTAACAGAAACTGCTTCTGATTTTGTTGCTTTTACTTGTATCAGAAATCCCCTTGTACGTCATCGTGCTGATTCTTATGATCCTATTTGCTGTAATCCCAACAGTTTCATCCTAGCACCAGCAAACAACAAAAAAGTAATTTTCCAATTGTGATAATCTGTACTCTTGTAAATTTCATGCATAATATTGCTTTGTTCATTTGATATGATATTTAACACTACACTGCTGTAGTGCAATGTTGTTGAACTTTAAATTTAGCGCATTATATTTTGTGTGGCCTTGCTTAGATATTTTTCATTAATTAATAACAAATCTATTTTATTCATAAATCTGCATTAACAGTATAAGCATCATTCTTTGCTTCTCAAGAAATTTCTGAAGATAGCAGTTTCCATGAGCACTACAGCAGTATCAGCATCATTCTTTGCTTAGAAACTGAGCCTTCTCAATTCTACCTATATTCTTCAGGGAGATGCGGAGGTCGGGGTCATGCCGAGGGCGTCAATTTTAACTTGCTGCCGACGGTGTCGAGCCGAGTTCGTGCAGTCACCATGCATGGAACAATTATTGTAAGTGTAATTACCCCTTTTCCTCTATTTTTCACGGTACCTAATAACCTAGTTGCAGTCAATGCCATCGGCTGGCTTGAAATGTATTGTCGAAAAATAATAATTTGCACTGTAGTTTTGTACTTTTGAAACCTTTGGATTCTAATACTTCAATGAATGCAGGGTTAAATATGAGTTATAGATGTTTCTAAAATATTCATGAGACACATCCTGATTGCAAAGGTGATGAGAAATTTGCATAATTTCCTATTACTTCTCACTGTAATTTGGAATGGCAGCTGCAACTCTCTACCATTGATAACAATGTTAAGAAAGAGCAGATATAAATATATAGTATGTAGCGCGAGCATCTAGTTATGGTGTTACTTGTGGGGTTTACGGTTGCTATTGTGATTCATTAGTGTTTCAGAGGTCAGCCAATAATAGCAATCCTCCTGCTTTACGTCGGTCTGTTACTACACTCCTTTACTTCTTGTTACAACAGTAGTGTTTTACATGCAACTTAACTCGTAATCTTAATAAATTGTGATCTACTGACTAAGATGTTTAGGTAGAGGCTTTTCTTGTGTTGATTACTTATTTTCCCAACTGAAAGTTGTTGTGTTTTTTTTGCCTGAATTGCAATCTATAGAGCTGCCCATTGTTGATTTTGCTTTATGTTCTGTGATATTGGTGTTCAGTCAAGTTGTTCTTTCTTCATAGGGCTACATCTGCTATGAGATGTGATGTTATGCAATTGTTTCGCTGGTGTTTTTTGGATGGTTAAATGCATGCATGGATTCGTGAATCAGTCTCATGTCATATCATTTCATTTCATTTCTCTGTTATACTCCAACCTCTGTTATACTCCAACCATTTCTATTGTTCTTCTGTTTATGTATTCTTTTTAAGTTGTGATTTTTGAATGTTTCGTGTCTATAGGGTTTTATGTCCCAGAATATGCCATCAATGGATGTCTCATGGGGAATAAAGAATGAACACTACATATGCCGTGAAACTACAAGAGGGGAACTCCCTGCTACATGTATCTTTGTCTACAGAATATGCTATCAAAATATTGCAACTTTGATCATATCTCATAATGGCAGTAGTACATGTCCCTGTAATCTACATGTTCCAGATTTTATCATGCTCAACTGGCAGTCTGCTACATGTATCTTTGTCTATTTTGGATCTGTAATCTAATCTGATTGCAGATCTTACAGCCTATTTGGATGATTTCCTGCTTTGATTGTATCTGTGATGAATTGTGTGTAATATTATAATATGAATCTGGAGAATATTCGTACAATGCCTCAAAATATATTAGGGTACTAATATAATGTGCGCACTCTTGTTTTTGAGGGCACATCTCCAAAGTGCCCTGAAAAGTTTTGGGGGCACTTAATCCAAATGCCCTAAAAACTTTTCGAAGTAATTTGGAGAAGTGCCCTAATAAGTTTTCAGGGTAGTTTTCAAAATGCCCTAAAATCTATTTGGGGCACAAAGTGCCCTAAAAGGTGTAACCTTTTGGGGCATTTTGAAAAAATGTCCTAAATACTTTTCCAGTCACCGGTATATTGGGCACTTTTTCACCTTTTAGGGCATTTTGAAAAAATGTCCTAAATACTTTTCCAGTCACCAGTATATTTTGACTTTTTCAAGTGCCCTAATAAGTTTCTAGGGCACTTATTTAACTTTTCGGGGCACTTTGAAGTGTCCTTAAATCCTTACCGTGACGTAGTGACCGGGAGAAATATGGATGTGGCGGCTGGATGAGTAACGGCGTTAATTTCAGTAGGGTGTGGCTCTTGTCATCATCGTGGAGCCGAGGGGCCAACGATCATGTGCGATGTTCACCGAGAACCAAATCCAGCAAAGAATCAATTGTGAGCTATCCGGAACAGGGCATTCATTCGTGTAGCCCCGATCCCAACTGTACGGAATTATATCACGTTTGGAAGACAAGACTTCAATGCTAATGACAACCTGGATTAGTAGTGTTTTGTTGGATCCGTATCGTGCACTCCCTTTTTATCTCATAATATAAAATGTTATTACAGCAAAAGTATATTGGTTGTATTAACATCTCACATCATGTGACAAATGGAGTACTACAGTAGATTACAATTTGGTCGTATTGTGATTTGTGAGACGGGTTATATCGAAGCGCATGTTGCTTTTCTTGCATGATTTTAAGGTACTTGTATGGCGTCAATATCCAATGTACTGCGTTTTTGGGATACATCACCATGGAGCATGTTGTCCAAGTGAAGGGCAATGTGACACGTGGGATGAGCTGACAATAACCAAAAGTAGTTTTGTATTGACTTCATACTCCTACGAACCAAAAGTAGTTTTGTAGCGACAATAACAAAAGATGGTTTGAGGTGGTTTTTTTTTCGAGAATGTGGATATTGTACATACTCGTTTTTTAGTCCTTAGGCGTGTGATTGATGTCAGCCATAAAATCTTTTAATACCGTGTTGACAGAGTTTTAAACTCGAGACCTCTAATGCCATATTGAATTCAAGTTCGAGTCAGTTCATCCAAAATTCCAAACTAATAGAGTAAATGTATTTTAAGATTTAATTAACAGGAAAAGATTCAGTGTGCCACGAAGGGCTGGAACCACCAATTTAAATACAAGATACCCAACATGCCGCACGTTCTGAATCCCAAAAATGGTCTTGGATGTTGAGAGTCCGCGTGTGATCTGGAGGGCTCGCCAACCGCGCGCGGCTCCACTGACGCTAGGCTTCTACTCCCTCCGTTCTAGATTAGATGACTTTCATTTGTACAAATGTGGATGTATCTATACTTGTAACATGTCTAGATACATCCACATGTGGATAAATAGAAGTCATCTAATTTGAAACGGAGGGAGTATTTATCGAGGGTGAGGCGGCGGCGGCTTGTAGAGGGAAAAGAGAGAGACGACGAGGTAGCAGAGCGTGCGGGATCCTCTCTCCTCTTTCTTTCTGCTACAATGGAGGGCTGAGATTGCTAGTGCCTCGGATTGATGACGTGGAACCCCGGTAATTAAGGGTTGTCCCCTTTTCAACGATTATTTACTGGTTTTTGTTTTTCTAAGAAAGTAGTACCTCCAATCGAGGGAGGTAAATAAATCCTCCAATGAATCACGGGCGCATGCAATGCATGGAGAAGGTAACCCTTGTTCGTCTCCTACTGGGCGTTGTTTCCGGCCACTAAATTAAATAAATACCTTAAATGTTACATGCAGACCATGAAGTTAGCTATGGCGTGTATACAAGGTCCAAACGCGTTTAAGCGGTATACACCCTCAACGAGCTCGACATGGTGTGGTTGCCCCGTAAGCGTGCATGGTGTGGTGTTGTTGTCCCGTAAGCGGATCTACAATGTTTTGTGATTTGTTGTTGCCAACATGGCGCCGCACGAGTGGCAAGTCTCACGGTTATTCTTTCACATGAGGCTATTTACATTTTCCAACAACTTGCTAAGCCATTGACAGGAGAAACTTATACACAGGTTTTGTCCCTTGTTGATCCTTGTTAATTATCAGCGGTCAAAAACATGGAAGCGAAATACCAGCAAGGCAGCAGCTACCATGACTCAACGCAGCTAGCTAGCTAGCTAGATGAAAATTCCATGCAGATGCCTCAAATCACCAGATAATATGCCAAACGATCAGTATTTTACTAAATGACACACAACACGAGTTACTAGCACAGTCAAAATCCCACTCGACCTGTAGCAAAACCAGTGAAGCAAAACAGAATCAAGGTATTACAAGCCAAGACCACAAAAATTTCTACATATATGAGCATCCACACGTGCATTTTATATGCACATCAACAAGGAGAGTAGTAATTTGTGCATGCCCCACATCTACCACAACCCAAACAGAACATGTTGAGGCATATACAGCGCAATCTTTATCATGAGATAGCTGGCTAAGTAATGCAAGCATGCATCAGACAGCATGAAAGTTCAAACCATAGGATGCCTCAAATCACCAGACAAACATATAAATATAGCAGTCAGCCAATTCCGAGCACCATCTAGTTTAGGCGTCTAGCAGCATCCTCTTCACGCCAAACTCCATCTCCGCCAACAGTCTAGCCGCTGAAAGTTCAAACCGTAGGATTACACATCGTCCAGGCAGATCACTTCATCGCCCGCGCGCCACCGTCGACTCATGAGAGGACCACCAACTTCTCGTCCAACTCGTGTATCTACTTCTTCAGCTTCTCCCAGCGGTCGGGCAGCCCCAACACCGGTCTGCACCACCACCAAATCAGGTGCAGTATTGCCTACAGCAAGAAAAAAACAAGCATGTTTATCTCTCCATCCGATCCAAAATCCAGATTTATCTCCAGAAAAGCAAATAAGATAACAATCAAAGAACGAAGGAACTAACCTCTATCCTTCTCCCTGTAGCAGGCGGTGATCACTATCCAAGGTTTCTCCCATTCTCAGTCCCTGTTCAGGTAAACAATACAGGATAAAGGAGCAGATAGACTAGACACATAACATAGTCGGATTTTAAGCAACAACAATTCTAACCAGCAAGTAGATGACTCAGTACCACAAAACTACAACACTTGCAAAGCACACATGACAAGCTACAATTTGAGCTGAGCACACACTAAATTATTCATAAACAGACATAAGACCGTCAGTTTAATGAAGAACATCATCAGTCAGGAACCAATGATAATGTCTCTACCAGCAACGGAAGTTTGGAAAGATCATCACAACTAAAAGCAAAAAAAATAAGCACTCAAGCACCATACCAAGCAATTCTATGGAAAGATGATACACTAGGCTAATAAGTAACAGTTCATAAGTGGTTAATATCATTTGGAAAAGACCACAATGTGTATCGATATGGTACAAGATTTTCCTTGTCTGGGAAGAACACAAAAGGAAACACAACACATAAATATTAATTGTGAAGAAACCTGAGCACCATCATATCAATGGGCCCACAACAATTTTAGCAAAAACATGCAAAAAGATCTGGAAAACAAAGCACGGGCACACACGAGCTGATGAGGTTGCTGCTGACAGCGTCTTTACATTTAACTATGCAAGGCGGCTGTAGCTCCCCATGAGCATAAGTAGGCCCCTAGCGAACCCAAGACAACAAGTATAGCTTGGGAAAAAGAGGGTCCATGAACACAAAATGCATCAAAAACAAGATATCTAATTTCTATTTGGTAACCCTTATCATCAGAACCTGAAGACTTGTCTATCAAGACGGGAATGGGCCGGGTCGACCCGCTGGGTCACTGACCCGGCCCAAAACTTTGAGGCCATGGGGTCGCACGGGTCAGCCTCGAAAACGTTTTGGGCCAGTGGAGCCGGCACTCAACAACCCGATGGGGCGCACAGGTCGACCCAGCTTTCAGCCATGCCCTAGTCGTGGCCACAGCTCGCCTAGAGGAACCTCAACAGTTAGGTGAAAAACTGCTCTACCAAATTGAGTAGCTTTTAATATAGGCAAGCGTACTTATCAACAAAATCAGCTCGATGGTCGGAACCGTGCCTCGATGTCCATGCTTATCACAGAGCATGTAGATTACCTTTCATGTTTAAGTCCAACATAAAAATAACTATAATCAACATTTAGAAGCCAGATTGTTTTCTTAAACCAGAATGGCACACAATGTCAAATTATGAAGCTATTTTCCCCAAAGAAGACCTGATAAGAACCACAGTTGAGGCTTAACACAAAATCATCAAGTCCACTGGCTTACAAATAACACAAGCTCCATGACCTCTAACAAACCAGGCCTAGATATCAGATTCTTAGCAACATAATTTACAAAGCTAGATGGCCAGAAAGCCAACCTGGCCATTACTACAAATATGTCATTGAGACGATGGCCGGAGCAAAACATAGCCACATGTCACAAAGCGCATGGAGGAAAAATAAGAGAAGCCGGATAACTTACTTAAACCTCAGGGATTCTTGACGAACAGGTCATTCCAATAGTTTCCCATACTTGGTATTCTTGAAGCCAAATAGTTACCAAGATTCGAATGACTCAAGACATGTCCTGACAAAAGACACAAGTTAACTTCCAGCAAACAAAAAAAAACTTGAAACAACTTGGGAGAAATAAAGGAGCTTGCTCAATATGGTCACTAGATGAATTAAACAGCTTGCTTAATTTTGAAAGTCGAGCACCTAAGTTATATTATCCACCAAAGGAAAAGGTTTTATGTTAGTGTGCAGCACAAGCCACGGGTACTCATACAGAAACACCTTTCTTGCTAGCTGGTAGAGAAAACACTCACAACCGAGACACAAAACTAGAGTATACACGATAGACATATCATCGAAACTGAAGAAACTCTTTCGATATCAAAGTAAGCCACTGATGTTCTAAATGCAATATACACAATATGTAAGCATTTTATTTCAGTAGCAGTAAAGCTCGACTACATAAATGGCCTGGACAATTCGAAGGCATGTAATTTCAAAAGAAGAAAGATATGTGCCTCAACTCTATGGCACAAGCAAGATCAACATTTGCGTGCACATAGAATTTATCTCTAACAGGTGGGCAGTGAACATGCAGATCAAATATGCGCCAACATGGAATGGAGAACTCAAAACCTTATAATCTAACCATCAAGTAACTAATCACAAAATTAAATAAGGATGTAAATTTATGCGTGCAAGTGACAATGGCAAATAGACATGGATGCAAATCCAGGCCAAAATGCATTAAATAAGGAAAGGAGCGCTGCTCCATGTGTACAGTTCTACACAACCACCACTGATTGATCAGCCACTAGCTCATCAACATTGAGCGAGCATTCAACTTGGCACATGAACATTCAGCCAACAAGGAATATCCAAACTTCAGCATCCAGGCAACATATTTCACAACACACAACAGGCTTATCCATACAAAAAATACCAAATTGACAGTTCATACCATTGCAGCAGAATGGAAACATACTGCCACTACTAAAATCTAAACCAGGGCATCGGCTCGATGGCCTGAGAACAGAGAAACCATGGCCGACTTACATGTCCTGCGCCGCCACCAACAGGTTGTGTGTCTCCTTGTACGCATCCGTCGGCCTCTCCATCCCTCCCGGCCGGTAGAGGTGTCCTGTCGTCGGTGTCCGCTCACCGGCACCGGCACAACCTGAACACAAGTTAACATCGTGTCACTACTCTGCACTGGAATACCATCCAAGCTAGTGGAGCAAAAGTGGGAGTATTAACCAATAAGATAAAGGGTAGACTACAGTATGGGCAGGCCCTAAACACTTTATCTTGATTTTCTCCTCGGACAGCAAATGTGCCTATGATTAGCAATAAACATAACAAGGGGAGTAGGTACAAAGATACTCCATGGGCGAGGAGTGTCTATTGGTATTGCACCTCTAGAAGTCACAATAACATGGAATAAGCTAAAAAATAGAGACCTTCAGAGCAGAGCAGTATTTCCAGATCAAACAATCATGGTCAGTAGAAAAATACTTTTTCAGTGGCCAAAGCAAATTAAAGAGAACTGTAATCTTCAATGCAAGTAAAAAAATTTCGTACTTAACTGTACTAGAAATAAAAGAGAGTTGATGCACAAACGTGCATATGCACATAAGCCAATAAAAAAAGCTGGAAGAGCTATACGGACTTCGCCCCAAGATATTTGCGTCGAATCATGTAAATACAACAACCAACTAATATATGAGCGGGACGACCATGTCAAGGATGGTCCTGCCAAGCATGCTGCCAGGCACGCAGAACATTTTCCATAATGTACACACTTAATTAAAACTAACTAGGAACTCTAGTGAGACACTCATGAGCAGAAAAAATACGTGTGCATCAAAATTTGTCCTCCACCTTTAACACGAAAATCTTTGAATAGACCAGCATCTGAACATAGTCCAAAAATGGAGCGCATCCATCCCCTACACAGGTATGCACAATATTTAGATTGATCTGGTATGTATGGAAAATATACAGGTACGGACCTTCTTACGAACACAACAAGTTTTCATTTTCATCTAGTGCATATCTGCATGCTTTCTCTGCTGCCTATGCACACGCCCAGTTCAACAGGAAAAAGGAAACATTTTTTGCAAGAATAAGATGTAGGAGGAGAGAGCATACCAGCAGCAGTTGTTGGGCAGCTAGAGCTCGAAGACGTGGGCAACATCTTAGTGAGGTGGTCGCCGGAAAAATACCGGTAGCTGCAGGCTGCCGGGTAGGCGACCACCATCTCTTCCTCCCTGCCGCCATTGTTGCGGCGGGGTGAGCTCCTCCCGCCGGCCGCGGCTGTCACCACCCGTCGATCAGGATCCCAAGACTTGAGGGATAATCCTGCAAGATTTAAGAAAGAAGCCCATTAAAAGTTGTGATAATTCCAATCAGACTTAATACAATCATACAAACCGTCAAAGATAAAGTAAAAAATGTCATTTGCCAAATGAAAAACTTGCCAAGATAATACCTACGCACTTGATATATAAAATAGCCCCCGGCAAAATATGCACAAACGAAAGCTAATATTTTTTAGAAAACAGGCACAACTCAGGCCCAGCTTTTTATTACTAAAGAGCACAAGTTTGTGTGCGTTGCAAAGGCTGCTCAAACTATTATAAGAAAGCGCTAACAAAGGTCCCTAAAGGCATGGAGGCAACGATGACTATACAGAAACAGTACAACAAGCACCTAGATCCCAAGCAACTAAAACGAAACAGACACCACGAGGTTTGTAGGAAACGGAAACAAAGTGCACACCGTGAGGACGACAAGTCTACAAACAGGAACCAACTACCTACAATGTGCATCCAATAATATGTCTAGGTACTTGGTCCAGCAGTAGGTGATGAACCAGTAAAATCAGCGACATTAGTTTGTCATCAGACTGCAATATCAGTTTGTGTTTATTATCAGAACTAGATGGTAGACCAAAAAAGTAATATAAGCTCTTATTGTTGTATAGCTACCATCATTTTCATGCTCGATGCACTACCATCAGGAAAACCCAACTGCTATAGCTCATCCTTGGATAACACCACTTCTATCCTTTTAAAAAAAAATCTTTTTGAGAAAAAAAATATCATACAACAGCAGCATATTTATACAGACACAGAGGTAATCACAACCCGCAAACCATAACAAAAGCTACACATAATCCATACGGTCCATTATACTAAACATCACAAAAACAATGAACCGGAACATCACTTATCAGTCCATAATGTAGGTATCAAATTTACGTTTACAGGTATTAGATATTATTTCTACCAACAAAAAACTCTAGTATATCCAAACAAATCTTAATCATACAACCATACCATTGAATCCTAAATTAGTGCATCAACAACACCAAGATAGCTGACTATAATCAATAATTTGCTTTTGAAAAAAAACACATGTGGGAATTGGGGTGTAGCATACACAAATAGACAGATAAAAACATGTGCCCATACCAGCACTAGTGCTATACGCAGCTTCAAACTACAGAAAACATGTGTTGTTTTGGTGTGTGCTCTCTTCTGTCCTGCAGAATATATTGACACTTGCCTCAAGACACAAGCACCGCCCAATTTTACTAGCAAAATTTGTGACGAAATTCTTACTCTGCCCTAACCTATCTCTCGCATTGAGCAAGAACATAATGCACACAAATCACCATCCGCAGCAAACATACATACAAAATCAGCAAGGTTGGAGACAGTGAGATTACCTCACCGCCGTACTTGATGGTGATGCTGTCCATCCTGGACACCTCGTGCTCGAGGATGTCCTGGTCGTCCACGGCGAGCAGCAAGACGCCGGGGCGATTCTACAGGAAAAAGTCTTAATTAAGAACTGAATCCTACAAAATTGATTTGCAACGAAGAGGCCCTTTAAGGCATCAATATACCTCAAAGTAAAGACCCACAATATGCATCTAATAATCTGTCTAGTTACTTGGTCCCGCATTCGTTGATGACCCGGTAAAATCAGCGCCATTCGTTTTTCATCAAACTGCAATATCAGATTGCGTTTCTTGTCAGAACTACAGGTAGCACATAAATAATTTAGGCTCTTATTGAAAGTTTCAAACTGCACTATGCCTCTATCAAGTCATTTATTTTGTCAGACATATACTCATTAGCTAAAATTAGAATACCCTAGTTTTTAATTTTTGCTCCAGATTCATGGTCTACAAAAAACAAGGAACACCCATTGAATATTTCCCTAATTAAGATGAACCCCATGTATACGATGGTATTTACAGTGATGGTGTACCCAAACATATCTACCTTTCAGTTTGGCTAAGCATGGATTCACAGTCAAGAAAAGTAATGAAGACTGCCTCCAAGATTTAGAAGATGAACACCAAACATATGATGGCTTCTACAGTGACTCGTACACGCTGCAATGAAGATTTAAACAGCAATAACTCATAGATCAAGGATGCGTACTCCCATTTTGATTTTGATATGGAGTAGTAGAGTTTGCAGAAGATTTGTTTGCTGGTGGTTGAAAAGACTACCTAATCGAGTTGAGAACCTAGTCACGTTCAAGCCAACAAAATTATGGGTTAAGAATCTTCACAGGTGCTGATGTTTCTGGCAGCTATGTTTCTGCAAATAGTAAAATGCAGGGTCAACTTGTCAAGTCTCCCAATCCTGCATATTTTATTTGAAGCCAAATAACAATCTTGCCTCTGGAATAGAACATTTGGTTGGTTAAACTGGCAAGAGGTTCAGTTCAGAAGGCCTCAAGTAGACATTCAAACATGATATGATCTACAGTTTACATCATCAATTCAATCAACTACCAACGTGTAAAAGAGAAGGTGGATTTATTGCGAGAGAGAAGGCAGGATTCCATTTCTTGATTCAGCAAACTGAGGAGCAACAGTCATATTGGAGCAGGTCGGAAGAAAACAACTTGACCTTTGGATGCCGATGTCGACTGAGCACCTGAACGGCGCCAGCAACGTCGTCGCACTGGGACTTGGGGGCGAGCAGCTTGCAGAACGTGGCCGCCCCACCTGGCCTTGAGAGAGGAGAGTCGTCGCACGGCCGTGTAGACGCCTGTGCTGGCCAGCGGTCCTTCCCGTCTCAGCAAGCTTGACCAGGAGGCTCCGGCAAGCGATGTCCTTGGTGGGTGGCGGTGTCCCTAGAGTCACCCACCCCCACCCTTGCTACACTCCTTCCTTACACAATACAAGAGAACAGTGTGACTAACCTATAAAAATCTCAATCTTTGCCGATTTGATTTGGACTTGGAGCTGAAGGGAAACGGATCAACTTACAGAGTTGGCAAAACTGTCGCTGTGTTCACCAGCCTCCGGCGAGCTGCACACCTCCTCCTCAGGCTGAACCACTCTCCCACATGTGCTCAGATAACGTCTTGTGCAAATCTGAAGAAACAAATCATGCTTATCGTCACACAAGCTACCCACTAGTCGAATGACAAATGCACTTTAATGAAGGAAACTGAGACAGATCATGTAGAATAGAGATGGCAGAGTCATTTCCTATGCATCGCAGAACAAACATATCAAAAATTGACCACATACATTTCCTACGCATCACCCAACAAGTTTTACTGAGTGAAACCAATTCCCATCCACAAATTACTTAACGAGGTGGGAACCGTCCTGGTTAAGTTGAACAGGTTGTTACTTTTGCGGGAGGATGACTAGGCATGGTTTACGTTACCAATGTGGGCATACATATCAATCTGGGCATGGTGTGCATACGTGATGTACATGAAAATGCAGTCCACATAGCAGTGTGCGTCACAAGAAATAGAGCAAGCTGCTGCATATCAATTAAACAAGGATCATAAACACAATAGGAGCAAGCCTGAAGACATAGGCTGGGAGGGAGCATTAGAGTTGCTGGCGATGTTGTACTCCTTCCCTATACAAAACCAGAGGGGCACGGTTGCCTCAAAAACCGAGTCTTGGTTGATTTGGAAATGGACCTGGAGCTAAATGGTGGCGTCGAGGTCGACGCGGTGGGCCTTGAGGGAGGTGCTGTGTCGCTGCGCATCCACAAAGACACCAGTGCCGGCCTGGCGAGCTTGAGCTCCTCGCCGAGGAGGCTCCGGCAAGGGATGTCCTTGGTGGGTGGCGGTGTCCATGGAGTCACCCACCGTTGCTGTACTCCGTCCTTACACAACAACACAAGTGTGACCTCAAAAACTCAATCTTTTGCTGATTTGGATTTGAACTTGGAGCTGCAGGGAAACGGAGCAACTTACAGAGTTGGCCGAATATGGTGGGTCGTCTACAGCCGCCGGTGACGAGCAGCGGCGCAGCTGAGGCCGGGGCCACACCAGCGCATCCTTATCTGCACGAGCAAGATGGAACCCAGTGCCATTGAAGGCCAGCATGAGCTCCGGCAGCGCCTCCCCTGCAACTCGTTCTCCTCGTGCCACGGGACCGGTGCCGGCCGGCGGAGGAGCGTCTGCGGGAGACCAGGTACCTCCTGGAGAAGAGAGTGCCAAGGCCTGGACCGCTTAGGCGCGCCCCTCTGCGGATTTCCGCAATGCTCCTGCGCCTGAGCTAGGGTTTGTGGATGGGCGGCGGTTCGACGTAATGGAATAGGGAGAGGAGGAGGAGGAGTATCTGGTGCGGCGGCGGCGTACTGGACGGAGTTGGCCGAATTGACCGGCGCCGGCGTGCTAGGAGGTGCCGGAGAGGAAAGGGACGGGGAGATTGCGTGAGGAGATCGAGAAGGGAGAAAGGCGATTGATTGATGGATGGAGATTGCGTGAGACAGCTCCGTCGACCGGCCCATGGCGGCTGGAGGCGAGCCGGAGCAAATCATGGCAAAGAAAGGGGATCAATCGATTGATTTGGGGAGGGGAGACGCAGCGAAAGCCTTGGGTGTGAGAGTGATTAACGGGCCGGCGGTGATCAATGTCTCCATTGGTTGCTGTTTCGTCTTCCCGAAATCTCCGGAGTACTACTACACAAATTATGCGTGAGGTTGTAAATGGGGTTTGACGGCCAATTTTGTTGAGCCTCGGTACATGCCAAGTAGCGGTGTAAACGGATAGGATATTTTCCGTATCGAATTCGTCGCCGAATCTGTTTTAAAGAATCCATATCCGGTTCCGAAGAATTTGCCGGATAAGGATATCCGAGTCCGAACTGAACACCCGGATACGGTATAGGATATGGTATGTAAAATAGCATCCGAATATGAATTATCCGAATATTAATTAGGATTATCCGATGATTATAATCCGAATAATCCGATTTTCTACCGAAATGTCTAAACTAATAGAGCACAATTTGTAGTTAGTGAGTTGTGAAGTTCATTTGTGGAGCACAATTTGTAGTAAGTTCTATTTGTCTAAACTAATAGAGTACAACTTTGTTAGATTATTACGTTGTTGAGCTATTGTTTTTGGTTATGTGAGTTGATGATGTACATTGCGCATACCGATCCGAATAATTTTCTTTCCGTCCCGAATCCGCTCCGTTTCCGTTCCGAATCCGTGATTATATCTATCCGCCCCCGAATCCGCAACCCTTCATTATCCGATCCGATCCGAATCCGAGAAAAAAATATGATAAAGGATATGGTAGACGCAAAATCCGATCCGATCCGATCCGTTTACACCCCTAATGCCAAGGGCCGGCGGTGTTTAATGGGAAAAAGTCCAAAATGAACCCTGAACTCGTATACGTTGGCGCTTTTAAACCCTGAACTTGCAATCCCTGAAATTGACACATTAAACTTAGCAATCCCGGTCTATTTTGAACCCTGGACCTGTTTGGCACACTGGGAATACCATAATCCCGGCCGGGATTACAGACTACTCTCACTTACATGTGGACCCCATTTGTAAGATGCTTCTTCTTTCATCTCTCCCCTTTGTTCTGTCTTTCCCAATCCCGGCCACCGCCGCCGTCGTCGATTGCACCGCCTCCGCCACTGTCCGTCCCCGGTGACTACCGCCGTGCCCCGGTCTCCCTCTAATGTCGCAACTTCGCCGTGCTCGGCCCCCTCTTTCTCGCCTACGAGCTCGTCCCGGGCGGCACCTATGCCCGCACCGGGGGAGTTCCCGCCGCCGCCCTCCCTAGCTCCGGTCGTCGTGGGTGTGTTGTCGCCGCCGTCTGTTTCCTGCTTGGGCCGACCTCCCTAGCTCCGACCGTCGTGGGTGCGTCGCCCCGCTCTTGGCCCTGTCGGCCGCCAGCTCGCCACCCCCGTCCGGACGGTCCAACTCGACCATCGGCGCCGCCGCGCCATGGTCGTGCCCTTGCACGCCCGCCCGCTCTCTGTGGCAGCAGCTCCTGGCAGCGGCGGCGGCCCCACACCGGAGTTCGCGCGCTGGCCGGAGCTCGCCCGGGCTCGCGCCATTGGATCTCGCCACAGGAGACACCTCCTGCTCGCACGTCGTGGCGACCGTCGAGGCCGAGGTCGCAGACGGCGGACATACAACCATCTCGAGCGTGGCGGCGTCGGTGGCGCCCTCGGCGGGCGGAGCCGGAGCTGGAGGCCATTCGGAGATGCTGGTACCGGCACCTGACATGTGGACCAAGTAAGTCAGTGAGGGTACTGATTTGGTATTTTTTTTAAAAAATTTGTTTTGTGTATAACAGGTCCAGGGTTCAAAATAGACCGGGATTGCTAAGTTTAGTGTGTCAATTTCGGGGATTGTAAGTTCAGGGTTCAAAAGTGCCAGCGTCTACGAGTTCAGGGTTCATTTTGGACTTTTTCCGTGTTTAATGCGAGCAAATGGTTGGTTGCTGCTTCGTCTCCCGAAAATAATTAAGTACACAAATTATGGAGGCTTAAATGAGATTTTTAAGCCGGTTCATTGGCTGAAACAATTTGCCTTTTTCATCCGCAAAAAATTGAGCAAGTTTGGCTTTCATCCATTTTAATATTATTTCCTTAACTTTTTTTCTAGGTTGACCGTCGCTCCCTTTGGACATCTATCTAGGCCCTTATGTTTCTTTTTGACAACAATAGACATGCCCCCACCCTATCCCTAACTTTTCTTCCTTGACTCTGTGACCGATATGGGACCATAGACATCCATCTAGGTCAGGATCATTTGTCTCACACGATGCAGAAGTTTTCGAGAAGTCCATGGGGATTTCCATGCAGTGATCCTATAGAAGTAGTCAAACAAGCATTCGGAATGGAGCTCCGAGGCGGAGAGTGGATAGCAGCGTGAAGTGTTGCCGAACACGTAGCTAAGCAGCTAGGCATTTAAAAAATCAAGATGGAGTGGATTGATGCACAAGTAAACAGAGCAAGTTGCTAAGTTTTTTTTAGATATAAAGGGCCCGCCCCGGTTCCATTTCATAGAAAAGAAACCACCAAGTCTTACAACAGCATTCCCGAGAACGATTAAGCATCGCCCCAGAAACTAGAAAGGAAAATTACATCGAGATGATTCTCTGAAGCTAGTGCTCAGAGAACATCAACCTAACGAGGGAGGACACAGAGAGCTTGCAGCACTGACGAGGAGGGATCGTCGGCATCGTACGGAGGAGCTCCGCACCAACACCCACGGCCACGCCAAGTCCCTAGAGGGAGCTTTGCCACCAGCTCCGGCAGCCCACGCACGCCCCAGATGGACGACACCGAGCACTGCTACCGGGGGTACGCCCCAGCACCAACCTTGGTCGCCGTCATGGGACTCCACAAGCAAACCGGACAGTACCTCCAAGGAGGGGACGACGACAGAACGCCGCTACTGTCACACTAGCAAGCTAGAGTTAGGGTTTCCCCCGATGCTCGGGAGAGGGCATGCCGGAGAGAGCCTAGCCCAAGATCCGACGACCACCGAAGATGGCCGGGATTTGGTCACCGCTCCTCGCCGCCGGTCCGCCCGGACCACCACGCCACCGACGCGCCGCCGCGGAGCAGCCACGCCGACCTCCAGCCGGTCGGCCACCTCCGGCGAAGGAGGAGACCACCATCACCACGCCCAGGGCAGAGCCCCCGGCTTCCTCGTGTTGCTTGCCCAGCCCAGAGGACGAGACGTGCTGGCGCCGATGTAGAAGCAGTCGGAGGGCTCGGCCCGCCCAAGCCCATCTGGGCCCAGAGCGGGCGCCGCCGCCACCACTGCCCTCCCGCCCGGCCGCCGTCATCACGCCATCCCTGGCCGCCGCTGGCCCGCGCCACCGCCAGAGAATCGGCCGGATTGGACCGCCGCCGCCCCGACCCGACCTCCGGCCGAGGATGGAACGCCGCCGCCGCCGCCGCGCCACACGGGCTTTGCCCTACGACGCCTATGGCGGCGGCTGCGGGGGGGGGGGGGGGGGGGGGGTCGAGATGGGGGAGGGCGGAGGCGGCCGGTCGGGGGCTCCCTGGTGCGGCGCGGCGGCGTCGCACGAGGGAGAGGTCGGGGAAGGGAGAGAGAGGTCGGGGGTGGAGAGCAAGAAACTTGCGCTCAGTCAGTTTAGCAAGTTGCTAAGTTGGCACGCGTGGATGAGAAAACGTGCAATACTTAAATATAAGTTTCTTATCTCATGCTAAGAAGTAGCTAATGCCTACTATCACATGTGTCATTCACTGATAATTTTTTCTAGTGCATTTGTCGTATTGGAGTCCCGCCCAGATTCTCGCACATGTGGGTCGACGAGCTTCCTCTGCATTGGGCTTCACCTCTTTTGTATGCCCCTCCCCCACTTAATAATCGTCTTGTATATTCTTGCATGACATCAGAAACAATAAATTTACCGGCGACTGCACCATGGACATAAGCAACAATCATAGTACAAGTCAGTTTGCGACAACGCCGCTGAAGGCGAGGATGAATCTTCATTAAAATTTGAAAGAATCTTCACTCCAACTTTGTTATCCTCCCATATAAACAAAAATCCTAGCAGAAAATAGTAGAAGAATTTGACATGGTTCAAAGTTCAACATGGGTTTCTTAAGAGAAAGTAAAATACATAAACTTGGTCACACTAGAGATAAAGTGATTCATGAGGAACTAGATCCCAGACACAAAAAATCCAAGCAAAACAGTCAAGGAGAAAGAAGAACAAGTGGTGGATATGGATCCAGACCCTCCATGCTTATATCTAGGACGAGTTCGTTTCGACGGTGCCCATGAATTGTGTAGCCATGGGGTTGTCGGTGAGATCGAGCTCATGGAGCTAGATAGAGTATTCAGTTACACACCCCCACCATGTTCCGCCGCCATTGACCGCTAGAAAGTGCATAGAATTTGAGATATATCATTGTCAAATGTGATTATTTTATGACAACAGGTCGATGTACTTGTTTATTTTCTGAACTATTCGTCGAGATACTTGTTCATATCATCATAATAAAATAAATTTAAAAGAAATAAAATATAATAGAGCTATATATAGAAGAACAGAATAAACTCTTCGCCTTCATCATCTTAATCACCTCCAAGCAATCATAAGACACGGCCAGTTTTGATACTTTGACGTGTTTTAGTAGAGTTAGCACCTCCGCACATGCCCGCCAAGAGAAAATTCATTCTCAATCCTACAAACAACACTAATAGTTTTATGGTATTCATTAGCACTGTTTATACCAATCCAAGAGGAGGATGTCGACAAGTGGATTGTGTCTTTGAGGTAGAGGGGTTAGCTCCCCTGAGGTGCATTTGCCTTCTCATGCATGCACACGACATGCATGTGAGCAGAATTTTGGAATGGTTAGGAGAAAACATGAATTAGCACGAGAGGAGATGGATCAACATGTGTAAATCATACATGGAAGCATCCGCAATTACCTCCAGCCTGACAAGTTGACAAATCCAGACATCCATCGAGCCTGGAATATTGAAATTGGTGCACATAGAAGCTGCCCGTTTCCCTCCCTTTTATTTTTGGAAGACCCCGCCATCTAGTGTTGTAGCTGGCATTGAGCACACTGTTCTACGACTTCTTGGACCGATATCTTGAGAGCCGCCACGACGCCACCCACATCATATTGTTCGACATCGTTTGTTGAGACGTTGTCATCCATCCCCCTTTTCTTCCACACAAGCCCATGTAGGGAAGTTCGAGTGAGCGACTGATGAGGATATACGGTATACACGAGTGAGAGAAGTTCGGATGACCTAGAGAGGTTTATGCGGCACAAGATGACCATCCTGGTGTTGGTGGTTCATTTGGTTCCCCTTTTTTCTTGGTCTTTAATTAATCTGCTTCACTAGTCACAAATTATTATTATTTTGATTTTTAAAGGAAGGCTGCCAAAAATCAGTATATTCGCGTTTTCTCTATGATTTGGGCTGCTATACCATATTGTTTTGATGTTGATTGGTGGGCAAGGAGGTTGTCATCAGGTTACTAGTTTTTTACTACGTGCATGAACTTTGGCAAATCCATGCAGCCAAGATACGGTGTGCATCTCTCGAGTCTGAGTTTTTGTTTCTGGATTTTTTTAAGCTTCAAAATATGATTTTTGATTTTTTTGAAAGATATAGGCCAGGCTATGTGGAGGGTAGCTAGGGTTCCAAATGCACTTTCCGGCCGAGCCAGTACCTAATTTTCTTGTACGTGCATGAACTTCCGTGTATATCCATGCAGCTAAAATATGGTGTCTGTACATCACGAGTTTTAGTTGTGGTGCACGCAAAAAGCAAGCAAAACGGATCAAGACGAGGCGTGCACGGACTCGATCGTTAACAACTTGTACACGTTAGACTAGCAAAAGTATACATTTGCATGCATGCATGGCATCCAAACAGTTACTAATTCATTCGGTCCGAATCTCAAAAAAAAAAGGAGAGCGGGGGATTGCCTCGCAGAAAAGCTGGAGGTTCTGGCCGGGGGGAGATCGAGGTTCCGCTTCCGGCCGGCGGGAACACCTGCCGGAGTTCCTCGCGGTGGATCGCGTCCAGCGCACGAAGAACTGGGGTAGTCTGTAACGATTACATTTTTGGGAAGGGTCTTATTGTAAAATTGATTTGTTCACAAAAATTTTCCCCTCGCGACAAGTAATTCTGAACGGAGGGAGTACGTGCATGTGGATCATCGCGATTCGCGTCATACACGCACGCCAAGCATGCATGCAGGAGCCCCACGTGAGCCCTACGTTTCCTTCCTTAATTTCATGGGATTGGCCTAGCTACGTGCATGTCTCTTCTACCTTTGCATGAACTACTAGCTAGCTAGTACCAAAAACGGCGTGTCAAATGTACTACTAGCATGAACTACTAGCTAGCTAGCTATATGCATCATTTTGAGTTGATATTTTACACGTACTATTTAGTTGTCTACGTCCATGTTTTTATGCATGCATGTCATTTTAGAATTTGTTGAAGTTTGGGAAAAAGATTTTCGAATTTTGAAGAATATAGCTAGGGATATGTGGAGCTGGCCGGGGTTCCAAATGCACTATATATCCGGCGGAGCCACTAGCTAATAATTTACTTTTACGTGCATGCATGAACTCTCGTCGTGTATCCATGCATGCATGCATGCAGCCAAGATATATAAAAGGGCCGGGTGCCAAGATATATAAAAGGGCCGGCCTCCGTTTGCATTTCTCGTAAAAGGGCCGCATGCAGGCGCGCGTGTTTTTGGTCGCACCCCGTGCGCGCGCGTGCGACGTCAGCGAAAGAAAGAAGAGAACAGAAGAGGCGGGATTTTGGGCCTGGCTATTTAATTTGCGCGAGACGGTCCATTCGATCGAGTCTGGCCTGCAGTACTGGGATGGGCACGGCGCGAGAAAAAAAAAAAGGAGAGCGGGGATTTGGGTTGCCTCGCGGTCGCCTAGTACGTGACAGACAGAGCTAGATCGATCCAACCCCGCCCCGCATTACTAATTCATTCGGTCCACCGATCGAGTCGCATTAATTCGGTCGCCACCGGCGACGTACCTAGTAGTAGTACTGTTGCTTATGTAGGCTTCGATCCTTTTCGCGGCAGCAAATGTGACGGTCGTCGTGGCAGGGAGCTGCCGACGACCAGCCACTACGGGAGAGCTTACCTGTGCCGACGGCCAAACCCTATGCCGACGGTTTTTTGTCGGGGCCGTCGGCACAGGGTCCGACGAGGCCGTCCCGACGCCCTGGCCGTCGGCATAGGTAAAGCCGTCGGCATAGATTTGACGCAAGGCTGTGCCGCACAGCTATGTTTTTTTTTCCTATTTTTCATCTAATATGGAAAAAAAAATCAAATTTTTTTTTGGAAAAAATAATTTTAGAAACCTGTGCCGACGGCAAAACCGTCGGCAGAGCCAAAAATAAAAATAAAATATTTTTTAAATAAAAATTTTGGAAAAAATATTTTTGGAAACCTATGCTGACGGTTTTACCGTCGGCACAGCTATATATTTTTTCCTTTTTTTTATCTAATATGGAAAAATTCATATCTTTAAATCCGTAAATCGAAATTTAACAAATAAAATGTCTAAATTGATTAGAAAAATGAAAGGAATCCAAATATAACATCCATATCATCTTTTTCATCATGTATATGACTTTTTGCAACATGTTTTTGGTACTTGCTTAATAAAAAAGTCATTTTTGACACTTAAAAAATGAAAAATGATATTTATAATAATATTTAAAAAAAAATTGGCAACAATGTTTTCCATACAAAGACACAGCTATGTCTCAAATATGGGCACATTATCACAAACTATGGCACGGGGATGATCATAACTTGGTCATTTGACTCGAAACTTATACATGTTTATAGATGATTGATCTTTTTGTGAATAAGTTTTTTGTAAACTTTGTCAAAACTCAAGTTTATCATTTATCCTAGCAACTAGTACACATAAAGGTACTCCATGCCAAAGGATTTCATTTTTTGACTATTTTTTCACTTTCTTTTATTTTGTTGAAAAAACGGTCAAAATGACCACCGTGCCTATTCATTAAAAGGGGTTGCATTTTTCAAAACTATCAACCATTTTTCAAAACGGTCAAGATTTTATTTGTTTCTTTTGCTTATTTACTTCTGATCATTTACTTTATGCATCTAAAAACTAAAAAGAACAAAAATATTTTCGTTTTCTTGAATCCAACGTAAAAACGCAGGTGCAGGAATTGCTGAAATCTGCTCACTGTTTTATTTTTCATTTTTTTCTGTAACTCCGAATGAGCTGAAATTTTAACCACTACTGCAACTTTGCATAACCTACACACCCGTAAAATATGAGATTATTCTGAGGTGTCTAGGTAGGGTAAAAACAGTACTGTATGCATGCCAAAGGATATCATTTTTTCACATAAAATTCAATTACTTTCGGAAAATAGGCATAAAGTCATTTTTCTAAAATATGTTGCAAAAAGTTATATACATGATGAAAAAGATGATATGGATGTCATATTTGGATTCCTCTCATTTTTCTAATCAATTTAGACATTTTATTTGTTAAATTTTGATTTACGGATTTAAAGATATAAATTATTCCATATTAAATGTAAAAAGGAGAATATGGTTGAAAATATGATTTAAAGATATGAGTTATTCAAATATTATTATTACATAATCATTGTTATTTATTCAACTAAATTTTCAAAATTTAAACAATAAAAAGTGTAACATCATGACTCAGGGGTTAATATGGTTGATAAGATACTAATATCAGTAAGTTCTAACATCTCATCTAGAAGCTAATTTGGAAGGAACTCAAAAGTTAAGCGTGCTTGAGCTGGAGCAATTTGAGAATGGGTGACCGAACGGGAAGTTTGACCGGGGTAAGTACTTTGACCTTAGATTGTGTGTAATATGTAATTAGAGATAATGTGTGTGGCTAATTGGGAAATTTCGAAAAAAAAAAACCAAAATTCGAAATTTCAGTGTACAATAAAAAATAAATAAATAAATATTAAAAAATTAATTTTGGAAACCTATGCCGACGGTTTTCCCGTCGGCACAGCCTACAAAATAAAAAAAATTAATTTTTTTAAAAAATAAAAAATTTGGAATTTTTTTTAAAAAACATATGCCGACGGATCTGTGCCGACGGTGAAAACCGTCGGCACAGCCTATGCCGACGGTTCGACCTATGCCGACGGTTTTCTAGGCTGTGCCTACGGGCACCTACGCCGACGACCCCTGTGCCGACGGTCACCGTCGGCATAGGGCTGTGCCGACGGGGAAGGTATCTGTGCCGACGGTAAATCACCGTCGGCACAGGTAAGCTCTCCCATAGTGAGCTCGCCGAATGCTTTTGTGGTCGTAAGTAAGGATAGCTCCGACGCCACCGGCGAGTTTGACTGCCTCTCCTTGTGCCACATTCAAGCCTTCAAGGTCGCACAAAACAATTTTCCCGGCGACCAGGCTGGGCTTCAGCTTCCCGGCTTCACAGACCTTCGAGCCCATGGACCGACCGTACACGAGCGGTATCTGCGCTGCGCCAAGCGGCGGCCCAACGTAGAGCGAAGCGCCTGAAAATGTATCGCCGTTGCCGAGCACGACGTCCGCCGGGAAGCGGCGGTTGATGGTGGACGCGCCGACGGTCAAGAACCACGGCGCGATGTTGTTGGCGGTTGAATCGACAGGGCCAGCATTCCCCGTGGCGGCAACGACAACGATGCCCTTGCGGACGGCGTTGAAGGCGCCCACGGCGGTGGTGTCCATGTGAAACGGCTGCGCCCAGCCACCGGAGCCGAACGAAGCGGAGATGACGTCCACCCCGTCCGCGATGGCCTCGTCAAACGCCGCGAGGATGTCGGAGGTCGCGCACCCGTATTTCCAGCACACTTTGTAGGAGGCAGCGCGCGCGCCCGGGGCCATGCCGACTGCGTTCCCTCTTGCGTAGTTGTAGAAAGACGCGTCCGGGATGGCGGAGCCGGCGGCGGTGGAGGCCGTGTGCGTGCCATGGCCGAGGGTGTCGAGCGGCGACCTGGACTCCTCCGTCTCATTGATCCGGCCTCCAAGATCGACCTCATACCCCGCGTAGTAGGCCTTGGCGCCGACCAGCTTGCCGTTGCAGTAAGCGGATGCGTTCCACGACGGAGCCGAGACGCAGCCACCACGGAACTTGCTGGGTGGCGGCGGCAGCGTTGAGTCCGCAGCGAATGCCGCGCGGTCCATAGGGTACACGCCAGTGTCAAGGACGCCGATGACGACATCCGCGGCGCCGTTGGACGTCGGCAGCAAGCCCGACGACGCCGACAGGCCGAGGAAGGATGGCGTGAGCGTGGTGTGCAGCTGCTTCATCTCGTCTGGCACAACGGCAAGCACAGAGCGCTGGGCCGCGAGGTGTGCGGCCTGGCGCCCCGTGAGACGCGCGGCGAAGCCCGTCGCGGCGTGGGAGTAGGAGTAGAGCACCCGGGGTGTCGGTAGGGACATGTCCACTGGGATGTGGTCATGCAGGAAGGAGGCGTACGCCTGAGCAGCGAGCCGGCCGCCATGGCGCGGCAGTGGCGGCGCGTGCGGATGAGCGACGTGCACGATTTAGGCGGCGGACACCTCACTATTTTCCTTCCCGGCGGCCGCGGCGACGGAGGCGAGCAGGACGCACAGAATCGCTAGTGGTCCGACTCTGACCATCATCATTGTTGCACTGTGAGAAATATGGATCCGGCGGCAGTGCAGTGCAGCGCATTGCAGTGCGGCGATCGGAGGCGCGAACAAATAGGAGCCAGGGTTGGCTGGATGAGTAAAGGCGTTAATTTCAGTAGGGTGAGTGTGACCATCATCGTGGAGCCGACGATCATGTGCGATGTTCACCGATAACCAAATCAAGCCAAGAATCTGTTGCTGCTTAATTGTGAGTTATCCGCAACAGGCAATTCAATCATGTAGCCCCGATTCCAACTACTACGGAATTATATCACGCTTGGAACACTTCAATGCTAATGAAACCTGGATCGTTTTGTTGGATCTGTATTGTGTACTCCGCCTATTTGGCACACACACTTTGATCCAAATTTAATACTTGGTCCCAATTTTATATTTGATCCCTTATAGTACTTTAATATTTGATCCCAATTTGGCACACACACTTTGATCCAAATTCTCTTATGTCGACCATGAGAGAAATATATCTGATCCCAATTTGGCACACACACTTTGATCCAAATTGTATTATGTCGATCATGAGAGAAATATATCTGATCCCAATTTGGCACACACACTTAAGAATCTGCTGCTTAATTGTGAGTACTCTCTTAATCTCATAATGCAAAAATGTTATTACAACGAAGCATTAAGGTTGTAATAACGTCTTACATTATGTGACAAATCACAAATGGAATACTACAGTAAATTACATTCTGGTTGTATTGTCATTTGTGAGGAGGGCTATGTGGAAACTCATGTTTCTTTTCTTGCACGATTTTAAGGTACTTGCATGGCGTCAATATCCAGTGTCCTTAGAAGCATAAGAATGTTTTCCAACTGAAGCAGAAAGGTTGACAAATTATTAAACACTCTCCCTAGCATCTACTCCCTTCGTATCAAAATATAAGATATTTTAGCCTTTTTTGGACTGCATGTATCTAGACTCGTTTTAGTGCAAGATGCATCTTACACTAAAACAAGTCTAGATACGTGCAGTACACAAAAAAGCTAAAACATTTTATATTCTGATATGGGGTAGTAGGCCTTTGTAATCGTTAGAAGCGTGATCATGTCAGCTGCAAAAATCTTTTAATATTGTCTTGACTGGGTGTTAAACTTGACACCTCTTAACTCTTATGCCATATTGAATTCATGTTCCACCCAGTTCATCCAAAATGTCAAACTGATAGAGAGACGGGAATATTTTAACATTTAGCGAGGAAGGATTCAATATGCCACGAAAGGTTGGGAACCTCTAGTTTAAATACTAAATACCCAGTATAGTTACTACATGCTTATCCCCCAAAAGGTCATGGATATTGATTCACGGATAAAACCAAAAGCCCACAAATTATGTAAGGCTATATGCCCACTTAGCTTGGTTTGTATCTTATGATTTTATAAAACCAGCCTTTATCGGAAATAATACATCCAATCAGCTGAGTTTGTAATTGATCCAAATGACCTCCTCGTTTTGAACAAAGAAGGAAAATGCTTAGTATGATTTTTTTATTCACGGGATTCTAAAAAACCAGTAACAAGAAAATATAAGATTAAAGTGCCATCTCCTCTTTAATCTAACAATAAGATCACATAAATTTGGATGAAAGTGTGTGTGCTAAATTGGGATAAAAAATATTTCTCTCATGATCAACATAATACAACTAGAACATATACCCCACACGTTGCAACGGGTATTTCTATATTGTGTAAACAAAATCGTATAATGAAACATTATGTTGTCTAAAAAATATGTAAAATTTAGTTGATCATAGTCGAGATACAAAATTTAATAAACATGGGATGAATGTGTATTATAAATTAATAATGTGAACACCGATGGTTCAAGAAATGAATGATGTGTACAATGCATGTAGTGATTAATAAATATTAGTGGGAATGAGATGAACAATTGATTGGTTAAGAGAAAAGGATGATTGGATAGCTTACATGTTGAGATAGAAAATCATTAATACACTTCGTAGAGTTTTGCTTTATAAAAAGTATAGATTTGGTATCTTTTTGTTTTAATATTTATTTAATTTAACTAAGTGTCCTTCTACCGTCTCATTGGGAGAAAAAATTCAGAGCAACCACGACTTGTGGCGAAAGAACATTCGGACGGTGGAAGAGTGTTGTCGATCTGACACTCTAGCCATTGCATCATTACGAAACCAAAAAACCTTGTCCACGCATGTCACTCCTCACAGGCAGTATCAGGGAAACCCCCACCCTGTAATCAAGCCCGTCGAAAAAAACAATTATAGGAGATAAACACTTGATTTTAAATAGGTTAGGGGTTAATTTTTATGGAAAAAAAGGGTTAGGAAAAAGAACTCAAAAAATTCATCACCCCCTACCTAAGTACAGTACTCCCTCCGATCCGTTAAAAGTGTTGTGGAAACTCAACATACCACAGACAAATCGGTAAGTACACCAGCGACACATGGATCAGAGGGATTAGTTCATATCGTGCACAAGTAAAAAAAGTTCATATCCTGCAATGGGCTTGGAGAAAATCACAAAAGGGAAACATGGGCTTTCTCACCTAGTGGTAGGTAGGACAGGCGAAATGGGCTGGCCCTTGAACCCACGGCGTGCGGCGAGAAGAGCGGCCGCGTCGCCTCCCGACACGGGCGCGGTTGGGAGTTAAGCCACCACCTCGCCGTCCTCCTCCCCGCCCACCGCCACCTCGCCCCTTCCCCGGCGCAGGCGATGATACTCCGGCTGCGCGGCGGCCTCTCCGCCCGATCCGCCTCCCTCCTCGCCGCCGTCGCCCGCGATGCGCGTCCCACGCGCCCGCTGCCCCTCGCCGTGCTCCCCCTCCTCCGTCGCCTCCACGACGCCGCGGGCGCCTCCGATCACGGCCCCAAACCAGGTACATCCTCGCGATCTCCCCCTCCCTCTCCCTATGAAGTGGTTGTGCGGTATCATGTTCTTAGTTCAGAGCTCTGCGATCATTCTATCGTTTTAATTCCACCGCCGCTCCCCAACGTTCAGAGCGAACAAATTTCCGTCCAATTCCGGGAAAAATTAATGCATACGTCTGCCTGTGTGTATTATCTGCGTTTCTGATGCCTGTACTTTTTTTACCACAATCGCTCTTCGTTATAGTTTCTGATACTGCTGTGTTCTGTGTCTGAAGGCGGTCCTCTGACGTTGTACAGGGACCTGGTGAGCAATGGGAGGCTCCGGCACGACGAGTACCAGGAGAACGTGGCGTACGAGCTGGACACCCTGCTCCGACGGCTCGAGCGGTACGAGATGGAGATGGAGGACTACCATGTGAGTTGCCAATCGCTTCGTGCTGCTCACCGAGCAGTGCTTTAGTAAGCGCCTTATGTGTTTGTTCAGGGATATTGTTTGCTTTCGTCGCCCTCTGAGTGAGCGAGTGCCTTTGTGCAAAGTGCAGGCGAAGCTGTCTATGTGGGACAGTTCCAGGGAGAAGGAACGGCGGAGGCTCCTGCTCGAGGAAGCTGAGGATAAGCAGCATGAGGGGGTGTGGATCGATGAGAAGAGGGGGTTTCTCGATAAGTTGATTTCGCGGTAATACTTTGTCTCTTGCGTGTCGGACGTGATATCAGGAGTTATGTGCTTTCACTAGGCAGTGACGCTGTCACTCTAAATCCTCTTCCAATGATTGAAAATTTGCTTACTGATATCTTGGAGTCAGGCATTAGTGCAAATAGATGAAGCCCTCGTACCCTTGACTACTGTCTCCTTTAAAGAACAGGCAAACTTTAAAATGGTAGTTCTGCAATGCATACTCTGTTGCAATTTCTTACTGTTAGATATTAGATCAAATATTTTTTACATGTTCCAAGAAGAATGTCACTAAGCAGATCAGCAACCTATAAAGTCTGTTTAAAACTGACGTGTTTCACTGCATTGAATGTCGCGTTTGACTTATCTTTTGCTGATTAAACCAGTAAAAGAAGAGGAACAATAGAAGCTGGAGTTGGAAGATGGGTTTCATATTTGAACCGAGAGAGAAAACTAGATACGTTGGTTGGCCAGAAACCTGTGGCTCCTGTTGCTCCAAAAGGATTGTACCTTTACGGGAATGTTGGAAGTGGTAAGCTAATCAATAACTTCAGCTGGCCTACATGCTTAGAGTTAGGGGTTTGTAGTCGGGTTTCTCCCATATATTCATTAATAGATTAACAGTACATGGAAAATAAATCATTATCATCATAAACAGCTCGTGAATATTTTGAAAAGAACATTATTAATGACCCAAGCAAAAAATTTGATTACTACTATATGTAACACAGGGAAGACAATGTTGATGGACATGTTCTATGGGGCCACCGAAGGTGTCATCAAACACAGGAGAAGGTTTCACTTTCATGAGGTAAATCATGTAGAGATGACTTGGAAAGCTGACAAAACAGAGTGTATATGTGGCTTGGCAAGAGTTCTGTGAATCAACTTGGTGATTATCATGTTTCATTTTGGATCCCACTGTCTAGGATTTGTTTAAACTTGAATTACTCTATTTCGCGCAGGCTATGCTTGAAATAAATGATCATATGCATGATGTGTGGAAGAGACGTGATGATGACAAGTCTATTGACTCACCTACTTTTAGTTGGATATCAGGCCTCCCTTTCGATTCCAAAATAAAGGAGTGGCTGATCGGGGAAGAAAAATACAAACAAGATAAACATCAAAAGCATATCCTTTTAGCTGTTGCTGATAAGTTCCTTGTTGATAGACAAGCATATAAATGTGGTGCAAGCATTCTATGCTTTGACGAAATACAGGTACCTGAATTTCACACTTTAAAATGCACTTTTCCCACTTCTTAAAGAAAAGTGCCATTGCTGACGTCACACTTAGCATCATACTTATCCGATTACTGATGTGCTTTAGCAATTGTTGCGATTACATAGTAGATAGTTTTGTAGGAAGAATTTGTCAAATTAATTTCCCTTTATTTATGTCACATCTTCAATAGTTCTTACAGTTGACAGTACATATGTTGCAAAGCATGCTTTCTATTCAAGTTTTTTAATGACTGATAGGCAATCTTGCTGAATTTTAATGGACACTTGTGCCTAGATGACTTAGCATAATCCTAACTTCAACTTCTTAGAAAGCTTTCATGAGGTATATACATCTTATAAACTTTTACATCCAATTTCAGTATTGTGTTTCAAGCATTTGTAAATAAACCAAAAACTTTGACGAAAACCTATTGGTACTTTACTCTGTCTACCATATTAGCCTGCACTTAGAATAAAATATTTAGTTGTCACTGTAACTTCCGTAAAGTATGTAGCCTCTAGATTTTAAATTTACTAATAAACTCCATATGTGCAGACAATTGATGTATTTGCTGTCGTGGCCCTATCTGGTATTCTGAACAGACTCTTAAGCACAGGAACTGTACTTGTTGCTACCAGTAATAAGGCACCAGAAGATCTGAATCAGGTATGTAATTTAGTGTTTATTATTATTATTTGCGTAATACAGTAAACACTTTATCTTCTGAAAGGCATAAACACATCTGCTGAAAATGTTCCTTTGAACTACAGTACCTCGAACTTTTGTTCCTACAAACAGGGACGACTTTGCACCATTCTAAGACAGGACGTCAAATAAGATAAAATGGTAAATATTACTAGGTTGTTATCATGTTATAAACGAGTAACAATGTGGAAAATATGTAGAGTTAAACTAGAGTTCATCTTTATTTTTCCTAATTCTGGATATAGAATTGGCTAAAGATAATGTGGTCTTTTGAAATTTATTTCTGAAACACATGCATGAATTGGTACTTGAATGAAAAAATAGTTACCTTCAAGTTAAAATAATTCTATATTTTGTTTTAACCTTTTCACTCTTTTCTGTTTGTTTTGTAGGATGGGATGCAACGAGAAATCTTCCTTGAGTTCTTATCTAAGTTGGACGAGACCTGTAATAAGATTCTTGCTGGAACTGAAACAGATTATCGTCGCCTTATTCCAACTGATGGCTCAACTCAGGTTGACTTGTAATCTTACTATTCGAGATAGGGAATTTAGGAAACTTGGTCCTAAGACCTGCATAAAACTTCTGCTTTACATGTTCTGGAGATAAACATACTGCATACTTGCAGATAGAAGGTTGAAATTAAGTAGTTCCTAAGGTATTGTGATCTTTTGTATGTCTATGCTTAGATTGTCTAGAATTCAGTGACTTGATTGACAAGTTCAGGTGATTAGATCACATAATTTGAACAACTTAATTTATTTTACAAAATCATCTAGTGGGCACTCTCTTGAAATCGTCTGTCTTGTCCACAGTATAAATGGACTTAATACCACTGTCATTGTCTGGGCTTTGTCTTCTAGCTAGTCAGGGTAGTTTGTAAACAAGGAAACATTAACTCCCTTTCATACCCTGAGGTTAATAAATTACAGTGCCTGTAAAAATATATTTATCTTTGGTGATGCTCAATTTTTAGTTATCATGCTGGTATTAAGGAAGACATTCAAGGATATATCTCTATGTCTCAAATCAGGTATATCTATATGATACATTCTCTGATCCCTAATTCCCAGTTCGAACTCCAATATGGAACCAATAAGGTTTAACCTATTATGAATACACTGCAGGTTTACTCTCATTTTGTTCGCAAAATTGATATTGGTTCTGCTTGTATATATTTCCTTATTTTTAGATGTCACTTGTATTACTCAGTATTTTTTTCATGTAACTTGTTGTTTTGCAAAATTGTCTGCAGATTCACTATTTTTGGCCTATAACATCTGAAACAAGGAATATGTATGAGGCTATGTGGCATGACATAACTAACCAGACAGGAGGAAACATTAGTGCAGTTACAATTCCTGTAATGTTTGGAAGGTGTGTTCTTAAAATCATATCTAAACCAATATACATGATTGTGGACTGTATTAACTTTATCTTACATGTACAGGTCTCTTGAGATTCCTCAAAGTTGTAGCGGTGTGGCAAGGTTTGACTTCGAGTATTTATGTGGCCGCCCAGTAATACCTCACTCTCTAAATTTTACATTTTATTTAGAATCCAAATAGAAGGAAAAGGAAACTACGTTATTCATGATCAAGGCACTGTTGGCTTGAAAAAAAATGATCTGGAGTAGTATATG
Source organism: Poa pratensis (assembly GCA_947311845.1). NCBI lineage: Eukaryota > Viridiplantae > Streptophyta > Magnoliopsida > Poales > Poaceae > Poa > Poa pratensis. The sequence continues at coordinate 4,049,711 of CAMZMU010000048.1, forward strand.
TCTTGTTTTAAAGTGTATGAATTTGGAAGTGAATTCTAATGATACACAGAGGGAGATAGTATGCTAAATATTAATTTGTGTTGCTCGTTCCAATGCTTAGATTGGAGCCGCAGATTACATAGCCATAGCCAAGAACTACCATACAATTTTCATAACAGACCTTCCAGCTATGAGTATGAAGATCCGTGACAAGGTACTTGTTTCATCTTTTGTTTTCTGATCCTCTGACTTTGTTAAGAAGTACTTAATATTTCTTTGATTCCATATAAAGTGTTATGCCTTTTCTAATATTATTCTCGTCTAGGCAAGAAGATTCATCACCCTTATCGATGAGCTGTACAATCATCACTGCCGTCTTGTATGTTTAGCCGTCTCATCTATTGATGATCTTTTTCAAGGAACTGAAGAAGGACCTCTTTTTGATTTAGAGAGGTAACAGTTACATTTATACACACCAGGCTCTAACAACATTAGTGGAGTACAAGTAACAATCTCCCGATCCTGTAATATTTTAGTGAGTTTGCAGAGGTAGCGTGCAGATGGTAGTTTCATAGTTCGGTGTGAATACGATAGCTATCATTCAGATCTTCTGTAAAGAAAAATTCTCGAGAAAACACAGAAAGCCTTTGCGTTTCATTTCATTGAAAAGGGAGAAGGTTCAGTACAACCTTTTCCCTTTTCACTGCAATTGATGAAGATTTCCACTGAACCTTCTCCATTTTATTGAGTTTCATTTTAGTGATCCATGCGAACGTTGAGCTGTACAATCATCACGGCAGGGATCAAACTTTTGAAATCGGTACTCAATGAACTACAAGGTGTTGCCACCTGACACACAGTCCTGAGTCCTGAATCAAAATTTAGGCAGGGGACTCCCCCTTCCGAGTTGCCCCCAAAAATTAAATTCTGTTTAAAAGTACTCACTGAACTTTGTTGTATATCATGTTTCTGTTATTCGCAACGTTTTGAATATAAAATTCAAATTCTAATGGAATAAAACATTATTATTCATTTGTTCACACGGGAGGTCACATTATGCAGTTTCCAGTTTGAAACTGAAGCTGAAGGGACAAAGCTAAGGAGGGATGTGTCCGCAGAAGGCAATGTTGGTGTAGGGCCCTCTACTAAAGGCCTTGTGTCGATGCTGTCCGGTCAAGAAGAGATGTTCGCGTTCCGAAGAGCGGTAAGTAACTAGTATAGTTCCTTTTCTATGCGTTTCTTGTTGCTACTCAGCTTGAGATAATTCAGAATTCAAAAGAACACTATGCCCTTTGATTTTGTCCCAGAACCTCACCCTGCTATATTTTATTTATATTTTCAAGAGACCACCTCTTATAATGTTAATCTTTCACCACATGACTGTCATGCCCAAGTAACCTCATATGCATCTTGTTTCACAGATATCTCGGCTCATAGAAATGCAGACCCCGCTGTATCTTGAGCGCGTCCAGCATTTCCATTCCTCTGCCCTTCAGCAGCAACAGTGCACCCCTGTCCTTGCAAAAGATAGGACTATCTCCCAGCCTGCTCCCGCATAGACCGTAGTATCATTCTATTCTTCCTTATAGGGAAATCTAATTTGCAAATAGTGAGCAATAAGGTAGGACAAGCTGAGCTTGAGACTGTGTGTACCTAAGCTGTATGTAACACAAGGGACGCGAGGATGACGCATGCCATTGGATCTGTATAGATTCTTACAGCTTTGCTGCCCAATTATTCTTCCATGGTAGATCTGATTACTGATTTTCTTTCGTGTGCTTTATTTGGAACTAACATCTAACCTACTAAATGCTGAGATAGCTATATCATAAATCTTTGTGCATGCATGAATTGCAGTATTAATGCCAAATATATAATACAAGGCAATGAAGCTCTACCCATGAATAGTTATAGATAAGATTGTAGCAAGCAACCAGGAGATCGATCACTGTGCTCTGGCGTGTGATGTCATTGTTGCTGTCCGTTCGATGTAGTAGGCTTTGATTTTATTCAGTGCCATAACCACATCAGGCATCGTCATCCTCTCATCAAGTACCGAAGCGAGAAGGCCGCTGCCTGAGCTGCAGGTAGAAAAAGATGAGCCTTGCAGTAGCTGGTAATCTGCGACCTGGATAAGCTCTGTAGGAAATGCACGTTGAACCCACTGCCTCAGGTTTAGTTGTGAGCCCAGAATTTCCATTCATTTGTCCTTCATCAGCAACCCTTACTCTTTCAAAAGATAGACTGTCTTTCAAAAGATAGGACTGTCTTTCAAAAGAGAGACACAATTCATTGCATCGGTATACAATTTCACAGCTTTGCTGTCCAATTATGCATGCTACCATAGTCACCTAATTACCAGTGCTATTTCGTGTGCTTTATTTGGAACTAACATATAACCTACTGAAGGCTGAAATAGCTACACATCCTAAATATTTTGCACGCCCAAATAGCAATACATGCCAAATGTATAACACGATCCCATGAAGCCTGACCATTCAAGAAGGCATACGACTGTTCTAACTTCTAAGTGCACAAGAAGAACTAATAGATAGTTAGATGGCAGCAAGCAACAAGGGAGATCCATCACTCTGGGTCGCTATGTGATGTCGTTGCTGTCCTCTTGGTATACTCAGCTTTGATTTTCTTCAGCGTCACGACCACATCGTGCATCGTCATCCTCTCGTCAGGAGAGTCGCTCGAGCAGAGCAAACCCAGCTCGAATACCGACGCAAGGAAACCATCGTTTAAGCTGCAGCTGGAAAGAGATGAGCCTTGCAGTAAACGACAATCGATGACCTGTGCAAGCTTTGCGGGAAATGCCCGTCGAATCCACTGCCTGAGGGTTAGTTGTGCACCAAACATAGCATCGGTTGGTCTTCTTCCCGTGAAAACTTCAAGGAGCATTATTCCGTAGCTGAAAACGTCGCTCTTCCGCGATGCTTTTCCAAATGACCCGTATTCTGCTCAAGAAAAACATGAACATGAAATATTTGTAATTTCTTAACCATGTTGTTTTGACTAGAGCCATCATTTATTAATGGTTTAAGTATTAGTTGGTTGAGCAAGGCAAGACGAGCTAGATAATTAAGTACCTGGTGCCATGTACCCAATTGTCCCAGGCATGCTCGCACTAATCATGGAGTTGTCATCCAGAAGTAACCTTGCAATGCCAAAGTCTGCAACATGCGCGGTCATCTCCTCATCAAACAACACGTTGCTTGGCTTCAAGTCACAATGCAGTATCAGCTCGTAGTGCTCATGATGTAGATAATCCATTGCCATTGATACATCCAGCATGATGCCCAGTCTGTCAAGGAATCCCGAGCACATTGTTGTACTCATGGACCCGTGAAGGAGCATCTCTAAGCTGCCATTTGGCATGTACTGAAGCACCAGCGCTCTGAAGTCAAGGTTGGAACAGGTGGTAAGTATCCTTATCAGGTTGCGATGTCGTGCCATGCGAAGCACTTGACACTCTGCATCAAAACTTTCGATGGCCTTCTCTAGCTGCATATCAAGAACTTTTATCGCGACCACCAAACCACTACTCAGTTGGCCCTTAAAGACCTTTCCTAAGCTTCCGGATCCCAAGATGTTAACTTCATTAAAGTTATTGGTGGCGTGAACGAGCTCATGATAGGGGACTATCTGATGGCCTATAACATCGGTTTGATCAACATAAGATTTATCCTCTACCTTCTTAAATTTCTCTCCAAACCATAGGTATAAGTAAATGGCAATGGCCCCAAAAGCTATTGTGAGTGTTGGCAGTAGAAATTGAAGCAAGTGTCTATTGGTTGAATGATATCTCTCAAGGCATGGTGGAAATTGTAGTCGTGGAGCGCCACATAGCCCAGCATTCCCAACCAAGGATTGCAATGAGAGGTTTGAGAAAATACCTCCCTCGGGTATTTGGCCTTCTAGCCTATTGAATGAGAGGTTCAATGCCGTCAAGTAGGTAAAGTTTGCAAGGAACATGGGAATAGTACCGGAGAAATTGTTAGATGAAAGATCTAATGATGTTAAGCTTTTAAGATTTTCGAGTGGTTCTAGAGTCGAGCCTTCGAAAAAGTTATGCGATAGATTTAGGTAGTTTAGCATATTAAGCTGCCCAAATGTTTCAGGGATGCTTCCCATCAACAAGTTGGAAGAAATGTCCATTTTATATGTTTGTCTTAGACCAGAAACATCGGCTGGTAATGCACCAGAAAAATAATTTCGAGACATATCTAGTTGCATAATTTTATCTAGGTGGAAAAGGCTAGCGGGTATTACCGAACTTAACTGGTTATTGGACAAGTCGATGTTTTCTAACAAACTAAGATTGCCAAAGCAGTTTGGTATAGATCCTGAGAACTTATTTGAATGGAGAAACAATTGTTGTAGACTACCGAGCAGACCCATTTCTGCTGGTATTTGGCCTAACATGTCATTGCCAGATAGATCAAACCGCATGAGATTTTCCAACATACCAATAGATTCTGGGATTGGCTCGGTGAATAGGTTGTTAGGAAGATATATCCATTCAAGGTTGCTTAGGTTTGAAATTGCTGCCGGAATTCCACCTATTAACTTGTTGTTGCCTGCAAAGAAACTCGTCAATTGTGAAGTGAGGTTTCCCACTGTGTTAGGAAGGATGCCTGTGAAGGAATTTTCTCTATGAAAAGTCCTTGGAGTTGTATGCACTTGGAAAGGTCCGATAAGAAATCTAGATTTCCCACTAAATTATTATATGACAAATCAAGCTCGTACAAAGCTGTATTTTCTCCAAGTGTTGTTGGTACTGGGCCGAGCAATTGATTATGTTCCAAATAGGTAAGACAATTTTGATAAGTTGCCGAGGGAAGCTGGTATTTCTCCTGTTAATTGATTGCCTCCAAGATACAAAAACGATAACTTCTGCATAAGACCTAATTCTGATGGAATCTCCCCTGTTAGATTGCCCCATGCGAGTTGTAGTCAGTAAGTGTGGTGAGATTGCTAAGGGCCGGGGATCGAGCCAATAAGGTTATTCCCAAAAAAAGAATTTGGAGGTGTGGTAATTTGACTAACCATATTGGCACAACATCGACAAAAGAATTTTGTCCAAACCAATGTATTTGTAGGTTTTGGCATGATGCAAGCCCTAACGGAAACCGACCGGAAAAATTGTTACTGAACAGCGAAAAAAAATTCAACATTGGTAGGCTGAAACTTTGATTGCTTGGAAACATTCCTGTTAGGTTGTTTCCTGCGAGTGCTATGGTTCGCAGCCTAGACATGTTGTACAAAGCTTGTGGTACTGTTCCCGAGAGTTGATTAACTTGTAGGACCAAGACCTCAAGTATGGATAGGGATGCAACAGCGTGTGGTATAGGACCTGACAGGCTGTTATTTCCAAGACCGATGAACGTCAAGGAAGGTGTGTTGTTGAACAGACTGGGTGGTATTTGGCCACTCAATTCATTTCTGGTCAGAGAAAAATGTGTAAGGTTGTGCATACCGAACAACAAGTCAAATGGGATTTGGCCTGACAGCTGGTTACCAGCTAGACTAAGAAACTCGAGCCTTGTGAGATTCCCTATGGCACTAGGAATGACATTTGACAGGCTATTTAAGGTTAGATTGAGATATCTAAGACGGTGTAGCCTACCAAGTTGAGTTGGAATGGAGCCGGTGAGATTTGTGCAGGTGAGGTTGAGGACGGAGAGGAAAGAGAGGTTACCGATGTGAGGTGCCACTGGTCCAACGAGAGGCACGTCGGCCAACGATAGAGCGGTGACGCGCTGCCTTCGCCGGCTGCACGACACGCCGACCCAGTGGCAGAAAGATGTGCCAGTGGTCCAGTTGTCGGCAGAACTCCCAGAGGGTCGGCGAGCTGGGATTTGAAAGCCAGCAGGGCGGCGAGATCCGAGTCGCTGCCGTTGGTCGGACTGGGAGAAGAAAACGAGACAGCGTGAATAGTAGGACCAATAGAAAGATGGGAATGCAGGCACAAGATGATGGAGCGGCCATTGAGCTAGTTGGGCGCGGATGGCTGTTTACTTGTGTGTTGTCGACAGTGAGAGTATCGGTGAATTTATAATCTCGTCGATCCTTCTTCTCTGTGCCCCTAGTCCATCCACCATTCCACAGGACGGCAAGCATAGTAACCCAGCCTTTTCAAGTCAGTCAAACACTCAAACATGCAGCTATATATATTTACGCCAACTTTGCGACTAAACATGTCGAAGGATACGGTCGTCTGTGGGTGGAGGATCCACCTGATTTATTTTACCCATTATTGGTAGAGGACCTAACCACTACTGTATATCATACAGATCCTCCGAGTTAAGAAAAAAATCTTGATCGCAGTATATGAAGGAAATATATACTGGTGCTAGACTGCTAGCTAGTGAAATGATCACCGGTAACTTCCTATGTCCTGTAATCATTCCGTTTCTCCTTTATAAGGTGTATTAGATTTTTTAAAGTCAAATACGATTATCTTTACCAAGTTCCTAGAAAACAATGTTGGTTTTTTACAATACAAAATAGTATCATTAAATTTGTTATGAAATATATTTCTATATTTATCTATTTAGTATCTCAGATGTTGATAGTTTTTCCAAAAAGATTTGAAAGATATTCAAGTTTGACTTTTTAAAAACTAATATTGTTTTTAAGATAAATAGGATTAGATTGCTTTTTGTTGGTTGTGCAAAACCATAATGTACTTTTAACATGTAAAATTTACATGACATGGATGAAGAAAAAGCTGATAAGACTGCACTGTACTAGATGAGGTCTCCGGATTTAGCATAGGTCTCGTTTGGTAGGCTACAGCCAGCCCAGTCAGGCCCGCCAGATGCGACATGCTCATGTTTGGTAGGTTGCAGCCAGCCCAGACAGGCCCGGCAGATGTGACCTGCTCATGTTTGGTAGGCTGCAAGGGGTGTTGGGTCAGGCCTACACGAACTTTAAAGTACCCTTGATCAACGAAAAAACCAGGCCCACTGGGAACTACCGATTCGGCCGTTTCCGTGGAGCCTGGCTCATTCTTTCTTCGAGGGCTCAATCTTTGCACATAAGGTTTGCTTCTCCTCACTCTCCTTAGTCTTACTTAATCTCCCTCCTTCTAATTAGGGATACACTGCTCGGTTCACAATAAGTTCTACATCAAAATGATGCGTTTTGATGATGTGGTTTCATTCTGACAATCATCTTGAACCTTCGTTAACCATGTGGCCCTAGTTTCGTGTTCTTGTCTCAAGCTTGATTAGACGAAATTCGTCAAACTTATCGCACACGGTCGACCATTTTCGAAACCCTTTGAGGAGTAGCTTCACCTCGTCATTCTGCACAACTATGTCGTTGTAAGTTTTGCGTTTCGGTGTTTGTAAATGGATAGATCTTGTATTGTACGATGCGTATTAGACTGTTCTCGGTGTATGCGTCATCTTCAACCTCCGCTCTACCTTGTCGTCGTCGAGCTCTGCCACCGCCATGTCATGGCTATGCCGTCGAGATCCGCAGCTGCCATGCCTTCTCCTCACCGTCCAGCTCCGCTGCCATGTCGTCTCCTTACGTCCAGCTCCGCCGCCATGCTGTCGTCCAGCTCCGCCGCCATGCCGTCTCCTCGCCATCGCCATGCCGTCCAGTTCCGCAGCCATGTCGTCGCCTCACCTCTGCCGTCGTTGTCCGTGTCATCGGCATGCTGATATTGGTGAGAGGTAAGTACACCTAAGTGAAAAGAGGTGAGAGTAATCATCACCAACAACATAGCATGTTGTCTGGTTTAGCTGCATATACCCGGCCTGACTGGAGTGGCTACAGGCTACCAAACAACGTGCAAGACTTGGTTTTAGGGGTGGCTCTCCGTGGACAGGCCCTGGCCAGCAGTGCCCCAGCGAGCCCAAAAGTCAACACAGGCTACCAAACGCGCCATAACGTGTGTAGCTGTGAGGTGAGTGTAGTACACAGCCCCAATTATGACCACCCTCTTCATCAAACTTGTATTTGTAGCGATAGTTGTTGTCAGGAAGGTGGCCTCGAATTACTGAATAATACTATAATAAAAAATAGTGTCTCAACCTTAAAAAAAAATAGTGTCTCCTTCCAAAAAAATATATTGTATACGTTGCTCATGTGATGCATCATGTGTCTCGTCTATATGGCCATCTCATTTTTTCATGCAACAAACCGAGTCAACATCCACCTACTCTGCGATCGGGACAACCATACAAGTCAAGCAAAGACTTATCACTCAAATTTTGCCTGTGGTGGGAATAATAGATCTCAGCGATTAGGAATGCCACAAAATCTCAGTGAAGAGACTACTTTACCACGCTAGTTCTGCCAATGGTTGGGATGACATTGTCTTTATGCTAGTAAAGTAGTGATAAATTTTGTCTCAACACAATGGGAGTAACTAATGTGGTAACATAGATATCACATAAGCAAAAAAAAAAAGTGCAGCTAATTAATGAGGAGAGAGTCAATTAGAGTAACATAGGTAGTTACAAAAATTAAGCCTAAAAGGCACGGTAGCGTTTGAATTGGAATTACTAGAAATACTATCTTAGGTGCACAACATGTTTCGCGTATCACAACTCAAGAGACGTGAAGGCCATCCCAGGATGTGGGGGATAGCGCTGGCGAGGTCGAATGAGAACGAGAACGAGATGACAATGACATAGCCCTCCACACATGTTGGGACCATGGAATGTCAAGCAGGAGGTGGCAATTTCCAGGCTACGCAAACATATAGGGCAAAATAGGTATTGTCCCGCCCCTTCGTTGAAGCGCATCTGCCGTGAGAATATGTTCCAAGGCAGGAGTCCAAAGATAAATCTTACAATTTTCAGGTGCCCAATACTTCCAGATAGTGGTTGCAAAGTGAGTAGAACTTGATCCTACAAACTGGAGAAGGTACGCCGAACTTGTTGACTAATCAATCACCGAGGAGAAATGGTGTCAACGAATCGAGTCTTTGATGCCGTCCGTCAGGGAACTGCATCTACTTTTGTGGCTAATTCGAGGAGCTCCAGCAACATATTCATTGAGACCCTGACTTCATCGCCATGGAGCCAGCGGTCATGCCAAAATTCTCCAATGCTTCGTCGACCAACGTGATCTCGGTAGCCATGGAAAACATGTCTCGATCGACCTTATCACAAAGCAGTTGTCCCGGCGATTTTTTTCTTTGAGCCAAATGACGATGGTTTTTGTTGATGTTTATAGGAATTCCCAGATTACCTGGGGGATTTACAAGACACACATGTATGCCTAGTTCTAGTGAGGTTGCAACTGGTGTGCCTCATTATTTGCATCTCGCTGTTCGTGGATGAAATCCACTTCCTGAAACTCACCCTTTCGAGCTATACCTCTACTCCTCTTCATCTCCACTGACCACTTGATGATGTTCGTCCAACTTCTACGGTTTGGAGCACAACACTTGCAATGCAACTAAACTAAACTAGTTGAGAGTAAGCAGACAGGTGCAGTGAATCAGAATGCAAAACTGAGCATGCTTTGCTTGTCTGATCCTGCATACCCTGATGGTCCAGTCAATCAGGTCCACTTCAATGATGCACGGCCTTCCCAGATCATGCACATCCTTGCTAATTGTCATGCAAGAAGAGAAGATTCTGGAAGCAAGTGCACCATCCATCCACTCTCAGCTATCGCTGATCTCTGTTCCTCTCAATTTTCTACCATGCATGGTGAGGAACTGATTGTCCGCTGAATTGTGTGCCGCCTAGCTAGAGATAGAACTTCCTGCTGTGCTTGGAGCTCTGCTGTACGATATTGAGTTCTGCACAAGTAATTTCCACATATTCAGGTACTTTCTCTGTTTCTTTGATGCAGCTGCACATATGTGCAACTGAAAGACTGCAGAACTGTTCAGAGCAGGCCTCTCTAGTTTCACTACCACGGTTACTTAAACGCTGAATCTCAAGTTCTCAACCAGTGGCCGGGCAAACTAACCTAGCAGCTCCAAGTAGTAGCTCCAACAAGTGGCCGTGAAACATAAGTAATAGGTTCATGGATGGAATGCAAATTAGTATAAACAAACTACCAAATGCTCCTGTACATTTTATGCAGTGTGCAGGCGAGAAAACATGGTACTGCTACAGATACAATCATTCAGGCGACTAAAAGTTCTAAAGAACAAAGCAGTCTAATTTGTATATGCGGGTATATGACTGTTAAATTCTTCTAAATAAACCTTATTGTTTTTTCCCTAGTTTAATCTAGTCTCAATCAAAATACAGAAGCAAGGATCATGTTCACTTAGCATTCCTACTTGTTGGATATGTATGCAAAGAATCAAAATCAAGCTATCTGATAATGAAAAGTATGTTTTGCCTTAACAGGGTAAGGCATAGAGATGAAGTCAAGAAACATTCTAACAGATATGGAACTACTTTCACATCTCCTTACAAAAGAGACAGCAGAGCACACCTGCTGTGTGTTACTGATTCAAAACATTATAAGGAAATTAAGTAACTAGAAACAAGCATGTCTGGACTTCAATCGGCACAGCTACCTGATATCAACCTACTAGCTGATAAATATACGTAATGAAACACCAAAACAAAACTAATAAAAGTTACAGTATTTTTCGAGACTGCTACTTGAAATATCCATAGAAAGTTAGCATAGATAGTCTGACCGTCATACATCTACCATGGATCAAACGAGTGAAGTATGATTGCTAGCGCAACAAGCATCAGGAAACAATGGCCAGCTTGGTAAACAGCTTCTTAATAACAGAAGGGCAGCTCCTGGTGAGATGATCGAAGCCGTCACTGTCCACAAAAGCTCTAAGATTTGCTGGGGAGCCGAGAAAACTTAAGCATGCCTTGCTTAGGCCGTCGCAGTGGTGCTGCTCAGCTAGCGCCAGGATCGTCGCCACCGTGCGCACGCCGATGTACTTGCATAGCTTATCCTCGCAAATACTCTTCAGCCTCTCCATGTTATACCTGTCCGCCGCAACAAGCAAATGCTGGAATATGACATCTTCCTCTGCTTCTTCTGTCACTGCTAAGGAGTCCGTGTACACAAAACAGAGCAACGCCTTGAACACCTGTGCCTCCATGTCATGTATGTGCACGGTGTCGTTGCTCTCCTTCATGGCGCCGAAGAGCATCGCGCTGAAGACCGGCGATCGGGCGGCGAGCACGCACCGGTGCGCTGCGAAGGTCTCACCGGCAACCTCGAAAACCACATCGGCGCCCTTCTCGGTCTTGAGGAGATCGCCAAGGTGCTGGTGCAGGTCAGATGGGGCCACGGAAACGAAGGTTGGAGGAGCGCTCTCGGGCAGATCCTCTGTGCGGTAATCGCTGATGACGACGACATCGCACCTGACGGTGAAAGAATCGTCCTTGAGATGCTCCGACTTGTCCATGTCTGTCTTTTCGATGAAACTCCCAATCCCCCAGGCCTTCTGGCAAGTGTAGCTGCATACCTCTGCTGATGATGCCAATGAAGAAGCTTGGTCCTTGACCTCGCCAGCGAAAGAGAACTTGTGTTGCGCCTTCACCGGCTTGGTAACATTGTCCTCGAGAACAATTAGCAGGGATATGGAGTCTGCGTGCTGTGCGTTGAGGCCGTTGGGGTAGTAATCGATGTGCCATCGATGTCCGCCAAGGGCGAAAGGGCGGGATTGGATCTTATCTCCATTGGGGACGCCCTTGGTGAGGGAGTAGCCGTCGATCTTGAGAAGGTGGTGCCCGCTCGATGTAGCGGCGACGATGGCGGAGGCGGACCGTGACGGCTTGCCGGCGGCGGCCGACATGGTGAACCTGCTCGGGAGATGGGGAGTTGAAACTTGTCCGCCGTCTCCGGCGCAGATCGGTGGCTGATTCCGGCGGAAGAACTGCTACTGGAGTACTATGTTACGGCTAGCGCAGAATGGGGAAAGTGGAGGTTTTTCTTTTTGGAGAGAGATGAGATTGGGGTAAGGATTTGAGTGGAGCAACCGACTGATGAAGTCATGGGGCGATGACTTTTCTTTTTTTAAGGAAAGCATGAACACGCCCGAGTAGCGAGGGAGCACAAGAGTGAAGCGTTTTGGAGGGGAGTTTATTTAAAAATTCAAATCTGCATTTTGAAGTTTCAAAAATACTGAAAAATCTTAAATATAGATAATAATATGATTTACAAGTGTGCAAAAAAACCAATCCGAAATTCGTTATATTTTAGGCTGGGAAAAAAATGACAAACGGTGGATCTTGGTCGGTGAACGGTACACATTTTGAAAAACTTGTAAATTTGTTAGATTTGTCATTTTTGTGTAGCCTAAAATAATACGAATTTTGCTTTGAAATTTGCTGACTTGTAGAGTTCAACCTTATCTACACCTAGAATTTTTGTTTCAAATTTTTTGAAACATAAAAATACCGATTTTGAATTTTTGAAAAAAAAATCAGACTCTATGGCTCCATTTGCACTTTCCGGGGAGCACAAAGAATAGTTTTCTTAGAGCATCTCCAGCGGCGCTCCTAATAGCCAGTCCGGCAACTGTGCCAGATGACCGCTATTAAGAGCGTCGGCACACAGTTGTCGCACTATTTGGTCCGGCGGCTCCCAGCAGCGCTACCAATATAATTTCTTTTTTTAATAAACTTATGAACCGAATTGAAACCGTCCATATTACATTCAAACTTAGGATATTTACAATTTTTTGAATGAAATTTAAATTAAACCTAAAACCCTAGATCTAGCGCCGTCGAAGGCGGAGTAGTCGAGCTCATCGTCGTCCGCGCCGTCGTTGACCGTGATGATGTTGTAGTTCTCCGCCAACCATCGGCACGCATACTCGACGGGGACCGGCTGCACCGTGTTTAGCGAGTTGGCGAGGGCGGCCGCGAGCATTGGCTCCTCCCGTCATCGGAATGTCGGTGGGTCTCCTTGGCCATGTGCTTCTCTTTGGCCTTGTTCCAATTTTAGAAAGGTCCGGTGGGGCTGTCAGAGCAAATAGAGAGGGAATAACGATACTACTCTCGCACAGTCGGCGAGAACAAAAGCATGATCAAATAGCTATACATACCAAATGTATAAGCACGCCCTAATACAACCTAATTTAGTCATGTCCCCATAAGGCATGTGGCTATTGCAAGTGTAGAAGAAGAGCAGATGCATAATACAATGTTTGTGGATGAAATGTTTGCAGGTACCCATGAGCCCCTTGAGTTTGCCGGAACGTCGATTAACTTCCGTTCCGGCAAATTCGGGTACTCCATATGTCCCTTTTTAGCAAAGGTCATGCCGAAATTTTTCGTGAATTTTGGCATGACTTTGCTAAAAATAGGACATATGGGGTATTGCGACTAATGCATGGGCCGGGGTATCTTAGTACTTAATTAAGTGATTTTTTTCTTATATTTGTTGTACTAACTTTTTGCCTCTTTTTAATGCAGTGCAAACATGTCGGCCAACGAGGAGCACGGCCCTTCTAAGCACATGAGCGTCGAAGAAGAAGCTAGACATGCCAACAAGGCGTTCTGGCAGGTGTCCCAGCAGATGGAAGAGGTGGAGGCCGCCGATGCCGACGATGAGCAAGAGGACCGGGAGGAGGACGCCGAAACCACAGATGGAGCTGCTAGTGGCGGTCATGAGGATGACACCACACCACCGATGGTGGCGACCACACGATGGTGCTACCGGTAGCACCCCGACCGCTCAGAAGCAGAAGAAGCAAGGAGGGATCGGACACCGCAAGCGCTCGACAACGTCACAGACGTGTTCACCAAGGTCACGCAAGTGGCCTACCAGTGGAGCCGAAAAGCTTGCCAAAGGGTACAACATGCAACTAGGGTGCATCGTCCGGGAAAGCATGTCGATCAACACGAAGGACCTCAGAAGCAAGGCCAATGAGGCTTTGGTCGAAAACCTCCTCATGAAGCTTCACCAACGATACACGTTCCCGCTTCCGTTCAACAAAAAGGTGGACAGTTTAGCCATCACGAAGATGAGCACCGCCTTGAGCAGCTGGAAATTCCGGGTGAAGAAGAAGATCAATAAGGGTGACAGCTGGGAGAAGATAAGTGCCAAAGACCCGACGCTCGACAAAGAAGAGTTCGAGATATTCAAGGAGTCCTTAAAGTCTGAGGAGGCTAAAAAATGGACCAGTGGGGAAGGATATGCGGGACCTGAACATAGGTAACCACCGTTTGGGAAGCGGCGGTTACCGAGGAAAACAGCCCGTTTGGGACAAGGAGGATGCCATTGTTGCACGTCTGGGAAAAGAGAACCCGTGGCACAAAATCACGGACGAGCAAGTGAGGAACTTTGTCCGGTCCCGCTACTATCTGAACCCAGCGGGGGAATTCGTTACCGACGATGAAGATGTGAGGAAATTCGAGAAATTGCTGGTAAGGAATTTAATTTCCGCGGATATCTCAAAGTCCATTGCGTTGATCTAATTAGATAACGAAGCCATATTTCTACATGGGTTCACCTTAATTTCCTTTGTCTGCAGGAGGAGGAGTTGAAGGCTGACGTGAGGATGGCCCGTCGTCCCAGGGGTCGACGGAGCCGTGGGACACGACTTTCAACAGGGCGACGAACGCTTTCAAGGAAAGGGACAAGTCGAAGCCGCCGACGTCAGCTGGCCTGTGTCCGGCTTTGGTACGAGCATGAAGTTCCTACAGTACTACTCATCTGACCCGGAGAAGAGAAAGGAGAGGAGGAAGATGAAGAGGGATAATAGCCGAGGTTGTGGAGCTAAGGAAGAAGGTGGAGTCACTAGAGCAGCAAAAGTGGACTCCAGCACGGTGGACAAGTTAGTGGACGAGAGGATCCGGCGATCATACCCCCTGGGTTGTGGAGGGGTTAGCTCTTGGAATGCGGGAGGTCAACAGGGCCCATACACGTGCCCAGCTTCAGCGGCAGCAACTCAACCATGAACCAGGCCGTGTCGCCGGACCTGGTGACCCCAACGCCCAACGCCGCGGTGCAGCCGTCGGTCCCTTTTGTCGCACCGACGCCCCCTCCCGCGAAAGATACCGAGGCGCCCCACCCGAGCGGCCGGAGGAGAATGTTAGGCCGCCCGGCACCGGCGCCCTTGTCTCGACATTAGCCGAGATCAACGCCATCGACAAGGTAACTAATTAATTACTTAGTCCGCGTCATCTTCTATAACTCTGCCTTTTATGACTGCCACCTCATGATGCCCAACATTTGTTCACAAAAGGACACGCCTTGCATACTCCTGCATAGGATGGTACCCGACGGCGAGTTGAAGGAAGTTGCTGAGGGCATGCTCATACAACCAATGTGCCGTGATATGCACAACACTAGAATGAGCGAGGCCGTGATGAGGGTCAGGTGACTGAGGTAGTGCCTGAGTTTAGTGCCATCGACCCCCCATGCAACCTCCGGGAGCCGAGGAGCACATGCTCCTTGGAAATTGCCCCAAGTGGGTCCTGGAATGGCCGAAGACCCAAATTCGTCTTGGGGGGGGGGTTCTTCAGGGTTAAGGCGCCGCTCCACCGGCGCCACCTCTAAACTCCGGCCCCCGATCGTTCGGCCCTCGAAGCCGCCACGAAAACCTGTTGGGAAGGAACCGGCGCCACAAGCAGCAGTCGCCACCACCCGGAAGGAACCGCCGGTCGTTGCCACCACCAGCCGCCACCAAAGACTGTTGGGAATGTCTGTACCGCAACAGCCGTCCGAAGCCAAAGACGTTGCACCTCAACTTGATGGCAACGACGATGATGATGATAATATCGACGTCAATGGCTTCCTCAACACGGGCGCGAGCAAAGATTTGTACATGCCTGCTATGGATGAGGAACCCTTCCGCGCTCACGGTGATCAACCTGGTCGTCGCACTACATGCCAGCGCCTGAGTTTTTCTCAAAACACGCCTCCGGAAGCCGGCGATCAAGCTCCAGACAAACCGGGTAACATTTTCAGCCCTCGCACACTGCAACAGACGGTTTGCGCGGGGTTCACTGCACCCCCACCATCCCCAGAGATGAAGATCAAGAAGCCTAGGAAGAGAAGTAGGCAAGGCACCTCTACGAGCCAGCCAGCTCCTAAGGTTATCCGGGGTCATGAAGACATGATATCACCCCGAGTTCATGAAGCTGGTAAACCGATACTGCCTCCGGAGCTGCTCTGCCTCACAGAAGGACCCATGCACTCTTTGCATCAAGCTATATTGATGGTAGAGGGCCTGCTTCTTAAAGACAAGAATCCAAATTACCCGGTGTTCACGGTCCAGGTGCCAAAGAACGTGGACTTCGTTACTGAAGCCCCCGCCGATCTGTTCTTCATAGCGTTCGAGGACGTCTTCAACCTGTTTCACTCTAGACGGCTGGACTATAACTTGGTCCGCCTATACGCGATCAATATGGCGAGGAAGATCCAGAGAGATGATACCCCGTACGTCACGGTAGTGGATCCCTACTACATGCGTGACAGTCAGCTGGTGGAAGGATCAAGGACACGGACCATGGCCACGGAGTACCTCCAGAGGTTCATGCTGAACAACAAGAGGAAGAACAACTTCTTCTGCCTTTCTTTCCGGAGTAAGTACACATCCGCTCGCCGCCGTCGTATCTTATGCTTTCTTATAGATTTCTTCCGTTGTTGATCCTTTCCACTGCATTTCTTTCGACCAGGGACAAGTACTGCATACTCATCGTCCTAAGCCCGAGGTGGTCCATTGCCACTTATTTTGACTCGGGGAGTTCGAGCAAGAAGAAAGACTACACCAGAATAAAGGGTGTTCTCGATGAGGCTCTCGAGGGCTACGCCCAAAAGGGAGGCCACTTCGAAAAAGGACAGACGAAGGGGGAATGTCTCATGAATGACAACAAACACCGGTTCAGGCATGGGACCCAGTTCGATTGCATGAAGCAGAAGCATGGCAGCGTGAAGGATGCCTTCTACGTCCTCCATCACATGAAAGGGTTTGTCCGGGATGCACTGAAAACAAAGTTGCCATCTAGTCTCCGAGAATGGACCAAATTTGCAGGGGAAATCACCGATGATAAGCTTAGAGAAGACTTCCATCTCATCCAGATGGAGTTGTCGCAAATCATCTACGACGATGTTGTGACATCAGGGGGGCCTTCAACAAAGCCAATGGTAGGATAAATCATGCATACTCGCAACAAGTGCTTCTTTATTTTCTTTACTATAGACTTATCATACTCAATCTATTTATATTATTAACCAATATATATACCTATATTGACACTGCACAAATATTGACATGGTTACAAATATGAACACTAATACATGGTTGTATCCATCTCCAGGGTTGTGTCAGAGGGATATCGAAGAACACCTAGCTCTGCAGAATGACAGCAGGACGTGGACGACGAAAGACGGCTACAAACCGTTATCGGCGCCGCTCAAGAAGAAGACTACATGATCATGCTCCCGCTCTTGCTCACCATCATCGCGGCTGTTCTCTATTTGATCATAGTTTAGGCGATGACAACTTCATTTGTACTATGACTTATGTGACATGAGATGAACTTTTGTACAATTAATTTGGCACTTGTCACTATATGTGACTCCCGAGAGCTAAAAATATTAAAGGAATGGCCATATATCTTGGGCTCTAAGTGATGTGATGATATAGTATAATGTGTCTGTTTTCATATACCGTGTCAAAATATATTATTGTTTATATTATTTCTGTATAAATACTATAATATACATGTATTTCTGTATAAATACTGTAATATACCTGTATTTGTATAGCGGGAAGCAGCAAATTGCGAATACGTATACAACTATTCTGTGGCGCACTGGTTTTTAATTCTGTGGCGCACCCATTTCTGCGGCGCACGCCACTGGGATGCGCCACTGAAAGTTATTCTGTGGCGCACGGACGGCGTGCGCCACAGAATTGTGATATTTCTGTGGCGCACGGGCGGGGTGCGCCACAGAAATTCTCCCTCCGTCTCAAAATATAAGGCGCCCTTTAATTCCGTTGGTCAACGCCGTGTAACTTTGACCATGATTTGTACTTATAATATGTACCCATTCAATATATTTTGATATATATTAGTGGTCAAAGTTGAGTGTCAAAGACCACCTTAAAAATAGTGCGCCTTGTATTTTGACACGGAGGGAGTAATATTTTTGTGGCGAGCTTTCTGTGGCGCACCCACCATGTGCCACAGAAAGCGTTTTGGGTGCGCCACAGAAAGGCTTTTCTGTACTAGTGCCAACTCAAATACCGACGCAAGAAAGCCATCGTCTCTTGAAAGAGAGGAGCCATGTAGTAGTTGTCCATCAACGACATTCACAACCTCTGAAGGAAATGCCCGATTAACCCACTGCCTGAGAGTTCCTTGTGCGCCAAACATAATGTCGGTGGGTTTCTTTCTAGTGAAGACTTCAAGGAGCATGATTCCTTAGCTGAACACATCGCTCTTTTGTGATGCTTTTCCAAACGACCATACTCTGCTCAAGAAAAAAAATAAACAAATATTAAGTGTACACTAGTACAGAACGACACATCGGATACCCCTCTATGGAAACGGCACGAGTTAGGCGACAGAGAATCGCGATTTTAGCGTTGCGGACGAGGCCTGGCAGAGGCTGGTCCGTAAACATTGGTTACGGAGAATTTTATATCTCCGTTACCAAAAGTATTGGCAACGGTCGTAAATTTGTCTCCGTTTCCAATATGTATCTCTATGGATACGGTTGTTTATGTATATCCGTTTGCGATGTGCTTGGGAAATTACAGTTGCAATCTGGAAGCGCGCATGTTCAATGCGGCTTAATTCACGAGGGATTGGAACCGCCTGCTCGACGCTAATGAAATGTGACCGGAACCGCCCGAAGCCAGGCAGGTCCCGCATTCTCCCCTTCGTTCTCTCCCACATTATCTACCACACTAGCACAACCGCCATGGAGAAACCCTGGTGGCAGAACGAGGAAGTCCCGAGCGACGACGCGAGCGCGGAAGACCGCGGTAAAGTTCCATGGTGGGATCAAGACGGGCCGCCCTACTCGGACCCCGACGACTCGGACCCGCCATCTTCACGCTCTGTAGAAGATGACTCCGACGACTTGGACCCGCCGTCTTCACGCGAAGGAGAAGACGACTCCGAAGAGGACGAGTCGCCGGAGGAAGAGGAGCCGGAGGACCCGCCGGAGCCGTATTCTAGCCAGGAAGAATATGACGCTGACAACGACAACGATGACGACAAGGAGGCGTCGGAGGAGGCGCCGGAGGAGAAGGCATCGGAGGAGGCGCCGGAGAAGGACGTGCCGGAGGAGAACGCGCCGGAGAAGGAGGATCACGCTCCGGAGAAGGAGGCACGAGAGGAGGATTCGCCGGAGAAGGACGCACGGCCGGAGAAGGAGGAGCACGAGCCGGAGGAGGAGGAGCACGCGCCTGAGGAGAAGGCAACCGGCAAGAAGCGACGCCACGCCGCGGATGACAATGGCGCGGAGGCAGGGCGTAAGCAGAACAAGTAGAGTAGATAGTTAGTTCAATTACTCTATCGATCCTTTGTAAGTAGGCCCAGTGTGTCAGTGAAGAAATTAGAGGAAACGGTTGTTTATCGCCTCCGTTTGCGATGTTATATGCTATAAATGTGCCACTGCGGCAACCCTAACGCTCTCGCTCTCACTCTCACTCTCACTCCACAGTCATAGTGTGGCGGCGGCTCCAGACCTAACCCTTATCTCGCAGATCTGAGCGGCGCGTCCGGCCGGCATCGCCGCCGTGCATCTTCCCCCAGCGGCGCGTCGTGAGCCGCCGCACATCTTTCCCGAGTATGTCGCCGACGCGGATCTACTGGTCTATTGCCGTGCATCTTCCCTGGGTATGTAGCCGACTAGATCTTACATTTTGTTTAAAGTAGCGCAGAAAACTTGTCTAGTATTTGAAGTCTAGTATTGTGTTCTGTCTAGTGCCGATGATGAATACACCCCTCGACACTAGATCTTACATTTTATTTAAAGTAGCATCTACCGATCTAGTATTGTAGTACTGTCTAGTATTGTAGTATTGTGTTTTGTCTAGTATTGTAGTACTGCCGATGATGAATACACTCCTCAACACTAGATCTTACATTTTATTTAAAGTAGCATAGAAAACTTGTCTAGTATTTGAAGTCTAGTATTGTGTTGTGTTTGTTTTTAGTACTGCCGATGATGAATACATCCCTCAATACTAAATCTTGCACTATTTTAAGTCTACTAGGGTAAATTAATTTCAACGCTTTGTAGTACTATCGATGATGAATAGATCCCTCGCTACTAGTACTACCGATGATGAATAGATTAATTTCAACCCTTTGTCAATGTGCTAATCCTCGTTATGATTTTGTGTAGCTAGTGTATGAAGTAATAGTATATTTCGGCGACAATGCATAAAAATGGTGAGGCAATTGAAGGTAACATCACCTTCAAGTTCAGCCTCCAAATCGTTTCGATCGGACAGCAAGCACCTGGATATAGGCGCTTAAGGTGTAAACTGTTTTCATCTTAAATTGTATTTATGTCATGTAGCATCATATTTGGCTCTTTTCTAACTAGACATCCATGTATTTTATATGCAGAAGCGCCATGCAGATCCAAACAAGCTTTAAAAGAGCTAAATACAAAGTGGGATCATATCCGTGAACCGTCGCTGTTGTGACGTTTCGCTGCACTGTTCAAAACACTTTTTTTAATTAAGAGTGTCTTGGACAGTGTGGCCGAAATGTCACAGCGGTGACGTTATTATATTTCGGCGACACCGTCCAAGATGGAGCAAACCTCAGTACGAAGAATTTGGCAAGATTAATTTGCTAAGGAGGCTTGCGAGCTCGGTGTGGTTTCTTGTTTTTAGTTTCTCCATGTATTTTGTGTATGTGTGTAGCAATTTGGCTGCAGATCTGATTTGGAGAAGCATGAAACCGCTACTCGGGTCTTTTGCTAGGTCAAATTCCGTTTTCGGCGCTTCGGAACTGAGGAAGAAGGTGGAGCTGGAGAAGAGTGGAGTGTCATAAAAGTTAAGTTTAGGGAGGCATGAGAATGATAGGATTAGCGAGGCATGTGTAACTCATCTTTTGATGCTATGTAATGATGACAATTCTTATATACGTTATGAATGGATTTGCTAGCAACTTTGTGCTTCTGCTGTGAGATTTTGAATGTCAATTGGCAACCGCATTGCTGCTGTAGGCTTCTGAAGAAACCTCAATGCAAACGAGTAAAATAGAATCTCCGTTACTGATGCACCGATACATCGGAAACGGAGATTGGTCGGCAACCGTGGCCAACTTATGCCTCATCGGTGACGGTTTTTTGCCTCCGTTGCCATTGTGAGGCTTCACATCAGTGACAGAGGCGGGGACATGGACCCTTTCTCCGTTGCCAAAGGGGTTTTTTGCCCGTTTCCGATGTGTCATTCTATACTAGTGGTTGTTGATTAACCTTGTTGTTTTGAGTAGAGACATAATGGTTTTGCAAGTAT
This sequence comes from Poa pratensis, assembly GCA_947311845.1. NCBI lineage: Eukaryota > Viridiplantae > Streptophyta > Magnoliopsida > Poales > Poaceae > Poa > Poa pratensis. The sequence goes on from CAMZMU010000048.1 coordinate 4,071,102, forward strand.
GTGGTGTAGCAAAATAACAATAGCCATCTAATTAAATACCTGGTGCCATGTACCCAACTGTTCCGGTCATGCTCGCACTTATCATGGAGTTGTCATGCAGAAGCAACCTTGCAATGCCAAAGTCCGCCACATACACCGTCATCTCCTCATCAAACAACACATTGCTAGGCTTCAAGCCACAATGCAAGATCAGCTCGTAGTGCTCATGGTGTAGATAATCCATTGCCATCGACACATCGAGCATGATGCCCAGTCTCTCAAGGAATCCCAAGTGCATTGTTGTACTCTCAGACCCATGAAGGAGCATCTCTAAGCTACCATTTGGCATGTATTGAAGCACTAGTGCTCTGAAGTCAAGGTTGGAACACGTGTTAAGTATCCTTATCAGGTTGCGGTGTCGTGCCATACGAAGCACTCGACACTCCGCATCGAAACTTCGGATCGCCTGCTCTAGTTGCATGTCAAAAACTTTTATCGCGACCATCAAACCACTGCTCAGTTGCCCCTTAAAGACTTTTCCAAAGCTTCCAAATCCCAGGATGTTACCTTCACTGAAATTATTGGTGGCGTGAACAAGCTCATGATAGCAGACTATCCGATGGCCTATGACATCGGTTGGATCAACACAAGCTTTGTCCTCTCCATTCATAAGTTTCTTTCTGTACCATAGGTATACGTAAATGGCAATTGTGCCAATAGCTAATGTGAGTGTTGGGAGTATAAATTGCATCAAGTGTCTATTACTTGAATGAGATCTCTCGAGGCATGGTGGAAATAGTAGCCATGGAGCACCACATAGCCCAGCATTCCCGATCAGAGATTGCAATGAGAGGTTTGAGAAAACACCTCCCTTGGGTATTTGGCCTTGTAGCCTATTATGTGAGAGGTTCAAGTTTTTCAAATAGATAAAGTTGGCAAGGAACATGGGAATAGTACCAGTTAGATTGTTAGATGAGAGGTCTAATGATGCTAAGTCTTTTAGTTTTTTTAGTGGGTCCGGAATTGAGCCTTTGAAGGCGTTATGCGATAGATTTAGGTAAGTTAGCATCTTAAGCTCCCCAAATGATTCTGGGATGCTTCCTAACAAGAGATTGGAAGAAAGGTCTATTTGATATATTTGAGTTAGACCAGAAACATCAACCGGTAGTGTACCAGCAAAAGAATTGTGAGAAAGATCTAGTTTGATTAATTTACTAGTTGAAAAAGACTCGTGGGTATCGTTGAACTTAACCGGTTCTTGGACAAGTCGATGTTTTCTAACTGGCTAATATTACCGAAGCTGCCTGGTATCGAGCCAGAGAATTTGTTTGTTTGGAGAAACAACCGTTCTAGACTCCCAAGCATACCCATTTGTGTTGGTATAGGGCCTAACATGTCATAGCTAGAGAGATCAAGCTGTATAAGATTTTTCAATAGAGCAATATATTCTGGGATTGGCTTGGTGAATAGGTTGTTAGGAAGAAGTACCATTTCAAGGTTGCTTAAGTTCGAAATTGCTATTGGAAGTCCGCCGATTAACTTGTTGTGACCTGCAATGAAGATGGTTAATTGTGTGAGGTTTTCCAAATAGCTAGGGAGGACGCCCGTGAAAGAATTATGCTCTATCGTAAGCAGTTGGAGTTGCCGACACTTGGAAAGAAAGGACAAGGAATCTAGATTCCCCTCTAAATTGTTAACTACCAAATCAAGTGTATTCAAAGCCGCATTTTCACAAAGTGTTGTTGGTACTTGGTTGGACAATTGATTACCCCTAACGCTAGGAAAGATAATTTGGATAAATTGCCGCGGGAAGCTGGAATTTGACCTTTCAATTGATTCTTTCCAAGATACAAATACGAGAGTTCTGGCATAAGACCTAATTCTGGCGGAATCTCCCCTTTGAGGTTGCCGTGGGATAGATCTAGTGTATCAAGACTAGTGAGATTGCTTAGACCGGCTGGGATCGAGCCAATAAGGTTATTATAACCCAATAGAAGCGTTTCGAGGCGTGATAATTTGGCTAACCATGTTGAAACAACATCCACAAAATAATTTCCATCCAAATAAATTGCTTGTAGGTACTTGCATGATGCAAGCCCTGCTGGAAACCGACCCGTAAATTTGTTGCGACCAAGAGAAATAAATTGCAACATTGGGAGATTGAAACTTTGATTGCTCGGAAACATCCCAGTTAGATTATCATTTATCGCGAATGACATATCTGTGAGCATGGACATGTTGAACATGGCTTGCGGTACTATGCCGGAGAGTTGATTAACCTGTAGGCCAAAGACCTCAAGCATGGATAGGGATGCAGGGACATGTGGTATAGGTCCTGATAGGCTGTTATTCCCAAAATTGATGTGCGTCAGGGAAGGCGTGTTGTTGAATATATATGGTGGTATTTGGCCACTCACTTTATTTGCGTAGAGACTAATTACCCTAAGGAGATTAAAAACAAATGTTTATTGAGTAAATGGCTTTTTAAATTACTACATGAAGAAGGGGTGTGGCAGGAACTTTTAACTAATAAATATTTAGGTGACAAAACGTTGAGTTCAAGCTAAGCCATCGGATTCACCCTTTTGGAAAGGTCTAATGGGTATGAAGAATGATTTTTTTGAGCATGGTTCCTTTATTGTTGGCGATGGGCAGCAAATTCGATTTTGGGAGGACATATGGGTACAAGTAATACTTCATTAGCGAATAAGTACCCTTCCTTGTACGCTATTGCCTCAAATAAAAACGCAACGGTCGCGGCTGTTTTTGATAATGTACCTATTAATCTTCCTTTTAGAAGGAATTTGGTGGGTAACAACAGACATTTATGGTTCCATCTAGATGAGAAACTCATGAGTGTTAACTTAACAGATGAACCTGACCAATTCAAATGGAAATTAACATCAACGGGTGTTTTTTTGCTCAAATCTTATTATGCCGAGTTACTTAATGGTCACACGAGATACTTGCGAAAATATTTGTGGAAGTTGAAGGTTCCACTGAAGATAAAGATTTTTCTATGGTTTTTACACAGAAAAGAGTTATTTGACGAAGGATAATTTGGCCAAACGGAGATGGACAGAGTGTAATAAATGTGTTTTCTGTGACACAGACGAGTCTGTTGAGCACCTGTTCATATCTTGTACTTTTGCACGTGATATTTGGAGACTGATCCACTTTACTTTCAATATTTACCCACCGACTAGTGTAACAAATATGTTTGGTACCTGGTTAAATGGGGTAGATAGCAAATCAAAAGCGCGTATACGTATAGGGCTATTCTGTGGGCAATTTGGAATTGCCGCAATGATATTATATTTAACAAGGCACAATCTATCCATTATTTGCAGGTTATCAACAAGGGCGACCTACTGGATCCACATGTGGTCCTTTTGTTCTTCCTACGGATCAGCGTGGTCTCATGAATACCGGATATACTCGCATGATGATGGTCGTACGGGCTATCTTCTGCTGGGTGGGTGGCTACATCCTAAGCGTTTAGATGGGTAGAGCTCCGTTATTTGAGTGGTCGATCTTTATATCCACTTTGAGTGATCCTTGAATTATAAACTTTTAAACTATTGATACTATGCAATAAATTGCGGAGGGTGTGTGCATTATTTTAATGCAGAGGACGGGATTCGCACCCTCATTTCAAAAAAAAAAATCGGAGTCATCACCATGGTAGCGCCCCGTGCACGGCACGGCAAGCATAGCAACCCAGTGCGCGGCGCTATTGAATCTTTACCCGAGCGACAGGTTTTTTCCAAGTCAGTCAAGCACTCAATTAGCATGCACCCCTACATACGCCAGCTTTGCGACTAATTGAACTAGTCTATCACGAAATGAAGGAAAGATTGTGCGTACCAGATTCTTTACAGTACTAACGGCCGGTTTACATTCGTTGCAACTTTAAGACATGCAAAATTCACACGGCATGCATCTTAAAAACCTACAACGAAGATAACACTACACTGTATTTAGATGGTGTCCCTCACCTACATGTCCATCTCATGTGGTGCATGCAATCCACCAACCTGCTCTGCCATCGGGACGGTCACAAAATCTGAGTGAAGCAAAGATTTTTATTACTCAAATTTGGCTAGTGGTGGGGATGACATGTCCCTGTGATCGGGAAGGCCACAAATTCTGAGTGGAGAGAATACCCTCTTTTTTTTTAGCAGGAGACAAAACTCTATCACTCAGATTTTGCTAGCGATGGGGATGGCAATGAATTTCTCTCGCCACCATTACCACTCCCGCCTCACCGACGACTCTGCCTCGCGACCCTAACATTTTGCTAGGGACCTTGGTAAACAAATTGGATTGCTTCCTCAGATAGAAATTAAATTAATATAAGCTGGTTATTTTGAGAAAATCTTACTTATTTCTTCAGGAGATCTCCTATCTATCCTTTTTTAAAGCTTAGACGGAGTTTTCCTTTTATCTGACCGACATTGAACTTCCATTGTCTGATGATTGTCTAGAATCTACCAAGGATTATGATATCTAACACTACAGGAATGGCCTTATACGCCGACGGCTTTTTGTCGGGGCCGTCGGCGTAGACCCCGGCGCGGCCAGCCCGTCGTGGTGGCCCTCGGCGTAGCTATTGCCGTCGGCGTAGAGAAGCTACGCCGACGGCCACCCTCGGCGTAGCATTTGCCGTCGGCGTAGACCTCGCGCAGGCCGTCGGCGTACGTAGACCGTCGGCGTAGAGTCATATTGGGCTTTTTAAAAATCTATATTTTTATGTATATAGCTACGCCGACGGCTTTGCCGTCGGCATAGCTATGTTTTTCTTTTTTTCTATTTTTCAGCAAATATGGAATAATTTATATCTTTCAATCCGTCAATCGAAATTTAACAAATAAAATGTTGGAATCCAAATATGACATCCATATCATCTTTTTCATCATGTATATGACTTTTTGCAACATATTTTAGAAAAATGACTCCATGCCTATTTTCGAAAGTAATTGAATTTTATGTGAAAATAGTCAAAAAATGAAATCTTTTGGCATGGAGTACTTTTATGTGTACTAGTTGTTACGATAAATGATAAACTTGAGTTTTGACAAAGTTACAAAAAACTTCTACACAAAAAGGTCAATCATCTATAAACATGTATAAGTTTTCGGTCAAATGACCAAGTTATGGTCATCCCCGTGCCATAGTTTGTGATAATGTGCGCATATTTGACACATATGTGTATCTTGGTATGACAAACAATGTTACAGAACTGAGGTTTTCAAATTAGTTTTATAAATATCATTTTCATTTTTTAATTGTCAAAAATGACATTTTTTGTGAAGTAAGTACAAAAAATATGATGGAAAATGGCACACATCCAATTATCACACAAAGTAGACCATATTTTATGGACAATTCAGCAATATTAGGAATTTTCTCGGTTTTTATCTAATTTCGCCTATTTAAATGACTTTATGCCTATTTTCCGAAAGTAATTGAATTTTGAACTACAAGTGTGTGATAGTTTGCTCTGAAATTTTTACAAAATTCATTTTAAGAGACACCAGTAGTGGTTATATCACAGAACATAGTTTTGAAAAATGCAACCCCTTTTGATGAATAGGGACGGTGATCATTTTGATCGTTTTTTAACAAAATAAAAGAAAGTAAAAAAATTGTCAAAAAATGAAATCTTTTGGCATGGAGTACTTTTATGTGTGCTAGTTGCTAGGATAAATGATAAACTTGAGTTTTGACAAAGTTTACAAAAAACTTCTTCACAAAAAGGTCAATCATCTATAAACATGTATAAGTTTTGACTCAAATGACCAAGTTATGGTCATCTCCGTGCCATAGTTTGTGATAATGTGCCCATATTTGACACATAGGTATATCTTGCTATGGCAAACAATGTTGCTGATATGAGTTTTTTCAAAATATTTTTATAAATACCATTTTCATTTTTTAATTGTCAAAAATGACATTTTTTTTGAAGCAAGTACAAAAAATATGGTGGAAAATGGCACCCATCCAATTATCACACAAAGTAGACCATATTTTATGGACAATTCAGCAATATTAGGAATTTTCTCAGTGTTTATCTAATTTCGCCTATTTAAACGACTTTATACCTATTTTCCGAAAGTAATTGAATTTTGAACTACAAGTGTGTGATAGTTTGCTCTGAAATTTTTACAAAATTCATTTTAAGAGACACCAGTAGTGGTTATATCACAGAACCGTTGATAGTTTTGCAAAAATGCAACCCCTTTTGATGAATAGGCACGGTGGTCATTTTGATAGTTTTTTCAACAAAATAAAAGAAAGTGAAAAAATAGTCAAAAAATGAAATCCTTTGGCATGGAGTACTTGTGTACTAGTTGCTAGGATAAATGATAAACTTGAGTTTTGAGAAAGTTTACAAAAAACTTCTTCACAAAAAGGTCAATCATCTATAAACATGTATAAGTTTCGAGTCAAATGACCAAGTTATGGTCATCCCCGTGCCATAGTTTGTGATAATGTTCCCATATTTGACCCATAGGTGTATCTTGCTATGGCAAACAATGTTGCAGATATGAGTTTTTTCAAAATATTTTTATAAATATCATTTTTCATTTTTTTTAATTATCAAAAATGACATTTTTTGTGAAGCAAGTACAAAAAATATGGTGGAAAATGGCACACATCCAATTATCACACAAAGTAGACCATATTTTAAGGACAATCCCGCAATATTAGGAATTTTCTCGGTTTTTATGTAATTTCGCCTATTTAAATGAATTTTTGCCTATTTTCCGAAAGTAATTGAATTTTGAACTACAAGTGTGTGATAGTTTATTCTGAATTTTTTACAAAATTCATTTTAAGATACACCATTAATGGTTATATAACAGAACCATCGATAGTTTTTAAAAATGAGACCCCTTTCGATGAATAGGAACGACGGCCATTTTAACCTTTTTTCAAAAAAATAAAATAAAGTGACAAAATAGTCAAAAAATTAAGTCCTTTGGCATGGAGTCATTTTATGTGTACTAGTTGTTAGGATAAATGATAAACTTGAGTTTTGACAAAGTTTACAAAAAACTTCTTCACAAAAAGGTCAATCATCTATAAACATGTATATGTTTCGAGTCAAATGTCCAAGTTATGACCATTTCCGTGTCATAGTTTGTGATAATGTGCTCATATTTGATACATAAGTGTATCTTGTTATGGTAAACAATATTGCAGAACTGAGTTTTTTCAAAATAGTTTTATAAATATCATTTTTTTTCCATTTTTAAGTGTCAAAATGACTTTTTTATTTAGCAAGTACCAAAAATATGTTGCAAAAAGTCATATACATGATTCAAAAGATGATATGGATGGCATATTTGAATTCCTCTCATTTTTCTAATCGACTTAGACATTTTATTTGTCAAATTTTGATTTACGGATTTAAAGATATAAATTATTCCATATTAAATGTAAAAAGAAGAAAATAAAGTAAAATAAATTTTATTGTTATTTATTCAAAATATTATCACATAACCATTGTGACATGGGTATGCCTATCGGGTACCCTGCCATGAGGGTACCTGGTGCACGTATCGACTAGGCCCAAATATCAGAGCCTATATGAAGCCCATGAAGGGAGGCCCACGAAGATGGAGTATCCTCCAAGTTTGGCGAAGCAATAGTCGGTTTAGAGTTTCCTTACTTGTAAATCGAGTCGGTTACGAACACCTGAGACCCAGCCTACTATTTAAGGACTGGGAGGGCCGTCGAACCAGACCACGTACTTTCAGAGCCACCAAAACCCTAGCGAGATCGACATCTCGCCGGGACCCTTGTAACCACCATATTCTCAAAGCAATAACAGACAGGCAGGACGTAGGGGTGTTACCTCCACACGAGGACCCTGAACCTGGGTAAAATCTTTGCCCTGCTTGTCAGCCAACGATACTTCCAGCTCTACCACGTTCTCTCCCCCATATTCACAACCCAGGGACCTCGACTATGGGTCTTGATGAGTCTACCCCTCGTCAAGTGGCGCCGTCTGTGGGAAAGAATAGCGCTGGATTCGAAGTTTCGCCGGTCCCATCAGCAAACGGCAACTCGCCGATCTCATCAGCAAACGGCAACACGCCGATCACATCTGCAAACGGCAACTCGCCGATCACATCAGCAAACGACAACTCGCCGGTCGAATCTGCACACGGCAACTCGCCGGCCATGTCAGCAAACAGCAACTCGCTGATCCAGGCGACACACGGTGATTCGCCGTTCCACTCGAAAAGCGGCAACCTGCCCGCTTCACCCGCAAAAAGCGCATCCGTGACGGTGGCCTTTTATTTATAGAGGTAGGAACGGTGTACATATTTTGGGGGCGTTTTGAATTTTCGAGGTTAGGCGGGAAAGGAGACAAATTTGGTTCACCGAGTCCTGCTTGCTGCTGCTTCCTTGATGATGCACGGAGGGCTGAGATCCATTCAAAATATGTGTGCCATGGATTGGTGACGTGGAAACACAAATTAATACCTACTGAGCGCTAAATAAGGGACCGGTTATTAATTACCCCAGATCACGCACGTGAAAACGCCAGGATTACCAAACCGGACGACTAATTTGTTCTTTCCATGGCATGCTTGTGGTTTAAATAAATCAGTTCCGGATTTTTATGACATCAGCCGATTTCTAGGATATCTATCCCAGTTTTCTAAATCATATTGTTTTTTTCTTCACGGCCAATGAAACAAAGATTCCCCTTCTATCCCGGATTTTTAGGCAGGAAATGTGTAACCTAGATTTGTTTCTCGATCAGATTGTTAGAGATATTTCCGTCAAGATCACAAATATTAGTTGGTGTTTCGTCTTCAGATGCAACACCGTTGTTGTGAATCGCCAATGTTCGTCGTGTACCATGTTTGTATGTGCATTTTCTGGCGATGGATGCAAAGATCCATATTTTTACTTCACATGCATCACAAGAATTAATTTTGAAACACTTCGTATTCAGAATCAGGTAGCGCTTGTGTGGGGATCCTCTCTTCTCTTCTCTTCCTTTCTACGATGCTGGAGGGCTGAGATTACTAGTGCCTCGGATTGATGACGTGGAGGCCCGGTAGTTAAGGATTGTCCCCTTTATTATTCCCTTCCTTTTTCTCGAAAGACTTCCAGCAATCGAGGCGAGGGTTGGGCTCCTCCAATGAATTGAGGCGGGAGGGGAGGCGCATGCGAGAAAATACTGGGCCATTAAATGCCTTAAATATCGCATGCAAATCTTGGAGAAAATACTGGGTCATTAGTTGTCTTGAAAATTGCATGCATACGGCCGTGGAGTTTTAGGTGCCAATCTTCCTCGGCTTTCAACCTGCTAGGACATCGACGAGCTCGATCGGCGTCACGCAGACACCGCCAAATGAGTGTTGGGCTATTACAAACATTTTGTGAGAACTTGCAAGCCATTGCCAGGAGATAGTTTTGTCCATAGTTGATCCGCCTTTTACTGTTTGTCGACGAGCTCCGCATGCCGTGAAGTTGATCTACAATGATTTGTTGCTGCCTACGCAAACGTCGCCGCATGAGTGGTGGGCAGCGGATCTAGCGGTTATTCTTTCACTAGAGATGGTTATCTACATTTTCTGAGAACTTTCAAAGCCATTGCCAGGAGATACTTACAGACAGGTTTTGTTCATATATAGTTGATCCTAGTTATCACCTGTCAAGAACATGAAAGAGAAAAATACCAGCAAGGTGGCTACCATGACTCAATGCAGCCTTCTAGCTAGATGAAAACTCCATGCAGATGCCTTCAATCGCCAGATAATACGCTACGTACATACCAATATTAATTAGATGACACACAAAACGAGTTACTCTTATAAAGGTAAAAATCACACACCACCTAATTAAATGAAACCACAAATATTTCTCTACGGATAGGAGAATTCATTTCATCATAATTTCATATGCACGTCAACAAGGAGATAGTCCAGGCAACACTTATGCCCCACATCTACCACGACTGAAACCAGCCAAAGGCCCAACCACGAGCCTTTTGAGTTGTGACAAAGTAATGCAAGCATACATCAGCCAGCATGCCATTTCCAGAGCCCCAAACATATATATCAACCAATCAAGCAATCCCAAGCACCATCTAGTATAGCAGTATCCTCTACATGCCAACCTCCATCGCCCCCAACAGTCTAGCCGCTTAAAGTTCAAATCGTAAGATCACACATCGTCCAGGCAGATCACTTCATCACTCGCGCACTGCCAGCTTCTCGTCCAACTCGTGTATCCACTTCTTCAGCTTGTCGCAGCGGTCGGGCAGCCCCAACACCAACCTGCACCACCAGCAAATCACTCAACTTGGTCAGAAGCTGATTTTAAAGAGAAACACAAGCTCTAAACAAACAACTCCATATTTGCAAATCAATAACCATATTTGCACGCATGATCCTAGATTAGATTTTGCAAACACAGGGAGATTGAGATTCGGTATCACTTAGAGCTTGTTCTGGGTCATTGCTGAGTTCAAAAGATGTACTTTGCAAACACAAGAGTTCTAGACCTGGAGAATCACAATGATCCTAGATAGATAGGATCCTACTTGGTCCGTGTTCCCTAAAATAGCACAGCTAGTAGCTGGCTGCAACAACAAAAATGAACATAGGGAAGTTTAAGCTTTTAGCCAAATCTTAAAATCCTTGATAAAGAGATCTCGTAGACCTTCACATTAATCCAGTAATCGCCCAACAAAGATACTACCAACTTGTTTGCATGCCCTAATCTACATATACCATCTCAGTTCATGCATCAAGCAGAAACATGAACAAAAAAAGCTATATGTATCTGCCTAAATAATCCCATTGCACAGATTCTGAGTAACCAACCATGGTTGCAAGACAAAAGGCTGGCAGGAAATGAAACTACTAAAACAAAATAATCACAGATTTAGATAGAATATAGATTGAAGAATATCAAGATAAGGCAACCACGGCAGGCAAAATATCATTTTGTTCCAAGATAAATGACCATTTTCGAATCATTTTTTTTCCAGCATGCATAACATGGATGCAACCAACAAAATCCACATAATAAATATGCAGAATCTCGGACATAAAACACACACAAAATCACGTCTAAGCTGTGACACCCTTGCCCTTCTTCTCGAGCTATATGTAGAACTACAGCTCTATGCCCTCCAGGATGTAACTATGATTTGCAGAGAAAGAAAAATGCACCTATGATCTGCTGCCCCATGTACCGGTCCAGCATCACGTCCTGACTACTAGCGGTCAAAGAAGAAGCTCGGCATGTCCATCCATCACCTGCATGACAACGGAAAAAGTAAGTTACTAACGGAGCTGAAGAGAAAGTTACTAATGGAGCTGAAGAGAAAGTTGCATCAACCAAATTTGACAAAATCGAGAGTTCTTTAAGTATGTGAACATAGGAGTCAAAGGAAAAGACAAACAAGATTCTACTACATGCAAAGAAGACAATTTGGAACAGATCAAACAAATAGGAAAGTCATACTATTGTACATCGTCCAGTAGTATACACTGCACAGGTTATGAGTAACCAACTGTGGTTGGAAGACAAAACACTGGCAGGAAATGAAACTACTAAAGAAAACAAAAATCATAGCTCTAGATATCACAGAATTGAGACAACCAACTAAGCTGAACTGAAACCAAAAGATGACGCTCAACAAGGAATCACCCAGGAGATGCATGCCAGCCAACACAACCAACCAGATTTCATCAACAGTTTCAACATGAGGCCTCGATCACCGTTGCAAAGCTAGTGTATCTGCTCCTCAAGCTTGTCCACATGGTCCGAGAGCCTCGACACTGCAGTCTGCAAGTTTATTCAAAGAGAAACACAAGTTAAATATAAAGAATCACAAATGAGCATGCATGAACCCAGATAGATATGCAAACACAGGAAATTGTGTTTTCTCTCTTAATTTGCCTATAACATTGCCACTAGGATCAAACGTAATGGAGAACTCATCAAAAATCTCAGCTCATGCATAATGCAGGAATACAAAACAAAAGACCTATAACTAGGAGCTATATCAATCACCCTAAACAATCCCATTGCACATGTTTAGATAGGTATGAAACAGAGGAAAAAGCTATATGTATCTGCCCAAATAATCCCATTGCACAGGTTTTGAGTAACCAACCATGGTTGCAAGACAAAGGGCTGGCAGGAAATGAAACTACTAAAACTAAATAATCACAGCTTTCGATGGAATATAGAATGAAGAATATCAAGAGAAGGCAACCAAAGCAGGCAAAAATATCAGTTTGTTCCAAGATAAATGATCATTTCCAAAACAAAATTCAGCAAGCATAACATGGATGCAACCGAAAAATCCACATAATAAGTATGCAGAATCTCGGACATAAAACACACACAAAATCACATCTAAGCTGCGACACCCTTGCCCTACTTCTGGAGCTACATGTAGAACTACACCTCTATACCCTCCAGGATGTACCTATGATTTGCAGAGAAGGAAAAATGCACCTATGATCTGCTGCTCCATGTACTGGTCCAGCATCACGTCTGACTACCACCGGTCAAATAAGAAGCTCCGCTCGCCCATCCATCACCTGCATTACAACAGAAAAAGAAAGTTACTAACAGAGCTGAAGAGAAAGTTGCATCGACCAAATTTGACAAAATCGAGAGTTCTTTTAGTGAAGATTCTACTGCATCCAAAGAAGACAATTTGGAACAGATCATACAAGTAGGGAAGCGATATATGTGCCTTAACCCTGCGCCAAACTATTGTACATCATCTAGTAGTATACGCTGCATAGGTTCTGAGTAACCAACCATGGTTGGAAGACAAAACGCTGGCAGGAAATGAAACTACTAATGCAAAATAAATCAAAATAATCACAGCTCTAGATATCACAGAACTGAGACTGAAACCAAAGATGGAGCATTGGAGCTCACCAAGGAGTTGCCCAGGACATGCATGCCAGCCAACATAACCAACCAGATTTGGCCAAAATTTCAACATGCATGAAGTCTCAGTCACCGTTGCAAAGCTAGTGTATCTGCTCCTTAAGCTTGCCCCTGCAGTCCGAGAGCCTCGACATCACAGTCTGCACCAGCAAAACGATCAGCTCGATCACAAGTTTATGCAAATAGAAACACAAGTAAAAAATAAAGAATCACAAATGTGCAAAGGAAACTAGTTCGAACACAGGAGCATGCATGATCCCATATAGATATGCAAACGCAGGGTATCGTGTTTTCTGTCTTGATTTGCATATACATTACCACCAGGATCAACCATGTAATGGAGAATTCATCAAACATCTCAGCTCATGCAAAGAGCAGGAACACAAACAAAATATCTATAACTATGAACTATATCTATCACCCTAAATAATCCCATATTGCACAGAATTTGATAGGTGTAAAACAGAGGATAAGTAAAAAAAGATGTGACACAAGGTAGTTCATGCAATGCTTAATTAGTAAAATGGTGTAAGAAACATGTATCTATCATGTACGCACATCAACTGACCAATCTGAGCAAAGTGAAAACAAATTCTGCAACGGAAAACATATGTCCACCTAAATCTCATTATGACTCTTCAAAATCTCACGAACATAAGTTAATGATGGCGCTCGAAGTGTCAATCTGCTCAAGCATCTCCCTTATGTCAACCTCGAACCTTTCTCTCACCTTCATACAAACAAAACAAGGAAGAACATTTAAGCACTGCCTGTTACACATCAGTTTAAGAACGTTTAGGCTGGCCTCGCACTCCCCAATAGGTGCATTTTGTCAATACCTTGGGAGACATGAAAAAATTGGATAGAAATTGGATAGTGCCGCCCTCTGCTCCTCCATGTTGGTTTCTTCTTAACTACATCATCATGCTTCTCCTACAAGAAAATTTTGATTCAACTTCAGATCAGACATATAACTCACTAGGTAATTTACAGAAGTTTATAACATAGAAGATTAAATCCCACCTCACAACTGACCAAGGAGCCACATCCACTTCCCCCTGGACTGTCTGCATACAGATAGGCTTCGAATTAAGAACGCGGATTTAACAATTGACAATTTTTTATGTACAAACATTCTGAGCATGAAAAAGCTCTCAATGAGCCTACTGCCTAGCATTTCTGGGTTAGTCAAACTATTATCCAACCTTGGGAAGAAAATTGTATAAGCTTACTCTCGAACTAATCTGAACTAAGTGACTGCAGTCATGCAGTAAATCCAGAATGCCTCATTAATCTACAAACCGCAGCTCTCAGGATCCAATACTAATTAAAAGTTGTGGTTCGATCAAGGGATAGAGAGAAGATGAGATGTCTTACCAGCTGCGCATACCTGTTCCCGGCGAGGAGGTGCTACGTCCGCCTGGTGTGGTGGAGGACGTGGGGAAGGAGGGCGCCCTGTCACCGTTGAACCGTGAAGCCACCGGCGCTAGGAACCTGATGGATGGCACAAGATGGATATGTAGCCCTCCACGGCTTGTGTTGCCGCCATCAAGTCCTGCTGACCAGCACCCCCTCGTCGGCGTGCAACATGAGGCGTGGCAGGCAGCCAGTAGAGTTGCACCAACACCACTTGTCTTGAGGAAAGACACTAGTTACTTCTAGCGAAAAGCAAAAAGATGTTGAAATAAAAAATATGGACACATAATATGCTAATTGTGGGACTGATACTACAAAAATGAAGAACCTTAAAGCTCCAGCATCACGTCTGACCACCACCGGTCAAAGAAGCTTGGCTCGTCGATCCATGACCTGCACGACAACAGAAAAAGGAAGGTTAAGCCCCACATACGGCACAGGAAACTACTCCTCATAATACAAACAAGATTTACTAGGCTAGGCATCAACACTGCACAATGAAGTGATAATAATGAGTGTTCATACTTCAACATGTGATGGCTGGAAGGTGTTGCAGTAAACCTTGGTGAGCATGTACATTGTTTAGATCATGACAAAGTCAGGCCCGTGTATGATTTTTCAAAACCTACTGCTAACTTCCTTCAAAATAATGGTAAGTATCTTATAGTTCGAACTCAGAAGAAATTAAAAAGAAATCTCCAAAAGCAGCATGGACAGACAACACAACAATTCTTTATTGATTTGGATCAGCAAATAATCTGTGCGCTTCATAGTTTGATAGTATGTATATTCCAACTACCAGAGCATCAATGTTTGGTTCTCAATGGAAGAGAAAAATAAATATAATTGTAAAGTCATGCTATCTAGAACTTCACAGTCCAACAAATCTGTAAATACAGTACAATCAAACCCCAATCTCGTAAGTATACCTAATGAAGCATTGTACAATGACCATTGCACAAAAATATGTGTAAAGAATCTTCACTGGTTTTATCTGATCAATAGGTGCTGATGTTTTTGGCAGCTATGTTTCTGGATATAGTAAGTGCAGGGTTAACTCGTTAAGTCTCCTGACCCTGCATAATTTATTTGAAGCCTCATCACAATCTTGGCTCTTGAATAGCAAACTGGCATTAGGTTCAGTTCAGAGGCCTCAAGTAGACTTCCAAACATGGTACTATCTAAACTGGAGTTGTCGGCTTGGCCTCAAGTGTAAAAGAAAAATGTGGATTTATGGCGAGAGAGAAGGCAGGATTCCAGCTCTTAATTCAGGACACCAAGTAGCAGCAGTCAGATTGGAGCGTGGCAAAAGAAAGCTGCGTCGAGGTTGCCGCGGTGGGCATTGGTGGCTACCTGAAAAACCGAGCCTTGGTTGATTTGGAATTGGACTTGAGCAGCGTCGAGGTCGCCGCGGTGGGCATTGGGGGCGAGCAGCTGGCATGAGGTGGACGCCACTCCAGGCCTTTAGGAGAGGTGCTGCACATGCACGGCCATTGCTGTCGCGCACCCACGAAGGCGACAGCGCTGGCGGCGGCCTGGCAAGCGGTCCTTCTTGTCTCGGCGAGCTTGACCTCCTCGCCGCCGAGGGCTCCTTGGTGGGTGGCGGTGTTCCTGGAGTCACTCGCCGTCGCTGTACTCCTTCCTTACACAGCAACTTACACAAGTGTACACGGTGAGCTAAAAAAACTCAATCTTTTGCTGATTCAGATTTGGATTTGGAGCTGCAGGCAAATGGCCGGAGCAACTTACAGAGTTGGCCGAATCATGCTGGTCGTCTAGCCGCCGGTGCGGACCAGCGGCGCAGCTTTGGCCGGTGAAGCCCCAGCGCATCCGCATCTGCACGAGCAAGATGGAACCCGTTCTCCTCGTCGGCCACGGTCCCGGTGCCGGCCGGCTGAGGAGCTTCTGCGTGAGACCAGATATCTCCTGCCCTCCTGGAGAAGAGAGTGCGACCGCTTAGGCGCGCGGGCAGCATCCTCGGCCCCCTATCCCCCCCGGCCCCTCTGCGCCTGTGCTAGGGTTTGTGGGTGCGGCGGCGTTTCGGCGGTTTCACCCCATGGAGTCGGGGAGAGGATCTGGTGGTGCGGCGGCGTACTCGACGGAGCTGGCTGGATTGAGCGGCGCCGGCGGGAGAGGAGAGGAAGGGGATCGAGAGTGTGCGTGAGTGAGGAGGGAAAGGAAGGAGAAAGCGGATGGATTGCCCGAGGGATTTTTTTTGAGGCCATTGCCCGAGGGATTTGGGGACGCAGCGCCTCTTCTCTTTTGTGTGTGCGTGCTTCCTCGAACATAGCGTGGGTCCGTTGGATGTGAACGGACGGTTGAGATCGTTTAAGCGTGTGGGGCGATCCGATCCACGGGAGCCCATTCTCGCCATCTCATTGGCCGTACACGACTCTCTTCCCGTGATTAGAGGCAGTTAATGGAGGCGATTAATAAACGCGCATTGACCTATTTTTTCGGGCTTTGATGCCTCGATACATTCCACGGGCCAGCGATTGGTTGCTCTTTCGTCTCCCAGCAATTATATCCAACACAAATTATGGGTATCGTGTGCCTACCATGCAAATTAAATGCAATTTATAAGACCTTTAATTAACGTGCATGCTCTATTTATATCGGGTTTGACACTTTGATTGGGCAGATTAGTTGAGCCCCTCGGTACATAGAGACCATGCGCAGCTCACAATTTTCTAGGTTTTCCATGACTTACGCTATTTTCTATTTGGCCAATCCATGCTTGCCCGCCCGCGCACGCGCACGGTAAAACTTTGGCCCCAAACAAGATCACCTAGGCCCCTAATGGGCCCGCACGAGTTTGACATGATAAAAGGAGAATAGAGTGATCATGCCTAGCTCGAAACCGAGGGGATCCCTTCTCCCACGGACATCCATCGCACCACCGATCGTGAAAACGGGTCAGAAACGTCAAAACCAAACATAATGTCCATATATATGGTCGTTGTTGTCCCCAGGCCTATAACAAAGGCCCCGACAAACGCGATACGACTCATGGAATCACAACGCACGACCTGTGAAAGGCGCATCAAATGATAGGTGATGCATCTAATGAGATGGGGCATGCATGAAAACAACACGAATAACTTACTTATCGGGCCCTAAAAAGTATCCAAATAATGATAGGAAAATCCGACCAATTTTGGGAATGGCCTCGATCTCATTCGCACATGTTACGGCTCAGAGAAAAAACATGGACATAGAAAATCATTAGAATTCTGGAAAACAACTTTTATTATGTACTTTTACGAAATGGGAGGGAAATTCTGAAATGAGTATAATATGCTAGACAACCACGAAAAATGGGGTGGAAATTATCGTGATGAGGAATTTTTCGTGACCTCTTTAAAAGCCGTATGTCATGCCAGGGGCTAGCTAAGTTGATCGAAGATGTGTGAGGAGAGACGCCGCCGACATTTGTTATAGCTCGGAGAACACCCGGAAGTGCTACTCCGCTAATTTGGTCTAGTCATATGCCGTGTTCAGTAAAACCGCAATATCTTTCTCACCCGGAATCTGTTTTACATGTTCAACCATTCAAAACGATCAGTAAAACAATCCGGATTTGGCTGTTGTATGTCCATCTAAATATTCCTATAAGTGGGACTTTTTTGGCGGTCAAGTGCAAGTTGCCGCCATTCTCTTGACTACTTCCCAACCTTTCTGGCCCCTCTCACCCAATCTCCAAATGGAGTGATCATGCGTCTTTGGGTCCATGCAACTACATGGATTGGTTAGATAGACATCAAAAACAGATAGCGAGAAAAAATAGGATGAATAGTAGAGTTAACAACAATTCACAAAAACGGGCGGGTAAACGAGAAAAATGGGCGAGAAAATGCCAAACAATAATACAAAATGGATGGGAGAATGCCGAAAGGAGAAACGTGTGGGCAAATGCGGAAACCAAATACAATGTGCTACATATGGTAGTTTGT
Organism: Poa pratensis; assembly: GCA_947311845.1. Taxonomy (NCBI): domain Eukaryota; kingdom Viridiplantae; phylum Streptophyta; class Magnoliopsida; order Poales; family Poaceae; genus Poa; species Poa pratensis. The sequence continues at coordinate 4,089,401 of CAMZMU010000048.1, forward strand.
GTTCCCTATAAGAAGGACCCCAACAACATGGACAACACATGAAATAACAACATGATACCTAAGAAAGACATGTGTAATTGTATGTAATGCATAAAATAATATGGGAGATGTGGTCATGTCCTAGTTCTACCTTTACTTTGTTGGAATAATATTTGATATATTTTGGTGTAAGAAAAAACACATGTTGGTGTTATATAATGAAGGAAATGTTTGATTTAGTTCTATTATTTTTTGAAATGTATGGCCAAGACCCTGTTGAACATGTCCATAGTAATCAATCTAAAGGAGGCGATGGTTATGATTATGCGCATCGAATACAAAACTAAAGAAGGGGGGGGGGGGGGGACAACGTTTGTTGACTGCCCCATGGGTGATGAAGAGCGGATGCGAGGATAAGGCGATGCTCATTACACCATGAGCTTCACACGTCGACAACCTTGGTGAGATGCACACTTATCGTGACGTAATCCACCATCTTCACCGAGCATGAAGACGCCTCCATCATCGGACATGGGCGGGCGAGATGGCTCGTCTTCGGTTTTGATGAAGGCATGACCCCAAGCGAGGGCTATAGAAACCTCCACATGGGACACGAGTCTCTCGACAAGGCCACTGGTCTTGTTTATATTTTCAGGGATGTTGTCTTTAGTGAGCCCATTTTGGGCTCTTGAAGCTTCATCCTAATGTTGGGGCTCTTCTTGGTTTTAGAATTTTGCTTCTTCCACTTTCATGGCTCGCATTGTAAGATGGTTATGTGGCTAACCTGGCTTATAGTTTTGGATTATGTAATGGTGATGTGCTATTATTCTATGCAATCATGAGAAGAAAGAGAGAGAGAGAGAAAAAAACCAAATTTCGCCGTGACCAATCATGAACTGGCGCAAGAGAAGAGGTTGATTCACTGGTCGCCGGTTCCCCTAGCTAGCCAGGTCTCGTGTCTTCTGGTCCATGTGGATCGAGTCATGCACATGCACGCCAAGTTTTTTATTTTATGACAATACACATGCACGCCAGGTTGGTTTAAACACGCAAGAAAAGCTGGAGGTGCCCGTAGTCCTCCATGCACACATGTACTACGCACCATTTGCATGCAAGGATCCCCACGTCCACGTTTGCCCTATCTTTGTTCTTCATGGAATTAGCATACGTGCATGTCTCTTCTATCATTGCATGTACTACTAGTGCTACTACTTTATTTCGGCCTAGTCTTGCATGATGTTGAATAAAACTACAATATCTTTCTCACTCGGAATATGATTTGCGCGTCTGACCACTCTAAACGAGCACGGAGTGTAGACACACTCGAAAACTATACGGGTCTGGTTGTTGTACCTCCATCTATGTATTCCAAGTAGTGGGATTTTTTGGGCGGTCAAGTGAAAGTTTGCCGCCGTTTTCTCCACTGCTTCCCAATCTTTTCATCCAACCTCCAAATGGCGTGATCTTGCATCTTTGGGAGCATGCAAGTACATGGATATGTTAGATAGTCACAAAAAACAATAGCAAGAAAGAATAAAATGATAGTGGACCCGGGAAGATCCAGTATCAAAAAAAAAAAGGACCTAGTCACGAAAAAAAAGGCTGGTAAACGAGAAAACGGGCCAGAAAAATGACAAAAAATAGCAGGGAAAACAGTGTGCTATATATATGGGTTGTTGTTCCCGGGCATATAAGAAGGGTCCCAACATCGCTAGACAACACATTAAATAACTACATGTGACCTAAGAAAGACATGTGCAATGACATGTAATGCATAAAATAAGATAAAGAAGGGGGAACAACGTTTGTTGACATCTCCATGTGTGATGAAGAACTGATGTGAGGATAACGGTGATGCTCTTACGAGATGCATGCTATCACAATAGATGATGCCATGAGCTTCACGCGTCGACAACCTTGGCGAGGTGCACACTTTTCCTGTCGTAACTCACCATCTTCACCGAGCATGATGACGTCTCCATCATCGGACATGATACGCGGGCGAATGGCTCGACTTTGGTTTTCAATGAAGCCATGCATGGGCCCGGTATAGCGATGTCTCGTGTCCCTCTTGGCAAAGAAGGTAAATGATGTTGGCTACGCATGGCAGGATCCATCCAACTCCGCCCCGCGCGCGCACGCCCGCCTCGATCGTACCTACGCATTAGTTAGTTACTGGATTCGATCCACCGATGGAGTTGTATTAATTCGGTCCGCCGATGACCGTGCCATGCAATGCAACATATTTCGTACATTTCTATATATAGTTTCAGCAAAAAAAAGTTGGTGCATGCATGCGTGGCTCCAATCGAGTGCAAGTTAATTTAGAACAAATGATAGACACGCACGGAAACAAACCCAGTGGTGGTGTCAGGAGTTGAATACTGTGTAGTCAATTTATATATATTTTTTAATTATTTTTTGGATGATTTCTGCTTGCAAGTGACTACACAGCTTGTACGTGCCACTGAACAAACCCACACATGATCACATCTCCGCGATTTCGCTCTCCTGCGGCCAGATGATGGCAATGGGGCTCGTCACCTTGTGCGTGTCGTCCCTCCACTCAATCGACCCAAACGTGTACGCCTTTTTTACGCTCGCCGTCGCTCGCACCGCGAAGGTGACCTTGTACTCCGTCGTGCTGAACAGCAGCTTCCGTGGCTTCACGTTGACAAGCACGCCGCCGGGGCTCGTGACCACGGCTCGATAAGTGGCATCCACATTGTTGCCGACGTTGTGCACAACGCGGCGCTGCGTGATGGTCTCGTTGCGCGAGGTGAACGCCGCCGCGAAGGCCGGGTAGTTGTGGTCTCCTACGGAGGAGGAATCCGAGCAGTTGGTCGGCGGCCCGTCCTCTCTCGTGAAGAACATGGCAACATCCTCGGCGGTGTACCCGAGGGCACAAAGGAAGTCGATGTAGTCCTCGGTGCCGGCGTCGTACACGAGGCCTGGGTCCATGGCGCGGTTGGCGTCCACGTGGCCCGCCTCCCGCGCGAACGGTGTGGACTCCTTGCCAGTGGACATGTCCCCGATGACGTGGCCGGTGTTGTCCATGTTGTATGCGGTGGTCATCAGCGCAGACTTGATCGCGGCGGGACTCCACTCCGGCCTTGCTTGCCGTAGCAGCGCCGCGATGCCGCTCACGTGCGGGCACGCCATGGACGTGCCTGTTACGACATTGTAGTGCACTCTCCTCGTGTCGCTTTCGAGGCCCGAGGGTGAGGCGTCGCCGCTCCACGCGGCGAGGATCTCCACTCCGGGGGCCGTGACGTCCGGCTTAAGGATCTCCGGCACGTGGAGGTTGGGGCCACGGCTCGAGAATGATGCCATTCTAGGGGATGGAGGCGGCGGGCCGCCGATGACCGTGCCTTGGAACACGATGGTCGCGGACGGGGATGTAGTATTGCTGCTTATGTACGTTTTGATCCTTTTCGCGGCGGCAAATGTGACGGTCGTGGCAGGGAATCTGTGGGGTTGCCGACGACCAGCTCGCCGAATGCTTTTGTGGTTGTAAGGATTGCTCCGACGCCACCGGCGAGTTTGACGGCCTGTCCTTGTGCAACATTTAAGCCTTGAAGGTCGCACAAAACGATTTTCCCGGCGACCAAGCTAGGTTTCAGCTTCCCGGCTTCACAGACCTTCGAGCCGGCTGTCTTACCGTACACAAGGGGTATCTGGTCTGCGCCAAGCGGCGGCCCGACATAGAGCGACGCGCCTGAAAAGGTATCACCATTGCCGAGAATGACGTCTGCGGGGAAACGGCGGTTGATGGTGGACGCGCCGACAGTCAAGAACCACGGAGCGATGTTGTTGGCAGTTGAGTCGACTGGGCCGGCGTTCCCTGCGGAGGGAGAGACAACGATGCCCTTGCGGGCGGCGTTGAAGGCGCCCACGGCGGTGGTGTCCATATGAAACGGCTGCGCCCAGCCACCGGAGCCGAACGAAGCGGAGATGACGTCCACCCCGTCCGCGATGGCCTCGTCAAACGCCGCGAGGATGTCGGAGGTCGCGCACCCGTATTTCCAGCACACTTTGTAGGAGGCAACGCGCGGTCCCTCTTGCGTAGCCGTAGAAAGACGCGTCCAGGACGGCGGAGCCGGCGGCGGTGGAGGCGGTGTGGGTGCCATGGCCGAGGGTGTCGAGCGGCGACCTGGACTCCTCCGTCTCGTTGATCGGGCCTCCAAGATCGACCTCATACCCCTCGTAGTAGGCCTTGGCACCGACGAGCTTGCCGTTGCAGTAAGCGGATGCGTTCCACGTCGGAGCCGACACGCAGACACCACGGAACTTGCTGGGTGGCGGCGGCAGCGTTGAGTCCGCAGCGAAGGCCGCGCGGTCCATAGGATATACGCCAGTGTCAAGGACGCCGATGACGACGTCCGATGCCCCGTTGGACGCCGGCAGCACGGAGCGCTGGGCCGCGATGCCCCGAGGAAGGATGGCGTGAGCGTGGTGTGCAGCTGCTTCATCTCGTCCGGCACGACGGCAGGCACGGAGCGCATGGGCCGAGGTGTGCGGCCTGGCGCCCCGTTAGGCGCGCCGCGAAGCCCGTCGCGGCGTGGGAGTAGGAGTACAGCACCCGCGGCGCCGGTAGGGACATGTCCTCCGGTATGTGGTCACGCAGGAAGGAGGCATACGCCCGGTTAGGCTTCGTTTGGCAGCCCGGGGTGGGCTGGGAATTTGAGGGATTTTCCTCTCGGGGGTCAAAGTCCCCATAAATACCGGGCTGTCCGTTTGGTGCACAGGGGTGTGGATGGGCCAGCCCAGCCAAACCACCCCTTTCCACGTGGTTCCACGCGGTTTCTACGCCTCGAGGCAGGCCTCGTGGATCGACCGGGAACAACGCCACCAAAGGCGAGCGACGCGCAGCCTCCTCCTCCTTCCCCACGACCGGCGCCGCCGCCTCCTCCTCCTTCCGCCGCCGACGTCGTCATCTAACCTGGATATCTCAGCGGTACAGCTCTCATCCCCCTCCCCTTCCCCTCTCCTCTCTCCGATTTGGCCAAGGCCGGCTCCATCTCCGCAGCCGCCGCCCGCAGTCTCCGATCTTCCCGCCGGCGACCGCACCACACCGACACCTCCACTCCAGCCTCTCTCTCTCTCTCTCTCTCTCTCTCTCTCTCTCTCATGACTTAGCTGTTGACCTCTCTGCTTCCGATCCGGGCATGTTCTTGGTCGGGGAAAAAATTGGACGACCTCGTTTCTTGCATCATCTGAACTTAGTAGAAATCCTGAGCGACTAGTTGTTGACTACTCGAGTTAGTACAGAATTCTTTCATTGGTTTAATTTGTTCCTATAGCCTTCAGTATATTTGTAGTTCATAGATACTCGTACAGAGATTGATCATGAACTATCACTAGTAGTACTCTGTAACATACACACGAATGAAATTGGAGATTATTTGAATTGAATTGAGAGATTACTTCGTAGTAGTATATTCTTATTTCATTTGATTGGCCACACTTTAAATTGAGAGAAACACTACTGTAACTTGCAAGAAAATTAAAGAAACTGAAACCTCTGCTTCAGTTTCACATGGTGTCAAGTACTGTATGCTTCAGATCAAATAATTGGACAGATTTATACCAAAGAGATCATCTCGAATCTATATATGCAGTATACTGGTAGTTGCTTTGTTTATCAGGTTACAGTGTCCAAAGATAACTGTGTAAATTAACCTTGCGTCGTTGCTTCATCAATTATTCCTAATATTAGAGAGAAAATTCAATTAGAGCATGTCCTGTATTGTCCTTGTATTTCTTAATAGCCTAAAAAAGTCAGTACTTTTTATGCTCAGGTACATGATTGGTACTTGGAAAGCGAAAAGATAGAAGATGCAAAGTTCTACAGTTGACGAAGTTTAAGAAGTGTTGGCTGGATGAGTAACGGCCTTAATTTCAGTAGGGTGGCTCTTGTCATCCTCGTGGAGCCGAGGGCCAACGATCATGTGCAATGTTCACCGAGAACCAAATCAAGCCAAGAATCTGCTGCTTAATTGTGAGTTATCCGGAACAGGCACTACTGGAAAATCGCTCTCTGCCGAGTGGTCTCGGCTTTGCCGAGTGCAAAATGTCGGGGTCACTCGGCGAAGAAGATCTAAGCCGACGCCGCGCAGAAGCCGCTCGGCGAAGCAGAGGAGACTCGGCAAACAGAACGTTCGCCGGGACAGCGTGTAAAAAGCGCTCGGCGAAGCAACAAGTCTCGGCAAAGATCACAAAATACACTCGGCAAAGAGCTGATCTCGGCGAAATGGACGACCACGTGGCGTCTGCCGTTGGGTCCCACCTTTGCGCGGCGATGCGTGCAGTTCGCCGAGTGTCGCACCCGGCGAAGATGTGGCCAGAAAAAAAATTGAGCAAGACTTTTCTTCGCCGAGTACCGCACTCGGTAACGTGTGCGCGGGAAAATACTGAGATTTGGCGCCTTTTCCATAAAACGTTCGCCGAGCGTGTCGGTGGAAGGCACTCGGCGAAAAAACGCGCGAAAAAAAAATTTGGTTGCCACGCAAACTGAATCCACTTTGCCGAGTTTGTCGGTGTATGGCACTCGGCGAAGGCATGGGCGGGAAAGAAATTTTACTTCCGCGCCAATTCTTCGCCGAGAGGCCATCTTCGTCGAGCGTGATTCTCGGCGAAACGTGCATTTTTCCCGCTCTTTCCCCTCTCCGGCGCCTGCTTCTCAGCCCTAACGACGCCTATAAATACTGCACCTCTCACACAGGTTACTCACTCATTCTAGCTTGTGCTAAAACACAAAACATTCGGGTTCCCTAGCTACGTCCTACAGTGAATGCAACGGCATTCGACCGTGAATCACTGTAGGGCTGTAGCTAGGGAAACCGTGTGTTTTGTTTCCCAGGTTACTCACTCATATATTCTACCTTGTGCTAAAACACAAAACATTCGGGTTCCCTAGCTACGTCCTACAGTGAATGCAACGGCATTCGACCGTGAATCACTGTAGGGCTGTAGCTAGGGGAAACCGTGTGTTTTGTTTCCCAGGTTACTCACTCATATATTCTACCTTGTGCTAAAACACAAAACATTCGGGTTCCCTAGCTATGCCCGACACTGAATGCAATGACATTCGACCGTGAATCAGTGTCGGGCTGTAGCTAGGAGAAACCGTGTGTTTTGTTTCCCAGGTGTCGTGGGGTCACTCTTCGAGTGTCCCACGGTGGGGATACCTGGGTCACGCCAAGACAGCCCTATGCCGAAGGCCCAAGGAAGGCCCAAGGAGGACGACGTGCGGCCCAAGATAGTCGACAGATAGGTCATATTGTTTTCATCGTCTTGTAAGCGCCATCGGCACCGTTCACCCGAGACCTAGCCTATCATATAAAGGCTAGGAGGGTCCTTCGTCTAGGGTAAGCAAGCTCATAGCCGCCACCACAGACCTTAGCGAGATCGCCATCTCGCCATTGTAGCCACTACTCGCCATCAATACCAGACAAGCAGGAAGTAGGGTGTTATCCTCCGGGAGCCTGAACCTGGGTAAACGCCTCGCTTGTCAGCCGTCATGATCACCAGCGCTCATTTCTCTCCCCCTCAATCAACCCGGGGTACTCGACCCAGGGATTTGCCGAGACCACAACTCGTCAATTGGCGCCGTCTGTGGGAAAGAACGAGCGCTGGAACCATGGTCGCACCGGCCCCATCGACTTTGAAGACCGACGTCTGCATCACCAGGGAGTCCATCTGCTTCGGCTCCTTCGAGTTCACCTCCCACCCGCCGGCCCACCGTTCGGTGTACGCCGATCTGCATAAAGGTATGTGCATCACCTTCGGTACCATGCACTTCTTCGTGGACAGCTGTGGAGTACTCGGATCCCCGGTGATCGCACCACCCGCGGTGGTCGCACTCGCATCTGCCGCGACTGCACCAACCGCGCCGCCACCCGCTGCGGAGATCGCATCTGCTGCGACTGCGGCGACTACACCTTCGACTGCTGAAAAGATCGCATCTGCCGTGACTTCCTCAGCCACGTCCCCACCTGCCGTGGAGATCGCATCTGCTGCGACTGCGGCGGCCGCGTCTTCGACTGCCAAGACGATCACATCTGCATCGACTACACCGACCGCCTCCGCTGCGACAGAGGTCGCGCCCAGCACGGCCACACCGCCCGCGCCTCCGGCTGTCAAGGAGATCGCATCGGCTACGACTGCATCGACCACCTCATCGACTACCACGCAGATCGAGTCTACTTCGACTACCTCGATCGCGTCACTGGCAAGGCCAAGATCCACGCCAACATCGACTACGTCGACCGCGCCTTCGCGCCACAAAATCGCCTGCAAGCCAATCGCGCCTGCATCGACAACAACGACATCACTCCTTGCATCCGCGCCGGAGATCGCGAAACTCCAGAGAAGGAGCCTCGGCAGCAACTGTGGTACCCACCACGTCGCGGCCATTTTCAGCTCCGAGCACGGCTCGGACGAAGGGAGCAGCAATGGCAGCAGCCAACCCGCTCCCCAAACATACCCCGCGCAAGTCTTCATGATCGGTCCGAGTACGCGGGACAACGGCGACGAACCCGCATACCCACTGGAGGTGGTTATGTCGGATGGGGTGACGCGACTCACCATCACCCGCGACATGGCAATCAGAGCCTTGAAGCACGTCGAGGAGGGCACGTACCCCCCACCAGACGCACCCCGTGAGGACCTCATGGCAGTCCAGTACCTGCTGCGGAAGGAAGGCGGACGACTCCGCGCAGAGAAGGCCGAGCTACTCCGACGCAAGGAGGAGGCCGATGCATCAAGCGCCAGGAGGGCCGCTTACTCATTCACCGCCTCAACAGAAGTTGTACAAGGGAGGCGCCACAGAGCCCGCGTGCCCCTGATGACGGAGGCCGACCGCGCCAGAGTCACCCGCAACCTCGAGTCATCATACATGACCGAAGACTCAGACGGGATACCCGTCCCAAAACACCCGGGCCGCACTCATGGCAGTCGAAACTTACCTGCGACTGACGCAGCCACCTGAGGGCGACTCGCGCGCTCTCCTCCACAAGCAACAAATCATGTCTATCAAGGCAGTCGAAGAGGCTCTGATGACAAGGCGCCGAGAAAATGGCGAGAAGATCGGGGCCGCCGCGACCGCGAGACTGCAGCACTCGCAGGCCCGGCGGCAAGACAACTGCGACAACCGCAGCCAGGCGAGACCTCCGCAACGTCATCACACAGAGGACGGTGGACGCAGCCGCACCCAGCGGACGGTCAGCACGCCCACACTGATGACCGCGATGACGGCGACTTCGAGCGTGCGGCGCCGCATGCTTCAGCTTCAACATCCGCGACACAAGAATGCCCAAGGGCTTCAAGCTCACGGCAGAAACAGTCAAGTACGACGGGAAGCAGGACCCGAGACTCTGGCTCGAAGATTACCTCATAGCCTGCAGCTGCCAGGGCGGTACTTCGACTACAGCCATGCAATACATCCAGCTGATGCTCACGGGCTCTGCACGCGGGTGGCTAAACACTCAACCCAAGAACGCCTTCAGGACGTGGGACGAGTTCTCAGAGCCTTCGTTAAGAGCTTCCTGGGGACGTACTCGAGACCGACGACTTACGTCGAGCTACAAGCATGCAAGCAAGGACGAGACGAGCCGCTCCGGTCGTACATCCAGCGTTGGACCCTGCTCCGCAACACCATGGAGACCGCCTCGGAAGACCGAGTGATGGATGCCTTCATGCACGGTCTCCCGCCGCGACCTCCGCGAGGAGTTTGGTAGGCTCCGGCCGAAGAACATGATCGAGTCATGAAGATAGCCAACCAGTGGGCAGACGGAGAGGACTCGGTCCGCGACAGTTCACGCTACTCCCCGAAGGACGAAGCCGGACCAAGCAACTGGCGAGAAGGACGCCACAAGAAGAAGCCGCGTACAACGGCAACGACTCAATCGAGTTAGTAGCGGCGGGATTCCAAACCCCCCGTGAGGATGAAGCGCGCGACAGCAGTCGCCAATACAGCCAGACAGTACAGTCGAAGCGGCGACGACCAGAGTCGCCAATACAGCCAAGGGCAATACAACCGAAGCGGCGGCAGCAACTACCGCAGCGACGGAGGCCAAACGCGAGTGGCAGAAACGCACTTGAGCCCAGCGGAAGAGCTGGAACAACCCTGCAGGCACCACATGTTCAGGAACCCGGAAACGGGCAAGTGGGGATCCAACCACCTGTTGAAGGACTGTCGAAAGGCACGCAAGATATACGAAGCCATGCAGAAGATAGTCACTCCAGCACCCGCAGCGCAGCCAGTCGCGCAGCTGGCCATCCAGGCAGCACCCGCACCCGCAGCGCTAATCCAGCACACGGCGGGAGCCTTTCCTCAGCAGCAGCAGCCGCGCAAGAAGCCCCTGACGCATATCCAGCGGCACGCGGACAACTCAACATGATACAGAAGGGGCGCCCTCAAACAGGACCCAGAAGATCATCACCGCCAAGTCTTCCAGGCACCTGTCCACCTGCAGTACCCGACTACCTGAGAGGGTCAGAGACACCAATCACGTTCTCCAGAGCAGATCATCCCCTGCAGTACCACGACCCGGGCACGCCGCTCTGGTAGTCGAAGCTCTGATCGGAGATTACACCCTGAAAAAGGTGTTCATGGACGGAGGCAGCGGCATCAACATCATCTTTGCCGACACCCTCAGAAGGATAAACAGGCCAACGACAAACTTGACGCATCAGAGACCACCTTCCATGGCATAGTACCAGGGCAAGCAGTCACGCCCATGGGAACGATCACACTCGACGTCATCTTCGGCACACCCGAAACTTCAAGAGGGAGTCGATCGACTTCGAGGTAGTCGACTGGAAGTCGCAGTACCACGCGATACTCGGGCGCCCAACCTTTGCCAGATTCATGGCGGTACCTCACTACGCCTACCTCATGCTCAAGATGCCTGGACCCAAGGGCGTCATCACGGTGCACGGCGACTTCGACCGCTCCAACAGCTGCGACCGCGAGTTCAGCAAGATCTCCGAGTTCTTCGGAATGGAAGAGCACTTCGAGGCGATGGCAGTCGACAACGACAAAACCATCTTCCCGCCACGCAAGAAGCCAGCCAAGGACGCTGCCTTCAACACGACTGACGACACGACAACTCATCAGGTCCACCCGACGGACGCCAACAAGACAGTCAAAGTGTCGTCGAGCTGCCTATCGCATAGGAAAGCGCGCTCGTCGAGTTTCTACGTGAGAACTGGGAGATCTTCGCCTGGCAACCTTCTGACATGCCAGGCATACCCAGGAACCTCGCCGAGCACTCTTTACGCGTCCACAAGGACGCCAGACCCGTCAAGCAGACCATGCGACGCTTCTCAGGACCCAAGAGATGAAATAAGCAAGGAGATCGATCGACTGCTCCACGCCAAGTTCATCCGAGAGATCAAGGACTCGGACTGGGTAGCGAACCCGGTCCTGGTGGAGAAGAAGAAGACGAAGAAACTCCGCATGTGCGTCGACTTCACCGCCCTCAACAAATGCTGCCCCAAGGACCACTTCCCGCTCCCGCGGATAGACCAGATCATCGACTCGACTGCAGGCTGCGCACGCCTATCCTTCCTGGACGCCTACTCAGGGTACCAGCAGATCAGGATGAACGTCGACGATGAAGAGAAGACTGCATTCATCACACCCCATGGCGTTTCTGCTACCAGACGATGCCCTTCGGGTTGAAGAACGCTGGAGCCACGTACCAGCGCACAATGCAAGCCTGCCTAAAGGGGCTAATCGGAAGATCGTCCAAGTCTACGTCGACGACATAGTCGTCACCACTCGAACGGAGGACACTCTCATCGCCGACCTCCGCAAGGTCTTCGCCGCACTCAACGAGTATCAGATCAAGCTGAACCCGGACAAGTGTGTCTTCGGCGTGCCAGCCGGAGAACTGCTCGGGTACCTCGTCTCTGCAAGAGGAATCGAAGCCAACCCTGAGAAGGTGCAAAACATACTCGCAATGCCAGCACCGACCAAGCTTCATGAGGTGCAACGCCTAGCCGGCCGAGTCGCAGCTCTCAGCCGGTTCATAGTAAGTTGGGAGAAAAGGCCCTGCCTTTCTACCAACTGATGAAAAAGACAGACAAGTTCGAGTGGACAGAAGAAGCGCAAGACGCGTTCGACCAACTCAAGAAAACCCTCACGACTTCCCCAGTACTGGTGGCGCCACTGGAGAACGAGCCGCTATACCTCTACGTGTCAGCCACGAACAGGGTGGTCAGCACGGTACTCGTAGTCGAACGAGAAGAAGAAGGACACAGTCACCCTGTTCAGCCCGTCTACTACCTCAGTGAGGTGCTAACCTTGTCCAAGCAGCGGTACCCGCACTACCAGAAGCTAGCGTACGGAGTCTTCATGACATCAAGGAAGGTCGTCCACTACTTCTCCGAGCACTCCATCACGGTAGTAAGCTCCTCCGGGCTCTCCGACATCCTCACCAACCAAGCCGCGACAGGACGAGTCGCCAAGTGGGTTGTTGAGCTAGGGCCCTGGGGGCTGAAGTACGCGCACCCGAAGTCAATCAAGGCCCAGGTGCTTCCAGAATTCACCACCGAGTGGATAGAGGCCCAGCTGCCAGACGTACCCGACTTGTCCAACGCATGGACAATGTACTTCGACGGCTCCAAGAAATTCAGATCAGCAGGGGCGGAGTCGTCCTCATCTCACCCAAAGGCGACAAGCTGAAGTACGTGCTGCAGATGAACTTCCCAACACCCTCCAACAACGAGGCAGAGTATGAGGCCCTAATCCACGGCATGCGGATGGCCAAGAACTGCGGCGCCACTCACCTCATGATCTACGGAGACTCCTACCTCGTCGTGCAGCAAACCATGAAGCAATGTGACGCCATCGCCGACAACATGATCGCCTACAGGGACCTGTACAACCAGCTGGAAGGCACCTTCGACGGCTGCGAGCTGCGGCACGTCGGCCGCGAGAGCAACGAGGAAGCCGACCCTCGCCAACCTGGGCTCAACAAAGCGCCGGTGCCACCCGGAGTCTTCCTCGAGTGCATCACGCAACGCTCCGTCAAGCTCCGGCCCGCGCCAGGATCCTCTACATCACAACGAGCACCGCCGACCCGCCCAGCACGGAGAAGGAGCCTATGGAGGTAATGCTGATCGAGCCCACATGGACGAGCCCATACCTGGCTTACATACTGCAGCAGGGTGCCAACAAACCCAGTCGAAGCCAAGCGCGTCATCCGCCGCTCCAAGGGCTTCACCGTCATCAACGGAGCTCTACAAGCGAAGCATCTCGGGAGTCCTCCAAAGGTGCATCGACCCAGTCGACGGTCAAGCCATCTTACTCGAGATCCACGCTGGCATCTGCGGGCATCACGCCAGCAGTCGAGCCTTAGTGGCCAAAGCCTACGAGCCGGGTTCTACTGGCCCACCAATGCAAGACGCAGAAGAACTCGTGAGGAAATGTCTCGGCTGCCAGGAGTTCGCCAACAAGCCGCACGCGCCGGCATCAGCACTGAAGACCATACCACTCGCCTGGCCCTTCGCTCAATGGGGGCTCGACATGGTGGGTCCACTCAAGAAGTCCTCTCCGGGAGGACACACTCATCTCTTGGTGGCAGTCGACAAGTTCACGAAGTGGATCGAAGCCGTGCCTATCACAAGTTCGACTGCCTCCTCGGCAGTTAACTTCATCAGGTCGATCATCTTCAGGTTTGGAGTGCCGCACAGCATCATCACCGACAACGGCACGAACTTCACAGCCGAAGAATTCAAGGACTTCTGCTCCGACAAGGCATCAAGCTCAACTACGCATCTGTCTCGCACCCGCAGTCCAACGGACAGGTCGAAAAGGCCAATGGCTAGTCTGCAAGGGCATCAAGAAGCGCCTGCGAGTACCATTGAGGCGCGCTGCAGGCGCCTGGGTCGAAGAGCTGCCATCTGTGCTGTGGAGTCTGCGCACTACGCCAAACAGATCCACTCAGTACACGCCATTCTTCATGGTCTACGGCGCAGAAGCAGTCATGCCAAGCGACATCAAGTTCGACGCACCCCGAGTGGTGGCCTACGACGAGTCCGACGCAGAAGAGGCACTCGAGGACGACATGGATACCCTGGACGAAGCACGCGACATCGCCCTTACCCGCACAGCCGTGTACCAACAAGACTCGCAACTACCACGGGCGGCGACTGCGGCCCAGAGCGTTCGTCCCTGGCGACCTTGTCCTCCGCCTCAAACAGAAGAAGGTGCACAAACTTGCCTCCCCATGGGAGGGTCCATACATCGTGACAGAGGCAATCGGCGGCGGAGCTTACCGCCTGAAGGACTCGAAGACGGGACAGTCTGCAGCAACCCGTGGAACGTTGCGCAACTGCGCCGCTTCTACGCCTAGTCGACTCCCCCATTGTAACAAGGCATACATGTCAAAAGGCGGCAGGTTCCAGACGCACTCTTTCCCTTACCAGGGTACCTGAGGGGACTGGAAGGGTTTTAATGAGGCGGCCTGCTCGCAAAAATCAATGAAGTGATTTGTGGAACAAGCTCTCCCTCTTTTTTACTTTTTTAGTCAAAAAGCAACATAAACCTAGGCCGCCACCCGAAGCACTCGGGGGCTGCGCGATACAGGTTCAACTCGAAAGCCTAGGCCGCCACTCGAAGCACTCAGGGGCTGCGCCATACAGGTCTAAACTCGAAAAATCCCATCGGCACCGTTCACCCGAGACCTAGCCTATCATATAAAGGCTAGGAGGGTCCTTCGTCTAGGGTAAGCAAGCTCATAGCCGCCACCACAGACCTTAGCGAGATCGCCATCTCGCCATTGTAGCCACTACTTGCCATCAATACTAGACAAGCAGGAAGTAGGGTGTTATCCTCCGGGAGCCTGAACCTGGGTAAACGCCTCGCTTGTCAGCCGTCGTGATCACCAGCGCTCATTTCTCTCCCCCTCAATCAACCCGGGGTACTCGACCCAGGGATTTGCCGAGACCACAACTCGTCAATTGGCGCCGTCTGTGGGAAAGAACGAGCGCTGGAACCATGGTCGCACCGGCCCCATCGACTTTGAAGACCGACGTCTGCATCACCAGGGAGTCCATCTGCTTCGGCTCCTTCGAGTTCACCTCCCACCCGCCGGCCCACCGTTCGGTGTACGCCGATCTGCATAAAGGTATGTGCATCACCTTCGGTACCATGCACTTCTTCGTGGACAGCTGTGGAGTACTCGGATCCCCGGTGATCGCACCACCCGCGGTGGTCGCACTCGCATCTGCCGCGACTACACCAACCACGCCGCCACCCGCTGCGGAGATCGCATCTGCTGCGACTGCGGCGACTACACCTTCGACTGCTGAAAAGATCGCATCTGCCGTGACTTCCTCAGCCACGTCCCCACCTGCCGTGGAGATCGCATCTGCTGCGACTGCGGCGGCCGCGTCTTCGACTGCCAAGACGATCACATCTGCATCGACTACACCGACCGCCTCCGCTGCGACAGAGGTCGCGCCCAGCACGGCCACACCGCCCGCGCCTCCGGCTGTCAAGGAGATCGCATCGGCTACGACTGCATCGACCACCTCATCGACTACCACGCAGATCGAGTCTACTTCGACTACCTCGATCGCGTCACTGGCAAGGCCAAGATCCACGCCAACATCGACTACGTCGACCGCGCCTTCGCGCCACAAAATCGCCTGCAAGCCAATCGCGCCTGCATCGACAACAACGACATCACTCCTTGCATCCGCGCCGGAGATCGCGAAACTCCAGAGAAGGAGCCTCGGCAGCAACTGTGGTACCCACCACGTCGCGGCCATTTTCAGCTCCGAGCACGGCTCGGACGAAGGGAGCAGCAATGGCAGCAGCCAACCTGCTCCCCAAACATACCCCGCGCAAGTCTTCATGATCGGTCCGAGTACGCGGGACAACGGCGACGAACCCGCATACCCACTGGAGGTGGTTATGTCGGATGGGGTGACGCGACTCACCATCACCCGCGACATGGCAATCAGAGCCTTGAAGCACGTCGAGGAGGGCACGTACCCTCCACCAGACGCACCCCGTGAGGACCTCATGGCAGTCCAGTACCTGCTGCGGAAGGAAGGCGGACGACTCCGCGCAGAGAAGGCCGAGCTACTCCGACGCAAGGAGGAGGCCGATGCATCAAGCGCCAGGAGGGCCGCTTACTCATTCACCGCCTCAACAGAAGTTGTACAAGGGAGGCGCCACAGAGCCCGCGTGCCCCTGATGACGGAGGCCGACCGCGCCAGAGTCACCCGCAACCTCGAGTCATCATACATGACCGAAGACTCAGACGGGATACCCGTCCCAAAAACACCCGGGGCCGCACTCATGGCAGTCGAAACTTACCTGCGACTGACGCAGCCACCTGAGGGCGACTCGCGCGCTCTCCTCCACAAGCAACAAATCATGTCTATCAAGGCAGTCGAAGAGGCTCTGATGGACAAGGCGCCGGTAGAAAAGGCGCGAGAAGATCGGGGCCGCCGCGACCGCGGGACTGCAGCACTCGCAGGCCCGGCGGCAAGACAACTGCGACAACCGCAGCCAGGCGAGGACCTCCGCAACGTCATCACACAGAGGACGGTGGATCGCAGCCGCACCCAGCGGACGGTCAGCACGCCCCACACTGATGACCGCGATGACGGCGACTTCGAGACGTGCGGCGCCGCATGCTTCAGCTTCAACATCCGCGACACAAAAATGCCCAAGGGCTTCAAGCTCACGGCAGAAACAGCCAAGTACGACGGGAAGCAGGACCCGAGACTATGGCTCGAAGATTACCTCATAGCCTGCAGCTGCCAGGGCGGTACTTCGACTACAGCCATGCAATACATCCAGCTGATGCTCACGGGCTCTCCACGCGGATGGCTAAACACTCAACCCAAGAACGCCTTCAGGACGTGGGACGAGTTCTCAGAAGCCTTCGTTAAGAGCTTCCTGGGGACATACTCGAGACCGACAACTTACGTCGAGCTACAAGCATGCAAGCAAGGAAGAGACGAACCACTCCGGTCGTACATCCAGCGCTGGACCCTGCTCCGCAACACCATGGAACCCGTCTCGGAAGACCGAGTGATGGATGCGTTCATGCACGGTGTCTCCCGCCGCGACCTCCGCGAGGAGTTTGGTAGGCTCCAGCCGAAGAACATGATCGAAGTCATGAAGATAGCCAATCAGTGGGCAGACGGAGAGGACTCGGTCCGCGACAGTTCACGCTACTCCCCGAAGGACGAAGCCGGACCAAGCACCTGGCGAGAAGAACGTCGCAAGAAGAAGCCGCGGTACACGGCAACGACACAATCGAGTTAGTAGCGGCGGGATTCGAAACCCCCCGTGAGGATGAAGTGCGCGACAACAGTCGCCAATACAGCCAGAGGCAGTACAGTCGAAGCGGCGACGACCAGAGTCGCCAATACAGCCAAGGGCAATACAACCGAAGCGGCGGCGGCAACTACCGCAGCGACGGAGGTCGCAAACGCGAGTGGCAGAAGCGCACGTTGAGCCCAGCGGAAGAACTGGAACAACCCTGCAGGCACCACATGTTCAGGAACCCGGAAACGGGCAAGTGGGGATCCAACCACCTGCTGAAGGACTGCGAAAGGCACGCAAGATATACGAAGCCATGCAGAAGATAGTCACTCCAGCACCCGCAGCGCAGCCAGTCGCGCAGCTGGCTCCAGGCAGCACCCGCACACCCGCAGCCGCTAATCCAGCACAGGCGGCGGGAGCCTTTCCTCAGCAGCAGCAGCCGCCGCAAGAAGCCCCTGACGCATATCCAGCGGCATGCGGACAACTCAACATGATACAGAAGGGGCGACCCTCAAACAGGACCCAGAAGATCATCACCCGCCAAGTCTCCAGGCTGTAACTGTCCACCTGCAGTACCCGACTACCTGAGAGGGTCAGAGACACCAATCACGTTCTCCAGAGCAGATCATCCCCTGCAGTACCACGACCCGGGCACGCCGCTCTGGTAGTCGAAGCTCTGATCGGAGATTACACCCTGAAAAAGGTGTTCATGGACGGAGGCAGCGGCATCAACATCATCTTTGCCGAGACCCTCAGAAGATAAACAGGCAACGACAAACTTGACGCCATCAGAGACCACCTTCCATGGCATAGTACCAGGGCAAGCAGTCACGCCCATGGAACGATCACACTCGACGTCATCTTCGGCACACCCGAAAACTTCAAGAGGGAGTCGATCGACTTCGAGGTAGTCGACTGGAAGTCGCAGTACCACGCGATACTCGGGCGCCCAACCTTTGCCAGATTCATGGCGATACCTCACTACGCCTACCTCATGCTCAAGATGCCTGGACCCAAGGGCGTCATCACGGTGCACGGCGACTTCGACCGCTCCAACAGCTGCGACCGCGAGTTCAGCAAGATCTCCGAGTTCTTCGGAATGGAGAGCACTTCGAGGCGATGGCAGTCGACAACGACAAAACCATCTTCCCGCCACGCAAGAAGCCTGCCAAGGACGCTGCCTTCAACACGACTGACGACACGACAACTCATCAGGTCCACCCGACGGATGCCAGCAAGACAGTCAAAGTGTCGTCGAGCCTGCCTATCGCATAGGAAAGCGCGCTCGTCGAGTTTCTACGTGAGAACTGGGAGATCTTCGCCTGGCAACCTTCTGACATGCCAGGCATACCCAGGAACCTCGCCGAGCACTCTTTACGCGTCCACAAGGATGCCAGACCCGTCAAGCAGACCATGCGACGCTTCTCAGGACCCAAGAAAGATGCAATAAGCAAGGAGATCGATCGACTGCTCCACCAAGTTCATCCGAGAGATCAAGGACTCGGACTGGGTAGCGAACCCGTCCTGGTGGAGAAGAAGAAGACGAAGAAACTCCGCATGTGCGTCGACTTCACCGCCCTCAACAAATGCTGCCCCAAGGACCACTTCCCGCTCCCGCGGATAGACCAGATCATCGACTCGACTGCAGGCTGCGCACGCCTATCCTTCCTGGACGCCTACTCAGGGTACCAGCAGATCAGGATGAACGTCGACGATGAAGAGAAGACTGCATTCATCACACCCATGGCGTCTTCTGCTACCAGACGATGCCCTTCGGGTTGAAGAACGCTGGAGCCACGTACCAGCGCACAATGCAAGCCTGCTAAAGGGCTAATCGGGAGATCGTCCAAGTCTACGTCGACGACATAGTCGTCACCACTCGAACGGAGGACACTCTCATCGCCGACCTCCGCAAGGTCTTCGCCGCCCTCAACGAGTATCAGATCAAGCTGAACCCGGACAAGTGTGTCTTCGGCGTGCCAGCCGGAGAACTGCTCGGGTACCTCGTCTCTGCAAGAGGAATCGAAGCCAACCCTGAGAAGGTGCAAAACATACTCGCAATGCCAGCACCGACCAAGCTTCATGAGGTGCAACGCCTAGCCGGCCGAGTCGCAGCTCTCAGCGGTTCATAGTAAGTTGGGAGAAAAGGCCTGCCTTTCTACCAACTGATGAAAAAGACAGACAAGTTCGAGTGGACAGAAGAAGCGCAAGACGCGTTCGACCAACTCAAGAAAACCTCACGACTCCCCAGTACTGGTGGCGCCACTGGAGAACGAGCCGCTATACCTCTACGTGTCAGCCACGAACAGGGTGGTCAGCACGGTACTCGTAGTCGAACGAGAAGAAGAAGGACACAGTCACCCTGTTCAGTGGCCCGTCTACTACCTCAGTGAGGTGCTCACCTTGTCCAAGCAGCGGTACCCGCACTACCAGAAGCTAGCGTACGGAGTCTTCATGACATCAAGGAAGGTGTCCACTACTTCTCCGAGCACTCCATCACGGTAGTAAGCTCCTCCGGGCTCTCCGACATCCTCACCAACCAAGCCGCGACAGGACGAGTCGCCAAGTGGGTTGTGGAGCTAGGGCCCTGGGGGCTGAAGTACGCGCACCCGAAGTCAATCAAGGCCCAGTGCTTCCAGAATTCACCACCGAGTGGATAGAGGCCCAGCTGCCAGACGTACCCGACTTGTCCAACGCATGGACAATGTACTTCGACGGCTCCAAGAAATTCAGATCAGCAGGGGCGGAGTCGTCCTCATCTCACCCAAAGGCGACAAGCTGAAGTACGTGCTGCAGATGAACTTCCCAACACCCTCCAACAACGAGGCAGAGTATGAAGCCCTAATCCACGGCATGCGGATGGCCAAGAACTGCGGCGCCACTCACCTCATGATCTACGGAGACTCTACCTCGTCGTGCAGCAAACCATGAAGCAATGTGACGCCATCGCCGACAACATGATCGCCTACAGGGACCTGTACAACCAGCTGGAAGGCACCTTCGACGGCTGCGAGCTGCGGCACGTCGGCCGCGAGAGCAACGAGGAAGCCGACCCTCGCCAACCTGGGCTCAACAAAGCGCCGGTGCCACCCGGAGTCTTCCTCGAGTGCATCACGCAACGCTCCGTCAAGCTCCGGCCCACGCCAGGATCCTCTACATCAACAACGAGCACCGCCGACCCGCCAAGCACGGAGAAGGAGCCTATGGAGGTAATGCTGATTGAGCCCACATGGACGAGCCCATACCTGGCTTACATACTGCAGCAGCGGTGCCAACAAACTCAGTCGAAGCCAAGCGCGTCATCCGCCGCTCCAAGGGCTTCACCGTCATCAACGGAGCTCTACAAGCGAAGCATCTCGGGAGTCCTCCAAAGGTGCATCGACCCAGTCGACGGTCAAGCCATCTTACTCGATATCCACGCTGGCATCTGCGGGCATCACGCCAGCAGTCGAGCCTTAGTGGCCAAAGCCCTACGAGCAGGGTTCTACTGGCCCACCGCAATGCAAGACGCAGAAGAACTCGTGAGGAAATGCATCGGCTGCCAGGAGTTCGCCAACAAGCCGCACGCGCCGGCATCTGCACTGAAGACCATACCACTCGCCTGGCCCTTCGCTCAATGGGGGCTCGACATGGTGGGTCCACTCAAGAAGTCCTCTCCGGGAGGACACACTCATCTCTTGGTGGCAGTCGACAAGTTCACGAAGTGGATCGAAGCCGTGACTATCACAAGTTCGACTGCCTCCTCGGCAGTTAACTTCATCAGGTCGATCATCTTCAGGTTTGGAGTGCCGCACAGCATCATCACCGACAACGGCACCAACTTCACAGCCGAAGAATTCAAGGACTTCTGCTCCGAGCAAGGCATCAAGCTCAACTACGCATCTGTCTCGCACCCGCAGTCCAACGGACAGGTCGAAAAGGCCAATGGCCTAGTCTGCAAGGGCATCAAGAAGCGCCTGCGAGTACCATTGAGGCGCGCTGCAGGCGCCTGGGTCGAAGAGCTGCCGTCTGTGCTATGGAGTCTGTGCACTACGCCAAACAGATCCACTCAATACACGCCATTCTTCATGGTCTACGGCGCAGAAACAGTCATGCCAAGCGACATCAAGTTCGACGCACCCCGAGTGGTGGCCTACGACGAATCCGACGCAGAAGAGGCACTCGAGGATGACATGGACCCTGGACGAAGCACGCGACATCGCCCTCACCCGCACAGCCGTGTACCAACAAGACCTCCGCAACTACCACGGGCGGCGACTGCGGCCAGAGCGTTCGTCCCTGGCGACCTCGTCCTCCGCCTCAAACAGAAGAAGGTGCACAAACTTGCCTCCCCATGGGAGGGTCCATACATCGTGACAGAGGCAATCGGCGGCGGAGCTTACCGCCTGAAGGACTCGAAGACGGGACAGTCTGCAGCAACCCGTGGAACGTTGCGCAACTGCGCCGCTTCTACGCCTAGTCGACTCCCCCATTGTAACAAGGCATACATGTCAAAAGGCAGCAGGTTCCAGACGCACTCTTTCCCTTACCAGGGTACCTGAGGGGACTGGAAGGGTTTTAATGAGGCGGCCTGCTCGCAAAAATCAATAAAGTGATTTGTGGAACAAGCTCTCCCCATTTTTTACTTTTTTAGTCAAAAAAGCAACATAAACCTAGGCCGCCACCCGAAGCACTCGGGGGCTGCGCCATACAGGTTCAACTCGAAAGCCTAGGCCGCCACTCGAAGCACTCAGGGGCTGCGCCATACAGGTCTAAACTCGAAAAATCCTCGGCGCCACTCGAATCACTCGGGGCTGCGCTGCACAGGTCTAAGTCAAAACCTAGGCCACCACTCGACGCACTCGGGGGCTGCGCCATACAGGTCTAAACTCGAAAAATCCGCGGCCGCCACTCGAATCACTCGGGGCTGCGCCGCACAGGTCTAAGTCAAAACCTAGGCCACCACTCGACGCACTCGGGGGCTGCGCCATACAGGTCTAAACTCGAAAATCCTCGGCCGCCACTCGAATCACTCGGGGGCTGCTCCGCATAGGTCTAAGTCAAAACCTAGGCCACCACTCGACGCACTCGGGGGACTGCGCCATACAGGTCTAAACTCGAAAAATCCTCGGCCGCCACTCGAATCACTCAGGGGCTGTGCCACACAGGTCTAAGTCAAAACCTAGGCCACCACTCGACGCACTCGGGGGCTGCGCCATACAGGTCTAACTCGAAACGCCTAGGCCGCCACTCGACGCACTCGGGGGCTGCGTGATAA
The DNA here is from genome assembly GCA_947311845.1 of Poa pratensis. Classification (NCBI taxonomy): domain Eukaryota; kingdom Viridiplantae; phylum Streptophyta; class Magnoliopsida; order Poales; family Poaceae; genus Poa; species Poa pratensis. The sequence continues at coordinate 4,111,936 of CAMZMU010000048.1, forward strand.
CCCACAAGTATAGGGGATCGCAACAGTCTTCGAGGGAAGTAAAACCCAAATTTATTGATTCGACACAAGGGGAGCCAAAGAATATTTATAAGCCTTGACAGATGATTTGTCAGTTCAGCTGCACCTGGAAGTAGACTTGCTCGACACAGTTTATCAGTAGCAACAGTTTTATGACAGTAGCAGTAGTGAAATAATAGCAGCAGTAAAATAAAGACAGCAGTAATAATTGCAGTAGACAGCAGGATTAAAATACTGTAGGCATAGGGATGGATGAACGGGCGCTGCATGGATAGATAATTCATGAAATAGTCATACATAGGGCAATTGCAGATAAATAATAATAAGGTATCCAAGTAATAATCAATCATAAGCATGTGTTCCGTATTTAGTCGTACGTGCTCGCAATGAGAAACTTGCACAACATCTTTTGTCCTACCAGCCCGTTTGCAGCGGGGCCTCAAGGGAAACTACTGGTAATTAAGGTGCTCCTTTTAATAAAGCACCGGAGCAAAGCATTAACACTCCGTGAACACATGTGATCCTCACGTCGCAACCATCCCCTCCGGTTATCCCAATTTCTGTCACTTTGGGGCCTCGGGTTCCGGACAGTGACGTGTGTATACAACTTATAGATATGATCCAAAACAATAATTATCTCATGATTCAATAACATGTTCAGATCTGAGATCATGGCACTCGGGCCCTAAGTGACAAGCATTAAGCATAATAAGTTGCAACAATGACATAAAGTACTACCGATGGATACTAGGCACCATGCCCTAACAAATCTCACAACTATTACATGAATGATCTCATCCAATCCCTACCATCCCCTCAGCCTACAGCGGGGAATTACTCACACATGGATGGGGGAGTCATGGATGGTCGATGGAGAGGTGGCGGTGATGATGATGGCGATGATCTCCTCCAATTCCCCGTCCCGGCAGGGTGCCAGAACGGAGTTTCTGATCCCCGAAATAGGGTTTTCGATGGCGGCGGAGCTCTGGAAGTTTTCTGGAAAAAGCGTCGATCCCCCGAAGTTTTTAGGTCAGAGGCTTTATGTAGTCCAAAGGGGAGCTGGGGGCCACACAGGGGGCCACACCACCCCTGGGCGCGGCCAAGGGCCAACCGCGCCCTGGGTGCGTGTGGGCCCTGTGCCCCTCTTTGCTTCGTCTTCTGGCTCCGTGGGTCTTCTGGAAAAATAGAATTTCTGGAATTTTTCTGGAATTTTCCTGAAACTTTGACTTTCTGCACAAAAACGAGACACCAAGGCAATTCTGCTGAAAACAGCGTTAGTCCGTGTTAGTTGCATTCAAATCACACAAATTAGAGGAAAAACAATAGCAAAAGTGTTCGGAAAAGTAGATACGTTTTGGACGTATCAACTCCCCCCAAGCTTAGCTTATTGCTTGTCCTCAAGCAATTCAGTTAACAACTGAGTGCGATAAAAGAAACTTTTACGAACACATTTGCTTCATATGATGTATACATACCTACTATATGATCAAACTTAGCAATTCATAATAGGAACCATGCAAATAATGACACCTAGTAGTTATGCAAATCATGAAAAGATACCAAAGTACTAAGAATGAATAACATAGCATATCTATCCACAAGAATTGCAATGTTCGTAAAAAGATATGACAAAGTGGTATCTCGCTTGCCTTTGTTTGAAGGGCAAAACATAAATGCCAAGGCACCTCTGAAGTTCAAGTGAAGACTAGATATAAAATATCAAAGATAAGAGTATCATAGTTATACCTCAATTAATCGTATCCTGGGACAAGCACATTACACTAAGAACGACAGTTATGCTCTCGAAGAGGTGCTCAAAGAAAGGATGGTGACTCAACATAAAAATAAAAGATTGGCCCTTCGCAGAGGGAAGCAGGGATTAACACGTGCTAGAGCTTTTTATTTTAAAAACAGAGGAAAAAATGTTTTGAGAGGTGTTTGTTAATTGTCAACGAATGGTAGCGGGTGAGAACAGTATTCTACCTGTCAAACGGACTTTTAAGAGCGGCTCCCATGAAGGACGTTATTTCTACCAGCAAGGCAGATCATCCCTCTTTCTCTTTGGTTTACACACATGCAGGTATTTCACTGTTTGTCATTGCTTACTGATGAATCAGGGCAAAAGTGTGAAGAGAATTAATTGGTTAAAGTTGTAATTAATTGGGACTGGGCACCCCGTTGCCAGCTCTTTTTGCAAAATTAGGATAAGCGGATGTATATGCCGCTAGTCCAGGTGTAAAAGTCCATTTGACAAATAGAATAAAGAATAACCACACTAATTCCTCATGAGCTAGTAAACATTGACACAAAAAGGGAAATATTTTGAAGTTTTAAAGGTAGCACATGCAAATTTACTTGGAATGGCTTGAAATACCATGCATAGGAATTTTTGGTGGACTCTTTGGGATAACTTGGTTTAAAGGATTTGGATGCACGAGCAGCATTCCCGCTCAGTACAAGTGAAGGCTAGCAATAGACTGGGAAGCGACAACCACGAGAGCGATAACGGTCATAATCATGCTTGCGACAAAATAAAATTAACGGAGGCATAAAGATGATACTAAAACTCTGAGGCAAAATAGATCATCAAGGCTTAATTGACTTTATTTTTCAGTCATAACATGTGTGAGCATGTGCCAAGTCGAATCAAGTGAATTATTCAGAGGAGGATACCATCCTGCCATACCGTTTTACGAATAGAACAATGCATGTAAATATCTATATGACATGTTATTCACTATTAGCAATTTGGTACTGTCATAAGAAGACATGAACTACTAAGCAATCATTAAATAACATAACCACTACCATGATAGCTAAGCATGTTCACATGAGTAGGTATATTTACAAAAATGAAAAACAAATAGAGTTCATACCAGCCTTTTACCACATCCGTTGTCGTAATCGTCATTATTGCTTTTCACTTGTGTGGCTTGAATGATGTGAAATGATAACCAAGCCCAAGTGGAACCACGGAAATTTTTGAACTCCTGAAACAACTATACAAAACAGCAGAAGAACAACAAATATTTTTGGGTTTTCGAATTAAAGCAAGCATAGAAAGAAACAAGCAAACAAAGCAAAATCTTTTTGGATTTTTGAATAACAAAACGAAAAAAAAGTAAACTAGCACTACAAATTCAAAAGCAAGAGAAATAAAGGAAATATTTTTGGTCTTTTGGTGTTTTGCGAAAATAAAATGGACAAGAAACAAAAGAAAAAGAAAAGAAACAAACTAAAACATGGATATACAAAGTACCGACATGATATGAATATGATAAAATGAGTGAACTTGTCGGCATACCTCCCCCCAAGCTTAGGCTTTTGGCCTAAGTGGGAGACAATCATCCCCATGGCTGCCAGCTAGGCGCGCCCTCAGTTGTGACGAGGAGGGTTCCTCGTCCGTAAAAGCTCGAGGATGCACCACCGTAGTACACGGTGTAGTCCTCAGGGGGCGCCACGAAGGTCTCCTGTCGGTGCTCAGGGTAGTGCTGTAAATGGAAATCCGGTGCACCGAGGTGGTTGTCCAAATCCTCCCTCGAATATGATAGAGGACCCCTGAAAACACTGAACAAACTAGGCTGTGGAAGCCGGACCTCTAGCTCAGGTCCATTAGCAAAAACAACTCTATACATCAAATGTCCAGTATGAATTAGTAGTAACAAAATCATGAAGTTTCATGGCAGCAAGATCAAGTCTTTCGGAATCAATAATTCATCAGAAGGATCACAGGAAGACCAAGATCAGCTAAAACACGTGCAGCAATAATGCCTCCAAAGATGGGACCTTTGGCGGCAAGGCGGCGAGCAATCAAGGCACCAAGGTTGTAGGTTTTATATTTTTAAGTGCATGAGCAAGAAAAGCTAGATGATAGCAAGAAATATTACTAGTGTTCTCTCTAGCAAGCACACTCGTGGCAAGATAATATGTGAAGTACCTGATGGCTGGAAATTGAATGTTCCTTATCTTACCACGCTGCACTCTACGGAGATCATCATAGCTCAGCTCATGGTAAAGATCCACAACTCGCGCGGCTCTGTTGATCTTCCTTGCTGTCCCAGATGGAGCAACACCTATGACCCTGCAAAATCTTTTCAAGTCCATGTTGCATGCACGATCATAAATCTTAAACTCAACAGTGGGGTTAAAAGTAGAGTTATTAAACTTAAAGCTTTCAACAAAAATCTTAGTGAGGTTAGCATATTGTGGCCTCTCATCCTGCATAAATTCCATCAAGCCAACATTGTTAATCATCCTTATGAAGTCATCATAAATCCCTGCATCTCTCATAAAGTTAAAGCATGGAAAAATAGATGGATGAGGAACACCATCATCTTCCTCTTCACCAATTCTTGGTGCCAAAAGATCCTCATTGTATGATGGCCTAGGTGCACCTCTTGATCTTGAAGCCCTTGTTTCCCTTGAGGAGGATGGTGTTTGCCTCTCAAAGATTTCTCCATAAGTGTGTTTATCCATCTTCCTTTTCTGAAATTTTAAACAAACCTCATAAAAAATTTTGGAGTGGTTAAATCAAGGGAAACACTAGGGAGACTTACTAGGGACTAAACATGCATCAAAACTAGTTAATCTAAACAAGAACAAGCATGCAAGCTCTAATAACATGTCACCTACAGTACCAAAATGCAAAGATATAAGCAACTAAACAAAATTCTATTTGGATAATCGGAGGAGTCACATACCGGAGAGCAATTGATCCAAATTTCAGCAGCAAAGATGGGCTGAGCAAGTAGATCGAAAAATTCGAGCAAGAGCAGCAAGAACACGAGTTTGAGCAATGGTGGTGTGTTGGTCGGGAGAGAGAAAGGAGTGGGAGGAGAGAGTGAGTGGAGGGCCAGGTGGACCCCACACCAGGGCAGGGCGCGGCCTGCCCTCCACCGCGCCGTGGGGCGTGTGGTGGCCTGGTGGGTCCCCCTGGTCATCCTCTGGTACTCCCACGTTCCTCTTTAAAAACTAGGACTTTAGAATATTTTTCAGAATTTTTTGAAAACTTTTATTTCTGACATTTTCTGGGTGCTTTAAACAATGAAAACTAGACAAAATGAATTTATGAAAGACCAAGCATTACTTAACTTTGCAAATTACAGTAGCAAAACAGTAGGTAAAAACAAAGTGAGAAAGAAAAATGTTGTTTAGCAATTTTATGCATGTAAAACATATTTGTTAACAAGGTTGATCAAGTCTTGCCACCAAATACATTTTATATGACATAAAAGAATTAAACCACATTGAACAATCATGTTACCTTAAATGGTATAGCTATAGATCCAATCATAATATATTGAAGTTCTTCATGAGGTTCATATATAGGGCAATCAATACTTCCCACTTTGATACTTTTAATATTGGTAATTGTATTAACTCCAAATATTTTGTCCAGCTTCTTGGGAAAATAAACAGTATGCTCTTTGTCATTAACATGGAAAGTCACTTTTCCTTTGTTGCAATCAATAACAGCCCCTGCAGTGTTAAGAAAAGGTCTTCCAAGAATAATAGACATATTATCATCTTCAGGCATTTCAAGCACAACAAAATCAGTTAATATCAAGCAATTATTAGCCACTTGAACAGGAACATCTTCACATATACCAACAGGAACAGCAGTAGATTTATCAGCCATTTGCAAAGATATATCAGTTGGTATCAATTTTTCCAAGTAAAGTCTCTTGTAAAGAGAAAAAGGCATAACACTCACCCCTGCACCTAAATCACATAAGGCAGTTCTAACATAGTTATTTTTGATTGAGCAAGGAATAGTTGGTATACCTGGATCTCCAAGCTTCTTTGGAACCTTACCATTGAAAGAATAATTAGCAAGCATGGTAGAAATCTCTTCATTAGGAATCTTTCTCTTGTTAGAGACAATATCTTTCATGTACTTTGAATAGGGAGGTAACTTAATAGCATCAGTCAAAGGAATTTGCAAAAACAAAGGTTTCATCCATTCACAAAATTTGTTATAATGTTCTTCTTCCTTAGATTTGAGTTTCTTAGTAGGAAAAGGCATTTGTTTTTGCACCCAAGGTTCTCTTTCATTACCATGTTTCTTAGCAAGAAAATCTTCTTTAGTGTACTTTTTGTTTTTAGAATGCTTTTCAGGTTCCTCTTCACTTTCCTCTTTATCAGAAGCATCATTCTTATCTTTATCATTAGCATGTTCATTACCACTCTCAGTTTCAGCATCAGAGATAGATATACTATTTGGATTATTAACATGCTCATTGTCTTTAATAGGTTCAGGAGATTCCTCAACATGTTTATGTTTCTTCTTCTTCTTTTTCTTAGAAGGAGTAGTAGTTTCATTAACTAGTTGAGAATCTTGCTCAATTCTTTTAGGATGTCCCTCAGGATACAAAGGATCCTGAGTGGAAGCACCACCTCTAGTTGCTATACCAAAAGCATGTTTATCATTTTCTCTAGAAGCATTACCTAGCAAATCTTTTTGCACTTTAGTCAATTGCTCAATTTGAGTTTGAACCATACGAAAATGTTTAATGAGTATTTTAACATCATTAGAAGTTCTTTCCAAAACATCATGCAAATGATTAATGACATGAGAATTCTTTATGAAGCTATTTTCTATTCTCCTATTGAAATTGTTTTGCTTAACAATGAAATTATCAAACTCATCTAAGCATTGATCAGGAGGTTTAGAATAAGGGATATCTCTATCATCAAAGCGTTGGAGAGAGTGTACCTCAACTGTAGATGAGTGAGGAATTGGCTTACACAATTCTTCTATAGGTGGAAGATTTTTCACATCTTCAGATTTAATACCTTTCTCCTTAAGAGATTTCTTGGCTTCTCTCATTTCTTCATCATTCAATTCAATACACCTCTTTTCCTCGGTGTAGGTACCGGAGTTGGTTCAGGCAGGGTCCAATCATCATGATTTTGGCTTATCTTAGCCAATAATTCCTCGGCTTCATCTGGAGTTCTTTTCCTGAAAACACAACCAGCACAACTATCCAGGTATGTCCTAGATTCAACAGTTAGTCCATTATAAAATATATCAAGAAGTTCATTTTTAGCTAGTTGATGTCCAGGCCGAGCTCTAAGTAAAGAACAAAACCTTGCCCAAGATTCAGGCATTTTCTCTCCTCATTTTGCTTAAAGTTAAAGATTTTCTGTAAAGCAGCATGTTGAGCACTAGCAGGAAAATATTTCTGAAAGAAAGCATTGACTAAACCCATCGGGCTCTCAATAGATCCAGGAGATAAATCATTAAACCAAGTTTTAGCTTCATCTTTCAATGAGAAAGGGAAAATTTTAGTAACAAAGTAACTGCGTTTCTTAATATCATCAGAAAACAAACTACTCAAGTAGAGAGAGTGTTCATATGTTCTACAGCACTTTCATTTTCAGTTCCTCGAAAAGGTTCTTTCTCAGCAATAGTTATAAAAGACAAGTCCACAGAGAAATCATAATCTTTATCTTTTATATTTATGGGAGATGTAGCAAATTTAGCATCAGGAGAAAGTTTATAGTTGACAGCACGTTTTGAAGAAGATTTTTAATAGCATTAACATCTTTAGAGGTATCACAATTCATGCATTCATCAATAAAGTCATCATCAAGTTCAACATAAGTTTCCTCAAGATCATCACTAGTAGTTTCTCTGTTTCAGGTGAATAAGCAGGTGTAACAGGAGTTTCATTAGGTGTTTCAGTATTTTCAAGTTGTTTAGATTTAGCAATTGTAGCATCTAGAAAAGGACCTAGTTGTTGGGGTTATACCAACTAGGGGTATCACCAACATGGCAAATCCGGCTAGTCCCGGGTGGCCCGCAGCGGTGGTTAAGGCTTTGCCTGCCGGGCGGCCCAGATAGCCGGCAACCCAAGGTAGGCGGATGCCGACAAGACGGAGGCCCAAGACCGAAGCCCATGAAGCCATCAAGACATAGGCGGTAGGCGGCATACTTGCCGGATAGGTTTAGGACTCTGTAGTCTTGCCGGATACGTTATTACCTTGTACCCCTGCGTCTGGCCGCCTATATAAGCCGGACCAGGGACGCCTTTAGGGCAGAGATTCTTTCATACAACCAACTCGCTGTAACCTGTAACACGGCTATTGCCTTATAGTGAGTTGTAGCAGCACGTAGGATCTCGCCACCGTAGCGAGATCTGAAGCTGGGTAAACCGCCGTGTGCAATCCCGACCTCGACGACGTCCACCTTCTTGCCCTACGTACTCCGTTGGCTAGAGGACCCCTGTCTCCTATCAACGATGCCAATACGTCGACAGTTGGCGCCCACCGTGGGGCCTAAGGCGTCAGGCGTCACATTCCAGGCGGGAACGATTGGCGGCATCGGCGACACCATCGCCGTTGGCTGCACGGCGCGGGTTGGATCTACCGGCTACGTGCAAGATGACGGAACCTGGGTGCCGGCAAAAGATGGCCTCATCGCCTACACCCTGGTTCCCATTGGCGGTTTCGAGTTCTTCATGGGCTTCACCCCGGAGGCGCTAGGGTTCCCCAGGAACCACACCGTTTTCGGGCCCACCCGCCACCCGGAGATCGACTACTCGCAAGACGGATCTGAATCTGCCTCCTCCGCGGAGTCCGCGGATTCAGATCTCCACTTCTGTGGTGTTGCCGGGCTGGGATCTGACTCCCAGCCGGAAAGCAATGATCTTGAGTCCATCCTTCCTGCACTCCAGGACGATGTGATGTCAGATGCCGGATCTAGAGACACCGTTCAAGTCAACGTTGACTCTGATTCCGATGGAGAATCTGTTAGCATGTTTGAGCAAAAGGTTCAAAAGTGCTTCCACGCACCAGAATCGCAGCCATCTGAGGTGGCAAGTTCAACCATGCAGCAGGCTTTCATGGCTGGTGCTACCAAGGTAAATCCGGCAAAAGCAACAGATCCTGCTGTTGACGGCACTCCGACTGCCACGTCGCCGGCAAAGGAGCCCCCGCCGGCTCCATGAAGAAGACGCATCTGGAGCGAGGCGGATGCAGCAAAGATGCCCTTGACGATGCAGAGAAGGCAACTTTGGCGGAAGTGCTAAACACGTCAGTTAACGAGCAAACCTCGCTGGCGGATCTGGAAAAACTCCGTTCGGTTCTCGTCAACCAAACTAGGAGTCTCCAGGAGCAACACGAGGAGGTCATGAACTTGCTGAAGGAAGCAAAGGCGGATCAAGCTATGCTCACCGCCAAAAGGAACCTCTTCACCACCACTCCGGTGGCAAAACCGCTAAGGAAGAGCACACTGCAGAACAAGGATCCGCCTCCCAAGGAGTTCAAGTCCCCTGCCCAGAGACTTGGTTTCAACTGGGCATCGGCTCCGCAGCGCAATGACAAAAACGGCGATATTGTGCTCAGCACACCCGTCCTTAACACTGCGGCCGCTTTGGACATCCTTAACAATGATGACTATGACAAGGACGAGAAGATCTACTACGCCTCTACTCTAGCCTATAAGGCTTTGGAGCAGCAGGCACGTGCTGATTCTCACGCCAGTCAGGCGGACGCACGAGGTGGCAGGTTGCAGTCAAAGTCTGATGCCTGTATAGCTGCTGCTGGCGGCAACCCTAACGACCCATCCGGCTCCAGCAGTCATGGCAAGGGAAAGGCAAGGACAAAGACAAGGATAAGGAGCCTCGCAAATCGCCGCCTCCCAGGAGACATCGCGATGAGGCCTCCCACACCGGCAAGAGGCAACATGACCCACCACCTCCACCGCCTAGAAGGGGAGGCGGGAGCAGAGACAACCAGCAGCCGCCAAGGAGTGGCGGCAACCATGATGGTCCTCCTCCGCCAAGGCGGAGCAGAGACCGCACCAGATCCCCACCGCCACCGCCTAGGCGAGAAGGTGGGAGTCAGGGACGCAACAATGAGCCTCGGCATAGCCAAGCAGCGCAGGACGAGCCTCGCGGTGACAGAACCAACAGAGAGCTCGCTCCAGAAGACGCATGTCATTGTCTAAATGACATTGAGGCTGGAAAGCAGGAGTCATACCTCGGCCCCGCATGCTTCGGCAACGCCATCTGCAATATCCGCATACCTCGCGATATGACATCAGTGTCAAAAAGTTGCCAAAGGTATAGCGGAGCTGACAAGCCCAACTCGTGGTTGTCGGACTATGCGTTGGCTGTTGAAATTGCCGGGGGCAATGGCTTAGTTGCCGCACGTTTCTTGCCCCTCATGCTAGAGGGCATAGCCAGAAGCTGGATTGAAAACTTGCCGGAAAAATCTGTTCACAGTTGGCTGGATATGGAGCGGGTTTTCACCCAACACTTCCAGGGCACGTACAAGCGCCCAAAGACATATACTGATTTAACGCACTGTGTGCAAAGGCCAGACGAAACCGCGTCCGCCTTTCTGGCAAGGTGGATTCAGACAAAGGCAAGCTGTGAAAACGTCGACGACAACCAGGCAATCCATGCCTTCATCACGTGCTTGTTGAAGGGATCAAGTCTCAGACACAAGCTGGTCCGCATGCAAGTCAAAGACCTTGGGGTCATGCTTGAAGTTGCCGCCATGTATGCTCAGGCGGATGACGATGCACGTGACGGCGAAGGAGCCCATGACATGGCAACAAGCAGACGTGCTAGTTATAAGCGAAAAGCTCCCAATGAAGACAAGGCTGGTCCATCCAACGAGGTCGCCGCCGCCTTCGAAGGCAAAGGCGGCAAACGCAAGTGGAAGAACAAGGGCAAGGGCAAGGAAATTACTCCCAGCAAAAATCGCATGTCATATGAAGAAGCAAAATTGCTGCCTTGTCCAATTCACGCACACCTTGGCAAAGTGAACCACACGTTGGGTGAATGCCGCTTCATCGACGACTTCAAAAGGACCCTGAGGTTGGCTGGAAGCCGAAGAAGGCTAAAAAGGCGGAAAAGACAAAGAAGGAAGACGACGATGAGGCTGTTTCCATGTCAGAGGACGAGGACCCAAAGCCATCTCGCAAGGAGAAAAAGTTCCCCAAGGTACACGAGCAACTCGTGTGTTTCCTAGGCACTCCCTCTGTGAAGGAAGAGAAGGCGGAACTACGTGAGCTCAACGCCACGGTGCCAGATGTTCCCCAGTATCTCAACTGGTCTGAAGCTCCAATTACATGGAACAGGGACGATCACCCTGACCGTGTGCCGCATCCCGGCAAGTACGCCCTCGTTGTCGACCCAATTATCGCCAACTTCAAACTGACCAAGGTGTTGATGGACGGAGGCAGCAGCCTCAACATCCTTTATGAAGACACCTTGAAGCGCATGAACTTGACGGAAAGCCAACTTGACTACAGCAAAGTCACCTTTCACGGCATTGTGCCGGAAGGCAAGCTAAGTTAAAGGGAAGCATAAAACTTGAGGTTACCTTTGGAACCGAAGCCAATTACCGCACAGAGTATATTCGGTTCGAGGTAGTCCCCTTCAAGAGTGCTTACCATGCCATCTTTGGACGGCCTGCTTTCGCCAAGTTCATGGCGAGACCATGTTACATCTACAGCAAGTTGAAGATGCCTGGACCCAACGGTACAATTACCGTCAACGGCAACTTCAAGAAGGCAAAAGAGTGCGAACGTGGCAATGCCGCCTTCGCCGAAGCTGTCCTCCACGCAGAGGAGCTAGCCATGCTGAGAAAGGAAACTGATACGTCAAAGTTGCCGGAAAAAGTGCAAACTGCAGAGCCAAAGCAGTCCTTCAAAGCCTCTGATGACACAAAGAAGGTGGATCTGGTCAAAGGTGATAGCTCTAAGCAAGTCACCATTGGATCCAACTTAGATGACAAATAGGAAAGCGCGCTCGTCGAGTTCCTCCGTGAGAACGGGGACATCTTTGCATGGTCATCTGCTGACATGCCAGGTGTTCCCAGGGAACTTGCCGAGCACTCTCTTAATGTCTACAAAGGAGCCAAGCCTGTCAAGCAAGGAATTAGGCGCTTTGGTGAGAAGAAGCGGCAAGCTATTGGCAAGGAGATCATCAAGTTGCAGGAGGCAAAGTTTATTAGGGAGGTAGTGCATACTGATTGGTTGGCAAATCCTGTACTTGTTCCAAAACCTAATAAAGAGCTGAGGATGTGTATCGATTATACCGGTTTGAACAGGTGCTGTCCTAAGGACCACTTTGCTTTACCACGTATAGATCAGGTCATAGACTCCACAGCCGGCTCCGAGCTGCTGTGTTTTTGGACGCGTACTCCGGGTACCACCAAATTAAAATGCGGGAATCAGACCAACTTAAAACAGCGTTCACTACGCCCTACGGCACCTTCTGCTACATTACGATGCCCTTCGGCCTAAAAAATGCCGGCGCTACGTATCAGCGGTGCATGCAAAGATGCCTTAACGAACAAATTGGCCACAATGTTCACGTCTACATTGACGACATTGCCGTCATGTCTCGGAAAAAGGCGGATTTGCTAGAAGACCTTCGAGAAACCTTTGACAACCTTCGGGTATATAGGATGAAACTCAATCCAAACAAGTGCGTGTTTGGAGTTCCTGCCGGCAAATTGCTTGGCTTTATCGTTTCCGAACGAGGAATTGAGGTCAACCCGGAGAAAATCAAGGCAATTCTCAACATATCCAGGCCAACTTGCCTGAAGGACATGCAGCGCCTAACCGGCTCCGCGGCTGCCGTCAGTCGTTTCATTAGCCGTCTTGGTGAAAAGGCCATGCCTCTTTACCGGCTATTGAGGAAATCCGACAACTTTGAGTGGACAGACGAAGCGGATGCCGCCTTGCAACAGCTAAAGGTAGCATTAACATCTCCGCCAATTTTGGCAGCACCTCGTCCAGAGGAGCCAATGCTGCTATATATCGCTGCAACCAACTTGGTTATCAGCGCAGTTATGGTTGTGGAACGCAAGTGGAGACGGCAGATGTATCTGAACAGCGTCCCGTCTACTTCATCAGTGAAGTGTTTTCCGCCTCGAAGCAGCGTTATCCACATTACCAGAAGCTGGCATATGGTGTTTTTTACGCCGCCAGGAAGTTGAGACATTACTTCCAGGAACATTCAATAACTGTGGTGAGCAAAGCACCTCTGGGAGATATAATAAACAACGCGGATGCAACAGGCAGAGTTGCCAAATGGGGCATTGAACTTGCCGCCTTTGACATCACGTATAAACCCAGAAATGCTATTAAGTCTCAAGCCTTAGCAGATTTTGTTGGTGATTGGACAGAAGCCATGGATGAAACACCTCTCCCTGAATCAGAGTACTGGATCATGCACTTTGACGGATCAAAGATGCTTCAGGGCTCGGGGGCTGGTGTTGTGCTGAGAAATCCCCAGGGAGATAAGCTCAGCTATGTGCTGCAAATTCATTTCAAAGCAACCAACAATGTTGCCGAATATGAAGCACTATTACATGGTTTACATATTGCCAAGGAACTTGGCGTCCAACGGGTTCTCTGCTATGGTGACTCAGACCTAGTTGCGCAACAGACACGTGGGACATGGGATGCCAAGAGCGCAACAATGGCGGCATATCGCGCTGCCGTTGATGAGTTCGCCAAGTGCTTCCTAGGATACGAGGTCCGCCACATCCCAAGAGCCCAAAACGAGGCGGCAGATACACTTGCTAGATTGGGGTCTGAGCGCAAAAAGGTGCCAAAGGATGTTTTCCTGGAACATCTCCACAAACCGTCAATAAAAGGAGCTGACCTTCTTGATCCAGAGGCGGCAGAACCAGTAGAAGAGGCCAGCTATGCCGTCTACTTGGTAAAGCCGGACTGGACAACCCCATACTTGAATTTTCTGGACAACCAAGAGTTGCCGGAAGATGAGGTTTTGCGACGGCAAATTGTAAGAAGAGCCAAGGCATTTACAGTAATCAACGGTGAACTGTACAAGCGTAGCACTACAGGAATCTACCAACGTTGCATTTCACCAGAGGAAGGCAGAAACTTGCTGGATGAGATACATGCTGGAGTTTGCGGACATCATGCTTCGTCCCGTTCCATCGTATCAAAAGCTTTCCGGCAAGGTTTTTATTGGTTGACAGCCAAGGAGGATGCGGAAGACATTGTCAAACGCTGCAAAGGCTGCCAACTATATGCCCGACAACCTCACATGCCGGCTCAAGAGCTGAAAACAATACCCATCACTTGGCCTTTTGCGGTCTGGGGCTTGGATATGGTTGGTCCGTTTAAGACGGCACCTGTGGGCTACACGCACTTGTTAGTTGCGGTAGACAAATTCACCAAATGGGTTGAAGCTAAACCTATTAAAAAGCTTGATAGCGCCACAACCGCCAACTTTCTGTGGGGCATAATCTCTCGGTTCGGGGTGCCTCATAGCATTATCACCGACAATGGCACGAACCTCTCGCAAGGCGAAGTTGAGGAGTACTGCGACAAACATGGCATCCGGCTGGATTTGGCTTCCGTAGCACATCCCCAGGCAAATGGTCAAGTAGAGCGTACAAACGGCTTGGTTCTGCAAGGAATCAAACCTCGTCTTGAAGTACCTTTGCACAGGGCAGCTGGGGCTTGGGTTGAAGAGTTGCAATCTGTCCTTTGGAGTTTGCGTACAACACCAAACAGATCAACCAAGTTTACTCCTTTCTTCTTAGTCTATGGCGCTGAAGCAGTATTGCCATCCGACATGATGTTTGACTCCCCCAGAATTCAAGCCTACGTCGAGCAAGACGCGGAAGATGCAAGACAGGATGGCCTTGACCTACTTGACGAAGAACGCGACGTTGCCCTTTCACGATCCGCCATCTATCAGCAGAATTTGCGCCGGTATCATAGTCGAAGAGTGCGACAACGTAGTTTTAGAGTAGGTGACCTGGTTCTCCGCCTAATCCAAGATAGGAAGGGCTTGCCTAAGTTATCCCCTCCATGGGAAGGGCCCTTTGTGGTCAGCAAGGTGCTGCTCAATGGTTCCTATTACTTGATGGACATAAGAGATGCTCACAAGAAGAAGCGAGGACGTAAGCGGAAGCGCAAGGTTGACGACAAGTATGAAGAAACCAAGCGTCCATCAAGCACAGTAGAAGCAGGTGTAACAGGAGTTTCAGGTGAATAAGCAGGTGTAACAGGAGTTTCAGTGGGTGTTTCAGTATTTTCAAGTTGTTTAGATTTAGCAATTGTAGCATCTAGAAAAGGACCTAGTGAACCTCTTTCATCAAGCACAGTAGAAGCATCATCAAATTCATCAGAAACATTCTCAGAATCAGCAGAAGTAGCAGCAGTGAAGCATGTGTATGTGGTGGTGTGACAAGTTGAATTATAACAGACGGTGAATCAAGAGCAGCAGAAGTGCTGAGAGCTGTACCTCTCCTTGTAGTGGATGGCAATATGCGAACCTTATCACGAGGTTTACCCATGATGAATGAATTGCAGCGGGCAATACGACTCCCTGGTGAGTTTATAAATAGAGCTATGCTCCCCGGCAACGGCGCCAGAAAATAGTCTTGTTAACCCACAAGTATAGGGGATCGCAACAGTCTTCGAGGGAAGTAAAACCCAAATTTATTGATTCGACACAAGGGGAGCCAAAGAATATTTATAAGCCTTGACAGATGAATTGTCAGTTCAGCTGCACCTGGAAGTAGACTTGCTCGACATAATTTATCAGTAGCAACAGTTTTATGACAGTAGCAGTAGTGAAATAATAGCAGCAGTAAAATAAAGACGGCAGTAGTAATTGCAGTAGACAGCAGGATTAAAATACTGTAGGCATAGGGATGGATGAACGGGCGCTGCATGGATAAGATAGTTCATGTAATAGACACTCATAGGGCAATTGCAGATAAATAATAATAAGGAATCCGAGTAATAATCAATCATAAGCATGTGTTCCATATTTAGTCGTACGTGCTCACAAGGAGAAACTTGCACAACATCTTTTGTCCTACCAGCCCGTTTGCAGTGGGGCCTCAAGGGAAACTACTGGTAATTGAGGTGCTCCTTTTAATAAAGCACCGGAGCAAAGCATTAACACTCCGTGAACACACGTGATCCCCACGTCAAAACCATCCCCTCCGGTTATCCCAATTGCTGTCACTTTGGGGCCTCGGGTTCCGGACAATAACGTGTGTATACAACTTGTAGATATGATCCAAAACAATAATTATCATCATGATTCAATAACATGTTCAGATCTGAAATCATGGCACTCGGGCCCTAAGTGACAAGCATTAAGTATAACAAGTTGCAACAATGACATAAAGTACTACCGATGGATACTAGGCACTATGCCCCAACAATTCTCACAACTATTACATGAATGATCTCATCCAATCCCTACCATCCCCTCAGCCTACAGCGGGGAATTACTCACACATGGATGGGGGAATCATGGATGGTCGATGGAGAGGCGGCGGTGATGACGATGGAGATGATCTCCTCCAATTCCCCGTCCCGGCAGGGTGCCAGAATGGAGTTTCTGATCCCCGAAATAGGGTTTTCGATGGCGGCGGAGCTCGGGATGTTTTCTGGAAAAAGTGACGAACCCCCGAAGTTTTTAGGTCATAGGCCTTATGTAGTCCAAAGGAGAGAGCTGGGGGCCACACAGAGGGGCCACACCACCCCTGGGCACGGCCAAGGGGCAACCGCGCCCTGGGTGCGTGTGGGCACCCTGTGCCCCCTCTTTGCTTCATCTTCTGGCTCCGTGGGTCTTCTGGAAAAATAGAATTTATGGAATTTTTCTGGAATTTTCCTGAAATTTTGACTTTCTGCACAAAAACAAGACACCAAGACAATTCTGCTGAAAACAGCGTTAGTCCGTGTTAGTTGCATCCAAATCACACAAATTAGAGGCAAAACAATAGCAAAAGTGTTCGGAAAAGTGGATACGTTTTGGACGTATCACTGCGCCGCACAGGTCTAAGTCAAAACCTAGGCCACCACTCGACGCACTCGGGGGCTGCGCCATACAGGTCTAACTCGGAAAATCCTAGACCGCCACTCGAAGCACTCGGGGGCTGCGCCACACAGGTCTAAGTCAACATCCTAGGCCGCACCCGACGCACTCGGGGGCTACGTCGCACAGGTCTGACTCGAAACGCCTCGGCCGCACTCGAAGCACTCGGGGGATGCGCCATACAGGCCTGACTCGACACACCTCGGCCGCACTCGATCTGCTCGGGGGCTGCGCCATACAGGTTTACAGGAGTCCACAAGATACAATTTACTCACTCGGGGGCTACCCCCACCTCGGCATACATACACTCATATTTCCACCTGGAAAAATTGCTTTTACAAGCTAACGCTATACAACAGCAGTTTACTACTCTTATTCTACAGGCTCGCCCTTTGGCGCATCGAGTGGCCCTACAAGGTGCTCACTAAAATTCAGGACCTGTTGAATCAACTGACGCGTAGCCGCAAGAGTATCGGCGTAGTCATTCTCTCCAGGCAAGCCGTCCAATACCTTGTGCAATGGAAGATGAGGCCGGTGCATTTGAACGTACGCCAGCGCCGCGTTCGCCCCGGCAACAAGTTGAGCGCCAACGACCTCCTTCAACGCACTGCCTTCGCGGAACCTCTCCAGCAGCGCAGCCAGTCCATTCGGCTGCTCGTTGTGCGGAAAGTACACCCTGTTGATCTGCCAGAGGGTCTTTCTGCAACCTTCCAAGAGCACGGCAGCTCGCCAAGTGTGATCCAGCATTCGCGCCAGTACACTGCCTTTGGATTTGTTCGACCAAAACATACGAGCTTCGGGCGAGTCACTGGCGGCCTCTTTTTCCACCCGCTCGTCCACTCGACTCTGCTCGGCCTTCCAGTCAGAATTCACATCTGCATCAAGACCCAGCACTTAGAACACTGAAAGCATAAAGAAGCCGAAGCAAAGCGCTAGAAGGCCAACCTTGCAGCTGTCGACTGATCAAGTCTATCTCGCCAAGAAGGAATTCCTCACGCTGGGAGAACGGCGCAACGGGCCGTGACTTCAAACGCTCCAACTCCAACTCGTCAACCTTCAGCTTCGACTCGAGCTCAACAACCTTGTTCCTCATGAAGGTCATCACTCGTTGATCATTCACGCTTCGCACAGGAGCTGGAGGAGCTTGGCGGCGACGACGAGTGGGCGCAGCCGAAGAGGTGTCCTCCTCGTCACCCGCACCAGTAGTTCCAGCGACCTCAGGAGCCTCGCCCATCTCAGACTGCCATGTTCGACAGTGTCAAGCAAGGAAACCAGCACATTCATTCTAGCATAAATATGACAGACGACTCGAAAGCACAAATTCACATTTCAACATCAGCATTTTCGCGGCCAGAAGACCCGCAAACTATATGGTTCATTACAGACCAAGACCAAAAGCAGAAGAATCTTAAAATAAAGGAGTCTACATCGCAGACTCCGACTGAGAACGGCTCTTCCTAGCGGCCAACTTTGCAGCCTTGGCGATTTTCTTCTCGAAGGTGGCAATCAACTTCGCAGTCAGCTGACTCGCCCGCGCCTTCACACCGCTAAGGGACGCGGTTCTGCCATCAGGCCTCCGAGGGAAGTCGCTGACAACCTTCTCAAAATCACCTACGACTTGGTGACCAAGTAGTAGCTGGAAAGTGAGCTCTGAGCCGCGTACCGTCTGCGCACGCGTGTAGTCTGCCATGGTGGTCGCGTTGCCTTCAAACGGAGCCGCAAGCGCGTCAACAGCGACCGGCGGTAGCTGGCTGGGGAAGATGCTCCGGTGCACAGTCGCCAAGGCGCCTGTCGACTTCTGCAGCGCCGCCGAGGCATACGCGCAGACGCGGTCGATGAAGCCAACAGCCTCTGTCAAGCCGACATTGGCACTGGAAGTTCCTTCTGGAGGAGCACCTCCGCAAGTCTCTGCTCCAAAAAGAAATCCACACCCGTAAGACTTCCGCAGTCGATAAAAAAGCAAAGTAGGCAATGAGCCGAATACTTACTCCCAATGACATCGGCGAGTGCGAGCAAGCGGTCGACCTGGGTCTTCTCTAGATCACCCCGGGTTCGCTCACGCTCTTGGGCTTCACCCAGTGATTTCTCCAGCTCCGCGACCCGCTTCGCCATGCTCTCCCTCTCGCCTGTGGAACACCGGAGCAAAGTCAGCAATGAAGATAGTCGAAGCACCCCTCGAACGCAAGGGTCCACACTCACCTTTCGCCTGCTCCAGAGCAGTGCGGAGTTGATTCCTCTCCTGCTCCATGCGAACGAAGGTGGCGGCTCCCTCCATCTGCTGGCGAAAATACGGCTGCAGGAAACACAAGACATCAATCTGCGCCCGACTATTCTAGTCACGCACATCTTCGGGGGCTACTCCCATCGGGAGCGCTGTTCGCGCACCCGATACAGATTTTACAGACTGAGTTAAGGGACACTTACATGCTCAAGCAACCCAGCGTCCACCAGGGTCGCATCAGCAGTTTTCTCTGGCACGGAGGAGGTCGAAGCTTTCAAGGTCAAAGCGTCACCCGCCTGCGGCTCTTCTTCGGTTGTCTTCGTAGTCTGCTCGAACACGGGAGCGGAAGTGTGCTCCATCTCTGGAGGCGAAGAACCAACAGCGCCAGTACGGTCGCTGCGACAAGATAACTCAATTCAAGGACTCGCAAAGTCAAAAAGCGCCCTCGACAAAACAAGGCGATGGTTGCAAGACTAACCTGGTGACATCCACATCATCTTCGCTGCCCAGGGAAACGGAGGGCATCCTTGCGAATTCTGTCGGCGGTGCAGAGCTGAGGGAGGCACGACCAAAAGCTCCGCCGGGTCGCTCGTGTGCCTAGCACCCGAGGACGACCCGCTCGTCTCCTCCTTGTCCTCCACAGCCACTTCCTTCAAGGGCGACGACGCCGAGGTGGAGTCGCCACTCTTTCGCCTCTGTCGCTTCTGCAGCGGCTCTTCATCTTCATCGTCGTCCCCTACCTCTTCACTCGGAGAGGTGGCAGAGGGAAGTTCATCGTCATCATCCTCGTCCTCCTCCGGGAACTCTGCCTCTTCGTGAGGTCCGTTCTCCATCAGCGGAGGAAGGCTAACATAGCTCGAGCGACCCTGTCAGCAAATGAAGTATTCGAGTCAGGCAAAACGATTCGACTGAAGAAAATGCAAGACAAGAGAAAAGTACACGACGCTCACCTCAGGTACAGGATTGTTGGGGCCATACGGCTCGATTGGGCACTTGACGTTACATGGGTCCGCGGCTCGGAGGCTAGTGATGCTCCTCACCTTCGACTCGACTTCGTCATCGTCGAGCTCATTGCCGCCTTCACGCGCCCACATTGGTTGGACGCGAGCGCGGAGCGGCTGCACTCGGAGCCTGTAGAAGGTGGCAATAAGGTGCACTCCACCTGTCTCGCGCCCCAGAGTTTTCAGAAGGCCACGAAGGAGCGTCAGCAAGGGCTTGGTCGCCTCCCTGTCTTCCTTCGACAGCGGGTGCGCCCACGCGTTCGTCTTCCGCAACGCGCGATCAGCCACGAAGTTGGGAAGCCCTCCCTGGTCGCACCTGATGTAGAACCACTTCTTCCGCCAGCCTTGGACGGAGTCAGACTTCTTCATCTGAAAGTAGGTGGTGTCGCCACGCACCTGGATGCCGAAGCCGCCGACCGGATACACCCGCTTGCTCTTCCCAACGTTCCTCCTCACGAGGAACAGCGCCTTCCACAGCAGCCAGTTGGGAGAGATTTCCAGAAAGCACTCGCAGAGCACGATAAAGCTCGCGATGCTCAAGACGCTATTGGGAGTCAGATCGTGGATCTGAATCCCATAAGCATACAGGAGACCACGAACGAAATCATGGAGGGGGAACCCGAAACCCCGCGGAAGGAAATCCACAAAGCAAATGCGTTCCCCCTCGCGAGGAGAGGGGAATACCTCTTTCCCGGGCGCGCGCACCGTCGCTTGGTCCGCCGGCGGCAGCAGTTCCTGCCCGCGGAGGGCCTCGAGCTCGGCCTTCCTCACCGACGATTTCGCCCAATCACCCTCGGGCTTCTTTATCACGCTCGCCTCGGCGGCGGCGGTGCCAGCAGTGGTCTTCGCCCTCTTCATCGCGAACTTGCTCGTGGGGGGTGGAGGCAAGAATCTGGCAGAGGAGCAACAATGGCGGAAGGAAGTTGTGGAGACAACGGAAGAAAGGGGATGGAATGGACTGTTCACCGCCGCGGTGAAAAATATATACCGCGTGGTCAGTTCATCCAGGCTGTCCTCCACGAAACCGCAATCCGCAACAACATCTGGCCGTCCACGTGTCGCGCAGAGATAGCAACCGTCGCCGCCCACTACGCATGGGAAACAAGGTGCCATCATCACGCCGCAAAATTTTCACGCCCAACGGTCAGAATTAAGCGGCAACCGCTGTTTCCAGTCAATACTGACAGTGGGACCGCACTGTCATGTCCCACCGGACGCAGAGTGCGCCAACAACGTCAGCGCTGACGTCAACTGCGAAGGCGTACTAAGTAAGCCAACGGGCTGATGGAGAACTCGAACAATTCATTCGAGTGCAAGAAGATTCAGTAAGCTCCTCGAGCCGAACAAATTTGCGCAGTAAGCCAAGCTAGCCGAACACACAGTAAGTCAAGCAAAGCCAGTTGCGACTCCATCAGTTCGAGTCCTTTCTTCACTCCCATCGGGAGCGGGCTTTTCGACTGAAGAAAAATTGAGTCTAACCTCAATTGCAAGCAATTCAGCTTAATCTCGGGGGCTACTCCCATCGGTAGCGCTGTTCACGCTCCCGAGTGACTCAGAACAATAGCAGTCGAAAAATCACCGACTAAGGCTGTACTCGCAGTATTTTGTCCTGCAGTCGAAAGTTCGACTAAGGAATCCTCCTTAAGCCCTAAACGGCCGGAGTTGACTAATTTTATTCGTTCCTCTCAGGAACCCGACGGCGTGCCCAGGAGGAAAGAGTCCTTTACCCGACTCTACGATTCGACTAAGCACTCGGGGGCTACTGTCGTGGGGTCACTCTTCGAGTGTCCCACGGTGGGGATACCTGGGTCACGCCAAGACAGCCCTATGACGAAGGCCCAAGGAAGGCCCAAGGAGGACGACGTGCGGCCCAAGATAGTCGACAGATAGGTCATATTGTTTTCATCGTCTTGTAAGCGCCATCGGCACCGTTCACCCAAGACCTAGCCTATCATATAAAGGCTAGGAGGGTCCTTCGTCTAGGGTAAGCAAGCTCATAGCCGCCACCACAGACCTTAGCGAGATCGCCATCTCGCCATTGTAGCCACTACTCGCCATCAATACCAGACAAGCAGGAAGTAGGGTGTTATCCTCCGGGAGCCTGAACCTGGGTAAACGCCTCGCTTGTCAGCCGTCGTGATCACCAGCGCTCATTTCTCTCCCCCTCAATCAACCCGGGGTACTCGACCCAGGGATTTGCCGAGTCCACAACTCGTCACCAGGTTACTCACTCATATATTCTACCTTGTGCTCAAACACAAAACATTCGGGTTCCCTAGCTATGCCCGACACTGAATGCAACGACATTCGACCGTGAATCAGTGTCGGGCTGTAGGTAGGAGAAACCGTGTGTTTTGTTTCCCAGGCTACTCACTCATATATTCTACCTTGTGCTCAAACACAAAACATTTGGGTTCCCTAGTTATGCCCGACACTGAATGCAACGACATTCGGAGAAACCGTGTGTTTTGTTTCAGCTATGTGTTTTTCATCCGGATTAATTCGTGGCGTCCAACACAAACCATCCAGAAAAAATGAATCAACAACAGCCAATGAAGGGTACATAGTCGAATGACAACAAAATGAATCAACAACTGCCAATGAAGGGTACATAGTCGAATGACAACAAACTTGGGTACATAGACAAATGACAACAAACTTGGGTATGTAGACGAATAACAACAAACTTGGGTACATAGAAGGATAACAAACTTTGGTACATAGACGAATGACCACAAACTTGGGTACATAGAAGAATGATAACTAACTTTGGGTACATAGACGAATAACAACAAACTTGGGTACATAGACGAATGACAACAAACCATTTTGTCCTAACCAATGCTGTGGCTCAGGTTAGTCATACTCTTGCCTAGGCCTATAATACTCGTGGGTGTAGTCGTCGTAGTCGCCGTCATTGTCCTCGCTGTCGTCGGACGGCCGTGATGTAGTCGTTGACGGGGGTTGTCTCCTGGACTGTAATTGAGGGTAGCGCAGGCGGGGGTTATCGCCGGCCGTGATGTAGTCCATGACCCTCTTGAGAGTCCGGCCGGCCCACCACAGCCGACGGCCGGCCTCGTTGAAGTTCGAAAGACGCGGGCAGTCCTCCTCGTACCTGGCGAGCGCCTTCTCACGCTGACGAGGGGTAGACTCATCAAGACCCATGGTTAACGTCCCTGGGTTATGAATATGGGGGAGAGAACGTGTTAGTGCTGGAAGTTACGTTGGCTGACAAGCGAGGCAAGGATTTTACCCAGGTTCAGGGCCCTCGAGTGGAGGTAACACCCCTACGTCCTGCCTGTCTGTTATTGCTTTTCGAATATGGAGGTTACAAAGGATCCCGGCGAGATGTCAATCTCGCTAGGGTTTGGTGTGCGTCTGGCGTTTCGTGGTCTGGTTCGATGACCCTCCCAGCCCTTCAATAATAGGCTGGGTCTCGGGTGTTCGTAACCGACTCGAGTTACATATATGGTAAGCCTAAACCGACTATGTCTTTGCCAATCTTGGAGGACACTCCTTCGTCTTGGGCCTTCTTTCATGGGCTTCTTGTAGGCTCTGATAGTTGGGCCTAGTCGATACGTGCACCGGGTACCCTCATGGTAGGGTACCCGATAGTCATTCCCATGTCAGTAGCCCCCGAGTACTTGTCTGATTCGAAGAGTCGGGCATGGACTCACACATCTTTGCACATTATATTCTTTGCATTTGTGTCATATGATTCGGATTTTCTGTATGAAATAGCACATGATGGCTATGTCGAGTGTTTCATCGACTATGATTTTTGCTTATGATAATCAAGGGATATTAGCTTAGCAGGCCCGGCACACACGACGGTCGGGGCCAGTTAACTACCATTTGTGGCAAAACCATACTAGCTTTCAATCAAACTCGAGTCCCCGGACACGAATCTGGAACAGACTGGACAGACTCGAAACGGCCGTTGAGGTCTTACTGAATCGAACTGCAGTATAGTTTGGAATCAACCAACGCGTCCGTCGGGGATTATTCATCATGTCTGCTGACACGGAACACTTAAGGATAACGCTGCTGGAGCGGTCCTTAGCCCAGCTCGACTGATCGGCGGGTCTTACCTTTGCACTATGCATGCAGCATCCAAGGATCGTCGGATCAACTCGGGAATATTTCGAGTATGATTTTGCTGATGAACTGAGTCAAAACTTCGTCGACTGATACTTTGCCATTATTCTATCGGGTGCGCGACAGCGCTCCCGATGGGGGTAGTCCCCGAGATTGTGCTTTATTGCTTGCAATGGAGGATAATCTCAAAATCTTTTATCCTGCACATTTTAGTCAAAGAAATTTTTAATACGCTCCCGATGGGAGTGGGATGTTGCAGTCGAGAATCATTTCGACTGGCATCTATGATTTTGCTGGATGTCCATTCGAAATTCTTGTGAGAGACCACCCGAAGGAATCGTCGAGTGACTTTATGCCAGTTATGCAAGAGGAAGGAACGTCAGCAATGACGCATTTTTGCGACTGCCACTTCTGACAAGCGGTGGCGTGCTTTAAGGCTGATGGGACGCAACACTGCTGCGTGGGCCCATTTATGCAGACCTGACCAGGGATGACGCCGCGTGGACTGGACTTGACCGTTCTGACGCGATTTTCACGGGGCGTAATTATGGTTTCCTGGATTCCCGTGCGTAGTGGGCGAAGTGGCCAGCGACGGTTGCTCTCCGTGGCCGCCACGTGTATGGCGAGATCTCGCGCGGAGCGTATGCATCCGTTTTGACGGCTGTGATCATTTTGCGAACTGTGGTAAATAGGGGAACGGCGCGGGCAGAATTTTTTACTTGCCATTTGCTCCCCGCGCCGCCCCTGCTCTCGTCATCTTCTTCCTCGCGCCACACCTCCATAGCCTTTGCGCCCAAGTTCTTTGCCGCACACACCCTCCATTGTAGCAATGGCAAAGGGTGGAGGTGCCAAGCGAAGCTCTGCTGACGCCGCCGCGACCGACGCGGCCAAGGGCAAGAAGACCGTGGCGGGTACATCTACGTCCGCCACTGCCCTGAAGAAGAATAGCGGGATTGGGCATGGTCCACCATCAAGGACGCCAACTTGCTCAAGCTCCGCGAGCAGGGATATCTGCCATCCGCGGAGCAGCTCACCGTCCGCGCTCCGTCGCCCAAGGAGGTATGAACCGAACCGCGCGCCAACGAGCGCGTTTGCTTCGCGGATTTTGTTTCCAGGGGTTTCTCGCTTCCCCTCCATGCCTTCGTGCGTGGTCTTCTTTATGCCTATGGGGTGCAGATCCATGATCTCACCCCTAACGGTGTTATGCATATCGCGTGTTTCATCACGCTGTGCGAGTGCTTCCTCGGCGTCGCACCCAGCTGGGCGCTGTGGAAGACAATTTTCATGGTGCGACCCAACAGAGGAGGTGGTCGCACCTACCCCGTGGGCGGCTGCGGCATCCAGGTGCGCAGCGACACGCGCTATTTCCGCCTGAAGACCGTCGACTCCGCCCAAGGCTGGAGGAAGGGATGGTTTCATGCGAAGGTGGAGCAAGACGGAGTCGCCGCCTACTCGACTGCAGCTTTTGCCCGGACCAAGGCATGGGATCACCAGCTCTCTGTCGAAGAATTGGAGGAAGTAAGCCCTTTACTGACTCGAATCGACGAGATGCTGGACAGAGTCACAGGCATCCACTTGATCGCCACCTTTGTGAAGAGACGGGTATGGCCCATTCGTGCTCGAGCGCACCCTATGTGGGAGTATGAAGGCATGGGTGACATCACCCGAATGAGCCCAGAAGAGCTGTCAAGGAGTGAGCTGGTGGCGTATGTGCGGCACATCACCAGCCTGACGGCAGCCGACGCTTGCAACGTCGATTGCCCCATTGAGCCATATGGGTTGGAAAACCCTTTGCCTGAGGTATGTGTGCTCTTTTGATATGCTTGCATTTTTAGATTTGCCACTCGTATGTTTTGCAATCTTCATTGTTTTTGCTTCTAACTTTGCCTTTGTAATATGCGATGTGTAGGGTCACTCGACTGCTTCCACTTATCCTCCTCTGCCTGAAAACGGCCCAACCGAGGAAACCCAGGTGCAAGACGTGGAGGGGAAGGGGGATCAGTCTCCAATCCCTTCCGCCAACACTTCGCATGTGGACGAGGGTGAACGTGACGCAGTCGTGGAGGTGCAGACTGAAGAGGCGACCGCCCCTCACCAAGAAATTGACGCCGCGCCTCCGAAGCGCCGTCGACTGGGCAAGAAGGCGCCTTCTGCAGTAGATTCACCCGCAAAGGGGCAGGACTTGGAGGATGAAGAGGAAAGCTCGCCACTTGTCTCCAAGGTTGCGCCCTTGCGTATATGCTCGACGAGCTCGACTCCTCTTCTTCAGTCGAGTAATGCTCTAGTCTTTGGAGGTCCGATTTTTGATGATTCTGACGATGAGGAAGATGAGGAACATAGGTATGTGTTCTTATGTATGAAAGTTTCTTGCTGTTGCATGTTTATGATAATTGATTTTTGCTTTTTATGCCACTCGCAGTGCTGAAAACAATCAGTCTGCGTCTCCTCCAGCCGAGAGGGTCCCGACTCCAGAACATATGGATGTTTCCCCAGCTGCACCAGAGGTTGCCCAGCCGACGGTCACCGATGCTGTAGCCGAGGCAGCCAAGGTAGCAACTTCAGAGGCCGGGACATCACTCGCGGCTCCCGAACCATGGATGAACCACGTAAGTAACTCTTTGCCTGCCCCGTTTTGTTTGGGACTGTGCGAGTTGGAATTTTTGCTGAATTCGCTTGTTTGCAGCCCTTCTCCCGTACTTTGGCAGATGCTGCCAAGGCCTATGTCCAGGTGGAGCAGGAGAGGGGTACTCTACGCACCGAACTAGAGCGGCTCAGTCGTGAGTTCTTCTTTTTGCCTTTGTGTACTGAAGTTCCTTTTGCAATGCCTATCTCTGTCGAGTACGTGTGTGATTTGCTGAACCAGGCGAGAAGAAGGAGCTGGAGAATGCACTCGCCGTGCAGCGTGAAGAGTCGAAGAAGGAGCTGGCTGCCGCCACCAACTCAGCCGCTGCACGCGCAGGCCATGGGAGGTGAGTAATCCTTTCTCCTTTTGATAGTATGATATAGCTGTCAAGTGCCATGAAATGACTTTTGCCCTTTTCAAATTATGTAGAAACTGTTGGCGCACCGGCCTCTGTAGATATGGCGAGTGACGACCTTTCGCTGGAACAGGCTGTGGGCGGCTTAAGCGCCGTGTGCGGCCAGGCGAAAGATGCACTCGCTAAATCGGCGAGCACACTTGGCTCCGTGTACGGGGTGGTGTTCCCGACTGGTGTGGTGCCATCGACTGCAGACGGCTTCGCTGACGTGTTTGGACCTGGGACGTCCACCATGGCAGATTTCGCTCAAGCCAACACGGTACGCAGATCCGAGTCCACTCTCAAGCTTCTTATGGGTCATGGGATAGCCTGTGACTATGAGGGCGCACTGTCTGAGTTCCCTCGGAAGCCAGATGGGAAGCCCGTGTCTCTGAAGGGGGTGAGCGGAGCCGCTACGCGACTGGCTGAGGTTTTTATGAATACCATGGAGCGCCGGGCAGATGAGACTGCCGCTCGTCTGCAGAAGAAATCGACTTCTTAGGTTTAGGGTAGCCGTGCCCTTTTGTTTTTTATGCCTTGTAATGATACCTCTGAACTGCGCGAGTATGCGCTTTGTTTGTGCTACCTTGTTTTTATGCAAATAGTCTTTTGCTAGTGTGCCTTATGCTCGAAGAGCTGTATGCTTGTGGTTTTGAATATTTTGCCTCTGATACAAACTTTGTGTTTGTGATTATGCTCTTTGAACAGTCACGAGAACCTGTTGCTGCGACTGGTTCCTCACAGGTTCCAGCCACCACCCGATCACAGGGTCAGGTGACAAACGATGCCAAGGTGATGGAATATATGAAAGCCAAGTATGTGAAAATGAAGCAGGAGCTGAAAAACGCCCAGAATGAGCTAAATCGACTGAGGACGAGGCCCGCGCTGGCCACCCAACGCGAGGAATATGTGCTCGGGGAGATGGATCTTGTGAACAGGCAACTCGAGTGTAAGTTCGAGTCTTGCTCTGTTTACAAGCTTTTTGCGTAGTTTTTGTCCTTTTGATCTGACTGGTGTGCCCGTGTTTGTAGGCTTTGTCGACAACTTCCAGGCTGAAAAGATTCGCGTGGAAGAGCGTCTGGATAGCGTGGTTGACGACCCTACGACTAGGCGCCAACATTTTTGGCTTCATAGGTACCATGCCCGCATACTTGCCACCCTGAAGGATCGCGTCTGGCGAAGTGCAGAACTGCTCGAGTTATGCCGGATGGCATTTATCCGCCTGAATGAAGCTCTTTTTCCTTCGGGGCCGCAACCACAAGGAATCCGTGCTTTGTTGAATATCTTCCGTCACACAACTCCCATTCGAGAGTTGCTGACTCATAGACTTGTGATTGGAGCCAACGCGGCGATGGCGTATGTACGCAGTCGAAAACCAAGGTTGGTGTTGCAACCACCCGCAGCCGGAGAAGTTCTTGAACGAGGAGATCTGGATGACACGATCCGAGCTGCGGAGACACTAATCGAGTGCACTCGCGAACAGCTTTGCGGTCCCGAGCTGCCCATAAAGGACGAGCCTGAGGATTAGAGTAGTTTGCGATTTTTGTACAGGGGGCAGCCCCCGAGTGTAAATTTTGACGCTTTGTACATTTGTAGAGTTTGTATATTTTGATTTTTGCCGAGCCCCCGAGTCAATCGAGTAGGGTTTATGGAATATTTATTGGTTGTAAACCAATGACTGTGAAGCCCCCGAGTATTCGAGTGCGGCTGCAAAGTTTTTGTGTTATTTGTTTGGATCCTTGTGACGCAGCCCCCGAGTAATCGAGTGCTGCTAAAGTTTTGTGTTTTGAGCGAGAGCTCGTATGATTGACAACGCAGCCCCCGAGTGTTTCGGGTGCGTTTAAGTTATGATTTATGCGAGTAAACACAGAGAAGTAGGAGGAACATTGATTATATTCCATTTTTGAATGTTAGACTACAGGCCGCCTCATTAAAAACATTCCAGTCCCCTTAGGTACCCTGGTAAGGAAAAGAGCGCGTCTGAAACCTGCAGCCATCCGACATATCGCCTATTACATTGTATGGCTTGAGAGCACTTCTAAGCATAGAAACGGCGCAGGTGCGCAACGTTCCATGGATTGTGTGAAAGTTCGCCTGTCTTCGCGTGTTTCAGTCGATATGCGCCACCACCAAGGACCTCAGTGATGATGAAGGGTCCCTCCCATGGGGAGGCGAGCTTGTGCACCTTTTTCTGCTTCAGTCGAAGAACCAAGTCGCCAACAGCGAAAGAACTGGTGCGCAGTCGACGGCTATGATTGTTGCGTAGATCCTGCTGGTAGACAGCTGTGCGGGCTAAGGCCATGTCGCGTGCTTCGTCGAGCAAGTCGACTGCGTCTTCGAGTGCTTCTTCTGCGTCGTCCTCATTGTACGCTTCGACTCGCGGTGCATTGAACCGCACGTCTGATGGCAGGATTGCCTCTGCACCATAGACCATGCAAAATGGTGTGAACTGGGTCAAAGCGTTGGGGGTTGTACGTAGGCTCCACAACACAGATGGGAGTTCTTCGACCCAAGCCCCCGCGGCCCTTTTGAGTGGAACCAGAAGGCGCTTTTTGATCCCGCTCGTCACGAGTCCGTTGGCCTTTTCGACTTGGCCATTGGATTGCGGGTGCGCCACGGATGCGTAGTTGAGCGTAATGTCTTGCTCTTTGCAGAAATTCTTGAACTCTTCAGCCGTGAAGTTTGTGCCGTTATCAGTGATGATACTGTTTGGAACACCGAAGCGGTAGATTATGCTCTTTATGAAGTTGACTGCCGTAGTAGCAGTCGAATTTGTGATGGGGACCGCCTCGATCCACTTGGTGAATTTGTCGACTGCCACCAGGAGGTGAGTATGCCCGCCATGCGATGATTTTTTGAGTGGCCCAACCATGTCGAGCACCTATTGGGCGAAAGGCCAGGCCAATGGTATGGTCTTCAACGCCGATGCGGGTGCGTGCGGCTTTGTTGCGAATTTTTGGCAGCCGATGCACCTTTTGACTATGTCCTCCGCGTCCTTGAGCGATGTGGGCCAGTAAAAACCTGCTCGAAAGGCTTTGGCTACGAGTGATCGACTGCTGGCGTGATGCCCACAGGTACCTGCATGAATATCTCGAAGTATGGCTTGGCCATCCTCGAATGCGATGCATCTTTGGAACATACCTGATATGCTGCACTTGTACAACTCACCGTTGATGACGGTGTATGCCTTGGATCGCCGAGTGACGCGTCGGGACTCGGTTTTGTCATCTGGTAGCTCGTTGCGGAGTATGTACGCCAGGAAAGGTTGAGTCCAGGTTGGCTCAATGAGGAGTACCTCGACTGGAGGATCCTCTGTGCTAGGTGCCTTGTTCTCGACTGGTGC
This sequence comes from Poa pratensis, assembly GCA_947311845.1. NCBI lineage: Eukaryota > Viridiplantae > Streptophyta > Magnoliopsida > Poales > Poaceae > Poa > Poa pratensis. Next base: position 4,142,472 of record CAMZMU010000048.1, read on the forward strand.
AGTCGATGTAGGATGTGGTCGTTTCTCCTTTATGGACCTGTGCTCGATCAGCTCGAGGAAGTCGCCGGGTGGAACTTGCGCGCCAGTCGAGCCAAGATTGGCTAGCATGTCTGCTTCTTCGTTACTTTCCCTTCCTATGTGCCGCAACTCGCAGCCATCAAAGCTGCCCTCCAGTGTGTTATATAGGTCGCGGTAGGCAATCATGTTGTCTGCTATGGCGTCGCAGGCCTTCATTGTTTGCTGCACCACCAGGTTCGAGTCGCCGTAGATCATCAATCGAGTACACCCAAGTGCTTTTGCCATCTTCATGCCATGGATCAAGGCCTCGTAGTCAGCCTCATTGTTGGAGGGTAGTTTGAATCCCATCTGCAGAACATAGCGGAGCTTGTCGCCTTTTGGTGATATGAGGATGACGCCTGCTCCCGCACCTTCATGTTTCTTGGACCCATCAAAGTACATGGTCCAAGAATTGGACAGATCTGGCACCCTAGGGAGTTGAGCTTCGATCCACTTGGTTGTGAATTCGGGTAGAACTTGTGCTTTGATGGCCTTCGGGTGCTCATACTTGATGTCTCTTGGTGCCAGCTCGATGAGCCATTTTGCGACTCGCCCAGTTGCATTGGGGTTTGTGAGGATGTCACCGATTGCTGAGTTACTCACCACGGTGATCGGGTGCTCTGAAAAGTAGTGCGTCAATTTCCTCGAGGACATGAGCACAGCGTAGGCTAGCTTTTGATAGTGCGGGTACCGCTGCTTTGATATGGAAAGGACCTCGCTCAGGTAGTAGACTGGTCGTTGTATGCTGTGGGCGTGCCCCTCCTCCATGCGTTCGACTACTAGCACGGTACTCACCACCCTGTTTGTAGCTGAGACGTACAGGTTTAGCGGCTCCCGCTCCCTTGGTGCGACGAGGATTGGAGGGCTTGTGAGGATCCGCTTGAGATCTGTGAAGGCTGCTTCGGCTTCTGGCGTCCACTCGAACTTATCCGACTTCTTCATCAGTCGATTGAACAGCAATGCCTTTTCGCCCAGCTTACTGATGAATCGACTGAGGGCTGCCACTCGACCCGCCAGTTTCTGCACATCGTGAAGTTTTGAAGGCCTTTGCATTGTGAGGATGGCCTGTATCTTTTCTGGATCTGCTTCGATTCCACGGGCAGAGACTAGATACCCCAAGAGCTGCCCGGCTGGGACACCGAACGTGCACTTCTTAGGATTGAGCTTGATATGAAAGCGTTTGAGGTTGTCGAATGTCTCCCTCAAATCTTCGAGTAGTGTGTGCTCTGCTCTTGTGGTAATGACGATGTCATCCACATAGACTTGGACGTTGCGTCCAATTTGCTTTTTGAGTCAGTTTTGCATCATGCGCTGTGATGTCTACGCACACTTCTATTCTTGTAGATAATGTTGGGCCTCCAAGAGCAAAGGTTTGTAGAACAGCAGCAAGTTTCCCTTAAGTGAATCACCCAAGGTTTATCGAACTCAGGGAGGTAGAGGTCAAAGATATCCCTCTCAAGCAACCCTGCAATTAAGATACAAGAAGTCTCTTGTGTCCCCAACACACCTAATACACTTGTCAGATGTATAGGTGCACTAGTTCGGCGAAGAGATATTAAAATGCAAGTGATATGGATGATTATAAGTGGTAATTGCAATCTGAAATAAAAATGGCAGCAAGCGAACATATAGCAGAACTGGTTGTAAACGGTGTTTCAATGCTTGGAAACAAGGCCTAGGGATCATACTTTCACTAGTGGACACTCTCAACAATAATAACATAATTGAATACATAGATATTCCCTCTTCACTATGCTACTCTGAGCTATTCTCCTGTTGGATAGAAATACCAATCTACTGCGTAGGGCTATAACAGCACTCCCTAAAGTCGCATTCCCATGTCTAGTTAACCCCCACACTGTCAACTTGAGCGCCCTAGAAAGTACTAGACAAACACCGCAGTTTCATAGCACACCAAGACAATTGCGTAGGGCCACAAAAGCACACCTCAAGGTCGGTGATACACACCTAGAACACCCCAATGTCACTACGGGTATCCTAAATAGTACGCAAACTCCACAAGTGAAATAGTGCCATCCAACACAAGAATACTCATGAAACATCACTCTAACATATTAATGGAGTCAAACACATCACCCACACTGTCACCTTGATAACATGCTTTACATGACTCCACAGATTAAAATGACAAATCACTTGAGTAGCATAATAAGATAATGAAGAGTAACATCTATGGATTTAACTAGATTACAAAGCTCATGATCACATAAAGATCACACCATGAGAGAGAGCGATAAACCACATAGCTACCGGTATGAGCCCTCAGCCCCGATGAAGAACTACTCCTTCCTCATCATGGGAGGCAGCAACGACGATGATGGAGGCGGTGGCGTCGATGGAGATGGCTCCGGGGGCAATTCCCCGTCCCGGCAGGGTGCCGAAACAGAGATTTCTGTCCCCCGAATTAGGGTTTTGGATGGCGGCGGAGCTCTGGAACTTTTCTGGGGAAATCGTCCAGGCACTTAGGGTTATTCTCTCGGGGGCAATATATAGTCCAAAGGGCGTCGCAAGAAGATGCACGAGGCAGCGACACCACCCCTGGGCGCGGCCAAGGCCCAGCCGCGCCCAGGTATGGTGTGGAGGCTGTGGGCCTCCCCAAACTTGTCCTTCTGGCTCCCGGAGTCTTCTGGTGTTTTAGAATTTCTGTAATTTTTCTAGATTTTTCTGAGCACTTTCAATTTTGGACATTTTCTGCAATGCATAGACATAATAAACAGAAACTGGCACTGTGGCATCTTGTTAATAGGTTAGTCCAATAAATGTCATAATATGATATAAAGTGCATATAAAACATGTGACAATTGATATAAAACATGCATGGAACATCAAAAATTATGGATACGTTTGAGACGTATCAGCATCCCCAAGCTTAGTTCCTGCTCGTCCTCGAGTAGGTAAACGATAAAAACAAAATAATTTTTGAGGTGACATGCTACCAACATAATTTTGATCATATAATAATGCAAGGCACATGTGAATGAATGAAGTGATCCAAGTCAATGGTCTATAATTTGCTATCAAGTTGATAATGAGTAAACAATGAATCACACAAGCCAAACGTTTTCATGGATAGTACTTTCAAGACAAGCATCAAAGTGTTTTGCATAGGTGTTAACTCATAAAGCAATAGTTCCTAGCAAAAGGTATTCAATCAACACAAAGGAAGAATTAAGCTTCAGCATTTGCTTCAACTTTCAATATATTTATCTCATGGATATCGTCAACACAAAGTAGTATAACAAGTCCAATACATTGCATATAACCCATGTTGCACAAAATTGACACTAATGTTTGCTTGTGGAAGACAGAAAGAATAGGAAAACTGACTCAACATAAAAGTAAAAGAAAGGCCCTTCGCAGAGGGAAGCAGGGATTAAATCATGTGCTAGAGCTTTTAGGTTTTTGAAAGCATATAGAGATTGCATAAAATATTTGACACTCCTCCCAACCTTGCTTACACAAGCCATGGCTAACCGAATCCTCGGGTGCCTTCCATCAATCACATACCATGGAGGAGTATCTATTTTTGAGAGGTGTATGTTAATTGTCAACGAATGGTAGTGGGTGATAACAGTATTCTACCTGTCAAACGGACTTTCAAGAGCGGCTCCCATGAAGGACGTTATTTCTACCAGCAAGGCAGATCATCCCTCTTTCTCTTTGTTTACACACATGCAGATATTTCACTATTTTGTCATTGCTTACTGATGAATCAGGGCAAAAGTGTGAAGAGAATTATTTGGTTAAAGTTGTAATTAATTGGGACTGGGCACCCCGTTGCCAGCTCTTTTTGCAAAATTAGAGGATAAGCGGATGTATATGCCGCTAGTCCAGGTGTGAAAGTCCATTTGACAACCAGAATAAAGAATAACCACACTAATTCCTCATGAGCTGGTAAACATTGACACAAAAAGGGAATAATAACATTTTGAATAATTTAAAGGTAGCACATGAAAAATTTACTTGGAATGGCAAGGAAATACCACATATAGGTAGTTATGGTGGACACGGATGGCATGGAATTTGGCTCAAGGATTTGGATGCACGAGAAGCATTCCCTCTCAGTACAGAGTTTAGGCTAGCAAGGTTTATGTAAGCAAACACGAGTATCAACCCATACACCAAGTTTTACATGACGAACATAGTGCAAGTGTTATAAAACCTCATAGTGTCTTCCTTGTTAACCGAACCCGCTTACTAGAAAATATCTAGACCTTAGAGATACCACCGATGCAAACCAAATTTTCAACAAGCTTAACGGTAGTTCTTCACTAATAGGCTTAACTCATATGATGCACAATTTAATCATGACCTACTTGTTAACTCAAAACGATTGACAAGCATCAAGTTATCCATAATAGTGATCTACAAGACTAAGCAAGTTTTTCCTTATACCAATTACCACATGCAACATCTTCGGAACCAACCAAACACCAATCAATTTATTTAATCAACTCTCCAAACAAATATAAGTGAAGCAAGAGAGTACTTTCTATAAAAGAAAGCTAATAGCTCTGAAAAGAGATACATGAAAACAAGAGCTAAAAGCTGAACAGCGCTAGATATGAATACTCAACAAGTATAAGTGAAGAATAGGAGTATTCTCATGAAAAAGCGGAGCGTGTCTCTCTCCCAATCAAGAATGCTAGGGTCCAGTCAAGCTTTATTGAAAATAAAAGACAATACTGAAAATAAAAGCACACAGACGCTCCAAGAAAAGCACATATGATGTGAAAGAATTAAAATATAGTTTCACTAGAGATGACCTGATAATTTGGCGATGAAGAAGGGGATGCCTTGGGCATCCCCAAGCTTAGACGCTTGAGTCTTCTTGAAATATGCTGGGAGATCCATGGGAGCCTCCCCAAGCTTAAGCTCTTCACTCTTCTTAATCCTATCATCACCCTTCTCTCTTGACCCTTGAAAACTTCCGTCACACCAAACTCAAAGTAAATCTCATTAGAGGGTTAGTGCATAATCAAAAACTCACATGTTCTATAAAGACACAATATGATTGTTACTTTAAACATTAGCTACAGCCACTGATGTTATGTGAAGCTCTTCCACCCAAAAAAGAATTTCACTCAACACTAGTAAAAGAGAGAATGCAAAATAAAAAGGCATAATCTGTCTAAAACAGAACAGTCCGCAAAGACGAATTTTTTTGAGGCACTTACAGCACTCAAATCGAAAAACTTTGAACTAATGAAAGATTCAGACATTCATAAGGATTACGCACAAAAAATTTCAGATTTTTAACAATCTGGTGATTTTAGATTTTCGTACAGTGGACAGCAAAAATCTGTTTCTGCGCAGCAATCAAAATTAGCATCATCTTAACACTAGAGGCTACTCTTGGCACAACAATGCGAGAAAATAAAGATACAAAGGAGTTGCTACAGAAGTAAACAACACCTTGACTCAAATAAAGAAAAATTGCAGAAAATAAAAATGGGTTGTCTCCCACAAGCGCTTTTCTTTAACGCCTTTTAGCTAGGCATAGTGATTTTTATGATGCTCACATAAAGATGAGAGTTGAAACAAAAGAGAGCATCAAGAAGTATATATAAAACATGTTTAAATCTAACACTCTTCCTATGCATAGGAGCCTTGTAAGAAAACAAATCAATGTAGCACAAAGAGACTAGCGTAGGAAACAAAACAAGTGCAGCTTCAAAACTTTCAACATAAAGAGAGGAGACTTAATATTATTGAGATATATGAAACCGTGTCTCCCTCTCTCATAATGACCAGTAGGTCTTAAAGAAACCATCATATAAAAGCAACATAAGAGAAAGCTCAAAACTTTCATCACAAAGAGAGGAAATTTAATAACATGAAGATTTCTATACCCATATTTTCCTCTCTCAAAATAATTTTCAGTGGCATCATGAATAAACTCAACAATATAGCTATCACATAAAGCATTCTTATCATGATCCACATGCATAAAATTATCATTACTCTCCACATAAGCATAATCAATTTCATTAGTAATAGTGGGAGTAAAACTATCACAACCATCATTGTAATCATCATAAATTGCAGGCATAGTATAATCATAATAAACTTTATCCTCCATAGTAGGTGGCACCAAAATACCACTATCATTATAATCATCATAAATTGGAGGCAAAGTATCATCAAAGAAAATTTTCTCCTCAAAACTTGGGGGACTGAAAATATCATATTCATCAAAACCAGCTTCCCCAAGCTTAGAGCTTTGCATAGCATTAGCAATAATGGTGTTCAAAACATTTATAGTAATAACATTGCTACCATCATGCAAATAATTTTCCATAGGTTTTTTAATTTTCTCTTCAAAAGCATCATGTCCTAATTCAAGATAAATTTCATAAAGATCTCTAATTTTTTTGTTGTTTTCCATTAAGCCTAGCTAGTGAAATAAAAACAAGAAACAAAAAGATATAATTGCAGAATCTAAAGGAAATACCTTCGAGCACTCACACGTCAGCAACAGTGCTAGAAAATAGCTAAGTAGCTGGAGGATGTGAGTACCTTTTACCTTACCTCCCCGGCAACGGCGCCAGAAAATAGCTTGATGTCTACGCACGCTTCTATTCTTGTAGACAGTGTTGGGCCTCCAAGAGAAAGGTTTGTAGAACAGCAGCAAGTTTCCCTTAAGTGAATCACCCAAGGTTTATCGAACTCAGGGAGGTAGAGGTCAAAGATATCCCTCTCAAGCAACCCTGCAATTAAGATACAAGAAGTCTCTTGTGTCCCCAACACACCTAATACACTTGTCAGATGTATAGGTGCACTAGTTCGGCGAAGAGATATTAAAATGCAAGTGATATGGATGATAATAAGTGGTAATTGCAATCTGAAATAAAAATGGCAGCAAGCGAACATGTAGCAGAACTGGTTGTAAACGGTGTTTCAATGCTTGGAAACAAGGCCTAGGGATCATACTTTCACTAGTGGACACTCTCAACAATAATAACATAATTGAATACATAGATATTCCCTCTTCACTATGCTACTCTGAGCTATTCTCCTGTTGGATAGAAATACCAATCTACTGCGTAGGGCTGTAACAGCACTCCCTAAAGTCGCATTCCCATGTCTAGTTAACCCCCACGCTGTCAACTTGAGCGCCCTAGAAGGTACTAGACAAACACCGCAGTTTCATAGCACACCAAGACAATTGCGTAGGGCTACAAAAGCACACCTCAAGGTCGGTGATACACACCTAGAACACCCCAATGTCACTACGGGTATCCTAAATAGTACACAAACTCCACAAGTGAAATAGTGCCATCCAACACAAGAATACTCATGAAACATCACTCTAACATATTAATGGAGTCAAACACATCACCCACACTGTCACCTTGATAACGTGCTTTACATGACTCCACAGATTAAAATGACAAATCACTTGAGTAGCATAATAAGATAATGAAGAGTAACATCTATGGATTTAACTAGATTACAAAGCTAATGATCACATAAAGATCACACCATGGGACAGAGAGATAAACCACATAGCTACCGGTATGAGCCCTCAGCCCCGATGAAGAACTACTCCCTCCTCATCATGGGAGGCAGCAACGACGATGATGGAGGCGGTGGCGTCGATGGAGATGGCTCCGGGGGCAATTCCCCGTCCCGGCAGGGTGCCGAAACAGAGACTTCTGTCCCCCGAATTAGGGTTTTGGATGGCGGCGGAGCTCTGGAACTTTTCTGGGGAAATCGTCCAGGCACTTAGGGTTATTCTCTCGGGGGCAATATATAGTCCAAAGGGCATCGCGAGAAGATGCACGAGGCAGCGACACCACCCCTGGGCACGGCCAAGGCCCAGCCGCGCCCAGGTATGGTGTGGAGGCTGTGGGCCTCCCCCAAACTTGTCCTTCTGGCTCCCGGAGTCTTCTGGTGTTTTAGAATTTCTGTAATTTTTCCAGATTTTTCTGAGCACTTTCAATTTTGGACATTTTCTGCAATGCACAGACATAATAAACAGAAACTGGCACTGTGGCATCTTGTCAATAGGTTAGTCCAATAAATGTCATAATATGATATAAAGTGCATATAAAACATGTGACAATTGATATAAAACATGCATGGAACATCAAAAATTATGGATACGTTTGAGACGTATCACGCTGGTACGTTGCACCCGCGTTTTTGAGCCCAAAGGGCATAGTTGTGTAGCAGTAGACCCCGAGTGGGGTTATGAACGCCGTTTTTTCTTCGTCTTCTTGCTTCATCCTTATCTGGTGATAGCCCGAGTAAGCATCCAGAAAGGAGAGTCGAGCGCATCCGGTGGTGGAGTCGACGATCTGGTCGATTCGAGGTAACGGGAAGTGATCCTTTGGGCAGCACTTATTCAGTGCCGTGAAATCCACGCACATCCGAAGGATGTCTGAATTATTCTTCTCCACAAGTACGGGGTTGGCCACCCATTGTGATTTTTTGATCTCTCTGATGAATCCTGCTGCGAGTAACCGGTCAACTTCTGATTCGACTGCGGTTCGCTTTGGGCCGGAGATTCGGCGCATCGTTTGCTTGACTGGCTTTGCATCTGGAAATAATTGGAGAGAGTGCTCGGCGAATTCCCTAGGAATACCTGGCATGTCAGCTAGACACCACGCAAATATTTCCCAGTTCTCACGGAGGAACTCGACGAGCGCGCTTTCCTATGCGATAGGCAGACTCGAAGACACGTTGACTGTCTTGGACGGGTCGGTCGGGTGCACCTGATGTGACCTTGTGTCATTTGTGGCATTGAAGGATCTGTCGACTGCCAACTTTTTGTGCTCCGGAAGGAGTGTGCGGTCGTTGGAGATCGCCAGGTCGGCGAGTGCCTTCTCTACATCGAATGTCTTGGAATTTTTGCTGAACTCACGGTCGCAAGCATCGGACCTTTGAAAATTGCCATGGACAGTGATGACTCCCTTTGGTCCCGGCATCTTCAGCATGAGGTAAGCGTAGTGTGGCACCGCCATGAATCGTGCGAACTTCGGGCGCCCAAGAATAGCATGGTATTGTGATTTCCAGTCGACGACCTCGAACTCAATCGATTCTGTCCTGAAGTTGCTCCTGTCCCCGAACGTAACGTCGAGTTGTATGGTGCCTTCTGGGCTGATTGCTTTGCCTGGAACGATACCGTGAAAGGTATTTGAAGATTTTGGCAGGTTTTCGACTGACCTGTTCATTTTGCGGAGCGTGTCCGCGAAGATGATGTTTATGCCGCTGCCGCCATCCATGAAGACCTTGGTCATGGCGTAGCCTCCAATTTGTGCATCGAGTACCAGAGCGGCGTGCCCTGGTCGAACTACAGCTGGTGGATGATCCTCCTGACTGAAGCTTATGGTGGTTCCCGATCCCTTCAGAAATTCGGGTACGGCAGGAGGTGCCATGACGGCCATGTTAACTTGTCGAGGGATTAACTTTTGCTGCCTGTTGGAGGTGCGACCCTTTTGTATCATGTTCGTCTGCCCGCGGGGCTGTGGATATTGATCATCTTCCACCCGATGCACGGGTTGTATGGCACCCGCAATGTGTCCGCCTGTACTAGGCTGTGGTGGTGGTGGTTGCTGAGGACCCATTATGGCGGGTACGGCGTTTGGCTGCGGCACCGGTGCAGGTGTTGGTTGGGCGGGTGCAGGTGCGTGCCTTTTGAGTCGTGTCATGTAATCAGACGCCAGCTGGTCGAACTCCTTGCAGTTCCTTAGGGTATGATTGGAGATCAGCCTTCCGTCGCTCCCCTTAAAGAGGTGGAATCTGCACTAGTCGTCCATCTTTTCTTCGAATGACCGCTCGGGTTTTGCGTCGCTGCGTTTGCACCATTTTTGCCTTCTGTTGCTCCGTTGATCACGGTCTCGACTGTCCCGTCGATCATCTGAGCGCCGGTTGCTTCTGTCCTGATCATCGCGGGATTGCGTGTACTCAGCTGCCATGAACTCGGGTCTATCGTCGTCGTAAGGACGTTTGGAGCGTTTGCGCCTGCGATCGTCTCTGTACGAGTCTCTGCGACTTCGACTGCTGCTGTCACGGTTGTCACGTGGTGGGGAAGCGCGGGATCTGCGCACAGAGTCCTCTCCATCTACCACTCAGTCACGATTTTGAGGAGTTGAGCCAAGGAACTTGGCTTTTCGCGACCAAGGGCTTCCTTGAAATCCTTGCGGGCGAGGCCCATTGTGAAGGCGTCCATGGCCCTATCTTCGGATATTTGACCTACGGAATTGCGTATTTCGGTCCAACGCCGTATGTATGATCTCAACGACTCGTCTGATCGTTGGACGCAAGCCCTGAGTTCTTCGAATGTCTTCGGGCGCTCGCAGAGAGGCTCGAAGTTTTTGATGAAGTCCCTGCGGAAGTCATCCCACGAATCGTATGATGATGGAGGGAGCGCTTTGAGCCAGTCGCGGTCTGTGCCTTCGAGCATAAGTCGTATGTATTGCATTGCTGTTGTGTTGGTGCCTCGCTGACACGAGACGGCGAGTCTGTAGTCCTCTAACCACCCGGATGGTTCTTGCCTACCGTTGTACTTGGGTTGTTCAGATGTCAACTTGAACCCTTTGGGCATCCGTGTCTCGCGGATGCGTCGAGTGAAGCACAAGGCTCCGCATGGCTCTGGTTCACGATCAGAGTATGAGTCGCTGCTGTAGGACCTTCGAGACCATCCTCCGAGTGTCGACTGCGACTGCTATGATCATGTGTTGCGTGTCGCGGAGCTGCTACCTGGCGATCTCGACTCCCTACTGGAGTTTTGTCTCCTGGTTGTATAGCCTTTGCTGCTAGGGCTAGCGATTTGAGTTGTTGGCGATGCAGGGCCGCTGCAGGATCGTCTGCCGGAGGTTGTAGTGCCTTGAGATAAGCACCTACGGAGAATAGTGCACCCGCAGCTGTTTTGGGTACTGGGATTCTATCAGCGTCCTCTGTCATGAACGACAGGTTGCGGGTTATTTGTGCTCTCTCATGCCCTGGGAGGCTCGCCAATCGCGACCTGGGTCGTGGGGTTGGTTGCCTTGTGGATCCAAGGGATTGCTCCCTTCTTCGTGCACTCGAAATGCTAGCCTGCTTTCTGCGTTCTTCGAGTGCCGCCCGGTAGTTTTGCAGTCGAATTGACTCTTGCCAGTTGAAGTACTGGTAGGTCAGTATCTCCTCCGGAGTTGAGTTTTCTGGCATCAGTGTGCACTCCTTGATTACTTTATCTGCTTTTGCTGCCATCTCCTCCATGATTGTCAAGGTTGTGACCCCATCCGGCATGGTTACCGTGCATGGGAATTGTGTGGGCCTGCGAACAGCTGCGGCTGCGGATGATTCTGCGGAGAAGGCCACGTAGACCTGATGGGGCGTGACCCGTGGGCACGTGTATGCACTGTCGATTCCAGTCATGGATTCGACGTCGTCGTCTAGGCTCATATCAGAGCCGGTATGCTCATCGAGTAGATCTTCTAGACGAATCTCGTTGTCGACGTGCTCGTCGACTATGCTCATCTCGTTGTTGGCGAAGCCATTGTGGATCTCTGAGTCGAGGTTGGAATGGATGAAGACTTCAGAATCGACGTGACTGTCGTTATGAATCGCGGGTTCGTAGAAGTCGTCGAGGGAGATCCCGCAGTCGAAGCTCTCATCGAGTGGGTGGTCGAAGTTGACGTTGCTTGTGCGGTATGCTGATTCAGCCTCTTCGCCTTGGAGTGCCCCCATCATGAACCTGTCGATCTCGCCAGTCGACATGGTTGTTGCAGGTGAGCAAGCTTCTGGAATCGATGACGGGGCGAGAGCAGTCGATGGAGCCTCGGGTGCGCCTCGTGCGAGTTGTTGCGGATCTGTCAAGTCCTGCGTGCCAACATTGTTTACGAAAAAACTGAATGCTCCAACGGTTAAATCCAAACCTGACTCAAGACCGGAAAACGCCTCCTGAAGATCTGGCGAGTGCGGATTGAAGTTCGTCGTAGGAGCAGATGCGCTTTTTGCTGGTGAAGCGGGCAGGCTGCCGCTTTTCGAGTGGATCGGCAAGTTGCCGTGTGTCGCTGGATCGGCGAGCTGCTGTTTGCTGACATGGCGGCGAGTTGCCATTTGCAGATGAGATCGGCGAGTTGCCGTTTGCTGATGAGATCGGCGAGTTTCCTTCGTGCGCTTGTCAGCCGTTGGATCAGCGCTGTGTTTCTTTCGAGCGCTGGTGAGCCGTTGCATCCAGAAGAAGCACACGGAACGTGTGTTTCCTTCGTGCGCTTCTGAGCCGTTTCTCGCCCAAATATTTTCCGCCACCGTTTCCCGCCCAAATATTTCCCGCCACCGTTTCCCGCCAAATGCCGCCACCGGTAGTTCTATACAACCCAGTCGAAGGTAGGCATGGTACTCACTTGAGCGCAAGCATGGTGTGTATTGGTCCTTGCGAGAAGTGTGTGTCCGGGTTTCACATTTCCGCATCCGAGCATCTCGCTAGGCTTTCGAGCAATTTGAAGGTAGATGGTAGGGTAGTTCCAATTGAAGCAATTTTGCACACCGAGAGTCATCTCGCTTCGCTCGGGGCGAAGCTATGCCGCGATGGGTTTCCGTATAGGACCCGCTCCAAATTCGTGCAGAAATGCTCAGGCTTGCAGATAAGTTTGACAGGAAAGTTACGAATAGTCCATTCTACCGAACTGAAGCTGACCGTGATTCGTACGGTCGTTCCTGTCTCTGGGTAGTTGACAGCGATGATGACGACGATTTCATGCCGTCGTCAAAGGAAAGGAGGGTTGAAGTACTGAGCAAGAAGGCTGAAGCTTCGTCCAAGGGCAAAGGCAAGAAGGCAGAATCTTCGTCGAAGGGCAAGGGTGGCAGCACACGCACGGCATAGGGTGGAGAAATTTGTTAGTTGTTCGTGATTGTTGTAATTTGTTCTACATGCATGTTTACTTGTTTGTTAGTCAATTATGTATCGGCGGTTCCAGAATGTGCTCGTTATGTGTTAACGTTAAATCAAATTCTGTGTTCGATATTAAATGTATTTTTTTAATTAAATGTATTATAAAATTTTGTAGTACACATTATAAAAATTTAATTATAAAATAAATAACAGAAAAAATTATATAAGATGAAATGATAATTTTAAAAGGGTCTTCGCCGAGAGGGCTACTCGGCGAAGAGGCATACTCGGCAAACTTTTGGTTTTCACCGAGTAAGGATCTCGGCGAAGAGGACAACTCGGCAAAAAAAAAAAAACGCGGGCGCGGGGACTTCATGAAATTTTGGCCGCCGAAGCGACCAAAATTCCCCAATCCACCCCCACCCCGCGCGCGCGCCCAAATTCCCCACCCGCGTCGCCGCCGCCGCCACCACCCTCACCCACGCCGACCCCGCCGCCGGAGAGCTCCTTTTGCGCCGCCGCCACCTCTCCCGTCCGCCGCCACCCCCAACCTCTCCCCGTCCGCCGCTGCCCGCCCCCGCCGAACCTAGCCGCGGTCGGAGCAATGGCGGGAGGCTCGGGCTAGCAGCTCGCCGGCCTCCCCTCCGCGTCGCCGCTGCCCTCCACCGCGAGCTGCTGTTGCTCCGCAAGGTGAGGACCTTCCCTTTTTTTTTACTTTGTTGTTAGGGTTAGTAGTTAGTTAGGTTAGTAGTTAGCAAGGTTATTAGGGTTAGTAGTTAGGAAGGTTAGCAAGGTGAAGCTCAAATCTGTTGTAGGGCAGGGTTAGTAGTTTTTGGTCAGTAGTTAGTTAGGTTAGTAGTTGGTTCGGTTTTAGGATTATTTGTTAGTTATTAATTGTATTTGTGATAATGTGTGCGGGGTATGCAGCGAGGTTGACGTCGGGAGCGTCGTTGTAGGGCAGGGTTCGGGCAGGAGCTACTTCCCCTGTCTTTTTGTCGGTCACGCTGTGAGGGTAACGAAGCTTTTTCGCTCCTCTTGCTATGTTGCATTATTTTGTAGCTCACCAAACAAGTCGCGTAACCATAGGAGTCTCACGTTAGGAAGGGTTATCGTTATAAAGATGAAACTCTTTATATATATTTATGTATACACCTTCTCAAGGGTATATGTTTATATATAAAGAGCTGTTTGTATATATTTATGTATACACCTTGTCCAGGGTATATGTTTATATACAAAGAGCTATATCTTTTATAACCGTGGCCGTTTCGAATTGTCCACGTTTTGGACAGCCCGAGTATGTGTAGCTTGTGTTCGTTTCCATGTTCTAATCCTATCCGAGACAGAATTTCGGTGGCGCCTCCCATGTTGTTCTCCGGATACACAATCTCTCAAACTTTGTCGAGACGTGTATTGGGAGAGCAGCGGGAGGTGCTGCCGAAATTCTGTCTTGGATAGGTGTAGGACATGGAAACGAACACAAGCTACACATTCTCGGGTGGGATGGCCTTAGCTTTATCTAGTAGATATAGGTGAGTTCATTCAACGCGTAAAATCTATAGTTATGTGAATAATTAAATTAATGATGCATGAATCTTTTTGTTAAATATATGTCTGCATCAATCAGTTTAGAGATGGAGGATCGTGATTGGATGTACAGTGGCCGAGCCGGTGCGAGTCAGTTGACTGATGAATGGCTGACTAAGACCTTACAGTTTCTGGAGTTTGCATTTGATAAAAACCCTGGGTTAAATTGGTGCCCGTGCAAATGTTGCAAAAACCAGCGTCGCCAAACAAAGGAAGACATGGGTTTTCACCTTGCCAAGTCTAGGTTTATGCCAGACTACCATCGTTGGACTTTGCATGGCGAGCGTGCATCTCGAGGGAAGAAGGTCGCGCGGCAGCGCACCGAGGAGGCATCAACAGCTTTTGATACTGGGGCTGATAGAATGCTAGATCAATTCGCTAATGCACGTGCACCTGAAATTCCAACTGAAGATACAGATGGGGAGGTGGACAAGAGCACAAAGGAGTTCTATGATACTTTGTTTGCCTCGCAGAAAACCATCCACGCCCATACAAAGGTTTCTCAACTTGATTCCATAAGTTGCCTAATGACTGTCAAGTCCCAGTATCACGTAAGCATTAATTGCTTTGATGCATTCCTGCATGTTATTGCCTCTATTCTACCGGAGTCACATATTCTGCCAAAGAACATGTACGAGTCGAAGAAAATCCTCAGTTCACTTAAGATGGAATATACGCCGATAGATGTTTGCCAAAGGGTTGCATGTTATTTAGAAAAGAACACATCGGTGAAAAATACTGTCTCAAGTGCAAGTGCTCTAGGTTTATGGAGGTCGACAACGGTTATGGTCAGAAGACGCAGCTCACAGTAGCCAAAAAGGTCCTTCGGTATCTACCATTCCTACCGAGGATCCAACGGCTTTTTATGACCAACGAATCTACCCAACAAATGAGATGGCCGATAGATGGGAAGAGGTATCGTCTTGAGAAGATGGTACATCCGTCTGATGGTGTTGCATGGCAGAAATTCATTGAGAAGTATCCCGAGAAAGCCGGCACAAACAGGAGTGTAGCAGTTGCCTTATCAACAGATGGGTTTGATACGTCTCCAACGTATCTATAATTTTTGATGTTCCTACATGTTTTGTATCTACTTTATAGCACTTTTATACATTTTTTGAGACTAACCTATTAACAAGATGCCGAAGTGCCAGTTCCTGTTTTCTGCTGTTATTATATTCCATAAAAGCTAGTCTGGAAATATTCTCGGAATTGGACGAAACTTCACAGACATCCCTATTTTTCTAGAAGACACCAGATGGAGCAAAGAAGCAACGAAGAAGGTCCACAGGGCAGCCACACGCCACCAGGGCGTGGGCCCCCCTCTGCCGCGCCCTGGTATGGTGTGGGCCCCTCGGGGCTCTCTAGCCGCCGCCCTTTCGCCTGCTTATTCCCCCCGAGAAAATAACCTTAAGTGCCCAAGCCATTATCCACGAAAAGTTCCAGAGACGCCGCCGCCGTCAACCCTAGCTCGGGAGGGTCCAAAACCTCTTCCCGGCACCCTGCCGGAGAGGGGAATCGTCACCGGGGGCATCTACATCGCCATGCCTATCTCCGGAGTGATGCGTGAGTAGTTCATCCTTGGACTACGGGTTTATTGCAGTAGCTAGATGGTTGTCTCTCCTATTTGTGCCATCATGTTTAGATCTTGTGAGCTGCCCTACATGATCAAGATCATATTATTGTAATGCTACATGTTGTGTTTGCTGGGATCCGATGAATATTGAATATTATGTCAAGTTGATTATCAATCTATGCCCTATTTTATTTATGATCTTGCATGCTCTCCGTTGCTAGTAGATGCTTTGGCCAAGTAGATGCTTGTGACTCCAAGAGGGAGTATTTATCTAGATAGTGGGTTCATGCCTCCGTTGAATCTGGGACAGTGATAGAAAGTTCTAAGGTTATGGATGTGCTGTTGCCACTAGGGTAACCAACGATGCTATGTCCACGGGCATATGTGTTTGTTTACATTACGCGCTTTACTTAATGCAATTATCCGTTGCTTGCAACTTAATACCAACGGGGAACTCGGATGACAACCCGGCGGTGGATTATTAGTCATAGACGCTGTTGGATAACGGTCTATGTATCATGTCGTAATGCCCAATTAGATATCATAGTAATCATCATGTCATTTATATGCATTGTCATGCGCTCACTATTTGTCAATTGCCCAGCTGTAATTTGTTTACCCAACATGTTAGTTATCTTTATGCAGAGACACCACTGGTGAACTGGACCCCGGTCCATTCTTTTAAACTGATTAAACCACAAACTGCAAACTGTTCCTTTTTATTCTCTGCAATTTAATACTCATTTTCCACACGAGACGTTTAATCCTTTGTTTTCAGCAAGCCGGTGAGATTGACAACCTCACTGTTTCGTTGGGGCAAAGTACTTTGATTGTGTTGTGTGTAGGTCCACATCAGCGCCGGAATCCCTGGTGTTGCGCCGCATCATATTTCGCCATTGACAGCCTTCAGAAGAGTTGTTGCTCCTACTGGTTCGATAACCTTGGTTTCATACTGAGGGAAACTTGCTGCTAGATTGCATCATACCTTCCTCTTGGGGTCTCCCAGCGAACGTGTGAATCACGCCATCAAGCATCTTTTTTCTGGCGCCGTTGCCGGGGAGTCAGCAGTCTTCTGCAAGGGGAGTTTCGCACTTCCAATCTCTTTACTTTGTTTTTGTCTTGCTTAGTTTATTTTATTTTATCTTGTTTGCTTTCAATTATCAAAAACACAAAAAAATTAGTTACTTGCATTTAGTTTATTTTCAGTTTTGTTTTAGCTATCATGTCTAGTTCAACTCATTTTGTTTCGATTCCTGAAGTTGAAGTTCGATCCTTTAAGCAACATAGTGGAGAAAGTTTGAAAGATGCTTGGTATAGGATCAGTGATGCTCATCGTAGGTGCACTAAGAAATATTCTACCATGATCCTGCTTAGAAATTTTTATGTTGGCATAACTAGCTGGTATAGGTATGTTTTGGACACTTTGACAGGAGGTAACTTTCTTGGCACTCCTGCGTTGGAAGCTAGTTATATTATTGAGAGTCTAGTAGGAACACCACCTATTAGTAGCATTAAAAATGAGATTACCTTGGAAGATATTATGAAGAAGTTGGAATCTATAGAGAAAAATTTGCCAAATCTCCTTGATAGTACTAGTAAGGTTGATGAATCACTAGGAACCATTAATGAAAGAATTGCTGTTTTAGAAACTAGTACTATTCAAGATAATCAGAAACTTAGGATCGGCGAATTGGAGGAGGCTATGGATGTGATAAGTTCTACTTTTGCCTCTATTAAAACTAAAAGGCAAAAAGCTTTTGTGGGGAGGAGCAAAAATTCATGTATGTGCCAAAAGTTTCTAAACCAAAACCCACGGGTGTGCTTAAAACGATAACGAGCTTAAGGGTGAGTTACATGGTGGTTTATTTAAATTCTCTTCCCAGTAACTACGTAAAGAGACAAACCCTGTTCTTGAGGAAGCTTTTGATGAATTAGACCTTTCTTCACTTGGTAATACTTGATGCATGCTTTGTGCCTAGCTAAAAGGCGTTAAAGAAAAGCGCTTATGGGAGGCAACCCATTTTATTTTTCTGCAATTTTTCTTTTATTGAGTCAAGGTGTTTTACTTCTGTAGCAACTCCTTTGTATCTTTATTTTCTCGCATTGTTGTGCCAAGAGTAGCCTCTAATGTTAAGATGCTTAATTTTGATTGCTGCGCAGAAACAGATTTTTGCTGTTCACTGTACGAAATTAAAAATCACCAGATTGTTAAAAAATCTGAAATTTTTTGTGCGTAATCTTTATGAATGTCTGAATCTTTCATTAGTTCAAAGTTTTTGATCTGAGCGTCGTAAGTGCCTCGAAAAAATTCGTCTTTGCGGACTGTTCTGTTTTAGACAGATTATGCCTTTTTTTTTGCATTCTCTCTTTTACTAGTGTTGAGTGAAATTCTTTTTTGGGTGGAAGAGCTTCACATAACATCAGTGGCTGTAGCTAATGTTTAAAGTAACAAATCATATTGCGTCTTTACAGAACATGTGAGTTTTTGATTATGCACTAACCCTCTAATGAGATCTACTTTGAGTTTGGTGTGACGGAAGTTTTCAAGGGTCAAGAGAGAAGGTGATAATAGGATCAAGAAGAGTGAAGAGCTTAAGCTTGGGGAGGCTCCCATGGATCTCCCCAGCATATTTCAAGAAGACTCAAGCGTCTAAGCTTGGGGATGCCCAAGGCATCCCCTTCTTCATCGTCAAAATTATCAGGTCATCTCTAGTGAAACTATATTTTAATTCTTTCACATCATATGTGCTTTTCTTGGAGCGTCTGTGTGCTTTTATTTTCAGTATTGCTTTTATTTTCAATAAAGCTTGACTGGACCCTAGCATTCTTGATTGGGAGAGAGACACGCTCCGCTTTTTCATGAGAATACTCCTATTCTTCACTTATATTTGTTGAGTATTCATATCTAGCGCTGTTCAGCTTTTAGCTCTTGTTTTCATGTATCTCTTGTCAGAGCTATTAGCTTTCTTTTGTAGAAAGTACTCTCTTGCTTCACTTATATTTGTTTGGAGAGTTGATTAAATAAATTGATTGGTGTTTGGTTGGTTCAAAATGTTGCATGTGGTAATTGGTATAAGGAAAAACTTGCTTAATCTTGTAGATCACTAAATGGATAACTTGATGCTTGTCAATTGTTTTGAGTTAACAAGTAGATCATGATTAAATTGTGCATCACATGAGTTAAGCCTATTAGTGAAGAACTACCGTAAAGCTTGTTGAAAATTTGGTTTGCATCGGTGGTATCTCTAAGGTCTAGATATTTTCTAATAACAGGGTTTGGTTAACAAGGAAGACGGTATGAAGTCTTATAACGTTTGCAATATGTTTGTCATATAAAACTTGGTGTACGGGTTGATATTCTTGTTTGCTTACATAACCTTGCTAGCCTAAACTCTGTACTGAGAGGGAATGCTTCTCGTGCATCCAAATCCTTGAGCCAAAATCCATGCCATTTGTGTCCACCATAACTACCTATATGTGGTATTTCCTTGCCACTCCAAGTAAATTTTTCATGTGCTACCTTTAAATTATTCAAAATGTTATTATTCCCTTTTTGTGTCAATGTTTACTAGCTCATGAGGAATTAGTGTGGTTATTCTTTATTCTTTGTCAATGGACTTTTACACCTGGACTAGTGGCATATACATCCGCTTATCCAATTTGCAAAAAGAGCTGGCAACGGGGTGCCCAGTCCCAATTAATTACAACTTTAACCAATTAATTCTCTTCACACTTTTGCCCTGATTCATCAGTAAGCAATGACAAACAGTGAAATACCTGAATGTGTGTAAACCAAAGAGAAAGAGGGATGATCTGCCTTGCTGGTAGAAATAACGTCCTTCATGGGAGCCGCTCTTAAAAGTCCGTTTGACAGGTAGAATACTGTTCTCACCCGCTACCATTCGTTGACAATTAACAAACACCTCTCAAAAATAGATACTCCTCCATGGTATGTGATTGATGGAAGGCACCCGAGGATTCGGTTAGCCATGGCTTGTGTTAGCAAGGTTGGGAGGAGTATCAAATATTTTATGCAATCTCTATATGCTTTCAAAAACCTAAAAGCTCTAGCACATGATTTAATCCCTGCTTCCCTCTGCGAAGGGCCTTTCTTTTACTTTTATGTTGAGTCAGTTTTCCTATTCTTTCTGTCTTCCACAAGCAAACACTAGTGTCAACTTTGTTACAACATGCGTTATATGCAATGTATTGGACTTGTTATACTACTTTGTGTTGACAATATCCATGAGATAAATATGTTGAAAGTTGAAGCAAATGCTGAAACTAATTCTTCCTTTGTGTTGATTGAATACCTTTTATTAGAAACTATTGCTTTATGAGTTAACACTTATGCAAAACTGTTTGATGCTTGTCTCGAAAGTACTATTCATGAAAACGTTTAGCTTGTGTGATTCATTGTTTACTCATTATCTATTTGGTAGCAAATTATAGACCATTGACTTGGATCACTTCATTCATTTACATGTGCCTTGCAATATTATATGATCAAGATTATGATGGTAGCATGTCACCTCAAAAATTATTTGTTTTTATCGTTTACCTACTCGAGGACGAGTAGGAACTAAGCTTGGGGATGCTGATACGTCTCAAACGTATCTATAATTTTTGATGTTCCATGCTTGTTTTATACCAATTGCTACATGTTTTGCATCTACTTTATATCACTTTTATACATTTTTTGGGACTAACCTATTAACAAGATGCCGAAGTGCCAGTTCCTGTTTTCTGCTGTTTTTGTATTCCAGAAAAGCTAGTCTGGAAATATTCTCGGAATTGGACGAAACTTCACGGTCCCTATTTTTCCAGAACACCTGACGGAGCAAAGAGCAGAGAGGCCACAGGGCCACACGCCACCAGGGCGCGGGCCCCCCTCTGCCGCGCCCTGGGTGGTGTGGGCCCCTCGGGGGTCTCCAGCCGCCGCCCTTTCGCCTACTTATTCCCCCCGAGAAAAAACCCTAAGTGCCTGAGCAAATATCCACGAAAAGTTCCAGAGACGCCGCCGCCGTCAACCCTAGCTCGGGAGGGTTCAGAACCTCTTCCCGGCACCCTGCCGGAGAGGGGAATCGTCACCGGAGGCTTCTACATCGCCATGCCTGCCTCCGGAGTGATGCGTGAGTAGTTCATCCTTGGACTACGGGTCCATAGCAGTAGCTAGATGGTTGTCTCTCCACTTTGTGCCATCATGTTTAGATCTTGTGAGCTGCCCTACATGATCAAGATCATATTATTGTAATGCTACATGTTGTGTTTGCTGGGATCCGATGAATATTGAATATTATGTCAAGTTGATTATCAATCTATCTATGTTATTTAAGATCTTGCATGCTTTCCGTTACTCGTAGATGCTTTGGCCAAGTAGATGCTTGTAACTCCAAGAGAGAGTATTTATGCTAGATAGTGGGTTCATGCCTCCGTTTAATCTGGGACAGTGACAGAAAGTTCTAAGGTTGTGGATGTGCTGTTGCCACTAGGGATAACCTAACGATGCTATGTCCACGGGCATATGTGTTTGTTTACATTACGCGCTTTACTTAATGCAATTATCCGTTGCTTGCAACTTAATACCAACGGGGACTCGGATGACAACCCGGCGGTGGATTATTAGTCATAGACTGTTGGATAACGGTCTATGTATCATGTCGTAATGCCCAATTAAATATCATAGTAATCATCATGTCATGTATATGCATTGTCATGCGCTCACTATTTGTCAATTGCCCAGCTGTAATTTGTTCACCCAACATGTTAGTTATCTTTTATGGAGAGACACCACTAGTGAACTGTGGACCCCGGTCCATTCTTTTACACTGATTAAACCACAAACTGCAAACTGTTCCTTTTTCATTCTCTGCAATTTAATACTCATTTTCCACACGACGTTTAATCCTTTGTTTTCAGCAAGCCGGTGAGATTGACAACCTCACTGTTTCGTTGGGGCAAAGTATTTGATTGTGTTGTGTGCAGGTCCACGTCAGCGCCGGAATCCCTGGTGTTGCGCCGCATCATATTTCGCCGTTGACAACCTTCAGAAGAGTTGTTGCTCCTACTGGTTCGATAACCTTGGTTTCATACTGAGGGAAACTTGCTGCTAGATTGCATCATACCTTCCTCTTGGGGTCTCCCAGCGAACGTGTGAATCACGCCATCAAGCAGGATTCAACCCATATGGTATGTCTGCTTGCACATATAGTTGTTGGCCGATGTTTGTCATTCCGTTGAATCTTCCCCCTGGCGTCTGCATGTGATGCATGTAAAATGCATACATGAACTTTGCATTATTTCATTCATATTCCAATCATATTTGCATCATATAAGGGTTATATCATTGATTTATAATGATTTTGGGAATAATTCACAAGTTCCCCTATTTTTCTGGAATTAACTCTGCGCAGGCAGAAAACCCTATTTTCTATATTTTGATGTTTCAGGGACCCAAACGACGTCCCAAAATTATGGAAAAATACAGGCTTCGGTATTTTGGAAGGAGGAAGACCTCGGAGCGAAGGAAGCAAGCAAACGGAGCCCAGAAGACAGAAAGGGGGTGGCCCACGCGGCCAGGTACTGTGGCCGCGTGGGGCCCACTCTTTTGGCCCTCGTGGCTCCGTTGCCGTCGATCTTTTCGCCCACGACTCCGTCTTGACCTAAAACCGACTATAAAAATAGCCCCGGGGCTCTTCGGAGGAGAGCGCCGCAGAATCATAGAAACCACGAAACAGAGATCAGGAGCTGCAGATTGGAGGGGGAAAAACTCCGGCGGGGCGCTGCTGGAGAGGTCTCCACCTCCTCCAACGACATCTCCATCGACTCCATGATGAAGAGCGAGTAGTCCACCACTGGACTATGGGTTTGTGGAAGTAACTTATGTATCTCTCTCTCTCTTGTGCTTCACTAATTAGCACCGTATGAGCTGCCGAACATGATTACGGTCATCTTTGTAATACCTTTGTGGTGGATCTTTATGAGTTAATATATGTGTGAGATTGCAATTGTTTTACTTCAGTGTTGAAAGTAGATGCATATTATGTACCCCGTTCTTGTTTACTTGTTATGATCAAGCATGTTTATGAGAGCGTGTGAGGGGGAACGTGTGTATTAGATGGAGTAACGGGGGGTGGCTAGTGCGGTGAACGTGAGAGAAAGTTCCGCGATCCACTTGGGTATTTTACCTTGCTTTGTTGCCTCACTAGGGATAAAAAGAAATACTTGCTACCGGAGATGTGGGTGTGACCATGCCACTACTACATGACTAGATCTAGCATGTTCTTATTTCAACTTCATGTCATGAAACTTATTACTATGCTCTGATTTATCTTAATACTAAGGTGTTATGATTTAGTTCGCATCTTAGTTGAGTATAAGAGAGATTAATAACCAAAAGATCTCTATGTTAGGACGTGATGCCCATATGATTATAACTTGTCATGAAAACTTTGTTGCAATCTCATATGTTAACTTTTGTGTTCCATTGTCCACCACATCATTAAAGAGAGAGTGTATTTGTGAAACCATGAACCCGGTCCATTTTTAATCATAAGAAACAACTTTCCAACAACTTTCATCCACTTTTCATTTTCAGCCATAATTAAATCCGAAAATACAAAAATACTTTTGCATCTTTCATTCATCATATAAAACCCAAAAAAATCATTTATCATTGTTTCCATCATTCTTGCATATTTATTTATCATCATTGCATTTTTTATTTATTGTTTTGTATTCATAACTTACTCACACCTTGTGCTTGACAACCACTTGGTGAGGTTGAGGGCACAAAACAATTTATCTTTGTTTGCAGGTTTCCAAGGGAAGGATAAGGAGGTAAGGCTTGCACTACTGATTCCCCGAGAGTTCGATATAAACCCTCGAGTCACCTTCGTGGGGAAAATTGTCTTGCCCGTACTACACACTCTCCTATTGGGGTCTCAACCTACGCCTTTGAGGGCTATCAGCATGCAACGACAAAACATGTTCTTGTCGCTGATAATTCCAGGGCCTGAATATCCGGGGAAGAATATGAGTGTGTACATGGAGCCGTTGGTGGATGATTTGTTGCTTGCCTGGCAACAAGGGGTACAGACGTACGACGCCGTAACGAAGGAGCACTTCATATGTACGTCTGGTACCACACGTCCCTGCATGACTTGCTGGCACGCGCGATATTCTGCGGATGGTGTACGCACGGGAAGTGGCCTTGCCCAGTGTGCATGCAGGCTATGAAATTCGTTTGGCTGACGAAGGGCGGCAAGTATTCTTGTTTTGATAAGCATCGCCAGTTCCTTAAACCCGGTCATAGATTCAAGAGAGACGCAAAGAAGTTCTTGAAAGATGTAGTTGTTGATGAATATGTACCAATACCTACCATGGATGGTGCCGCCATTAAGGCTCAGCTAGAAGCTCTTGTGCCCCATGCAGATGGGAATGGCTTTGTGGGTTATGGAGACACACACCAGTGGACACACATTCCATGCTTCTGGAAGCTCCCTTACTTTCCGGATCTCCTTCTTCCTCATAACATTGATGTAATGCACACTGAAAAGAATATTGCCGAGGCCCTTTGGTCCACACTCATGGACCTCGAGAAGTCGAAGGATAATGTCAAGGCTAGAGTCGATCAGCAGGTACTATGTGATAGGCCAAACATGAAAATGGACCCTCCCGGCACAGTCAAAAGAGGATGGTCCAAACCAAAGGCCCGTTTCACCCCAACAAGGGCCCAAAGGAAAGAAATTCTCCAGTGGGTCCTGGATCACCTATTATTCCCTGATGGCTACGCAGCTAAATAGTGAGGGGAGTGAATTTGGTTGGGTTGCGGATAGGTGGGCTCAAGAGTCATGACTATCACGTATGGATCGAGCGGATAAGATTGGTCATGTTTCGAGACTATATCGACGAGGACATTTGGCTAGTCTTGGCAAAGTTGCGCTATTTCTTCCGCCGGCTTTGTGCTTAAGAATTAGATATCAAGGTGATTAAAGAGTTGGAGGAACAGACGCCCAAGTTGATTTGCGAGCTAGAGGCTATCTTTCCACCAGGCATGTTCAATCCCATGCAACATTTGTTGGTGCATCTCGCGACCGAGGATCGAACAAATTCACTCCCCTCATTATGTTAGCTTTGTTTGCAACTGAGAGAGAGCAGAAGGACCTTCAAAAGAAAAGCACGAACAAATGCCGCATCAAAGCATCCATAGCTGAGGCAACACTGAACGAGGAGGTGTCAAACTTCGCCACTAAGTTCTATAGTGACAATCTTACCACTGTTCATAATCCAGTGCCTCGTCTCAATATGGCCAACCCAGAAGATCTACCTGAACTTAGCATTTTCATCGGGGCCGGTGGCAAATCAAGTGGCCACAAGAAGAGGAAATTATCATAGGAGGAGTGGACGAACATTGCATCTTATGTCTCGAAGAACACGATGGAAGTACAACCCTACATTGAGTAAGTGCTCAGTGTATTGTGTATTGTTCGGCATACTTCCATTTCCTAGTTTGTGGACTAACTCCGTTTCTTGATCGTTGCCATTCATAGGTTATTTGAGACATAAACCTGGAAACATCGAAGACCATGTACCAACAATGACAAGTTGGTTCTTTTTAAAAAGGGTGGTGAAGGAGGCGGCGGTTTCATTCCGTGGTTCAAAGCTAAAGTAGGGAATATCCCTTGTTTCATTCCATGTTTGTGCAAGACGTTTCGTCTAAACTAACATATCATACTTGTTCCTATTGCACTTGTAGGGAATATCTGACCCGGAAATGAGGCCCGAGTTGAAGAAACTTACCTCATGCACCTATGCCGACAAGACCTATAATTCTTATGACGTGAATGGGTTCCGCTTCCATACGATCATTACGAAAAAACTCGGCCAAACCCGAAGACAAGAAATTCCGGGGTCTTATGCCAAGGGAAGGACGGCCTTGATTACTATGGAATAGTCCAGGAAATAATTGAACTGGATTGTGAATTCGGCAAAAAGAAGAACCCTCTTGTCTTCAAATGCCATTGGTTCAATCCAAGAAGAGTGCGACGAAGACCTGAAATTGGGTTGGTCGAAATTGAGCGAGAATCCGTCTACGCGGGAGATGATGTCTATATCCTAGCACACAAGCCATCCAAGTTTTTTATCTCCCGTACCCATGCAAAACTGTGAAACGTCTAATAGGCTGGGATGTAGTGATATCGGTACCGCCACGTAATAAAGTACCTACCCCTAACGATGACGACTACCACCACCGCCTAAACCCGAACACCTACGAGGGAGAGTTTTATCAGGAAGATGGGCTGTCAGGCCAATTGAACATCAACTTGGCTAGTGTAGATGAAATGGAAGAAGACGACGGTGTCATTCTAGTCGAGCATGGACAAGAGGACGGTGAGCTGGTTCTCTCAACCGGAGAGACGTGGAGCTTCTTGAACGGATGCACCTACCGATGTAGAGGAGCCGAGCGGTCCACCTCTAGACAACGTTCCAGATTGGTGGTACACTCGTGATAGTGATGATGATGATCCTGGTCCAAGTTATGATCCAAACAATGTAGACACTGGCTTCTGAATCTTTGTACTCGTCGATTAAGAATTTCTGTCTGTTTGAACCATTTGTGATGTAATATTTTGTATGAACCATTTGTGTTGTAATATTTTGTATGAACCATTTGTATGCCACTTCAGAATCTTATTGTTTTTGTTGTATTCTTATGAGTTTTGGCAATTTCTTCTTATGAGTTTTCTTTAAGCCTATTCATTACATGGCAGGGGGGAGGGAGAAGCCGGGCTCCAAGGAGAAGCGGCTCGCGGCGAAGAAGAGTGTTGCCAAGGATAATGTATTTTGGACTTGTTTGACTTGTGTTGTGTGCTTTATGAACTTGTGCGCTCTATTTTGTGAACTTTTCGACCATATTTGTGCTATATTTGTTTATATGTGTATCCTTTCATTGTTCTGGGTGTGCTGGTAATGATCTAGTTGATATATTTGAAATATATATATGCATATTGCAGGGATTCCTAAAAAGCAGAAAAAATCTGGCACTGTGCAGGCTCTTCGCCGAGCAAAGCACTCGGCGAAATGATCTTTGCCGAGAAGTACACTCGGCGAAGTGACCATACAGGTGCCATTTGGTCACCTGGGAACACACTTCGCCGAGCTTTCCCTGTTTGCCGAGTGCCGAACTCGGCGACGTGATGCCAAATGGTCACCTGGGATTTTCCTTCGCCGAGCGAGCAACATTTACCGAGTTGGGGTCTCGGCGAAGGGAGGTCGAACGTGAACATTTGGAACGACCTTCGCCGAGTCTTTTTGGTCACCCAGCTCTCGGCGAAGTATCATCTCTCGGCGAAGCGACGACACGGCGAACTAAATGTCTGGCACTCGGCGAAGAAATACACGGCGAAGATACGCTGGGGCACTCGGCGAAGCGCAGCACGGCGAAGACGTTCGCCGGCACCCAGTTGGAGGACACGTGGCGCAATCTGCGCATTTCTTCTTCGCCGAGAGCCTACACCACCCAACTCGGCGAAGTTCTGACACACGGCTGACGCTGATCTGATATGGGACGATCCAGATTGGCTTTTCTTCACCGGGTATCTGGTATAATGTCTCGGCGAAGACGTCGCCGTGCATCCCCGACATAAAGCACTAGGCGAAGGGTCTTCGCCGAGGCGTTTTTCGCCGAGACGGAGCTGCCGAGTGCCTCTCTCGGCGACGTGTTCACGAGGTCAATTCCGGCCTTCGCCGTGTGTTTTGACCACACGGCGAAGATGGATTTTCCAGTAGTGAGGCAATTCATTCATGTAGCCCCTATCCCAACTAGACGGAATTATATCACGCTTGGAACACTTCAATGCTAATGAAACCTGGATCGTTTTGTTGGATCTGTATTGTGTACTCCGCCTATTGGCACACACACTTTGATCCAAATTTAATACTTCGAAAAATTCAACATCCATTAAATAGGTCTATTCTTTGTGTTTGCTTCTCCTATATCAATATAAAATGCAAAGATTTTGCCTCGTTTAAAAAAAAAGGCCTATCCAAGTACGGTACTCTCTCCAATCCGTTAAATGTGTCGTGGAAACTCAACATATCACATACAAATCGATAAGTACACCAACGACTGGTAATACACTCAAGAACATATCCAAGCCGATTATCAGAGGGAGTAGTTCATATCGTTCAATGAGCCTGGAGAAACCACACGTGGGCTTTCTGGCCTCTCCGTGGTAGGTAGGCCCATCGAAAGGGGCTGGACCTCGAGCCCACGGCGTGCGGTGAGAACAGCGGCCGCGTCGCCTCCAGGCACGGGCGCGGTTGGGAGTTAAGCCACCACCTCGCCGTCCTCCTCCCCGCCCACCGCCACCTCGCCCCTTCTCGCTCTCCGATGATACTCCGGCTGCGCGGCGGCCTCTCCGGCCGATCCGCCGCCCTCCTCGCCGCCGTCGCCCGCGATGCGCCTCTCACGCGTCCGCTGCCTCCCCACCGTGCTCTCCCTCCTCCGTCGCCTCCACGACGCCGCGGGCGCATCCGATGACGGCCCGAAACCAGGTACATCCTCGCGATCTCCCCTCCCTCTCCCTCTGAAGTGGCTGTGCTGTAGCATGTTCGTAGTATAGAGCTCTGCCGATCATTCCATGGTTTAATTCCACCGCCGCTCCCACCGTTCGCCACCGGCCGAGTGACACAAACGTCCATCCAATTCCGCCGAAATTTAATGGAAAACTTATCATCCATGTGATTGTGGGTAGTATTTGAGTTGTTGATGCTTTTACTTTTGAAATTCCACGAAATTTCCTCTTGGTTTTGTCTTCTGATACC
Organism: Poa pratensis; assembly: GCA_947311845.1. Taxonomy (NCBI): domain Eukaryota; kingdom Viridiplantae; phylum Streptophyta; class Magnoliopsida; order Poales; family Poaceae; genus Poa; species Poa pratensis. Next base: position 4,171,364 of record CAMZMU010000048.1, read on the forward strand.
TGTTAATTCTGTTCTGTACCTGAAGGTGGCCCTCTGACGCTCTACAGGGACCTGGTGAGTCAGGGGAGGCTCCGGCACGACGCGTACCAGGAGAACGTGGCGTCCGAGCCGGACGGCCTGCTCCGACGGCTCGAGCGGTACGAGATGGGAATGGAGGACTACCATGTGAGTCGCCCATCGCTTCGCGTTTCACTGATTGATTGTTGCGAGTTGCGACACCTCTGAGTAAGTGCCTTTGTGCAAAGTGCAGGCGAAGCTGTCTACGTGGGACAGTTCCAGGGAGAAGGAGCGGCGGAGGCTCCTCCTCGAGGAAGCCGAGGATAAGCAGCATGATGGGGTGTGGATCGATGAGAAGAGGGGGTTTCTTGATAAGTTGATTTCGCGGTAATACTTTGTCTCTTGCGTGTGGATTGTGATATCAGGAGTTATGTGCTTTCACTTTGCAGTGGGGCTATTCGTGTAGCTCAAAATCCTCTTCCAATGATTGAAAATTTGCTTACTGATATCTTGCAGTGAGGCATTAGTGCAAATAGATGAAATCCTCGTACCCTTGACAACTGACTTCTTTAAAGAACAGTAAAACTTTAAAATGACGGTTCTACAATGCATACTCTGTTGCAAACTTTTCCTGTTACTGTTAGATATTAGATCAAATCTCTTGTACATGTTCCAAGAATAATGTCACCAGGCAGATATGCAACCTATAAAGTCTGTTTAAAACTGATGTGTTTCACTGCACTGAATGTCTCTGTTTGACTCATCTTTGCTGACTAAACCAGGAAAAGAAGAGGAAATATAGAAGCTGGAGTTGGAAGATGGTGTTGACACACGAACACGTCACGTGTACCCGCGGCGCCGAGGGAGATGCTCCGCAACTCACTCCGCGGGAGGCTCGCCGGAAGCGCAATACGCAAGACAATCCAGCGGGTGCTTTTGTAGACCCGAAACCCCGCTTACCCGGGAGGGACCCCGTCAGGGCTCGCGGCGGCTATGGGCTGCCCTAGGTCGGCCTGACCGCCCCTAGAGCCTCGTGGATTCGCAGCCTCCGATCTCGAAGAACGACGAAGAACGAGAAGAAAGATACAAGGGGAGAGGGATAAAAGTAGATGAACACGAAAAAGTAGTAGATTGATTTGTTCGATTGGTGTTGGATCAATCTGCCATCACCCCTCGTGTATATAAGAGCGGCTGGACTTCCCGTGCAAGGCTAGGGCAAATAATCCCGTAAAAACGACCTAATTTGGGTCAATTCCAGGCAAAAACGGTTCATCCCGAACTCGGGCTCGGATTCGGGAACCGGATAATCCGGCCTGGTGTTGGGGCGGATAATCCGGTCTCGAGGAATTTTTGCTAAGGAAATATGGCGCGAGCCTCTGACTAGGGCCGGATTATTTGGGCCGGATATTTTGATCAAAGACCGGATAATTCGGCCTCGAGTGATTTTTGCTAAGGAAACAAGGCGCGAGCCTCTGACTAGGGCCGGATTATTTGGGCCGGATATTTTGGTCAAAGCCGGATAATCCGGCCTCGAGTGATTTTGCGCGCGAGCCCGGCCAGCAATGTTTTGGCCATAGAATTTGCATACTTCCTCGGATTGAGATGATCCAAAAACCAAAGTTGTTTGTCTCGATGATACGCACAACTTTCGTTCACATTATATTGTCATCCGAGACAATCTTGGTGGTACCTCTTTGTAAGCAAAAATCGGTCGTCAACCGCGTCAGCGTTTTCACCGATTTCTCTTCCACGAACCTGAAGGAACGATTTCTCTGTCGCGGTAGCGTTTCCCTTGATTTCTCTGCCGCAAACCTGAAAGAACGAGGTTCTCCGCCATGTGCTCGCCGCTGCCACGACAATTGCTCCACCGATTTCTCTGTCATGGCTTGCACGTGCACCTGATGCTGCCGAGTTGTCGTGGCACCGTTTCAGTCCATTCTTTCGCTTCGATACATTTGCATCCCAGGACCGAAACTCCGACAATGAGCCAAATTTGACCGTCAACACATGCCCCCCTGTTTTTTGGTAAAGCTTGCGTGCCAAAAAATAACTTGCACCATTATGCTGCTAAGGACGATGCCAACACTCCATCGGCCATGTGTTCTCAGGGTGATAATATTTTATTGTATGCTTGGGCTGTACGTCACCTGAACTTTTGACACGGATCCTGCAGATAAGAAAAACATATTTCTTCTAACCGTCCATCCGGCTTGCACTAGATCTTCTGTCAATGGCCGACTCAATAAACAAGTCGTCCTTATAAGTGTTGGCAAAACTGAGCACCGGCTTCTAGGAATCAAATAAACCATGAAGAATGCTCCTAGCCAGATGTCGGCTTCACCAACACAATGCATTCTTAGGGCGATATGCAAATATCGGCCGTGCGTCCTTATCTTAAAGGACCTGGAGAACCCGTCCACCAAAGTGTGAATAGCCTAAATAAATCAGATGTTTCGGCTGGGGATAAATTACAAGGTGCCGGCTTTGATGGTATGGTTGAAGAACATGAATGACACACCGTATGAGGCCTCCTATAGCGAGATGAAGATCGCCGGCTTCGCCTGTCGACTTCTTTCTTGTCCTCTTTCCCTCTTGCCGTCTTTGCAACAGTGGGTAGTGCATCCTTCTTGATTTGAGGGCTTCCTTTAGGAACCCACGCCATGTTCCTCTTCTCCAACTCGTCGGTTCTAAGCCGCTTGAGCTGCCACTCTTGCCAATATGATAAGCCGAGTGGGCATCCCAGCTGCGATTTTATTTTTTGCACTGGCAGTCCTTTCTTGGCTTTGGGCACTTCTCGCTTGGCCCGTCCAGATTCGACGACTGGGTCTTTGAAAGTTACTCGCTTCACTTCCTTGCCCTCTACAGCCAACATTGACTCAGCTGGCTTTTGGTTACTTGGAGTCGGGTCTGAAACAGCATCCTTGCGGCCATCTCTTTTTTACTTGATAGACCTGCTTAATCACCTCCTTCTTCCTCCACGAGCTCCTGGCCGACCCCTGATTGAGCCGGTCTTTGACATGTGGTTGTCGTGTTGATTCTCTCGGAGCTGCATAAACTTGGCAAGGTGATTTAACATAAGACTGATGGTGTGCCCGTGAATCATACCTATCCCGTGATTGATATGAATATAAGCCAGCATGGGAAGGCATGGATGACTTTGGAATTGGCAGCCCAAAAGAAGTTCGTGGAGTCGGCACGTTGGGCTTCTTCTTTTGCCAGTCCTGTTATCAGATTTACGCCCTAGGGGTGACTTCGATGTCTTCGCTTCAGCTGGTCGATAAGCACGTTTTGCTTCGCTCATCTTCTGATACTTCTCCAACAATTGAGCGAAGGTAACTTTAGATTCCCTCCTTCTGTGCTTATCGCTGCCTTTATCCCTTTTAACACTACAGGCATCGGTTTTTGAATATGCTTGTTGCCCCCCAGTGTTAGGCGTCCTTGCTGGAGCTTTGATGGAACATTCATCTTCAGGATTGTCGTCTTGGGAAATTTCTTTGCTTGACGCATCAATACCATCATCTTCAGCATATACCCCTCCGTCTTGGGATGAACCGGCTTGAGGCAGCCGAATCAACACGTGATCACCGTCAAGATTAATATTAGCCGGCTGACTATCAGCTTGTTCTTCAACAAATTCCAATCGTCCTTCGAAGGCCGATTGTGCATCATGAAACACATCGCAGCTTTTGATGTTCTGCGCGAACGAATTAAGCATTCGTTCTTGTCTTGACGGCTCGACATGGTCATCTTCTATGATAATTGGATTAGTCGGTGATGCACCGACACTGTGATCACCCATGCCCGGACTGGAGGTACATTGTTCATCCTTTAGCCGATATTGGAATACCGGCTTTGAAATTAGGCAACCGAGTGGTGTCGGCTTATCATGGTCCAACTCGGCTATGTATCATATTTTTCCCTCCGTTTTCGATTTTTCTGAATCGGCTATGTTGAAGGACTTCACGCCTGGCTTTGTGTTTCTGCAACCAAAATATTTACAAAATATATGTCTCATACGAGACCAAATGTTAGCCAGGCAGGAAACAAGCAAAGCTGCCCATATGAATATAAAGCTTAGCCGACATGATGGGAACAACTTTGATTGCGATAAATTGCCACTATTAGCCTCTTTGAAGGGTACGATATGGTGACCGGCATAACTAGTGACAAGGCTATTCCTAACAAACAAACTACTCATCTCGATTGGTCTTTTAAAGCTAACAAGAATTTTATCGTTGGATGCATCAACATTATTATTTTGACCGAATCGAAAGATAAGTAAATTGTTGGCTGGGCATACCTCTTCGAAGACGTTGAGAGACTGTGATGCTGGCACATCAGGAGCAATATTGCTATGCTCCGTCTCTAGATAACTCTTCAATGCCTCGTCCTCCTCTTCTGGATCCCGTGCCATGTCATCCGGATGCTCCTCATCAACCGAACATTGTTCAGCTTGTTTCTCTGGTTCTTGATGTTCACCATTAACCGAAAGTTGTTCGGTCGTGTCTTGTTCGTGATGCTCATCGTCTTTGGCACGGAATTCGTTGGGTAGTACGCAAATTTTCTTATTAAAGACGTCGGTGGAGCATGATGATTGCATGTCCTGAACAATATCTTGTTCGGCCTCTAGATGATTCTCCAACGCCTTGTCTTCTTCCTTTTCTGGATCTCGTGCCCCATTAGTTTGATGATCAGTGTCAACCGAACTTTGTTCGGCTATACTCGCTACTTGATGTTCATCAATTCCTTTGGCACGAAATTCATAGGGTAGCATATAAAATCCTTTACACCCAGAAAAGTCAATCATGGCTGTTTTGCTAGCCATGTCATGCTCTTGATCAATGAAGCTTGCTTCTTTTGATTCAATAGATTCGGCATAGGTACTGTCTAATTCGGCTTCAACCGAAGTAACCATACTTTCTGAATCATTAATCTTTTCTCCATGGATTCCATCAGCTTGCAAAGCTTCTTCTTGCCTTGGTTTAACAGAGGGTTTGACTTGATTGCAGCACATAAGAGAGGATTTAATTTCTCCTACTAGAGTAATATTTTCTTGAGGGTCCTTCTTGAGCTTTGCATGGAACATGTGCAGACCTTCCTCTTCGAGCTTTCTCCTGTATGCTTCATGTTCCTCCTTAAGTTTCTTCTCAAGAGCCTCAAATTCCTCAGCACGCTTTTTCTTGAGTGCTTCATAAGCTTGTCGATACTCGGTCGGTAATTCCTCAAGAGTCAGCGTAGAGAAGTCATCGGTGCTATCCTCTGCAAGACAGGATTGCCCCCGATACTCTTTGTTTCTTTCGGCAGTCCGTTGCCGAAACTAATTTGTAACGGTGAAAACTTGATCTCAAAAAGTCTACGCTCCTCTTCACGCTCCTTCTTATACGCCTCATAAGCTTGTATTGCAGCGGGATCATGCGGATTTTCTTTTAATGCCAGATAAACATTACCGGCCCTTTTGAGTTTCGCTGCAAATTTCTCCTTCCAACCATCTAATCCATACGCGTCGGTAGAAGATGAAGGCACATGTGCTCCTATTAAATTTTCACTTATTCGGTCGTGAACACCGTGAAAGTGCGAAGCCGAATTATGTGTCTTACTAATTCCACATGAAGCTAAAACGTTAGTAACATAAGGTGCCGATTGATTAATCATATAAGGCGCAATATATGTCGGTTGGGAGTAACCGGCCAAGTCGCTGGTACCAGCATAGCCGATTCCCCATCCATCGGCCTGTTTGGGGACGACCCCGCATATTGCGAGTCGGCAGCCGATGGATAAAACCGTGAGACATCCTCATGCCCATGAGGTGTCTCATATTGATCTGTCGAGTAACCTACGGTACTCATCGGCCTATGATATGGGGCAGCCGATGCATGAGAACCCGAGTACACATGTTGCACGTTGCTAAAATTATAAGGATTTGAAGCATAGAGATTGTTTTGCATCGGCTTTTGCTCATAGTATGAACTAGGGCTAGCCGATACAGTATTCATATCAAAAGATCTACCAATGTCAACATAAGAGTAATTTGCATCTACATAAGAAGATTGTGGATTCATGTTACCGATGTAAATTGCAGTCTCTTGATGCGCTCCTCGTAGCAAGAACGGGCTGGAGACCGTTCGCTTCTTCCCCAGCGGAGTCGCCAAAAAGTGTGTTGACACACGAACACGTCACGTGTACCCGCGGCGCCGAGGGAGATGCTCCGCAACTCACTCCGCGGGAGGCTCGCCGGAAGCGCGATACGCAAGACAATCCAGCGGGCGCTTTTGTAGATCTGAAACCCCGCTTACCCGGGAGGGACCCCATTAGGGCTCGCGGCGGCTATGGGCTGCCCTAGGTCAGTCTGACCGCCCCTAGAGCCTCGTGGATTCGCAGCCTCCGATCTCGAAGAACGACGAAGAATGAGAAGAAAGATACAAGGGGAGTGGGATAAAAGTAGATGAAAACGAAAAAGTAGTAGATTGATTTGTTCGATTGGTGTTGGATCAATCGGCCATCACCCCTCGTGTATATAAGAGCGGCTGGACTTCCCGTGCAAGGCTAGGGCAAAAAATCCCGTAAAAACGACCTAATTTGGGTCAATTCCGTGCAAAAACGGTTCATCCCGAACTCGGGCTCGGATTCGGGAACCGGATAATCCGGCCTGGTGTTGGGGCGGATAATCCGGCCTCGAGGAATTTTTGCTAAGGAAATAAGGCGCGAGCCTCTGACTAGGGCCGGATTATTTGGGCCGGATATTTTGATCAAAGACCGGATAATTCGGCCTCGAGTGATTTTTGCTAAGGAAACAAGGCGCGAGCCTCTGACTAGGGCCGGATTATTTGAGCCGGATATTTTGGTCAAAGCCGGATAATCCGGCCTCGAGTGATTTTGCGCGCGAGCCCGGCCAGCAATGTTTTGGCCATAGAATTTGCATACTTCCTCGGATTGAGATGATCCAAAAACCAAAGTTGTTTGTCTCGATGATACGCACAACTTTCGTTCACATTATATTGTCATCCGAGACAATCTTGGTGGTACCTCTTTGTAAGCCAAAATCGGTCGTCAACCGCGGCAGCGTTTTCACCGATTTCTCTGCCACGAACCTGAAGGAACGATTTCTCTGTCGCGGTAGCGTTTCCCTTGATTTCTCTGCCGCAAACCTGAAAGAACAAGGTTCTCCGCCATGTGCTCGCCGCTGCCACGACAATTGCTCCACCGATTTCTCTGTCATGGCTTGCCCGTGCACCTGATGCTGCCGAGTTGTCGTGGCACCGTTTCAGTCCATTCTTCCACTTCGATACATTTCCATCCCACGACCGAAACTCCGACAATGAGCCTAATTTGACCGTCAACAGATGGGTTTCATATTTGAACCGAGAGAAGAAACTAGATACGTTAGTTCGCCAGAAACTAGTGGCTCCTGTTGCTCCAAAAGGATTGTACCTTTGCGGGAATGTTGGAAGTGGTAAGCTAATCAATAACTTCACCTGGCCTCATGCTTGGAGTTAGGGGTTTGTAGGCGGGTTTTTTTCCTATATATCTATTAATAAATTAACAGTACTTTGACAATAAATCATTATCACAAACAGCTTTTGACTATTTTGAAAAGAACATCATAAGTGACCCAACGAATTTTTTGTATTACTGCTATATGTAACACAGGGAAGACAATGTGGATGGACATGTTCTATGGGGCCACAGAAGGTGTCATCAAACACAGGAGAAGGTTTCACTTCCATGAGGTAAATCATGTACAGATGACTTGGAAAGCTGACAAAACAGAGTGTATGTGTGGGTTGGCAAGAATCTGTGAAACAACTTGGTGATTATAATGTTTCATTTCGGATCCCGCTGTCTAGGATTTGTGTAAACTTGAATTTCTCTATTTTATGCAGGCTATGCTTGAAATAAATGATCATATGCATGATGTGTGGAAGAGACGTGTTGATGACAAGTCTATTGACTCACCTACTTTTAGTTGGATATCAGGCCTCCCTTTCGATTCCAAAATAAAGGAGTGGCTGATCGGGGAAGAAAAATACAAACAAGATAAACATCAAAAGCATATCCTTTTAGCTGTTGCTGATAAGTTCCTTGTCGATAGACAAGCAAATAAATGTGGTGCAAGCATTCTATGCTTTGACGAAATACAGGTACCTGAATTTCACACTTCAAAATGCAATTCCCACTTCTTAAAGAAAACTGCCATTTCTTCCGTCGCACTTAGCATCATACTTTTTTTTTGAAGAACTACTTAGCATCATACTTATCCGATTACTGATGTACTTTAGCAATTGTTGCAATTACGTAATAGATACTCCCTCCGTTCCGTATTGTAAGACGTTAAAGGATTTGCAGTACAACTTTTGTCACGCTACGTATATCTTGGAGTTTCCGTTTTTGCCCCCGTCCCACGCGCCGACAACCCCACTCGTCCTTCTCTCTCTCCCACTCGCCCTTCTCTCTCCCACTCGCATCCCGCTCCGGTGGCTCGCCGTCGCCGCCCTCTCTCTCCCCGTCACGGCCATGTCCATCTCTCTCCCCGTCGCGGCCCAGTCCCTCTCTCTCCCGTCGCGGCCCTGTCCCTCTCTCTCCGCCGACATGTCCACAGAATCCCCTTTCCTCTCAGCCCCATCCCGCGGCAGAGCGAAAGATCTCATTTTTATCGTGCCGGCTGATACGTCTCCAACGTATCCATAATTTTTGATGTTCCATGTTTGTTTTATACCAATTGTTACATGTTTTGTATCTACTTTATGTCACTTTTATGCATTTTCCGGGACTAACCTATTAACAAGATGCCGAAGCGCCAGTTCCTGTTTTCTGCTGTTTTTGTATTCCAGAAAAGCTAGTCTGGAAATATTCTCGGAATTGGACGAAACTTCACAGGAGATCCTATTTTGCCAGAACACACACGATGGAGCGAAGAAGCAACAGAGGAGGGCCACATGGGCCCCACACGCACCCAGGGCGCGGGCCCCCCCCCCCTGGCGCGCCCTGGGGTGGTGTGGGCCCCACGGGTGCCTCCAGCCGCCGCCCTTTCGCCTACTTATTCCTCCCGACGCGAAAACCCTAAGTACCCGAGCCAAAATCCACGAAAAGTTCCAGAGACGCCGCCGTCGTCAACCCTAGCTCGGGAGGGTCCAGCACCTCTTCCCGGCACCCTGCCGGAGAGGGGAATCGTCACCGGAGGCTTCTTCATCGCCATGCCTGCCTCCGAGGTGATGCGTGAGTAGTTCACCTTTGGACTACGGGTCCATAGCAGTAGCTAGATGGTTGTCTCTCCTATTTGTGCCATCATGTTTAGATCTTGTGAGCTGCCCTACATGATCAAAGTCATATTATTGTAATGCTGCATGTTGTGTTTGCTGGGATCCGATGAATATTGAATATTATGTCAAGTTGATTATCAATCTATGCCCTATGTTATTTATGATCTTGCATGCTCTCCGTTGCTAGTAGATGCTTTGGCCAAGTAGATGCTTGTGACTCCAAGAGGGAGTATTTATGCTAGATAGTGGGTTCATGCCTCCGTTGAATCTGGGACAGTGACAGAAAGTTCTAAGGTTATGGATGTGCTGTTGCCACTAGGGACAACCTAACGATGCTATGTCCACGGGCATATGTGTTTGTTTACATTACGCGCTTTACTTAATGCGATTATCCGTTGCTTGCAACTTAATACCAACGGGGAACTCGGATGACAACCCGGCGGTGGATTATTAGTCATAGATGCTGTTGGATAACGGTCTATGTATCATGTCGTAATGCCCAATTAAATATCATAGTAATCATCATGCCATGTATTTGCATTGTCATGCGCTCACTATTTATCAATTGCCCAGCTGTAATTTGTTTACCCAACATGTTAGATATCTTTATGGAGAGACACCACTAGTGAACTGTGGACCCCGGTCCAATTCCTTTAACCTGATTAAACCACAATCTGCAAACTGTTCCTTTTTCATTCGCTGCAATTTAATACTCATTTTCCACACGAGACGTTTAATCCTTTGTTTTCAGCAAGCCGGTGAGATTGACAACCTCACTGTTTCGTTGGGGCAAAGTACTGTGATTGTGTTGTGTGCAGGTCCACGTTGGTGATCGCATTGCGCCGTGCGAGCCGCCAACAACCTTCTGAAGAATCGTTGCTCCTACTGGTTCGATAAACCTTGGTTTCATTCTGAGGGAAACTTGCTGCTAGATTGCATCATACCTTCCTCTTGGGGTCTCCCAGCGAACGTGTGAATCACGCAATCATCACCGGCGAGGTCTGTCCGGGCGAGAAGGCGGTGGATCTGCGTGCTCGTGCTCTGGATCTGCGTGCGCAGACGAGACGGCGGTTCTGGAGTGGCACCGGAGCTGTGTAGCGGCGGATCAGGAGGCGTTGGAGCAGACGAGAAGGAGGCGCTGGAGCGGCGCCGGAGCAGGCGTGAAGACGGAGTGAAGGAGGTGCTGGAGGGCGCCGGGGCAGGCGTGAAGCTCCGGCGTGAAGGAGGCGTCTTCTTCTCCACCGAGTTCAAGCTGCTCGCCACCGTCGCCTGTAACCTGAAATCCTCTCCACTGAGCTCGAGCACCTCCCCCCGCCGAATGGGCTTCTCCACCTCGAGCCCGACCTCCAGCAGCCACCTACTCTCTCCCCCGGTGAGTTGCCTTGGCTACTGCTTCTCCTCTTTCTGTTTTCCACTGCTCTCTACTCCCTGTTGCTTGTTGTCAGTAGATTAGTGGTTGTTTCAAGTACAGTACTTGTGCTGGTTGATTAGTGCTTGACGCCTTGACTGATTGCAGCAGATTAGTGCTTGTTGGAGTACTTGTGCACCTCTAGTTGCTCTGTAATCATACATGAAATTTGTGCACCTAGAGTTGCTCTGTAACCTGAGTATTGCTTCTTTGATTGCCTCGACTGAAATTGCTTGTAAAAATTTTGTGTGTACTCCGTACATCAAAAAATACTCCCTGTTGATTTACTTGAATTTTGCCAGTAGCAGTGCAGTGGCTTTGTTTCCCTGCTCCTCTTTCTGAAACTTGCACAGAATTACAGTATTTGGAGTACTGTATTTGGAGTATTCATGTCTGATTATATTCTTCTTTTTCCTGAATTTTGCTTGGATTTTTTTAACTTGCTTGTGCTCCGTAGCAGTAGTGCTTGCTGCTACTCCTACTGCTTGCTTCGAGTACTCCACTGGTAGCAGCAGTAGTGTAGCATGAACTTGCAGTTGTACTGCACTGGTTGCTTTTATTTCTTGTGCATTTCAATTGCTTGATCTTGTTGGTTCTCTCGGCCTTGCTTGCTTGAACTGGTGCCGTAGAACTGAAATTTTCAAGCTAATTATGGTTCACTGAAACTTTCCTTGCTTGCTTTCTGGAGTAAAAGTTAACTGAAACTTTTAATTGCTTGCTTTCCTTGCTTGCTTACAGGTTGCTCTGTAACCTGGAGCATTGGTTCTTCGATTTCTGCTTTTGCATGCTTGAAAGTATTCCTAAATTGCTGCTTGAGCACTGTGTTTCTGGTATTCCTAAAGTATTCCTAAATTTCTGCTATTGCACTTGCTTGCTTGTTTCTGGTACTTCAATAAAAACACACAAATAACAACAGAAATTCTCACAGCATATAATCCATGTTACGCAAACAAGTTCACACAACATATAATCCATACATTACACACAACATATAATCTGTAAGCATAATTGCACTGAAGTTTGGGGGTTTTCTTCAAGCATAATTGCACTGAACTAGTATTGCTTCCACTGTTTGTTTGGAGATGAAGTCACTGGACATCTAGGCCTAGCACCTTTAGGGCATTAGCATACACTTCTGCGGGACAGTACATCCTTTCAGGTAGCAGCCCAAGTCTCTCTAGTCTGTCTTTGTTAATATGAGGTGTTGTGTAGTCATTTCCTCCACTGTGGTTCATGATTTCCATCATGCAGCACTGCAAGGTTAGGAAAATTCTATTGAGCTTGTAGGAGTCATATTCCTTGAATTCTTCAAGAACTCCTTCAATTAGTTCTTGTATTGTTCTTGGGCTTCTTTTATCTGTTAGAGATTGTATGGAGTTGAAGTACCCAAGATCAAGGACGTTCAAATCTGGGCTGCAAGCTGGCTGTTGAATCAGTCGAATATCAAGCCCGGTCTTCTCCACAGCCGCCATGAATTCTGGGTCACTAGGCAGTATATGAGGTCTTGCATTGTCCTGTTGGATGTATATTATCTGTCCAGGTTCCTTGTCTGGCCAAGCAGCCACTATTGCCGGCAAGACCTTGTCAATGAAAAACTCTCGCATCACTTCCCGATTGACTTTCAATGCTTTAGTCTCTAGTGTACCCTTAGGCCTATTGTCACTCTTCCTAGCTGCTGGGACTTCTCTAACAAAAGGCCAACAGCCTATTTTTCCAGAAAATGTTACATTTCTTGCACTGTCGAACCGAGGCCTTGCTACAGCAGTAAGGAACATCACTTTTACAATGCTGTTTTTGTTTTTAATATGTCTTCTAGGCTTTTCTTCGTCAGGTAGGAGGTAATAGTTCTTGTTTTCTTTGGTCATGTTGAAGAATTTTTCGTCAACATGCACAATCTTGTGCATCATGCTGAACTTTGGCCTTGCATCTTTTGTTGTTGTCTCATCAATCATCGACAGGCAGAACTCCACCCTGTTCTTCATATGCTTCTCAGTGAGAACTGGCTGTACATCATTTGTAACTCTTATTATTTCGTGCGATAGGAACCTCCTGAACAATGTACTGGGGCTGCAGCCTAACTGCCAAGACAGTGATCTTATGGTGGACCTCTTGTTCAGTGGAATAGTTGGGATCATCGCTAGATTAATATCGAGTGCTTTTCTTCCACATCTTCCCTTCCTATTGTTAGAAACATCAACTGGCAAACCATTTTCAATCTGTTTCATTGCTTTCTGCCAAATCCGTTGGATGGCTTGAATGCTAGCTCCAAAGAATTCTGCAATCTTTTTCTTGTCATCTCTTTTAAATTTTCCACCATTGCTCATGCAAACAAAATGCATTGCCACATAGGCAGCATATTTCTCCTCGTCAGTGAGCAGTTTTCTTGTTCTCTTTGCCTGCTGCACACCTACAATAAGAAAGAAGATGAAAAATAAATTAACATTTGCTACTGCTAGGAAATTTGATGGTCTACTGCTTGTGTGCATTATTGTAATTTCGAAATTCATGAAACTTGCTGAATTTTGCAGGAATTACTGGTCTGAATAAGTTAAAGGAGTACCTGCATTTTGACCTGCTATATTTTCTTCCTCAAGCATAGTTTCTCCTTCAACGGTATTTTCTTCTTCAAGCATAATTTCTCCTTCTTCAGTGATATTTTCGTCTGCTTGTACTCCTAAGTTTAGATAGGAAACTCAAGTTTGTGACAAATTCATGAAAATTCAGTGGAATGTTGACAAGTGCATGCATGAAAAGTTGAATGTTTAAATTACAGTACACGATGGAAAGTTGTGGTACTGTTTACTCTTGCATTATTTGATGATTCAGTGTAATGTTGACAAGTGCAGGCATGACTAGTGCATGAATGACAAGTGCAATCAGTGTGGAGTGTGTTGCCTCAATGATGTGTTCCTACTAGCAGATCGTGTACTGTGTAGCGGAGTAGCAGAGTATCAGTGCAGTATTTAGAGTACTAGGAGTACTACTGTAATTGAAATAAAACTTGCTTGTTCTCTTTGGTTGCTGCAAATCGTCATCTTCTTTGCTAACAACATAACATGCCAATCTCACACTATTGCACTTTTCAGTTCAGAACTATACTTGCTGCTTGTGAAGATGACTGAGATTATACCTTCATTTTCAGGTATGTTGCCTAGATCTTCTTCTTCTTCCTCAGGTGGACTCATATTCAAGTCAATGAGCACCATAGCTACTGATTTGGTTCACTGATTGCACTGCCAGGGCCAGTAGTTGGAGAGGCGACGATCTGCTGGTGAATTGGCCTGCTAGGGCGACGAGCTGTTGAACTTGAGTCCTGATGGCGAGACGCTGGGGCGAGGAGATCAAGTCCTGATGGGGAGGCGCTGGGGCGAGGAGATCAAGTCCTAGGGAGGCGCTGGGGCGAGGAGCCGGTGATCGTTGGTGGCGAGTTCCTGATGGAGAGCTCCTGGCAGCGGTGAAGAAGAGGTCCTGATGTTGATGCTGAGGCGCAGATCCTGGAACTGGTGGCTGGACTATAGCAGCTCAGGGACGCGGCTGTAGCGTGGAGCCGATGTCCAGATCCACCGGAGGAGCTCACGTCCCTGGTGCTCCTCCTGGAATTCAAATTTCTTTCCGCTCAGGGACGCGGCTGTAGAGTAGCGAAGCGTTTTCACTTCGGAATGGCAGTGCTTGTAAATTTACCGACTAAGCAGGGCATACTTGTCAATTGTGCGATTTTTTGTGCTGTCCGAGAATTCCTTTAACGTCTTACTTTTTGAAACGGAGGGAGTAGTTTTGTAGGAAGAATTTCTGAAATTTATTTTCCTTTATTTTGTCACATCTTCAATAGTTATTACAGTCGAAAGTACATATGTTGGAAAGCATGCTTTATATTCAAGTTTTATAATGAGTGATAGGCAATCTTGCTAATGGTAAATTAGAATGGACAATAGTTCCCAGATGACTTAGCATAATATCCTAACTTCAACTTCTTAGAAAGCTTTCATGAGATATATACATCTTATAAACTTTTACATCCAATTTCAGTATTGTGTTTCAAGCATTTGCACTGGTACAAAATAGGCCTATGGTCCCGGTTCGGTTGGGCCATCAGTCCCGGTTGCCCAACCGGGACTGGCCAATCGGGACTAATGCTAGTCCCGGTTGGGCCACGAAACGGGACCAATGGGTGGCCACGTGGCCAGTTCTGGCTGGGCGTGGGGGGAGACTCATTGGTCCCGGTTCGTGTTACGAACCGGGACCAATGAGTGTTTTTTTTTGTATTTAGGGTTTAGGGTCTCCCTCTCGCCGGTGCCCCCTCTCCCTCTCGCCGGTGCCCCCTCCCTCTCGCCGGTGCCCCCTCTCCCTCTCACGGTGCCTCCATCGTCTCCCCCTTCTTCGCATCGCCGACGTGCTCTCCATCGTTTCCGTACGCATATTATACGCTCTACTATATACACAGTACACGTTGATGCATATATAATTAATATTCGATCTCTTGCGAGAATACAACTATTTAATTACATGGAGATAGATCACATATGTAGTTCATCGTCCGAAGCATAATGTTCTCCCTTTCATCGATGACCTCCCTAAGCAGAAATCCCGCCAATTCCTCTTGAATTGCTTGTACGCGCCGTTCTGGGTCGAGCTTCTCCCGCATTTCGCTCAAAGTAGTTGTTCTCCGCTCAGTGGTCAACTCGCGAATGAACTCGCAAACGTAGAATCCACATAAATTACTCCCCGGTGGCTGCTGCGGACTATGCACCGATATAAGTTAGCTCATCTTTGAATGGACCTTCTACCTTCTGTTTGAAAAGTGTCCAACACCTGCTTTGGCAAAGAAAATGAACAAAGGAGTTATTAATTACTTGATATCAGGAACGAACGAAAGAGGCGATATAATGCGATAATGATTGAAATTACTTGTTGAGCATTTCTTTCATGTCGGACCACGTCGCTTGGTCCCAACTTAATGAGTCGTGGACTTCAACTATGGACTTGTCAGGTTGAATGCTTAGCAGAATCCAGTGGAACCTGCGGACGTTTACATAAAGCAGACATGCATAGCTCATCAATTACACTTAACATCGAGAAAGCCAAATAAAAATATGTACAAGACAGAAACACTCACCTGAAGTTGTAAGGAAATAGTATTTCCGTACAGAAATTTTGCTTGATTAAAAAGGTGGTCAGGTCATCTCCACGTCTTTGGGGTGATTGACTAACGTATGTGAATTAACGATATATGGGTCAACGAACCCAACCTCAAAAACTAAAAACTAGATCTTTTGCATTCCATCATCTTCATTCTGCATAATAGCGTACAAAAGGATATATATAGTCAGGATAATATAATACAGGCAATGAACGAGCTGAGCTAGAGACTTAATTACAAAAATAAATCACTTACAGACAATAGCAAGCGAGTGTCGAGGGCGCGCTTTTGGAATAACTGAAACAGTTCAGTCAGTTGAACCTGTATAATGTAACGTTTGAAGAAATGCTCCACTCTAACGTCCACCGGAAACCACTCTTTCGCGTCCTTCTTTGATGTGTGCACCAGGTACCAGTATGCAGATTTCGCATATGTGTTGATAGACGCGTGAGCTCCTCATTACTGACCATAGGCTCCCCTTGGACATATTTCCGTGCCATCTCTAACATTGGCTGATATTCATAGCCTAAAAGTTGACCAAGGGTCATACCCAAGGCGGTAGCATTTTCCTTGGCCTGCGATACAGTGACACCAAGTTCTTTAGCAGCAGCTATGGCTCTGGGGTCCAATAATTCCAGGTCCTTATCCATAGCGGCTCTGAAGTCCTTGTCGACATCGGAACACACTATGAGCGGGGGGACCGATTGATTTTTCTGCTGTCCGAGCTGGGCAATTTGTTTCCCGCTTTTTGCACTTCTTCCCTTGTTCTGCTCAGACTGGGCACGTGCTAGCTTACTAAGTTCACGACCATAGTCAGATGGCAGATTCATCGATATCTGGGATGGCTGCTCAAGGAAGGACTTAGCCCACTTTTTGGTTTTTTCATCATATACCTTCTTTTGCTCGGGCTTTTTTGGTGCAAAAAAGCCTTATTGTAGGCAGCCACTACCGCGGCGTTTTCCGCTTCAGTCCTGTCATAAGGTCTCTTGGGAGGAACCGACGGGATGTCGACTATCTTCTGAGTGCGACCTCTCTTCTGAGTGCGGAGCGGGAGGAACCGTTTCTTTGGTGAGACGGCTGCGCTGGAGACTGGTGACGCGGCGGCGGAGACGGCTGCGCTGGAGACTGGTGAGGCGGTGAAGAGGACTGTTGCGCTGGAGACTGCTGAGGCGGTGAAGAGGACTGTTGCGCTGGAGACTGGTGAGGAGTCGATGGCCTTGGCTGCCAGTTCGGAAGCACGATGAATTCCTTTGGCCATAGAATGGCGCTTTCTTGGCTTCTCCAAGTTCAAGCACCTCCCCATCTTCACCTGCAGGGTGTTGCAGCTTCAGCTCCTCAAATCTTTCATCACTTCATCCACCCCGACAACAGCGTAGCCATTTGGAACGGGAGAGAAATGGTAAGTTGGATTAGGTCCAATTGGTACGGCATAGCCGACCGCCACCTTCATGGTTAAGTTATAAACTTTCACATGCAGCTCACAAGGTGTGCTCTCCGTGATATCATCCACTGGGTAGCGACGAAGAGGAGCCACTGCATCATCATTACCATCCTGGAGCTCCGTGGAAGCCACGCTGCTTTTCCGATTCGATGGGCCGCCGGTACCATCGCATGCAGCTTCTACCATGTGCCGCTGAGATTGGCCGCTAGTACCTTGCTGGCTAAGTGCGGCAATTTGTTCCTTCTGCAGTTTTAATTCTTCTTCTATATTACGCAGCCGGTCTGCAGCAGCGCGTGCTTCCATTGCCTCCCTTTCCTTTCTCCTCTGATGGCTTCTATCAGGAAATTTCTTCCTGTGCTCGGGAATCGCAATTGTCTTGGGCTTGGAGCCTATCACGCCTCGTGTTCGTCCGTCGTGTTCCTCATTCCCAAGGGCGCGTGTGAGCTCGTCATCCTCTCTATCGGGAATGAACCGTCCCTCTGCAACATCCTTGAATGCATTTCTAATTTCTTCGATGGGTAGTAGGGGATTATCTTTGTGTGTTCTGTTATATATGCACTTCCCTTCTGCGTCCAACGTGCCCCCATGCCCGTAAAACCAATTTCTTGCCCGTTCGGTCCATGCGAGTGGCTCTGGAGTGATCCCTTTAGCCAGCAGGTCCGCCTCAAGTTTCTCCACTTAGGCATGTTATAGGCGTAGCCACCAGGCCCCATAGTATGGTGGTACATCTTTAGCAGCATTTGCCTTATTTTTGCAGACTTTTCCTGAGCTTCCTCGATTTCTTGTACGCCAAAATTCTTCCCAGTAGTCCTTTATCTTCTCATACCCTTTATCGAAGTCTGGAGTCTTATTTTTCTTGACAAACTCGTTGTTCAATCTTTTCTTCCAGTTCTTGAATAGCTCGGCCATCTTCTTAAGAGCCCAGTCCTTGACTTTTTGCTCCATGTTTTGCCGGGCAATCTTTTCTGCCTCATCTGGATCCTCCTCATCTGAATCCACCTCTGGCGCCGGCAGGGTGAAATTAAGCATGAGCTTTCTCCAAAGTCTTTCTTTACCCATATCGCTGACATATAGCACTCCTCTATCCTTTGGCCGATGCCATTCTCGAATGGTGATCGGGATGTAGTCCCTAACAAGAACTCCGCATTGCTTTACCATTTTTTTGCAGCATCAGGGGGAGCAGTCGGTATGCCGTCTTCAGCGACTCTTTCGATCTACCTTTCTTGGTCGCCCAACTTTTTGGCTGGGCCTCGTTTTGTCCTTACAGAAGATTTGCTCGATCCGGAGGGCTAAAAGAAGAAAGAGCGTTAATATATGTATATAGACAGCAGAGGCTTAATTAATACAATCTTCGGCTTCATTAATATATGTATATGCACCTCGCCGGAGTTTGCAACATTTAATGTTCCACCGGAGCCTTCGGCTTCTCCCTCGCCGACTTCTCCCTCACCCCAGCCATCGGGTTCTACCTCACCGGAGCCGTCTCTTCGGTTGAGAGACTCATCTCCCTCACCGGAGTTGTTCAAAAACTCCGAGGTGACATCGACAACATCTTCCGGCCCGCGGATTAAATCCTCGAGGATGTTTTCCTGATTTTCGTCTCGTTCCATAGTTTCTGCAAATTAAGAACAATGCACAAAACTTTAGTTGGGTAACAGTACTAACATTTTATAATACAGACACTTAAATCATTTTCTTTTATTAAAGGCAGAAACAACATTTTTACTAAATATTACACTAGAGAGTTCTGTTAATCAAACAATCACCACACTACTCAACCAAGCATCACAACAAGAATCCTGAATCCTACACAAGGCAAAACAATTGGATTCAACTTAATTTAATTAACCATTATTTATGTATGATTATTATGGCAGAAACTTGTCACACAAGTTTTAATGCACACCTCAATTTATGTTTGTCACAAAATTATGCTAATTTAGGGACAACTAACATTGATTGTTTATGATCCAACAAAATTGGTCTAGGTCCATTTGGATGCTTATTTATTCCACTATATTTATTATACTACAGAAAAGGATACGTCACTATTTGATTTTCTATTTTGCCTCTGTTGTTCTAATAATTCTAAAAAACTAGCTAGGGATAACTAAAAATTTTCATTACTAAGCTAACAAAATTGACCTCAAGTCATTTGGAGTTCTAGAGTATCGGAAACAAACAAGTTTGTTATTTAAACATTCTGTGGTACTTTAATTTCTACACATGTGTTATTGATCTAAACAGGAAGAAACCAATTGGGTTAGATAAACAATTCCCTAAGCTATCCATAGAATTTTGATTCAATTTATTTGGACATATAAATCTCAAGATATTGAATTTTAAACATGGCACAGATTTAAAAGGTTTCTGTTAATTCCTTAATTCGAGAAAGAAAAAAAAACAGTCCGAGTGGGTTCCAGCAGAATGGGCCCGGCCCAACTTTTTTTTTTGCGTGTGAGGGTGAGGGGGCGAGGGCGTGCCGGCGGCGACCACAGAAGGGCGGCACCACCGTGGCCAGAGCGTGGACGAGTGCGGCCGCGTCTCACCTTCCCCGGCGAGCGTAGACGATGGAGAGCGCGGTGAGCGTGGCGAGCTCGTGCGTGCGGGCGGCACGGGCGTCGAGGGTGCGGCACGGGCGGCCGGCGTGCGGGCGACACGGCACGGGCGTCGAGGGCGCGGGCGTCGAGGGAGCGTCGACGGCGAGGTCGGGCAGCCTGACGGCGTGTTTTCGCTCCGTCGCGCTTCTCCGGTCCTTAGGCATTTCTGGGAATGAATCGGGGAGGGAGAAGGGCAAGCAGTTAAGTAGCAGGGGTCATTGGTCCCGGTTGCTGGCAAGAACCAGGACCAATGAATCTTTGGTCCCGGTTCTTGCCAGCAACCGGGACCAAAGAGTGGGTCAGTTAATGCAGATCCCGCGGCACGCGTCCATGGACTCTTTGGTCCCGGTTCTTCCTAGCAACCGGGACCAATGAGTCCCTTTTCAGAATTATTTCGAACTTTTCAGTTCTGAAATTTTGTTCCTGACTTTTTTTTCTTATTTAGGTGTTTGAATCTGAATTTCAAATGGTTTTGAATCTGAAAAGACTTTCAACATGAAAAGTGTTTAAATTTGAATAAATAATCCAAAATCATTTTCTATTTTTTCAAATTACTTATCTAAATATCGTTTTTTGTTTTTCGTTTGTCAAAAATGACATTTTTTGTGAAGCAAGTACAACAAATATGGTGCAAAATGGCACCCATCCAATTATCACACAAAGTAGACCATATGTTATGGACAATCCACAAATATTGCTAATTTTCTCGGTTTCTAGCTAATTTCGCCTACTTAAACGACTTTATGTCTATTTTCCGAAATTAATTCAAATTTGAACTACAAGTGTGTGATAACTTGCTCTGAAATTTTTTCAAAAATGTTTTTAAGGTGCACAAGTAGTGGTTATATCACAGAACCATCGATAGTTTTGGATAATTCGACCCCTTACAATGAATAGTAACGGCGGCCATTTTGACCGTTTTTTTAAAAAAGTCAAAGAAAGTGAAAAAATACTCAGAAAATGAAATCCTTTGGCATGGAGTACTTTCATGTGTACTAGTTGCTAGGAAAAATGATAAACTTGAGTTTTGACATGGTTTACAAAAAACTTCTTCACAAAAAGTTCAATCATCTATAAACATGTATAAGTTTCGGGACAAATGACCTCGTTATGGTCATCCCCGTGTCATAGTTTGTCAAAATGTGCCCATATTTGAAACATAGCTGTATCTTGGTATGACAAACAATGTTGCAGAACTGAGTTTTTTCAAATTACTTATCTAAATATCGTTTTTTGTTTTTCGATTGTTCCGGAGTGAGCTCGAGGTAGTAGTGGTTCGTGATGGCCGCCCGACGTGCCAAACCTTGAGGGATAGGAGGGACCGGCACGCCTCCGGTGCTCAGCCTCCAGCCGGCGGGGACGTCGTAGCCGGGCGGGCAGGGGTAGTTCGTGGCGGAAAGCACCTCCACCTCCGAGTAGGTTAGAGTGGGTACGGTGGAAGCCATGGGAGAGTGATGAGGTTGCAGATATGAGTTTAGATGTGCTATGCCAATGGAGGCCATGACTACATATATATAGTGAGAATCCCACCAATAAGGAAGAAGCACATGGATCGTGTGTTTCTTTCGAGCGCTTGTGAGCCGTTGGATCAGGGGTGTGTTTCTTTTGAGAGCTTGTGAGCTGTTGGATCACTCTGTGAGCCACCAACCGGGACTAAAGGGAACCCACCAATAAGGAAGAAGCACACGGATCGTGTGTTTCTTTCGAGCGCTTGTGAGCCGTTGGATCAGGGGTGTGTTTCTTTTGAGGGCTTGTGAACCGTTGGATCAGGGGTGTGTTTCTAGTCCCGGGTCGTGATACCACCCGGGACTAAAGGGGCCACGACCCTATATATAGCATCCATCATTGGCAGTACACGAGTAGCAGAGAGCAAGATTTCTGAGACACTTGTTCGGACGGTTGCAGGTGAACCCTCCCCTCGGTCGGATCCAAGCAGCGGCAAGGGTCTCTGATGATTAGCAACATCCCCAACACTTGTTCGGACGGTTGCAGATCATCAGGGACGTCTTGCCGCTGTCTGGATCGAAGGCCGATTTGCCGTCTCACGACCACACGATGATTTGCAGTATACAAAGCATTCGGATTCCCGTCATACAGCCCTACGGTGCATTTGAAATGCAGTCACTCACGAGGCACCGTAGGGCTGTATGACGGGGAAACCGTGTGTTTTGGTCAGTTTTGCTTATATATAAGGAGGCTCCACACCGCCCTCTGTCCCCTCCCCAGGGTGCCGCCCTCTCCCTCCCTACCTAGGTGTTTGATCAAATTTCCCACTCATTTTTTCAGATCTCGGCGACAATGTCCGGCCTGTTGGGTGCGAGGGGCGACATCGTCGACCCGGATCTTGTTTGGTGGAAGTCGCGTGGGCCACTCTCGTTCCAGAGGGAGCCGGCCCGCGAGGAGGTGGTACGTTGCCGTATCAGGGAGGAGGACGAGCACGTCAATCGCTATGTGTTTATGTTGGATACGCCAGCGGTGTATAACAGTAGATGGATGGTTCTTCATAGGGATCCTTCTCACGTGAGTATTGCCCCTGTGATGGTTCCTGCTCTTTGGGTGCGCAGCGCTGGCCACTCAGCACCCCGTGGCTTAGGACCCGGCAAAAGTTAGTGATATTATTCGTGATGTATAATGGTTAAATAAAAATGGACCCGAGCTATGTATTATGGTTTTCACCACATAAAGGTTTAATACATTACTACACATCACATAAAGGTTTAATACATTACATTGATTTACATAAAAGCCATGAACCCTTCTTCGCGTATGTCCCTGGCCTATGATCGCTTCGGCCGTAACCATGGAGCATCTTCATTATTTAACGGGATGCTTGGGTCAGTTTTCACTGTGAAGGGCGGAATTTCATCAAACTTATCATAATCTGCTGACATGTCTGTCTTGTCCTCGACTCCCACGATGTTTCTTTTCCCTGAAAGAACTATGTGACGCTTTGGCTCATCGTCTGATGTATTCGTTTGCTTATTTTTTCTTTTTTTCGGTCTGGAGGACATGTCCTTCACATAGAAAACCTGAGCCACATCATTGGCTAGGACGAATGGTTCGTTCTGTAACAACCAAGATTCTTGAGATCCACTGTTGTCATCCGTACAGCTGGTCTACCTTTATCCCTTCTCCATTCATGTTGACCCAACTGCAGGTCCATAGTCAAGTTCCCATATCTCCTCTATGCGACCATAGTATGTGTCCTTTTGCCCATCGTCGTTTGTTGCATCAAAGCGGACACCACTGTTCTGGTTGGTGCTCTTTTTATCTTGGGCGATCGTGTAAAATGTATTCCCATTTATCTCGTACCCTTGGAAATTCAATACAGTCGAAGATGGTGACGCGGCCAACAAGTAGAGCTGATCTCCGACAGTGGTGTCATTCATGAGCTGTAATCGCAACCAACTGCCGAAGTCTCCATGTGTTTTTCTTTAATCCAGGAGTCATCCTTCCCCGGGTTCTTGGAGCGTACATAATTCTTGTGTTCCTCGATATACGGAGCCACGAAGGTGGAACTTTGTAGAACTGTGTAGTGTGCTTGAGTTAAAGAATGCCCGTCCCTACATATCAGTGCTTTCTTTCCTAGCGTGCCTTTTCCACTCAGTCTCCCCTCATGCCGCGATTCAGGAACACCAATCGGCTTAAGGTCAGGAATAAAGTCAACACAGAACTCAATGACCTCTCTGTTCCATAGCCCTTGAGATGCTTCCTTCTGGCCTAGCACGGTTATGAACATATTTCTTCAAGACTCCCATGAACCTCTCGAAGGGGAACATATTGTGTAGAAATACAGGACCGAGAATGGCAATCTCGTCGACTAGGTGAACCAGGAGATGCGTCATAATATTGAAGAATGATGGGGGGAACACCAACTCGAAGCTGACAAGACATTGGACCACAGCCTTCTGTAAACTTGGTAGAGTTACTGGATCGATGACCTTCTGAGATATTGCATTGAGGAATGCACATAGCTTCACAATGGGTACTCGAACATTTTCCGGTAGAAGCCCCCTCAATGCAACCGGAAGCAACTGCGTCATAATCACGTGGCAATCATGAGACTTCAGGTTCTGGAATTTTTTCTCTGCCATATTTATTATTCCCTTTATATTTGACGAGAAGCCAGCCGGGACCTTGATACTGCTCAGGCATTCAAAAAAGATTTCCTTCTCTGCTTTGGTAAGAGCGTAGCTGCTTAAGTATTGACGCCCTTTATCCGTCTGCTTGTTGTATGGGTCTTTCATACGTTGCTGGTCTCCCGTGCTTCCGGTGTATCTTTTGTCTTCCCATACACGCCCAGGAAGCCTAGCAGGTTCACGCAAAGATTCTTCGTCACGTGCATCACGTCGATTGAAGACCGGACCTCTAGGACTTTCCAATAGGGTAGCTCCCAGAATATAGAGCACTTCTTCCATATGGGTACGTGGTTGTCAGCGTCATTCGGAACAGATAGACTGCCAGGACCCTTTCCAAAGATTACTTCTAAATCCTTGACCATGTCATATATAACATCACCATCAGGGAGGTTAGGCTTCTTCCGGCGATCTGCCTCACCGTTGAAATGCTTGCCTTTCTTTCTTACGGCATGACTGTTCGGAAGAAATCGACGATGCCCCAGGTACACATTCTTGTTTCCCAAATGTATACTTTCAGTCTTATCTAAACAGTGCGTGCATGCATTGTATCCCTTGTTTGACTGTCCTGAAATGTTACTAAGAGCAGGCCAATCATTGATGGTTACGAACACAACGCTCGTAGGTCAAATTCCTGTTGTTTGTGCTCATCCCACACACGTACACCTGGTTCGGACCACAACTGCAAAAGTTCATCAACTAATGGCCTTAGGTACACATCAATGTCGTTGCCGGGTTGCTTCGGGCCTTGGATGAGCACTGGCATCATAATGAACTTCCGCTTCATGCACAACCAAGGAGGAAGGTTGTAGAGTCACGGGCCAAGTGCTATGACTGGAGCTCTGCTCCCCAAAAGGATTAAAGCCATCTGTACTTAGACCAAATCTTAAGTTCCTTGCGTCATCTGAAAATGTCGGGAACTCTCTGTCGATTTTTCTCCACTGGGACCCATCGGCGGGGTGTCTCAACTTCCCGTCTTTCTTACGCTCTTCTTTGTGCCATCGCAACAACCTGGCATGCTCTTTGTTTCTGAACAGACGTTTCAACCGTGGTATTATAGGAGCATACCACATCACCTTAGCAGGAACCCTCTTCCGGGGGGGCTCGTCATCGCCCTCAACATCACCAGGGTCATCTTGTCTGATCTTGTACCGCAGTGCATTGCATACCGGGCATTTATCCATATTCTCGTACTCACCGCGGTACAGGATGCAGTCATTAATGCATGCATGTATCTTCTGCACATCTAATCCTAGAGGGCAGATAGCCTTCTTTGCTTCGTATGTAGTCTCGGGCAATTCGTTATCCTTTGGAAGCTTCGGCTTCATTATTTTCAGTAACTTCTCAAATCCCTTGTCAGAACAACCAGTCTCTGCCTTCCATTTCAGCAGTTCCAGTGTGGTACCGAGCTTTGTGCTGCCATCTTCGCATTTGGGTACAGCAACTTTTTGTGATCCTCAAGCATGGCCTCCAACTTTAGCTTCTCCTTTTCTGTATCGCATTCTCGCTTTGCATCAGAAATGACCCCACCAAGACCATCAGCGGGCTCATCTGATGCCCGATGTTCACCTCTTCTTCTTCAACGTCTTCCATTACAGTATCACCGCATTCCTCAGGGAACATAGGATAGTTGTCATCATCCTCCTCTTCTTCATTGTCTTCCATCCTAACCCCTCTTTCTCCGTGCTTGGTCCAACAATTATAGCTGGGCATGAAACCTCTCCGAATCACGTGGTCTTGAATGGTTTCGGGTCAGAGTACTCCCTGACGTTCCGACACTTCTCACATGGACAAGGCATAAAATTATCACTTTGTTTGCCTCAGCCACATCGAGAAATTTATGCAGGCCTGCAATAAACTCGGAACTGCGTCGTTCGCCGTACATCCATCGCATCCGTGCATCCATCTGCATCATATAATTAAGTTTATCAAATACCATTACAATAACATCTTGAATAGTGAAATGACCACCGTACATCGACACGTGCAATATTTCTGTATCAATTACAGATGAAAAGGATAAAGTTGCTAACCTCGGTGTGGGTCGGGCATTTCATCGAACACATCTTGTGCGTGGCAAAGGAAAAAAAACTAGCACCCACTTCCCACCAATCCAGAAAAAAAAACAGAGGAGAGAAGGGGGGGTGGGGGTTATATATAGGCAGGGGAGGGGTATTGGTCCCGGTTCTTGGCACGAACCGGGACCAAAGCTCCGCACACCACGTGTCCGGCTCTGGAGCTTTGGTCCCGGTTCGTGCAGAACCGGGACCAATGCCCCAACCGAACCGGGACCAATGGTCCACGGGCCCTGGCAGCTCGAACCGGGACCATTGCCAGGCACTGGTCCCGGTTTTTCTCTGAACCGGGACCAATGGCTGGGGCGGCCCTGGACCAAAGATGGTTTTTCTACTAGTGTTGTAAATAAATAAAAAACTTTTACGAAAACCTATTGCTACTTTACTCTGTCTACCATATTAGCCTGCACTTAGTATAAAATATTTAGTTGCCACTGTAACTTCTGTAAAGTATGTAGCCTCTAGATTTTTATTTTACTAATAAACTCCATATGTGCAGACTATTGATGTATTTGCCGTCGTGGCCCTGTATGGTATTCTGAACAGACTCTTAAGCACAGGAACTGTACTTGTTGCTACCAGTAATAAGGCACCAGAAGATCTGAATCAGGTATGTTCTTTAGTGCTTATAATTTTTGTTTGTGTAATCCAGTAAACAATCTTTTCACCAAAAGAAGAAGGTGGCAGTGAAAGGCATAAACACATTCTAACCTGCTGAAAATATTACTTTGAACTACAGTACCTAAAACTTTTGTTCACTCAAACAGGGATGACATTGCACCATTCTAAGACAGGACGTGAAATAAGATAAAATGGTAAAGATTAATCAGGTTGCTATCAGGTTATAAACGAGTAACTATGTGGAAAATATGTAGACTAGTTAAACCAGAGTTCATCTTTATTTTTCCTAATTCTGGATATAGAATTGGCTAAAGATAATGTGGTCTTTGAAATTTCGTTGAAATTTATTTGTGAAACACATACATGAATTGGTACGTGAATGGAAAAATAGGTACCTTAAAGTTAAAATAATTTTATATTTTGTTTTGAACTTTTCACTCTTTTATGTTTGTTTTGTAGGATGGGATGCAACGAGAAATCTTCCTTGAGTTCTTATCTAAGTTGGACGAGACCTGTAATAAGATTCTTGCTGGAACTGAAACAGATTATCGTCACCTTATTCCAACAGATGGCTCAACTCAGGTTGGCTTGTAATCTTACTATTTGAGATAGGGAATTCAGGAAACTTGGCCCTAAGACCTGCATATAACTTCTGCTTTACATGTTCTGGAGATAAACACATACTGCATATTTAAGATACAAGGTTAAAAGTAAGTAGTTCCTAAGGTATTGTGATGTATGTGTATGCTTAGATTGTTTAGGAATTCAGTGACTTCAGGTGATTAGATCGCATAATTTGAACATCTTAATTTATTTTACAAAATCATCTAGTGGGCACTCTCTTGAAATCGTCTGCCTTGTCCACAGTATAAATGGACTTGATACCACTGTCATAGTCAGGGCTTTGTCTTCTAGCTACTCATGGTAGTTTGCAAACAAGGAAACATTAACTCCCTTTCATACCCTGAGGTTAATAAATTACAGTGCCTGTAAAAAATATTTATGCTTTGGTGATGCTCAACTTTTAGTTATCATGTTGGTATTAAGGCAGACATTCAAGCATATATCTCTATGTGTCAAATCAAGTATACCTATATGCTACATTCTCTGATCCCTAATTCCCTGTTCGAAACCAATAAGGTTTAACCTATTGTGAACATAGTTTAAAATAGCGGGCTATAGCGGCGCTATAGCATTTTTAGGAAGGTCGCGCTAAATGGTGTCTACGTACAATTTAGCTAATTTAGCGGCATATAGCGCCATTTAGGGGCGCTATAGCCTTGATTTAGATAATTTTGAGGCTGCCGCTATATGTCATAGCCCGCTATTTTGAACTTTGATTGTGAATACACTGCAGGTTCACTCTCATTTTGTTCACAAATTTGATATTTGTTCTGCTTGTATATATTTCCTTTCTTAGATGTCACTTGCATTACTCGGTATTTTTCATGTAACTTGTCGTTTGCAAAATTGTCTGCAGATTCACTATTTTTGGCCTATCACATCTGAAACAAGGAATATGTATGAGGCCATGTGGCATGACATAACTAACCAGACAGGAGGAAACATTAGTGCAGTTACAATTCCTGTAATGTTTGGAAGGTGTGTTCTTAATATCATATCTAAACTTGCCTTTTATCTAAAAAAAATCATATCTAAACCAATATACATGATTGTGGACTGCATTAACTTTCATGTGACATGTACAGGTCTCTCGAGATTCCTCAAAATTGTAGCGGTGTGGCAAGGTTTGACTTCGAGTATTTATGTGGCCGCCCAGTAATACCTCACTCTCTAAATTTTACCTTTATTTAGAATCCAAAAAGAAGGAAAAGGAAACTATGTTTTTCATGATCAAGGCACTGTTAGCTTGAAAATAGATGATATCTGGAGTAGTATCTGTCTCCCTTTAAAGTGTATGACTTTGTAACTGAATTCTAATGATATACAGAGGTAGATTTTTATAGATTCGGTAAGACTTGCTTAGAGTATGCTAAATATTAGTTTGTGTTGCTCGTTCCAATGCTTAGGTCGGAGCCGCAGATTACATAGCCATAGCCCAGAACTACCATACAATTTTCATAACAGACCTTCCAGCTATGAGTATGAAGATTCGTGACGAGGTACTTGTTTCATCTTTTGCTTGTCTGATCCTCTGACTTTGTTAATAAGTACTTAATGTTTCTTTGATTCCATATAAAGTGTTATGTTTTTTCTAATATTATTCTCATCTAGGCAAGAAGATTCATCACCCTTATCGATGAGCTGTACAATCATCACTGCCGTCTTGTATGTTTAGCCGTCTCATCTATTGATGATCTTTTTCAAGGAACTGAAGAAGGACCTCTTTTTGATTTAGAGAGGTAACAGTTATTACATTTATACACACCATGCTCTACCAACATTAGTGGAGTACAAGTAACAATCTCCCGATCCTGTAATATTTTTGTGAGTTTGCAGAGGTAGTGTGCAGATTGTAGTTTCATATTTCGGTGTGAATACGATAGCTATCATTTAGGTCTTCTGAAAAGAAAAATTCTCGAGAAAACACAAAAAGCCTTTGCGTTCATTTCATTGGAAAGGGAGAAGGTTCAGTACAGCCTTCTCCCTTTCACTGCAATGATGAAGATTTCCACTGAACCTTCTTCATTTTATTGAGTTTCATTTCATTGATCCCTGCAATCGTTGAGCTGTACAATCATCACTGCAGGGATCAAACTTTTGAAATCGGTGCTCAATAAACTACAAGGTGTTGCCACCTGGCACACAGTCCTGTGTCCTGAATCAAAACTTAGGCAGGGGACTCCCCCTTCCGATTTCACCCAAAAATATTAAATCCTGTTTAAAATGGCTTGCTGAACTTTGTTGTATATCATGTTTCTATATTCTGCGATATTTTGAATAAAAAATTCTAATTCTAATCGAATAAAACATGATTATTCATTTATTCACATGGGAGGTCACATTATGCAGTTTCCAGTTTGAAACTGAAGCTGAAGGGACAAAGCTAAGGAGGGATGTGTCCGCAGAAGGCAATGTTGGTGTAGGGCCCTCTACTAAAGGCCTTGTGTCGATGCTGTCCGGTCAAGAAGAGATGTTCGCGTTTCGAAGAGCGGTAAGTAACTAGTATAGTACCTTTTCTATGTGCTTCTCGTTGCTACTCTGCTTGGGATAATTCAGAACTACTAATAAAACCCATTAACACTATGCCCTTTGAATTTTGTCTCGAAACCTCACTCTGCTATATTTTCTTTATATTTCAAGAAACCACCTCTTACAAATGTTAATCTTTCACCACATGACTGTCATGGCCAAGTAACCTCATATGCATCTTGTTTCACAGATATCTCGGCTCATAGAAATGCAGACCCCGCTGTATCTCGAGCGCGTCCAGCATTTCCATTCCTCTGCCCTTCAGCAGCAACAGTGCACTCCTGTTCTTGCAAAAGATAGCACAATCTCCCAGCCTGCTCCCGCATAGACCGTGGTATCATTCTATTCTTCCTTATAGGGAAATCTAATTTGCAAATAGTGGGCAATAAGGTAGGGCAAGCTGAGGTTGAGATTGTGTGTACTAAGCTGTATGTAACACAAGCGACGCAAGGGTGACCCATGCCATTGGATCTGTATAGATTCTTACAGCTTTGCTGCCCAATTATTCTTCCATGGTAGATCTGATTACTGATTTTCTTTCGTGTGCTTTATTTGGAACTAACATCTAACCTACTAAAGGCTGAGATAGCTATATATCATAAATCTTAGTGCATGCACGAATTGCGGTACTAATTCCAAATATATAATACAAGGCAATGAAGCTCTACCCATGAATAGTTATAGATGAGATGGTAGCAAGCAACCAGGAGATCGATCACTGTGCTGTGCCGCGTGATGTCATCGTTACTGTCCGTTCGATGTAGTAGGCTTTGATTTTATTCAGTGTCACAACCACATCACGCATCGTCATCCTCTCATCAAGTGACTCGCTCGAACAGAGCAAACCCAGCTCAAATACCGACGCGAGACGGCCATTGCCTGAGCTGCAGGTAGAAAAAGATGAGCCTTGCAGTAGCTGGTAATCTGCGACCTGGATACGCTCTGTAGGAAATGCACGTTGAACCCACTGCCTCAGGTTTAGTTGTGCGTCCAGCATTTCCATTCCTTTGTCCTTCATCAGCAACAGGCATCCCTTATTCTTGCAAAAGATATGACTGTCTCTCATCGCGCTCCTGTGTAGACCGTATTATTATTCTATTCAAAAACATTACGTCATAGGGAAAGCTAATTTGCAAACAGCGAGCAATAAGGTATGACACAAGCTGTATGTAACACAAGCGATGTGAGCAAGACACGTGTCATTGCATCTGTATAGAATTTCACAGCTTTGCTGTCCAATTATGCATGCTTCCATAGTCACCTAATTACCAGTGTTATTTCGTGTGCTTCGTTTGGAACTAACATATAACCTACTGAAGGCTGAAATATTTTGCACGCCCAAATAGCAATACATGCCAAATGTATAACATGATCCCATGAAGCCTGCCCATTCGAGAAGGCATACGACTGTTCTAACCTCCAAGTGCACAAGAAGAACTAGTAGATAGGTGGTCCTAAGCAACAAGGGAGATACATCACTGTGGGGCGCTATGTGATGTCGTTGCTGTCCTCTTGGTGTACTCAGCTTTGATTTTCTTCAGTGTCACGACCACATCATGCATCGTCGTCCTCTCGTCGGCCGAGTCGCTGGAACAAAGCAAACCCAGCTCGAACACCAACGCGAGGAAGCCATCGTCTAAGCTGCAGCTAGATAGAGAGGAGCCTTGCAGTAGCCGACAATCGACAACCTGTGCAAGCCCTACAGTAAATGCCTGTCGAACCCACTCTCTCATGCTGCGTTCGGATGTTTGTATTCAGCCTCGACATTGGATATTCGGAGGATTCAGGCCTGAGGGTTAGTTGTGCACCAAACATAGCATCGGTTGGTCTTCTTCCTGTGAAAACTTCAAGAAGCATTATTCCATAGCTGGACACGTCGCTCTTCCACGATGCTTTTCCAAATGACCCATATTCTGCTCAAGAAAAACATGAACATGAAATATTTGTAAGTTCTTAACCATGTTGTTTTGACTAGAGCCATAATTTATCAATGATTTAAGTAGTATTTAGTTGAGCAAGGCAAGACGAGCTAGCTAATGAAGTACCTGGTGCCATGTACCCAATTGTTCCAGGCATTCTCGCACTAATCATGGAGTTCTCATCCAGAAGTAACCTTGCAATGCCAAAGTCCGCTACATGTGCCGTCATCTCCTCGTCAAACAACACGTTGCTTGGCTTCAAGTCACAATGCAATATCAGCTCGTAGTGTTCATGGTGTAGATAATCCATTGCCATCGACACATCGAGCATGATTCCCAGTCTCTCAAGGAATCCCGAGCACATTGTTGTACTCATAGACCCGTGAAGGAGCATCTCTAAGCTGCCATTTGGCATGTACTGAAGCACCAGTGCTCTGAACTCAAGGTTGGAACATGTGTTAAGTATCCTTATCAGGTTGCGGTGACGTGCCATACGAAGCACTCGACACTCCGCATCAAAACTTCGGATGGCCTGCTCTAGCTGCATGTCAAGAACTTTTATCGCGACCACCAAACCAGTGCTCAGTTGGCCCTTAAAGACTTTTCCAAAGCTTCCGGATCCCAAGATGTTATCTTCACTGAAATTACTAGTGGCACGGACAAGCTCATGATAGGAGACTAGCTGATGGCCTCTGACATCGGTTGGATCAACAGAAGCTTTGTCCTCTCCCTTCTTAAGTTTACTTCCAAACCATAGGTATAGGTAAACGGCAATGGCACCAAAAGCTAATGTGATTGTTGGAAGTAGAAACTGAAGCAAGTGTCTACTATTTGAATGAGATTTGTCAAGGCATGGTGGAAATCGTAGGCGTGGAGCTCCACATAAGCCAACATTCCCAACCAAAGATTGCAATGTGAGGTTTGAAAAAACACCTCCCTCGGGTATTTGGCCTTCTAGGCTATTGAATGAGAGGTTCAAGGTAGTCAAATAAGTAAAATTGGCAAGAAACATGGGAATGGTACCAGAGAGATTGTTAGATGAAAGATCTAATGATGTTAAGCTTTTTAGATTTCCGAGTGGTCCTAGAATTGAGCCTTTGAAGGAGTTATGTGATAAATTTAGGTAGATTAGCATATTAAGTTGTCCAAATGTTTCAGGAATGATTCCCGTCAACAAGTTGGAAGAAAGATCCATTTGATATGTTTGTCTCAGACTAGAAACATCGGTTGGTAATGCACCAACAAAAAAGTTGTGAGAAAGATCTAGTTGAATAAGTTTATTTAGGTGGAAAAATCTCAGGGGTATCGCTGAACTTAATTGGTTATTGGACAAGTCGATGTTTTCCAACAAACTAAGATTGCCAAAACTTTTTGGTATAGAGCCCGAGAACTTGTTTGATTGGAGAAACAACCGTGGTAGACTACTGAGCATACCTATTTGTGTTGGTATTGGTCCTAACATGTCATTCCCAGATAGATCGAGCAGCAAAAGATTTTCCAACATACCTATAGATTCTGGGATTGGCCCGGTGAATAGGTTGCTGTCAAGATATATCCATTCAAGGTTGCTTATGTTTGAAATAGCTACTGGAAATCCCCCTGTTAACTGGTTGTAACTTACAGTGAAAGCGACTAGTGAAGTGAGATTTCCCACACTGCTAGGGAGGAGGCCTGTGAAAGAATTGTTGTTTAGATCAAGTACTTGGAGTTGTATGCACTTGGAAAGGTCCGATAAGAAATCTAGATTTCCCACTAAATTATTATGTGACAAATCAAGCTCGTACAAAGCTGTATTTTCTCCAAGTGTTGTTGGTACTGGGCCGAGCAATTGATTATGTTCCAAAGCTAGGCAAGACAATTTTGATAAGTTGCCGAGGGAAGCTGGTATTTCTCCTGTTAATTGATTGCCTCCAAGATACAAAAACGATAACTTCTGCATAAGACCTAATTCTGATGGAATCTCCCCTGTTAGATTGCCCGATGCGAGTTGTAGTACAGTAAGTGTGGTGAAATTGCTAAGGGCCGCCCGGATCGAGCCAATAAGGTTATTAAAACCCAAAGAAAGAATTTGGAGGTGTGGTAATTTGACTAACCATATTGGCACAACATGGACAAAAGAATTTGCGGCCAAACCAATTACTTGTAGGTTTTGGCATGATGCAAGCCCTAACGGAAATCGACCGGAAAAATTGTTACTGAACAGCGAAAAAAAATTCAACATTGGTAGGCTGAAACTTTGATTGCTTGGAAACATTCCTGTTAGGTTGTTTGTTCCGAGTGCTATGGTTCGCAGCCTAGACATGTTGTACAAAGCTTGTGGTACTGTTCCCGAGAGTTGATTAACTTGTAGGATCAAGACCTCAAGTATGGGTAGGGATGCAACAGTGTGTGGTATAGGACCTGACAGGCTGTTATTTCCAAGACCGATGAACGTCAAGGAAGGTGTGTTGTTGAACAGACTGGGTGGTATTTGGCCACTCAATTCATTTCTGGTCAGAGAAAAATGTGTAAGGTTGTGCATACCGAACAACAAGTCAAATGGGATTTGGCCTGACAGCTGGTTACCAGCTAGACTAAGAAACTCGAGCCTTGTGAGATTCCCTATGGCACTAGGAATGACATTTGACAGGCTATTTAAGGTTAGATTGAGATATCTAGGACGGTGTAGCCTACCAAGTTGAGTTGGAATGGAGCCGGTGAGATTTGTGCAGGTGAGGTTGAGGACGGAGAGGAAAGAGAGGTTACCGACATGAGGTGCCATGGGGCCAACAAGAGGCACATCATACAACGATAGAGCAGTGACGCGTTGTCTCCGCCGGCTGCACGAGACGCCGACCAGTGGCAGAAAGACGTGCGGTGGTCCAGTTGTCAGCAAGGACGCCGCGAGGGTCGGCGAGCTGTGCTTTGAAAGCCAGCAGTGCGGCAAGGTCGGTGTCGCTGCCGTTGGTCGGACTGGGAGAAGAAAACGAGACAGCCGTGAATAGTATGACCAATAGAAAGATGGGAATGCAGGCACAAGATGATGGAGCGGCCATTGAGCTAGTTGGGCGCGGATGGCTGTATTACTTGTGTGTTTGTCGACAGTGAGAGTATCGGTGAATTTATAATCTCGTCGATCCTTCTCTGTGCCCCTAGTCCATCCACCATTCCACAGGACGGCAAGCATAGTAACCAGCTTTTTCAAGTCAGTCAAACACTCAAACATGCAGCTATATATTTACGCCAACTTTGCGACTAAACATGTTGAAGGATACGGTCGTGTGTGGGTGGAGGATCCACCTGATTTATTTTACCCATTATTGGTAGAGGACCTAACCACTATATCATACAGATCATCCAAGTTAAGAAAAAAATCATGATCGCAGTATATGAAGGAAATATATACTGGTGCTAGACTGCTGGTGAAATGTAATCATTCCGTTTATCCTTTATAAGGTGTATTAGATTTTTAAAAGTCAAATATGATTATCTTTACCAAGTTCCTAGAAAACAATGTTGGTTTTTTACAATACAAAATAGTATCATTAAATTTATAATGAAATATATTTTTATATTTATCTATTTAGTATCTCAGATGTTGATAGTTTTTCCGAAAAGATTTGAAAGATATTCAAGTTTGACTTTTCAAAAACCAATATTGTTTTTAAGATAAATAGGATTAGATTGCTTTTTGTTGGTTTTGCAAAACCATAATGTACTTTTAACATGTAAAATTTACATGACATGGATGAAGAAAAGGCTGATAAGAATGCATTGTACTAGATGAGGTCTCCGGATTTACACAGGGCTCATTTGGTAGGCTACAGCCAGCCCAGTCAGGCCCGCAGATGCGACATGCTCATATTTGGTAGGATGCAGCCAGCCTAGCTAGGCCCGCCAAATGCGACCTGCTCATGTTTGGTAGGCTGAAAGGGGTGTTGGGCCAGGCCTACACGAACTTTAAAGCACCCTTGGTCAACAAAAAACCAGGCCCACTGGAACCGCCGATTCCGCTCTTTCCGTGGAGCCTGGCTCATTTTTTCTTCGAGGGCTCAACCTTTGCACGTGAGGTTTGCTTCTCCTCACTCTTCTTAGTTTTACTTAATCTCCCTCCTTCTAATTAGTGATACACTGCTCGGTTCACAATAAGTTCTACATCAAAATGATGCGCTTTGATGATGCGGTTCCATTCCGACAACCAGCTCGAACTTTCGTTAACCATGTGGCCCTAGTTTCCTGTTCTTGTCTCAAGCCTGATTAGATAAAATTTGTCAAACTTGTCGCACACGGTCGACCATTTTCGAAACTCTTTGAGGAGTAGCTTCACCTCGTCATTCCGCACAACTATCGGTAAGCTTTGCGTTTTAATGCTTGTAGATGGATAGATCTTGTATTGTAAGATGCGTATTTAGACTGTTCTCGGTGTATGCGTCATCTTCAACCTCCGCTCTACCTCGTCGTCGTCGAGCTCTGCCACCGCCATGTCGTGGCTATGTCGTCGAGCTCCGCAGCCGCCATGCCTTCTCCTCACCGTCCAGCTCCGCCGCCATATCATCTCCTTACGTCCAGCTCTGCCGCCATGCTGTCTCCTCACCGTCCAGCTCCGCCGCCATGCCGTCTCCTCGCCGTCGCCATGTCGTCCAGTTCCGCAGCCATGTCGTCTCCTCACCTCCGTCGTCATTGTCTGTGCCGTCGGCATGTTCACATTGGTGAGAGGTAAGTACACCTAAGTGAAAATAGGTGAGAGTAATCATCACCCAATTTAACTAACACATGAGTCATGCGTGGAACAAGAAGAAGAACAAGACATCTACCTACGTGCTTGCTTCAATGGACGTCACCTGCTGCATCCATGCCGGCCGGAGATCCATTCGGCCGCCCCAAGCTCCTTCACCACGCCCACACCTGGATCCACCGGGAGAACGAGGGCTTCTCGCCCACCAACTCCACCCCACCCAACCCCACCCCACGCCAAAGTCACAAGTCACGCGAACGCACGCGGCTCCGTGACGGTGGCCTTCTATTTATAGAGCCACGCCAGGGAGAGGGAAAAGAGAGAGAGCCAGAGAGGTAGCGATTGTGCGGGTGATCCTCTCTTCTCGTCTCTTTCTTGCTGCGACGATGGAGGGTTGAGATTACCGGAGGCCCCGTAGTTAAGGATTGTGCGCTTTTCAACGGGTGTTTATTATTCCCTTCCTTTTTCTCGAGAGACTTTCAATACGTTCACCTCCAGCAATCGAGGCGAGGGTTGGGCTCCTCCAATGAATCAAGGCGGGAGGGGAGGCGCATGCAACAAACCATGGATAAAATACTGGGCCATTAAATGCCATCGCATGAAAACCATGAAGAATAATATTGTGTCATCAGTTGCCTTGAAAATTGCACGCATACCGTGGAGTTTTAGGTGCCAAACTTCCTCGGCTTTCAGCCTACTAGGATATGTATTTGTACTGTTTGTCAACGAGCTCAGTGTCGCCACGTAGCGGTTTTACAATGATTTGTTGTTGCCTATGCAGACACCCGTGAAATGAGAGGTTGGGGCGACGGATCTCGCAGTTCTTCTTTCACTTGAGGCTTTTACAAACATTTTGTGAGAACTTGCTAAGCCATTGCCAGGAGATAGTTTTGTCCATAGTTGATCCTTGCTTTCAGCTTTCAGGGACATGGAAGCAAAATACCAGCAAGGCAGCTAGCTAGATGAAAAATCCATGCGTTACTCTCTCCAGATAATGTGCCAAGCTACATACCAGTATTAATTAGATGACACACAACACGAGTTACTCTCTCCCACGCGACCTATAGCAAAACCCACGAAGCAAAGTTGAATGAAAATATCACAAGCCGATAACATAAATATTTCTCTACAGATAGGAGAATCCACACGTACATTTCATTTCATCATAACTTCATATGCACGTCAACAAGGAGAGATATATAGTTCCGGCAACACTTGTGCCCCCACAACTAAAACCAGCCAAACGCCCAACCACGATCTTCTTTAGTTGTGACAGACTAATTTTTGAGTAGTGACAAAGTAATGCAAGCATACATCAGCCAGCATGTCAATTCCAGAACCACAAACATGAAAAATAGAGCAGTCAACCAATTCCGAGTTCATCCAGTCTAGCAGCATCCTATCCATGCCAAACTCCATTGCCGCCAACGGTCTAGCAGCTTAAAGTTCATAGGATCACAGATCGTCCAGGCAGATCACTTCATCACTCGTGCGACGCCGCCGACACGGGAGAGGACCACCAGCTTCTCGTCCAACTCGTGTATCCACTTCTTCAGCTTGTCGCAGCGGTCGGGCAGCCCCAACACCAACCTGCACCACAGCAAATCACTCAACTTGGTCAGAAGCTAGTTTTAGCGAGAAACACAAGCTTTAAACAAACAACTCCATATTTGCAAAGCAATAACCAGTTCACTGTTGAACAGCACATGCACGCATGATCCTAGATTAGATTTTGCAAACACAGGGAGATTGAGATTCGGTATCACTTAGCTTGTTCTGGGTCATCGCTGAGTTCAAAAGATGTACTTTGCAAACACTAGAGTTCTAGACCTGGAGAATCACAATGATCCTAGATCGATAGGATCATACTTGGTCCGTGTTCCCTAAAATAGCACACTAGTAGCTGGCTGCAACAGCAAAAATGGACATAGGGAAGTTTATGATTTTAGCATGTACCAAATCTTAAAATCCTCGATAAAGAGATCTCGTAGACCTTCACATTAATCCAGTAATCGCCCAATAAAGATACTACAAACTTGTTTGCATGCCATAATCTACATATACCATCTCAGTTCATGCATCAAGCAGAAACATGAAAAAAAAAAAAAAAGCTATATGTATCTGCCTAAATAATCCCATTGCACAGATTCTGAGTAACCAACCATGCTTGCAAGACAAAAGGCTGGCAGGAAAAGAAACTATGTAACAAAATAATCACAGCTTTAGATAGAATATAGATTGAAGAATACCAAGATAAGGCAACCAAAGCAGGCAAAAATATCATTTTGTTCCAAGATAAATGACCATTTTTGAAACAGTTTTTTTTTTCAGCATGCATAACATGGATGCAACCGACAAAATCCACATAATAAATATACTGAAAACACATACAAAATCACGTCTAAGCTGTGACACCCTTGCCCTTCTTCTGGACCTACATGTAAAACTACAGCTCTATGCCCTCCAGGATGTACCTATGATTTGCAGAGAAAGAAAAATGCACCTATTATTTGCTGCTCCATGTACCGGTCCAGCATCACGTCCTGACTACCAACAGTCAAGGAAGAAGCTCGGCATGTCCATCCATCACCTGCATGACAACAGAAAAAGAAAGTTACTAATGGATCTGAAGAGAAAGTTGCATCAATCAAATTTGACAAAATCGAGAGTTCTTTAAGTAGGTGAACATAGGAGTCAAAGGAAAAGACAAACAAGATTCTACTACATGCACAGGTTATACACTGGAACAGATCAAACTATTGTACTCGTCCAGTAGTATACACTGCACAGGTTATGAGTAACCAACCGTGGTTGGAAGACAAAACACTGGCAGGAAATGAAACTACTAAAGCAAAATAAAACAAAATAATCATAGCTCTAAATATCACAGAACCGAGATAACTAACCAAGCTGAACTGAAACCAAAAGATGTCGCTCACCAACGAGTCACCAAGGACATGCATGCCAGCCAACACAACCAACCAGATTTCACCAACAGTTTCAACATTGAGGCCTCGATCACTGTTGCAAAGCTAGTGTCTCTTCTCCTCAAGCTTGTCCACGTGGTCCGAGAGCCTCGACACTGCAGTCTGCAATTTTATTGAAAGGGAAAGACAAGTTAAATATAAAGAATCACAAATGTGCAAAGGAAACTAGTTCACTGTTGCACAACACGAACACATGAGCATGCATGAACCCAGATAGATATGCAAACACAGGGAAATTTTGTTTTCTGTCTTAATTTGCCTATAACATTGCCACTAGGATCAAACGTAATGGAGAACTCATCAAAAATCTCAGCTCATGCATAGAGCAGGAACACAAAACAAAAAAGACCTATAACTAGGAGCTATATCAATCACCCTAAATAATCCCATTGCACAGGTTTACTTTAGATAGGTATGAAACAAGCAAGATATGTGCCTCAACTCTACGGCACAAGCAAGATCAACATTTGCGTGCACGTAGAATTTATCTCTAACAGGTGGGCAGTGAACATGCAGATCAAATATGCACCAACATGGAATGCAGAGCTCAAAACCTTATAATCTAACCATAAAATAACTAATCACAAAATTAAATAAGGATGTAAATTTATGTGTGCAAGTGACAATGGCAAATAGACATGGATGCAAATCCAGGCCAAAATGCATTAAATAAGGAAAGGAGCGCTGCTCCGTGTCTACAGTTCTACACAACCACCACTGATTGATCAGCCACTAGCTCATCAACATTGAGCGAGCATTCAACTTGGCACATGAACATTCAGCCAACAAGGAATATCCAAACTTCGGCATCCAGGCAACATATTTCACAAAACACAACAGGCTTATACATACAAAAAATACCAAATTGACAGTTCATACCATTGCAGCACAATGGAAACATACTGCCACTACTAAAATCTAAACCAGGGCATCGGCTCGATGGAGTACCATCCAAGCTAGTGGAGCAAAAGTGGGAGTATTAACCAAATAAAGTTTAAGATAAAGGGTAGACTACAGTATGGGCAGGCCCTAAACACTTTATCTTGATTTTCTCCTCGGACAGCAAATGTGCCTATGATTAGCAATAAACATAACAAGGGGAGTAGGTACAAAGATACTCCATGGGCGAGGAGTGTCTATTGGTATTACACCTCTAGAAGTCACAATAACATGGAATAAGCTAAAAAATAGAGACCTTCAGAGCAGAGCAGTATTTCCAGATCAAACAATCATGGTCAGTAGAAAAATACTTTTTCAGTGGCCAAAGCAAATTAAAGAGAACTGTAATCTTCAATGCAAGTAAAAGAATTTTCGTACTTAACTGTACTAGAAATAAAAGAGAGTTGATGCACAAACGTGCATATGCACATAAACCAATAAAAAAAGCTGGAAGAGCTATACGGACTTGGCCCCAAGATATTTGCGTCGAATCATGTAAATACAACAACCAACTAATATATGAGCGGGACGACCATGTCAAGGATGGTCCTGCCAAGCATGCTGCCAGGCACGCAGAACATTTTCCATAATGTACACACTTAATTAAAACTAACTAGGAACTCTAGTTAGACACTCATGAGCAGAAAAAATACGTGTACATCAAAATTTGTCCTCCACCTTTAACAAGAAAATCTTTGAATAGACCAGCATCTGAACATAGTCCAAAAATGGAGCGCATCCATCCCCTATACAGG
This sequence comes from Poa pratensis, assembly GCA_947311845.1. Taxonomy (NCBI): domain Eukaryota; kingdom Viridiplantae; phylum Streptophyta; class Magnoliopsida; order Poales; family Poaceae; genus Poa; species Poa pratensis. The sequence goes on from CAMZMU010000048.1 coordinate 4,212,503, forward strand.
TATGCACAATATTTAGATTGATCTGGTATGTATGGAAAATATACAGGTACGGACCTTCTTACGAACACAACAAGTTTTCATTTTCATCTACTGCATATGTGCATGCTTTCTCTGCTGCCTATGCACACGCCCAGTTCAACAGGAAAAAGGAAACATTTTTTGCAAGAGTAAGATGTAGGAGGAGAGAGCATACCAGCAGCAGTTGTTGGGCAGCTAGAGCTCGAAGACGTGGGCAACATCTTAGTGAGGTGGTCGCCGGAAAAAGACCGGCAGCTGCAGGCTGCCGGGTAGGCGACCACCATCTCTTCCTCCCTGCCGCCATTGTTGCGGCGGGGTGAGCTCCTCCCGCCGGCCGCGGCTGTCACCACCTGTCGATCAGGATCCCAAGACTTGAGGGATAATCCTGCAAGATTTAAGAAAGAAGCCCATTAAAAGTTGTGATAATTCCAATCAGACTTAATACAATCATACAAACCATCAAAGATAAAGTAAAAAATGTCATTTGCCAAATGAAAAACTTGCCAAGATAATACCTACGCACTTGATATATAAAATAGCCCCGGAAAAATATGCACAAACGAAAGCTAATATTTTTTAGAAAACAGGCACAACTCACGCCCAGCTTTTTATTACTCCCTCCGATCCATATTAGTGGGCACAACTTTGTCTAGATACACATGTATCTAGTTAAGTATTTAGACTAGATACATGTGTATCTAGACAAAGTTGTGCCCACTAATATGGATCGGAGGGAGTACTAAAGAGCACAAGTTTGTGTGCGTTGCAAAGGCTGCTCAAACTATTATAAGAAAGCGCTAACAAAGGTCCCTAAAGGCATGGAGGCAACGATGACTATACAGAAACAGTACAACAAGCACCTAGATCCCAAGCAACTAAAACGAAACAGACACCATGAGGTTTGTAGGAAACGGAAACAAAGTGCACACCGTGAGGACGACAAGTCTACAAACAGGAACCAACTACCTACAATGTGCATCCAATAATATGTATAGGTACTTGGTCCAGCAGTAGGTGATGAACCAGTAAAATCAGCGACATTAGTTTGTCATCAGACTGCAATATCAGTTTGTGTTTATTATCAGAACTAGATGGTAGACCAAAAAAGTAATATAAGCTCTTATTGTTGTATAGCTACCATCATTTTCATGCTCGATGCACTACCATCAGGAAAACCCAACTGCTATAGCTCATCCTTGGATAACACCACTTCTATCCTTTCAAAAAAAAAATCTTTTTGCCAAAAAAAATCATACAACAGCAGCATATTTATACAGACACAGAGGTAATCACAACCCGCAAACCATAACAAAAGCTACACATAATCCATACGGTCCATTATACTAAACATCACAAAAACAATGAACCGGAACATCACTTATCAGTCCATAATGTAGGTATCAAATTTATGTTTACAGGTATTAGATATTATTTCTACCAACAAAAAACTCTAGTATATCCAAACAAATCCTAATCATACAACCATACCATTGAATCCTAAATTAGTGCATCAACAACACCAAGATAGCTGACTATAATCAATAATTTGCTTTTGAAAAAAAACACATGTGGGAATTGGGGTGTAGCATACACAAATAGACAGATAAAAACATGTGCCCATACCAGCACTAGTGCTATACGCAGCATCAAACTACAGAAAACATGTGTTGTTTTGGTGTGTGCTCTCTTCTGTCCTGCAGAATATATTGACACTTGCCTCAAGACACAAGCACCGCCCAATTTTACAGGAAAATTTGTGACGAAATTCTTACTCTGCCCTAACCTATCTCTCGCATTGAGCAAGAACATAATGCACACAAATCACCATCTGCAGCAAACATACATACAAAATCAGCAAGGTTGGAGACAGTGAGATTACCTCACCACCGTACTTGATGGTGATGCTGTCCATCCTGGACACCTCGTGCTCGAGGATGTCCTGGTCGTCCACGGCGAGCAGCAAGACGCCGGGGCGATTCTACAGGAAATAGTCTTGATTAAGAACTGAATCCTGGACACCTCGTGCTCGAGGATGTCCTGGTCGTCCACGGCGAGCAGCAAGACGCTGGAATAGAACATTTGGTTGGTTAAACTGGCAAGAGGTTCAGTTCAGAAGGCCTCAAGTAGACATTCAAATATGATATGATCTACAGTTTACATCATCAATTCAATCAACTACCAGCGTGTAAAAGACAGGGTGGATTTATTGCGAGAGAGAAGGCAGGATTCCAGTTCTTGATTCAGCAAACTGAGGAGCAACAGTCATATTGGAGCGGGGCGGAAGAAAACAACTTGACCTTTGGATGCCGATGTCGACTGAGCACCTGAACGGCGCCAGCAAGGTCGTCGCACTGGGACTTGGGAGCGAGCAGCTTGCATAACGTGGCCGCCCCACCTGGCCTTGAGAGAGGAGAGTCGTCGCACGGCCGTGTAGACGCCTGTGCTGGCCAGCGGTCCTTCTCGTCTCAGCAAGCTTGACCAGGAGGCTCCGGCAAGCGATGTCCTTGGTGGGTGGCGGTGTCCCTGGAGTCACCCACCCCCACCCTTGCTACACTCCTTCCTTGCACAATACAAGAGAACAGTGTGACTAACCTACAAAAATCTCAATCTTTGCCGATTTGATTTGGACTTGGAGCTGAAGGGAAACGGATCAACTTACAGAGTTGGCAAAACTGTCGCTGTGTTCACCAGCCTCCGGCGAGCTGCACACCTCCTCCTCAGGCTGAACCACACTCCCACAGGTGCTCAGATAACGTCTTGTGCAAATCTGAAGAAACAAATCATGCTTATCGTCACACAAGCTACCCACTAGTCGAATGACAAATGCACTTTAATGAAGGAAACTGAGACAGATCATGTAGAATAGAGATGGCAGAGTCATTTCCTATGCATCGCAGAACAAACATATCAAAAATTGACCACATACATTTCCTATGCATCACCCAACAAGTTTTACTGAGTGCAACCAATTCCCATCCACAAATTACTTAACGAGATGGGAACCGTCCTGGTTAAGTTGAACAGGTTGTTACTTTTGCGGGAGGATGACTAGGCATGGTTTACGTTACCAATGTGGGCATACATATCAATCTGGGCATGGTGTGCATATGTGATGTACGTGAAAATGCAGTCCACATAGCAGTGTGCGTCACAAGAAATAGAGCAAGCTGCTGCATATCAAGCAAGGATCATAAACACAACAGGAGCAAGCCTGAAGACATAGGCTGGGAGGGAGCATTAGAGTTGCTGGTGATAGATGTTGTACTCCTTCCCTATACAAAACCAGAGGGGCACGGTTGCCTCAAAAACAGAGTCTTGGTTGATTTGGAAATGGACCTGGAGCTAAATGGTGGCGTCAAGGTCGACGCGGTGGGCCTTGAGGGAGGTGCTGTGTCGCTGCGCATCCACAAAGACACCAGTGCCGGCCTGGCGAGCTTGAGCTCCTCGCCGAGGAGGCTCCGGCAAGGGATGTCCTTGGTGGGTGGCGGTGTCCATGAGTCACCCACCGTTGCTGTACTCCGTCCTTACACAACAACACAAGTGTGACCTCAAAAACTCAATCTTTTGCTGATTTGGATTTGAACTTGGAGCTGCAGGGAAACGGAGCAACTTACAGAGTTGGCCGAATATGGTGGGTCGTCTACAGCCGCCGGTGACGAGCAGCGGCGCAGCTGAGGCCGGGGCCACACCAGCGCATCCTTATCTGCACGAGCAAGATGGAACCCAGTGCCATTGAAGGCCAGCATGAGCTCCGGCAGCGCCTCCCCTGCAACTCATTCTCCTCGTCGGCCACGGTCCCGGTGCCGGCCGGCGGAGGAGCGTCTGCGGGGGACCAGGTACCTCCTGGAGAAGAGAGTGCCAAGGCCTGGACCGCTTAGGCGCGGCCCTCTGCGGATTTCCGCAATGCTCCTGCGCCTGAGCTAGGGTTTGTTGATGGGCGGCGGTTCGACGCCATGGAATAGGGAGAGGAGGAGGAGTATCTGGTGCGGCGGCGGCGTACTGGACGGAATTGGCCGAATTGACCGGCGCCGGCGTGCTAGGAGGTGCCGGAGAGGAAAGGGACGGGGAGATTGCGTGAGGAGATCGAGAAGGGAGAAAGGCGATTGATTGATGGAAGGAGATTGCGTGAGGAGAGCGTGAGGCGGCCCATGGCGGCTGGAGGCGAGCCGGAGCAAATCATGGCAAAGAAAGGGGATCAATCGATTGATTTGGGGAGGGGAGACGCAGCGATAGCCTTGTGTGTGAGAGTGATTAACGGGCCGGCGGTGATCAATGTCTCCCCGAAATCTCCGGAGTACTACTACAGAAATTATGCGTGAGGTTGTTAATGGGGTTTGACGGCCAATTTTGTTGAGCCTCGGTACATGCAAAGGGCCGGTGGTGTTTAATGCGAGCAAATGGTTGGTTGCTGCTTCGTCTCCCGAAAATAATTAAGTACACAAATTATGGAGGCTTAAATGAGATTTTTAAGCCGGTTCATTGGCTGAAACAATTTGCCTTTTTCATCCGCAAAAAATTGAGCAAGTTTGGCTTTCATCCATTTTAATATTATTTCCTTAACTTTTTTGTTAGGTTGACCGTCGCTCCCTTTGGACATCTATCTAGGCCCGGAGTTATGTTTCTTTTTCGACAACAATAGACATGCCCCCACCCTATCCCTAACTTTTCTTCCTTGACTCTGTGACCGATATGGGACCATAGACATCCATCTAGGTCTGGATCATTTGTCTCACACGATGCAGAAGTTTTCGAGAAGTCCATGGGGATTTCCATGCAGTGATCCTATAGAAGTAGTCAAACAAGCATTCGGAATGGAGCTCCGAGGCGGAGAGTGGATAGCAGCGTGAAGTGTTGCCGAACACGTAGCTAAGCAACTGGGCATTTAAAAAATCAAAATGGAGTGGATTGATGCACAAGTAAACAGAGCAAGTTGCTAAGTTGGCACGCGTGGATGAGAAAACATGCAATACTTAAATATAAGTCTCTTATCTCATGCTAAGAAGTAGCTAATGCCTACTATCACATGTGTCATTCACCGATAAGTTTTGCTAGTGCATTTGCCGTATTGGAGTCCCGCCCGGATTCTCGCACATGTGGGTCGACGAGCTTCCTCTGCATTAGGCTTCACCTCTTTTGTATGCCCCCTCCCCCACTTAATAATCGTCTTGTATATACTTGCATGACATTAGAAACAATAAATTTACCGGCGACTGCACCATGGACATAAGCAACAATCATAGAACAAGTCAGTTTGCGACAACGCCGCTGAAGGCGAGGATGAATCTTCATTAAAATTTGAAAGATCTTCACTCCAACTTTGTTATCCTCCCATATAAACAAAAATCCTAGCAGAAAATAGCAGAAGAATTTGACAGGGTTCAAAGTTCAACATGGGTTTCTTAAGAGAAAGTAAAATACATAAACTTGGTCACACTAGAGATAAAGTGATTCATGAGGAATAGATCCCAGACACAAAAAATCCAAGCAAAACAGTCAAGGAGAAAGAAGAACAAGTGGTGGATATGGATCCAGACCCTCCATGCTTATATCTAGGACGAGTTCGTTTCGACGGTGTCCATGAATTGTGTAGCCATGGGGTTGTCGGTGAGATCGAGCTCATCGAGCTAGATAGAGTATCATCGGTTACACACCCCCACCATGTTCCGCCGCCATCGACCGCTAGAAAGTACATAGAATTTGAGATATATCATTGTCAACTGTGATTATTTTATGACAACAGGTCGATGTACTTGTTTATTTTCTGAACTATTCGTCGAGATACTTGTTCGTATCATCATAATAAAATAAATTTAAAAGAAATAAAAAAAAATAGAGCTATATATAGAAGAACAGAATAAACTCTTCGCCTTCATCATCTTAATCACCTCCAAGCAATCATAAGACACGGCCAATTTTGATACTTTGACGTGTTTTAGTAGAGTTAGCACCTCCGCACATGCCCGCCAAGAGAAAATTCATTCTCAATCCTACAAACAACACTAATACTTTTATGGTATTCATTAGCACTGTTTATACCAATCCAAGAGGAGGATGTCGACAAGTGGATTGTGTCTTTGAGGTAGAGGGGTTAGCTCCCCTGAGGTGCATTTGCCTTCTCATGCATGCACACGACATGCATATGAGCGGAATTTTGGAGTGTTTAGGAGAAAACATGAATTAGCACGAGACGAGATGGATCAACATGTGTAGATCATATATGGAAGCATCCGCAATTACCTTCAGCCTGACAAGTTGACAAATCCAGACATCCATCGAGCCTGGAATATTGAAATTGGTGCACATAGAAGCCGCCCGTTTCCCTCCCTTTTATTTTAGGAAGAGCCTGCCATATAGTGTTGTAGCTGGCGTTGAGCACACTGTTCCACGACTTCTTGGACCGATATCTTGAGAGCCGCCACCTACATCATATTGTTCGACATCGTTTGTTGAGACGTTGTCATCCATCCCGCTTTTCTTCCACACAAGCCCATGTAGGGAAGTTCGAGTGAGCGACTGATGAGGATATACGGTATACACGAGTGAGAGAAGTTCGGATGACCTAGAGAGGCGTATGCGGCACAAGATGACCATCCTGGTGTTGGTGGTTCATTTGGTTCCCCTTTTTTCTTGGTCTTTAATTAATCTGCTTCACTAGTCACAATTTTTTTTTTTTTCGATTTTTCAAGGAAGGCTGCCGAGAATCAGTATATTCGCGTTTTCTCTATGATTTGGGCTGCTATACCATATTGTTTTGATGTTGATTGGTGGGCAAGGAGGTTGCCATCAGGTTACTAGTTTTTTACTACGTGCATGAACTTTGGCAAATCCATGCAGCCAAGATACGGTGTGCATCTCGAGTCTGAGTTTTTGTTTCAGGATTTTTTTAAGCTTCAAAATATGATTTTTGATTTTTTTTTTGAAAGATATAGGCCAGGCTATGTGGAGGGTAGGGTTCCAAATGCACTTTCCGGCCGAGCGGCCAGTACCTAATTTTCTTGTACGTGCATGAACTTCCGTGTATATCCATGCAGCTAAAATATGGTGTCTGTACATCACGAGTTTTAGTTGTGGTGCACGCAAAAAGCAAGCAAAACGGATCAAGACGAGGCGTGCACGGACTCGATCGTACACAACTTGTACACGTTAGACTGGCAAAAGTACTATAGCAGGCAGGCATGCATGCATGTGCGTGGTATTCAAACAGTAATTCGGTCTAGTCTTGCGTGGTGTTCAATAAAACCGTAATATATTTCTCACCCGGAATATGTTTTGTGCCTTTGACCACTAAATAAAATGAACAATGGACTTAACGACCTAGCCACGAAAAAACGGGCGAGAAAAATGCCAAAAAAATAGTATAAATGGGCGGGAGAATGCCGAAAGGGGAAACAAACAGGAAAACGCTGAAACCAAATTCTATGTACTCCTACTAGATATGGTAGTTGTTGTTCCCGGGAGTATAAGAAGGGCCCGACAATGCGAGACACACATGAAATAACAAGGCGCGACCTAAGAAAGACATGAGCAATGATATGTACTAATGCATAAAATAAGATGAGACATTTGGTCATGTCTCAGTTCTTCTTTTACTTGGTTGCAGTAACATTTGATATACACGTTGGTATTATGTAATTAAGTAAATGTATGATTTAATTATATTTTGTTAATTGAAATGTATGGCCCAACCCCTGTTGAACATGTCCATAGTAATCAATCTAATGGAGGCGATGGTTATGATTATGTGCATTCAAGACAAATATAAAGAAGAGGGACAATGTTTGTTTTGACATCTCCATGGGTGATGAAGAACGGATGCGAGGAGAACGGTGATGCTCTTACGTGATGCATGTTATCGGGATAGATGATGCCATGAGCTTCACACATGGACAACCTTGGCGAGACGCATACTTTTTGTGTCGTAACCCAACATCTTCACCGGGCATGTGACGACATCTCCGTCATCAGACATGATAGGCGGGCGAGATGGCTCGACTTTGGTTTTGATGAAGCCATGGCCCCGGTATAGCGATGTCGTCTTGTGTCCCTCTTGGTGAAGAAGGTAAATGATGTTGGCTACAGAAATCTGCGCACGGAACACAATTTGCTCGACAATGCCGCCACTGGTCCTGTTGATATTTGTAGGGATGTTTTCTTTGATGGGTCCATTTTGCGCTCTTGAAACTTCATCCTATTGCTAGAGCTCTTTTTGGTTATTCGATGGTCATGTGGCTAACCCCGCTCGAGTACAATTTTGGATCATGTAAAGATGATGTGCAGCAAGGTGGCTATTATTCTATGCAATTAATCATGAGAAGAAAGAGAGAGATAAACAACCCAAACATGGCGGCCCAAGAGACGAGGTTGATTAATCGCTGGTCGCTGGTAGGGTCTCATGTCTTCTGCGTGCATACATGCATGCATGCGTGGCATCCAAACAGTTATATACATCAAAGGCTTAAGTCGTGCTGTTTGGCTGGCTGCATTTCTTCTCATAAAAGGGCTGCATGCATGCATCTGAGGAACGAGGCGCGCGTCGCACCCCGCGTGCGTACGTCAGCGAAAGAAGAGGCGGGATGGGCACGGCGCGAAAGGAAAAGAAAAGAAAAAAAAGGAGAGCGGGGGATTGCCTCGCGCTCGCGTACGTGACAGACAGACAGAGCTAGCTCCCTCGCGCTCGCGTACGCATTACTAATTCATTCGGTCCACCGATCGAGTCGCATTAGTTCGGTCGCCACCGGCGACGTACTACTACTGTTGCTGCTTACGTACGCTTCGATCCTTTTCGTGGCAGGGAATGTGTGGGGGTTGCCGACGACAAGCTCGCCGAATGCTTTTGTGGTCGTAAGGATTGCTCCGACGCCACCGGCGAGTTTGACGGCCTCTCCTTGTGCCACATTCAAGCCTTCAAGGTCGCACAAAACGATTTTCCCGGTGACCAAGCTGGGCTTCAGCTTCCCGGCTTCACAGACCTTCGAGCCGGCTGTCTTACCGTACACAAGGGGTATCTGGGCTGCGCCAAGCGGTGGCCCGACGTAGAGCGAAGCGCCTGAAAAGGTGTCGCCGTTGCCGAGAACGACGTCCGCCAGGAAACGGCGGTTGATGGTGGACGCGCCGACGGTCAAGAACCACGGCGCGATGTTGTTGGTGGTTGAGTCGACGGGGCCGGCGTTTTCCACGGAGGCAGAGACAACGATGCCCTTGCGGACGGCGTTGAAGGCGCCCACGGCGGTGGTGTCCACGTGAAACGGCTGCGCCCAGCCACCGGACTGGAACGAAGCGGAGATGACGTCGACCCCGTCCGCGATGGCCTCGTCAAACGCCGCGAGGATGTCGGAGGTCGCGCACCCATATTTCCGGCACACTTTGTAGGAGGCAATGCGCGATCCCGGGGCCATGCCGACAGCGGTCCCTCTCGCGTAGCCGTAGAAAGACGCGTCCGGTACGGTGGAGCCGGCAGCGGTGGAGGCGGTGTGCGTGCCATGGCCGAGGGTGTCGACCGGCGACCTGGACTCCTCCGTCTCGTTGATCGGGCCTCCAAGATCAACCTCATACCCCTCGTAGAAGACCTTTGCGCCGACGAGCTTGCCGTTGCAGTAAGCGGATGCGTTCCACGTCGGAGCCGAGACGCAGCCACCACGGAACTTGCTGGGTGGCGGCGGCAGCGTTGAGTCCGCAGCGAACGCCGCGCGGTCCATTGGGTACACGCCAGTGTCAAGGACGCCGATGAGGACGTCCGATGCCCCGTTGGACGCCGGCATCAGGCCCGCCGACGACGACAGGGCGAGGAAGGATGGCGTGAGCGTGGTGTGCAGCTGCTTCATCTCGTCGGGCACGACGGCGAGCACGGAGCGCTGGGCCGCGAGGTGCGCGGCCTGGTGCCCGTGAGATGCGCTGCGAAGCCCGTGGCGGCGTGGGAGTAGGAGTAGAGCACCCGCGGCGCCGGGAGGGACATGTCCACCGGTATGTGGTCACGCAGGAAGGAGGTGTACGCCCTGGCAGCGAGCCGGCCGCCATGGCGCGGCAGCGGCGGAGCATGCGCGTGAGCGACATGCACGATGTAGGCGGCGGACAACTCCTCCTTTTCCCTCGCTGCCGCGGAGACGACGGCGAGCAGGACGCACAGAATCGCTAGTGGTACGACTCTGACCATCACCATCGTTGCACTGTGAGAAATATGGATGCGTGTTGCAGTGTGGCGATCGGAGGCGCGAACAAATAGGAGCCAACCAAGGCGTTAATTTTAGTAGGGTGAGTGTGACCATCATCGTGGAGCCGACGATCATGTGCGATGTTCACCGATAACCAAATCAAGCCAAGAATCTGGTGCCGCTTAATTGTGAGTTATCCGGAACAGGCAATTCAATCCCCGATCCCAATTACTACTATACGGAATTATATCACGCTTGGAACACTTCAATGCTAATGAAACCTGGATCGTTTGGTTGGATCTGTATTGTGTACTCCGCCTATTGGCACACACACTTCGATCCAAATTTAATACTTGGTCCCAGTTTGATATTTGATCCCCTATAGTACTTTAATATTTGATCCCAATTTGGCACACATACATTGATCCAAATTGTATTACGACGTCGATCATGAGAGAAACATATTTGATCCCAATTTGGCACACACACTTCCGCACACACACTTAAGAATCTGCCGCTTAATCGTGAGTACTCTCTTTATGGTTGTAATAATTAACGTCTTACATTATGTGATAAATCACAAATGGAATACTGCAGTAAATTACAATCTGGTTGTACTGTGATTTCTGAGAGGGTTATATCACTACGGGAAAGCCACGAAATGCCGACGGCCGGAAGCCGTCGGCGTAGGCACGTTTGCCGTCGGCGTATGCCTACGCCGTCGGCGTATGCGAGGCCGTCGGCGTACGCCCTCATACGCCGACGGCAATGCCGTCGGTCTATGAATAATTAATTTTTTAATTTTTTTGAAAATTTTGAACTTTTTTTTTTACTTTTTCAAACTTTTTTTTCTATTTCGAAATTTTTAAATCAGCTACATACTAAATCTCTAATTACACATTTAATCATAGGTCAAAGTACTTACGCTGGTCAAAGTTCTCGTTAGGTCACCCATCCTCAAATTGCTCCAGCCCAAGCACGCTTAACCTTTGAGTTCCTTCATTGTTAGCTTCCAAATGAGAAATGAGAACTTACTGATACTTATATCATATCAATCATATTAACCCCTGATTTAGGATGTTACACTTTTTCATTGTTTAAATTTAGAAAATTTATTTGTATAAGTAACAATGATTGTAAAATAGTATATTTTTAATAAATGAAAAAATAAAATTATTTTTACTTTTATTTCCTTTTTACATTTAATATGGAATAATTCATATCTTTAATTCCGTTAATCGAAATTTGAAAAATAAAATGTCTATGTCAATTAGAAAAATGAGAGGAATTCAAATATGACATCCATATCATCCTTTGCATTGTATAAACATCGATGGTTTTAGAAAATTGATTCTTTTTTCACAAAAATAAAATAAAGTGAAAAATCCTCAAAAAAAGGTATCCTTTGACATGGAGTCCTTTTATGTGTACTAGTTGCTAGGAAAAATGATAAAGTTGAGTTTTGACAAATATTTCAAAAAAATGTTTCACAAAAAGGTCTATTATCTATAGACATGTATAACTTTCGTGTCAAATGACCAAGTTATGGCCATCCCCATGCCATAGTTTGTGATAATGTGTCCATATTTGAAACATAGGGGTGCCTTGGTATGGCAAACATTGTTGCCAAAAACAAATTCCAAAATATTTTAGTAAATATCATTTTCCATTTTTTAAGTGCCAAAAATGACTTTTGTTATGGAGGAAATACCAAAAATATGTTGCAAAAGGCACCCATCTTATTGTCACAAAGGGTACTACATATTTTATGGATAATACCCAAGTATTAGGAATTTTCTCGATTTTTACCTAATTATTCCTATTTAAATGACTTTATGCCGATTTTCCAAAAGTAATTGAAATTGAACTACAAGTGTGTGATAGTTTGGTCTAATTTTTTTACAAAAATACTTTCTAGGTACAAAAGTAGTGACTTTATCACAGAAACATCGATAGTTTTGAAAAATGTGACCCCTTTCAATGAATAGACACGACGGTCATTTTGACCTTTTTTCACAAAAATGAAAGAAATTGAGAAAATACTCAAAAGATGAATTCCTTTGACATGGAGTCCTTTTATGTGTACTAGTTGCTAGGAAAATGATAAACTTGAGTTTTGACAAATATTTCAAAAAAATGTTTCACAAGAAGGTCTATCATCTATAGACATGTATAACTTTCGTGTCAAATGACCAAGTTATGGCCATCCCCATGCCATAGTTTGTGATAATGTGTCCATACTTGACACATAGGGGTGTCTTGGTATGGAAAACATTGTTGCCAAAAACAATTTCCAAAATATTTTAGTAAATATCATTTTCCATTTTTAAGTGTAAAAAATGACTTTTTAATTAAGCAAGTAACAAACATATGTTACAAAATGTCATGTGCACGGTGAAAAAGATTTTATGGATGTCATATTTGGATTTCTCTCATTTTTCTAATCGATTTAGACATTTAATTTGTTAAATTCCGATTTACGGATTTAAAGATATGAATTATTTCATATTAAATGGATAATAAAAAAAGTATACGCCGACGGCCGCCGTCGGCGTATCAAATGTAAAAAAATAGAAAAAGTATACGCCGACGGCAGCCGTCGGCGTATGTCGGGCTACGCCGACGGTTTTGTTACGCCGACGGCCACGTTCGCCGCTTTTCTCGCTCGCATTATACGCCGACGGCCCCGACATTTGGCCGTCGGCATATAACTTGGCCGTCGGCGTTTTGTTGGTTTCCCGTAGTGTATGTGTAAACTCATGTTGCTTTTCTTGCACGATTTTACGGTACTTGTATGGCGCCAATATCCAGTGTCTTGTGATTTGGGAGGAGGGTTACGTGGAAGCTCTTGTTGCTTTTCTTGCACGATTTTAAGGTACTCGTATGGCGTCAATATCCAGCGTCCTTAGAAGCATGGAGAATGTTTTCCAACTGATGAAGAGAGGTGGACAAATTATTAAACACTCTCCCGGCCCTCGCATCTAGGCCTTTTGTAGTCGTTAAAAGCTTTATCATTTCAGCCGTAAAAATCTTTTAATATTATGTTGACAGGATGTTAAACTCGACACCTCTTCACTCTTGTGCCATAGAGTTCATGTTCCACTCAGTTCATCCAAAATTTCAAACTGATAGAGAGAGACCGGGAATATTTTAACATTTAGCGAGAAAGGATTCAGTACGCCAACAAAGGTTGAGAACCTCCATTTTAAATACAAAATACTCACTATGCTTACTACATGCTTATCACCCAATAGGTCATGGATATTAATTCACAAATATCACAACAAAACCAAAAGCCCACAAAATATCTAATGATATATGCCCACTTAGCTCAGTTTTTATCTTATGAGTTTACAAAACCAGCCTTTGAGCCATTCTTTGGCTATTCTTCTTCTATCTATTCATATACATGCAGCACTCCTGCATGGTTATAAAAAAAATAAACTAGCCTTTGTCGGAAAAAAAAGTACATCCACTCAGCTCAGGTTGTAATTGATCCAACTGACCTCCTTGTTTTAAGACAAAAGAGGGAAAAAATTTAGTACGAATTTTTTATTCACGACCATTAATTGGATTCAAGACGCAACCAAAGAACCTGGTTCCCTCAGTCCATGTACAATGCAAGTTGTTGAGTGAGGTTCTTATAAAAAAAACCAAGCACTTCTCTAATCACCAATGATTATTCCTATAGAAGAGGTGCTTATTAGTTAAGCATTTTTCTTGTGCAAATAAGCTCTAGTGCTTAACCAAAAACTGATTTATTTTGCTAAGCACCTCTATAAACACCTTGCATTATAAGTGCCCTCGTGTCACTCCTCACAGGAAGCACCAGGAAAACCCTCGCGCCCCCACCCTGTAATCAAGCGGTCTGAAAAAACAATTATAGGAGATAAACACTTGGTTTTAAATAGGTTAGGGGTTTAATTTTTATGGAAAAAACAGGGTTAGGAAAAAACAACTCAAAAAATTCGGCAAGTACAGTACTCTCTCCGATCCGTTAAAAAGTGTTGTGGAAACTCTGAACATACCACGTACAAATCGATTATCTTTTTTTTTTTTGAGTATACGTACAAATCGATTATCGACAGGTACACCAGTGACACAGGATCAGAGGGAGTAGTTCATATCGTGAAATGGACCTTGGAAAACCACAAAAGGGCAACATGGGCTTTCTGGTCTCTCGGTGGTAGGTAGGCCCATGGAAAAGGGCTTGACCTCAAGCCCACAGCGTGCGGTGAGAAGAGCGGCCGCGTCGCCTCCCGACACGGGCGCGGTTGGCCGTGAAAACCACCACCTCGCCGTCCTCCTCCCTGCCCACCGCCACCTCGCCCCTTCTCGCTCTCGGTGCCGGCGATGATACTGCGGCTGCGCGGCGGCCTCTCCAGCCGATCCGCCTCCTTCCTCGCCGCCATCGCCCGCGATGCGCGTCCCACGCACATGCGTCGCCAAGTGGCATGATCGAGACTTGGTTTTCTCTATTTTTCATGAGAAGAACCGACCCCTCTCCTCCTCCTCCCCAGTCACTTTGGAATTGAGAAAGAGAGGAGATAGCAGCTAGCTGGGTCCCGCAGTCGCTCGCTCCGCCTCCCAAGCACCACGCCACAAACGCACTACATCAGTTGTCAAGGAAGGAGCAGCACAGATCGTCATCCTTGCAACAAGATCGTGATGATGGAGAGGCAACAAGATCGTCCGATCAACATGACGGCTGTACTGGAGGCACTGTCCCCCTTCCTCAACGACCCACGGCGGGCCGTCATGCAGGCGGAAGACAAGCCAGCTAATGAAGTACCGAATTGTTTCAGGCATGCTCGCACTAATCATAGAGTTGTCATCCAGAAGTAACCTTGCGATGCCAATAGGATTTGCCCAGAAAAACAGACAACGGTCCGTTTGCGTCGCCGCGTTGGGCCGTGTTTTTGACTCGCACGGATAAGAACGGACGCGGGAGACTAAATGTGTCCCGTTGGAGTCATCCTTATACTGCTCTATGCCACGCGTGCGTTCATATATGAATTTTCTGCATCACGGGTGCGGCATCGATCATTGCATGCAATGATGGTTAAGGCATGACCTTGTCAGCTGCCACATCAGCAGGCGAGCATAGTAACAACGTAGTGGTCATATGCTGACTTGGAACCTAGCCATAGAACAATTTACTAGTCATGCTGACTTAAACCTCTACGCTATCCTTGCAACTAGACGTGGCGATCGACGCAGTACTGTTCGTCCCAAGTCGCTGTGACCTCCGTTTAGAGGAGAAAACGCCGAATTTAAGCACAACTTGTCCAGTTCTTTGTTAGTCCGAAATTGACTGCTAACCCTCTTGGATATAGTTTGTGCATGCTAGTTGCCATAATTTAAGCATCCTCACCACGATCATGCATGGGCACATTCACGAATCTTCGTCCCACGCACATGCGTCGGCAAGTGGCATGATCGAGACTTGGTTTTCTCTATTTTTCATGAGAAGAACCGACCCCTCTCCTCCTCCTCCTCCCCAGTCACATTGGAATTGAGAAAGATAGGAGATAGCAGCTAGCTGTGTCCCGCAGACGCTCACTCCGCCTCCCAAGCACCACGCCACAAACCCCACTACATCAGTTGTCAAGGAAGAAGCAGCACAGATCGTCATCCTTGCAACAAGATCGTGATGATGGAGAGGCAACAAGATCAGCCGATCAACATGACTGCTGTACTGGAGGCACTGTCCCCCTTCGTCAACAACCCACGGCGGGCCGTCATCCAGGCGGAAGCTTCCACATCAGTGGTCATGGTGCTGCTGCTCCTGCAGCTCATTCTCGGTTCCTTCAGACGGCAGACGAGCAGTGTCTTGGTCCAGGCTGGAACCTGGGTGGCGTACACTCTGTCGTTCCCAGCTATCGCCTACACCCTCGGCATGATGCAGTCCTCTCCGGTGAAGAATGTCCTCTACCCAATCTGGGGTTTATCCTTGCTGCTGGCCGCCGGGTGCACCAACGCCATCAACGTCTACGCGCTTGGTGAGAACAAGGAGAGGAAGCGAAACTTAATTGACTACTGTCAGTATTTCTTCTACTTTCTAATGATAAGCTTGCTACTTGAGCCTAGTAAGCTGGACCTCAAGGAGAATTGGAACGAGAGGTACAAAAATGGTTTCAGTTTAATTCCCAAATCCTCAGACTTTGAAAGTTTCAAGACTCCTGTAGGTTTGCTCGCGTTTGTTGTTATCCCTATTATTTATGGTTCATTCTATGGAAGACATGATGCGTGTCGATTCGTTGAGTATGGCCATAGACACGTCCGAAGAGTTTCCAAATTCATGAAGAACCTACCAGCTAATGATGACGGCTTCGATCCAGTGAGCATGAAAGGCTACAGGTATCCTGTTCACATCACAGATGATGATTTTGCTCACTGTTGTACTGTTCACATCACAGATGATGATGATGATGATGAAAAAGTAATCACCATCGACCAGATCTGGCAGTGTGAAGGAATGCTCCTCCACAGCTCAGGTAGTACAGATCACGGCTACAATGGACTCAGGGACGTGTGTTTGGCCTACGCCATGTATCAGCTACTGAAGCGTCGTTACTATGGGATGGCATGTGCCGAGGAACACCTTGATGAAACCCGTGATTTTGTCTTGAAGGGGTTGCTGCGTGGTACAGATGATGACTATGAGAGAGCCTTCAGGATTGTTGAGGTGGAGTTGGGGTTCTGCCATGACTATTTCTTCACCAAACATGCTATCATATTTGAACGGGAGACGAAATTCTTCATTCTCTTTGTGTTCAGGACTATTCTCATTCTGATGGTTGCATATGTAGTCTGGATAAACACACTATCTGTCAAGACACGCACCGCTATCATTGAAGTGCAAAGCACAAGGGCTGACAACATCATCACTGTCCTTGTTCTGGGCACAATCGTGCTGATAGAACTACTGCAAGCTGCATTCTATATGTCCTCAGATTGGTGCAAGGTGTCGATTGCTTGCAGGTATGTTACAGGATCTTGGTACCAAGGCAATGCTTTCTTTGAGAAGCTTATGGGATGTCTTAGCAGATTTAAGATATTCGGGCACTGGAAAAATAGAATTGACCAGTACTCGGTATTGTCGAGGCTCACTGCTGCTGATATGGCTGATGAAAGCGACCTGCAGGCTGTCAAGCTGGCTATTGTTGGGACACTAAGATCATGTGATGGTTTACCAACTGATGGAGAAGGGTTACTGAGGAGGAATGGTGTCTTTGCAGAGTTTTCTTGGGCATTGCAGGATCAAACTCAGGTAGAGATCATGTTAGTCTGGCACATTGCGACTGAGCATGTGATTGACATATCTGGAAAGGAAGAAGAAACAAAGTTCCACAGGCAAGTTTCGGTCTGCCTATCAAGATACTGTGCATACCTGATGAACTCCGCGCCGGAACTGCTTCCCGGGTACTTCGGAGATACCAGGTCTGTCATGCGTGATGTAAGGAAAGTTGCAAGATCCGGCATCCACACGAAAGGCGTGAAGCTTGGGAAGCTGCTCGAGAGCAAGATAGGTATTGCTGATCGCTGGAAGTTCTTGGCAGATTTCTGGACCGAGAAGATTCTATACGTCGCGCCATCGGATGATGTCAGGGCACACATGGAACGTCTTGCGAGTGGAGGGGAGTTTCTGACGCACATCTGGGCCCTCCTTACTCATGCTGGCATCCACAAGATTAAAGGGGAGGATGATAGGAGCACCATGCGAAGACAACCATCCCAAGCAAGTGTGTAGTTTCAATTCAAGCAGCTGCTTTTCTGTCTCTTCATCATACGTGCGTTCTTGCCTGTTTTCCACTTCGATTTACTTGAAACGTTCTGTTTCTTTTGTATTTTGTGATCTAGTGTGGCGCTGCATTTAGTTGGTGTGCATCATCTTTACTATTGATGTATCATTTCAGTATTCATATGCCTAACAAGCATTGCAGCATTGTCATGTATTAGTTTTAGTATATGTAGGATGAAATCCCCAAGAACTGTAATACATTATTAATTATCGTTTTCATAAACTTGACGTAAGGGCACCCAATTTCCAGTTTTATTTCTTCTGTACTCTCAGTTCTTTCAATTTCCTTCCATGCATGGTGAGGAACTGATTGTCCGCTGAATTGTGTGCCGCCTACCTAGAGATAAAACTTCTTGCTGTGCTTGGAGACCTTCTGTACAAGATTGAGTTCTATACAAGTAATTTCACATATTCAGGTATCTTCTCTGGCTCTCGTATTGAGGCACTTCCTCTGTTTCTTCGCTGCAACTGAAAGACTGCATAACTATTCAAATTTTTATTGCAGGCATCTTAGTTTCACTGTCACAGTTATTTAAACACTGAATCTCAACCAGTGGCCGTGCAAGCTAACCTAGCAGCTCCAAGTAGTAGCTCCCTGTGAAACATACGTAATAGTTACATGGATGGAGTGACCTGATATATATGGTGTGAGGAACTAATTTGTATAAACAAACGACAACATGCTCCTATTTCTTATGCAGTATGCATGAGAGAAAACATGGTACTGCTACAGATACATCATTCAGTTGACTAAAAGTTTTAAAGGACAAAGCAGTCCAATTCATATATGCGAGTATATGACTGCTAAATTCTTCTAAATAAGCCTTATTGTCTTTTTTTTCCTTTTTAAATAGTCTCAATCAAAATACAGAAGCCAGGATCATGTTCACTTAGCATTCCTACTTGTTGGATATGTATGCATAGAATCAATATCAAGGTATCTGATAACGAAAAGTATGTATTGCGTTCACAGGCCAAAACATAGACATGAAGTCAAGAAACATTCGACGAAGATGAAACTACTTTCACATCTCCTTAGAAATGAGACAGCAGAGCACACATGCCGTGTGTTACTGATTCAAAACATTCAAAGAAAAACAAAGTAACAAGAAACGAGCATGCCTGAACTTCAATCGGCACAGCTACCTGATATCAACCTACTAGCCAAAAAAAAAAGTGGTTATGGGTAGGCATGATTTGAGGTGTGGGTGATATGGTAATCACTTTAATATGATGGTGAGAATACCCTCACAACATGAGCTTTGGCTACATAATCGATTAAAGTATGATATGAATAATAAGAATTCAAAAATATAATATATTTTGACATCATGTTCCGTTTAGACACGAAGAAACAAAAATTTCAGCATCATGCTTCAATAACGCAGACACTTTCCAAATAAAACATGTCATAGTGAGAGCTGCGTTTTGAATCCATATTTTTCCGTTTAAAAAATTCGACAAAAAATCCTACATGTAGATAAACTCAAGATCTACAGTACGTAAAATTTCAAAGCAAAATTCGTATTACTCTAGGCTACATAAAGTACTAGTATTTGGCAACATATAGGCATAAGATGGATTATTCCAACAAGTATTGGGTATAAAAGAACTCATTTCAGCAAGTATTATACATAAAATAACTCAGTTCAGGAACATATGGGAGGGTGGTTGGCCTCAACCACCACTTTTTTGGTGGTTGGGCTCAACCACATTTTGGAGGGAATATACCCAAAATGTGGTTACCCCCACACACCCAATACCACAAACCAAACGGGAGCTAACCACTTAAAAAGTGGCTACCACTAACCACTTGGTCTGGGCACTCTCTTGAAATCGTCTGTCTTGTCCACAGTATAAATGGACTTAATACCACTGTCATTGTCTGGGCTTTGTCTTCTAGCTAGTCAGGGTAGTTTGTAAACAAGGAAACATGAACTCCCTTTCACACCCTGAGGTTAATAAATTACAGTGCCTGTAAAAATATATTTATCTTTGGTGATGCTCAATTTTTAGTTATCATGCTGGTATTAAGGAAGACATTCAAGGATATATCTCTATGTCTCAAATCAAGTATATCTATATGATACATTCTCTGATCCCTAATTCCCAGTTCGAACTCCAATATGGAACCAATAAGGTTTAACCTATTATGAATACACTGCAGGTTTACTCTCATTTTGTTCGCAAAATTGATATTGGTTCTGCTTGTATATATTTCCTTATTTTTAGATGTCACTTGTATTACTCAGTATTTTTTTCATGTAACTTGTTGTTTTGCAAAATTGTCTGCAGATTCACTATTTTTGGCCTATAACATCTGAAACAAGGAATATGTATGAGGCTATGTGGCATGACATAACTAACCAGACAGGAGGAAACATTAGTGCAGTTACAATTCCTGTAATGTTTGGAAGGTGTGTTCTTAAAATCATATCTAAACCAATATACATGATTGTGGACTGTATTAACTTTATGTTACATGTACAGGTCTCTTGAGATTCCTCAAAGTTGTAGCGGTGTGGCAAGTTTTGACTTCGAGTATTTATGTGGCCGCCCAGTCATACCTCACTCTCTAAATTTTACATTTTATTTAGAATCCAAATAGAAGGAAAAGGAAACTACGTTATTCATGATCAAGGCACTGTTGGCTTGAAAAAAAATGATATCTGGAGTAGTATATGTCTTGTTTTAAAGTGTATGAATTTGGAAGTGAATTCTAATGATACACAGAGGGAGTTTTTTTATAGATTTGGTAAGACTTGCTTTGAGTATGCTAAATATTAATTTGTGTTGCTCGTTCCAATGCTTAGATCGGAGCCGCAGATTACATAGCCATAGCCAAGAACTACCATACAATTTTCATAACAGACCTTCCAGCTATGAGTATGAAGATCCGTGACAAGGTACTTGTTTCATCTTTTGGTTTTCTGATCCTCTGACTTTGTTAAGAAGTACTTAATATTTCTTTGATTCCATATAAAGTGTTATGCTTTTTCTAATATTATTCTCGTCTAGGCAAGAAGATTCATCACCCTTATCGATGAGCTTTACAATCATCACTGCCATCTTGTATGTTTAGCCGTCTCATCTATTGATGATCTTTTTCAAGGAACTGAAGAAGGACCTCTTTTTGATTTAGAGAGGTAACAGTTACATTTATACACACCAGGCTCTAACAACATTAGTGGAGTACAAGTAACAATCTCCCGATCCTGTAATATTTTAGTGAGTTTGCAGAGGTAGCATGCAGATGGTAGTTTCATAGTTCGCACAAGATCCATCCTGATCGAGGGGAAACAGCAAGATCAGATCCATCCAGACTAAATTCAACCAAATAAACAACATATCTCCGACCAAGAACAACAGGGCGAAGGCATACACGCACGGAGCCATCGGACTGCGCGGTCGCCGCCCCAAGTTCGATGACGACAGAATCTCCACCACACCACACCACGCCTCGCCCGAGTCACGAAGTCACAAAGTCACGCGCATAACCGCACGCGGCCTGTGACCATGGACTTATATTTATAGAGGGGGTACGACCGTATGAGGAGGCTCGGTTTGAATTTCAAGGGTTAGGGGGCGGGAAAAGGAAGATGATTTCAGCCGGTTCTGCGTTGCTAATTGTTGGGATTGACCGCTGAGATTGATACTCTCGCGGATTGATGATGCCTTGGATTGCTGACTTGGACCCTTGGCATAACTACCGCATGTCTAATAATAGGGAAGGAGATGATTCCATCAATTAACTGGAGCACCACGGAATTCACTCAAAAAAAAAAAAAAAAAACCCAGGCCAACACGGAAGGAAGCTGTGAAACAAATCTGGCTAACATGCCGGATTTTTAGGATCCGATAATAAATCCCATTAATCACGCTCTCCCTGATTCATACTATGGACATCAATACACATAGGGGTGGACCCAGGATGAAATTGAGCCGGTGTCCTCACGTAAGTGATACACGTTGTTCGTCTTATTTTGGGGTGTCACACAATACATATACATGAAGTATAGTGAAGAAATGTATTTTCTACCCAGTGTCCCGTGACACCTGCTGGCTCTACTTGGGTACGCCCACCTAGCCCTCTTTCCATCAAACAAGCCCCACACTCATGGGAAGCAAATCTATAAATTCAATACACAATCTCCAAATACCCTAGTTACATACTGCAGGATTCTTGTCCGCGCATCAGGCTATCCTTCGTCCGCTCTTGGGAAGCAGCTGCACGACTGGCTCTGCTTGATGATGGCCTTTGCTTTCGACGCCAGCACCAGCACCGGCCACCTCACAGATTGCCATATTTTGCCCATAAAAAAATATGGTCTATTATTAAGTGTCTGTACATGCAGAGCAGCACAAGTATATTGTTCACCTGGAATAGAGATATAGAATCCAATCAGCTGGGTTAAATAGTCAGCTCGTGTCACGTATCTATCCTAAGATCAAATTCAAAGTACACTGGACAAGTAAAATCAAGCTGCGGATACAGGAAGCAGAATTACAAACGCAGCTTGACGAACTCAACACAAATAAGGCAGGAGGACCCAGAAATGATGTGGTTATATGATCCGGATCTAACTACCAAGCTCAACACAACAATGTGACAAACATTTGTGAAAAAATATTGTACCTCAACACAACCACATGAGAAACATACTTCTGCGTACCCAGCTCCTCAACACAGCTTGCTAATCTTCTGTACCCAATAGGCTCCACTTGTGATGATCACTTTGTAAAATGCGAAGGTGAGCCTAGATGCAGATAACTAGCCGATACTATTACTCAAGGTACAAATCCTTTGCTACAAACACACGCACTGTAATGAAAGAGCCGTCAGAGAGAGCGAGTTGGCTCGTGCCCTTCTAGCATTTCCCCGTCGCCAATGTACCCACAGTTGGAAAAACAGTCACCATCCACAAGCTGCTCCTCACTAGCAAACTTTGTTGATCAGCACGTTACCAGCCACCTCCTTCCCAGCCATCGCAACATCAACACCGTATATCAGCCTGCCTAGAATCACATGTCAGTACGATGTTGTAACAGGCAAAAAAAAATGAAACCAACTTGTTTGAGAAGAACCACAACAACTTTGCACCTGACATTATTAGGTGCGAAAAACTAAAAACAAATAGATGAAAGGATTTCAGAATTTATCAACGGAAAGCTCCACCAATTTCATTAATTTAATGAACAAAGAAAGACATTGCATTCCACCGATTCAACCACAAAATTTCTCTACAAATTCACATGCAGATTAGATATATAGCAGGTGTTCTAGTGCGCAAAACAGAAAACCAATTCCATCCAATCATCTAAAGCTGCAAATAGAACCCTTGAGCAAGACTTACTTCACTCCACATAGATGCTCCAGTTCAGACAACAACGACCCGCTGCAGCAGTCAACAAACAGCTTCACATCTCCCCTTCACCAGGGGGAAGGCAATCTGCTGCTCTGTCGTATCCACCGAGGTCAGCTTGTTGAAGAAGAAACTGTTATTTGACACCCCAACAAGATTTACTAGGTTAGGACAGGCATCAACACGGACACAAAAGATTAACAACATGACCAACATAAGGTAGGGAAGTCATATTTACAACTAAAAGTCACTAAATGAAATGTATATGGGTCATATATAGAGTGTATCCTTGGCATGGCATGATCTAGAAAAACATGTATAATCCTATGGTCGACTAAGAAATCTATCAAAAGGATTTTAATGGACTTAATACTACAGGGATTGATAATATAAATTGACAGCAATTCATTCATGGATCCAGTGAACTGGATAAGGCTGGGAATTAAGCAGATTGACATAGGGAAATCTAGGAATCAGGCTAATGGACCAAAGCATTAACCATATGACTCCAGTTGAGCTAAGCATAATAACCAGGTTTGTATATCACATTAAACAGTAATAATCAGAACAAGTGCACTAACATGGAGATAGTTAGGGACCTAAACATAGTAAATGACCCATTTTCAATTCAAACTACCACGAAAAATTAGCACATCATCATCGTCTCAATGGCCAGGATAAGGTAGCTGCTCAATGGCCGGATCCGTACCCAACCAAAATGGCACGAAGGCCAAGCCCGCAGAGCAAGGAGGAGAGTGGACAGAGAAGAAACTGCAACTCACCCGACGAGTTTGTAGGCGAGGCAGAACATCGCCGCCACCACGGTGAACTCGCCGTCGCCGCCATCGCACGGAGGCTAGGTAGTCGAAACCGAGGGCCGGCCGGGCCTACAACCACGTGCGAGGCACAGGAGGCCACTGACAACACAACAGCACCACCACCAGAGCCATAACGGATGGGTCAAGCCGGATCCGCGGCCATAGCTCCCTGCTGGCCAGCTCCAGCTCCTTCTGTGAGAAGAGGCGAGGTGCAACCAGTCCATTGTCAGAGGCAATGTTTCTGATGGTTAGGAGCAATATAAGACTGTCAAATAAACATGAAAAAAGACATGACCAAAGAGGATTGCTGGAAGTATGAATACAAACCATGCCCACGCAAGCTAAATGCACTGCCGAAAGCAAAAAATAAACTCGTTTACAACAATGAGGATCCATGTTATAACTGGTGCTGGCTGTCAATGTACCTCGGCTAGCTGGACATGCCGCCAGTCCAAATCGTGGTGCTCAACACCAGTGAGCTCCCTTTTCCTCAGGTTGAAGGAACAAGTCCAAGATATTACGCAACATACACAGTTCTCATCTATAGAGAACAAGACATACAGACAACTGCAGTGTCAAAACTGACTGCAATGTCAAAGGAAAATCTCAAAATCCAGATATTTACAGCAAGAGAGACATCACAAGTATAGCCTACAAGTAGTATACAAGATCAAAGCCCAGCAATTAATTCGGTACAATACAAATAAGCGAAACCCAAGGTGCTGGGAAAATATATCGCAGGTCCTTAACATGAGAAAAATGTTGTTGCAACAGCTTTGCTAGTTGCTATCGAAATTAAAGGACTAGAGATGGATGAAACCAACCATATTATGTAATTCTTTGCTAGGGGCTTTGACTGGACATGATGAGGAACCTGGAACTCACCTGAAGAGTTTGTAGCCGAGGCAGAGCATCGCCGCCGTCCCTTGGAGGGGAGGTAGTCGAAGCCGAGGGCCAGCCAGACATACAACCTCACGTGAGGCGCGGGAGGGCACTGACAGCACATCAGTGCCAGATCCAGCGTCCATGGTTCCCTCCTGGCAAGCTCCAGCTCCTTCTGTGAGAAAAGGCAAGGTGCAACCATTCCAAAGTCAGAGGCAAGGTTGCTGCTTAGGAGCAATATAAGATGGTCAAAATAAACGACTATAGAGAACTTTGGAAATAAGAATACAAACCATGCGCACGCAGGTGAATGCACCGGTGAAAACAAAGTATACTCGTTTACACTACTCATCATTAACTCACCGCACGCGTATCACTACTAGTATTTCAGCAACTAACATAGGAATAGTAAGTCCAACGCATGCTATTCCTGCCAATAGATGCATGCTTCAGTTCTTTAGCAAATAGTGCTCTTGGTTTGGGATGTCACGGTTTGTTCAACCCATGCTAAAATTCATCACACAAATTGCATAAGAAATACATGGCAAATGGTTTTGGCTCATTATATGTACAATCATAACGGATCATCTCAGATTTGTAAAATAGATGATTAGTTTGGTTTCCTTATACCAGACATAAATCCAACTTTGCATGTCCTGGACATACATTAAACATAACAGCACACTGCTACTCCGAGAATATGCTAGAACAAGTCCAAGATATTGCCCAACATACACGCTTCTCATCTATAGAGAACGCAACATACAAAACAACTTCAGTGTCAACACTAACTGCAATGTCACATGAAAATCTCAAAATCCAGATCTTAAGAGCAAGAGAGACATACGAAGTATAGCCTAAAAGTAGTATACAACATCATAGCCCAGCGATTAATTCAGCACAATACAAACTAGCGAAACCCAGGGTGGCTTGAAAATATGAACGTGGATTGGATATTGTAATCCAGAGAGGAGCTAACTAACAGATGACACACAAAACAGCACAAAAAACCAGCCCAGATTTAAACGAGGGAGTTACCTCTCCCACCTGTGGCAGGACCATACTCAATGAGCATCAGCCATGGGTCATCAGCTAGGCCCGGGAAAGGGTGCCCGCACGCCTCTCAGCTCTTGGTCTGAGATGCGGGGAGGATCGAGCTGGAGCACCTGTGGCGGATAAACGGTCATTACAAAATATCGTAGTGCATGAAAGAATGGAATCATCCAGTACAGAAACACGTTGTCCGCCACAAAATATATGCGAGAAAAATGAACAAAGCACAGAAATCTAGCATGGTGGACAAATATTTTCAAACGGAATAGCGAAAGGGGCAATTTTAAGAAAGGTACAAGGGTACAACAAGAGCATCCTCCAGCAAGTACTGCAATTGTTACTGAAACTGAGCGCCACTAGCTAGCATTCGTCAAGGTTTAGAGAAAGCAGGCTACAACAGGAGCATCCTCCAGCAAGTAGACAGGAATCTCATTACTTGTTTGAGTCCATGATATCTAATTCACAAATCGCACACAGAAAACTTGGAACAGACCTAGAAAATGAAGGATCTACCTCCAAATGGCAGAACCACCTCAATGAAGACAGGCAACAGCGGCCTTGGGTCATCAGCTAGGCAACGCAGGGGTGCTCGCATGCATCTCGCTTGTTGGTCCGATTGGAGGAGAGGCAGTAGGAGGGTACATGGCGTGTCAGCGTCGGCAAGAGCGCCACCCACACAGCAAACTGCACAGAGCCTCCCACTCAATCTCTCTCCGACAGGTGCTCAAATCCCGTCCGTCACCTGCAACACAACAGACCACGAAAGATTCAGCACCACGTACGGCACAAGAAACTGTTACTCGACACACAAACAAGATTGGCTATGCTAGGCCATGCATCAACACGGACACGAACGAATGTTCAATACGTGGCAATCACGAGCGGACATGGAATATCGACGAGTTCAGACTTTAGCATCCAGTTAACATGGCACACATTTTCACAAACACAGCAGGCTTACAAAAACGATAATCCAAAGCTAGAAAACAACTACAAATGAGTTTAAGAATTTTTTTAGCATGATACTGCCAGATGATAAAAGAGTCTGAAGTTCTATCAAGACCATCCAAAGTAAAAAAATAACAACATGAAGCTAGGTAAGTCATCTTTGCAACTAAAAGTCAATAAATGACATGTATATGTGTCATACAGTGCACCCTTAGTATGGCATGATCTACAAAAGCATTTATAATCCCAGGATCAAATAAGAAATCCATCGAAATGATCCTGAAGGAGTAAATACTACAGGGAACAATCATACAAGTTCACAGCAATGCATTTATGGATCCAATTAACTATATAAGGCTGGGAATTAAACAAATGGTCCAGAACATTAGCCATATGACTCTAGATGAGCTAATCATAATCACCAGGTATGTATATCACATTAAACAGTGATAATCAGAACAACTGCACTAACAGGGAGATAGTTAGGGATCTAAACAGAGTAATAACCAATATTCAATTCAAACTATCACCAAAAAGAAAAATACATCACATTCAAACTATCACCAAAAAGAAAAATATATTCACCATCGGCTCAATGGACGATGGGACAGGGCAGCGGCTCATGGAGTCGGAGCCGACCGACATGCCACAAGGGCCATGCCCACAGAGCAAGGAGGGAGCAGATTAGACATGGAGAGGAACCTGAAACTCACCTGAAGAGGTTGTAGCCGAGACAGAGCAACGACGCCAGTGCAGTTGTGGCGCAGTGAACTTGCTGTCATCGCACGAGAAACGAGGTAGTCGAAGCTGAGGGCCGGCAAGGCCTACAGCCACGCGGGAGGCAGGGGAGGTCGCTCCCAGCACAGCAGCAACATCAGCGGAGCAAGAACAGCTCGGCCAAGGTGGATCCAGCAGTCATGGCTCCTTCCTGGTTAGCTCCAGCTCCTTCTGTGAGAAGAGGCAAGGCGCTACCAGTCCAGTGTCAGAAGCAATATTCCTGTTGGTCAGGAGCAATATAACACAGTAAGATCAATAAGATCAACAGGACAAATGACACGACCTATGGGAAATTCGGAAATATGAATAAAGACTATGCACACACAGGAAAGTTCACTGCTGAAAAAAATACACTCGTTTCCAATAATGATCATCAATTCACCACACTCCACTAGGCTAGCTGATCATCACACACTTCACACTCGTTTCGGATCCACTCTCACAAGTGTGTCAATACTCCATACTTTGCATCTTATATCTAGACTATAGCATCATATTCACCAAAGTACTTCTCCAGCAGATGACCAACAGTTGCAGCTTGACATAGTAGGAACATTTAAAACATCAAAATCACTAATGGAAATAAAAAAATTGCATGTAGTATTAGTAGATGGCTGTTGTACTAGTATATATATGTGGTAGACCAATGAAACGACATGCTGGTTGCATACTCCAAACAAGCTTTGATCCATTACATGCTTTGCATAACAAAACGATGTATCTTACTAAATGGAGCACTAAATGTGTGTGCTCTTAATGTTTGGTTGATCCGCCAGGTGATTAACAGAAGAACTAATCAGCAGATCACACACAGAACAACACTAGAAAAAGACTTAGAAATAAATGAAGGATTCACACCTCCATGTGGCAGAACCACCTTGATGAAGACGGGCAGCAGTAACAGCAGCCACATGTTGACCTGCAGCTGGGCCGTGGCAGGGGTGCCTCTCTGTTGGTCTGGGCTGCGGGGAGGCCCGAGCAGGAGAGCGCGTGGCGTGGCGGGTTGTCGACGCCGAGAAGATGCTTTGACAGAGCCAAAGAAGACGATGAAGGCCAACATCAAAATCCGGTGCCGGCAGCCGGTGCCAGCACAGCATAGGACCCAGCGACATCGGGAACGTGGTCACCGCCAACACCGACTTGTTCCCCATGTACTTGGTGTCACGGAACCCGACGGTGACATGCGATGTAGAGAACTGATATCGATCTGGCCAACGTGGATCTTTCAGAGGTGTGCACGACCTCCACTCGTGGGAAGCAGCTGAGCAACTAGCTCTGCTTGATGATTGCGGAAGGACTCGTTGCACGAGGTGCTAGCAGTAGGCCACCGGCAGTAGGCGCGTGCAATGAACTGGCTCTGCTCGTCCCGTCCACCGAAGACCTCACTCCATAAGTAGAATACCTGAATTTCAGGAGATGGTTACATTACCAGTTTAGTGACGAGGTAAAAGATACAGCTTTGAAGAATTAAAAACTATGATCAATTTACTGCACAAATCAGTTTTAAAGACCAGTTATATGTTATAACTGTAGTGGCATGATGAGATTGACTATAGAATTAAACACTACAATCAATTCACTGCACAAAATCAAAACTATTTCTCTAAGATCAGATGGCAGCAACAACACTCCAGCTCCACAATAGATGCCAGTTTCAAGATGGGTGGTTGCTGCTACTATTGTCCGGTGTTTTATGCATTTATTACTTTATTAGTAATTGTTAACACTCTTATTTGTTACATAAGTATACATTCATGAGATATATTTCAATAGCCTACTTCACCACTACCTCACAGCATCAAATAGAATCCATCTATGCATCCAGTGACAGCAAAAACAAGTTAATAAAATTACTGGGAAACTAATTAATCCCTATAATTCGACACCATCACACCAGTGAACTTACTACTTAGCAAACTACAATTCCTCTCATGCATAGCAGTCTGCCAAGAGCTACCATTGACACAATGTACAAACTGACCCTAAAAAGAGAGAAATAAAATTGCTAACCCCTAATACAGATCATCACTGCAGTCATTCATTGCTAAAACACCTAGATAGAAAGTAATTGACTTGCAACCCCTAACACATGTTAGGCACCAGTGGGTATCATAATCATACATTGTAGCGAAAATTCAAATAGCTTCACTGCCACAAGTTAACCATATGTTGTTCTACTACTATGTTAGTCGAGAGCACGTCAGAATACCTATCATCTTCTAGGAGCGAGACCTATGCAGGCTGCATCACTGAGCCAAATGCACTCCAGATTAGTACCGTTCAGCAATTAAATTTCGATGCAATTCATATGCCCCGTACTAATCAAAGTAAATCAGCAAACAATGACATGCTCGACCGGGACTGAACAGGACTTGCAAACTACCTAAATTACCAATACGAGACAAGATTGAATAGTATGTACAAAGAAATAAACAACATGAGTACATTGCCAGTTTAGTGATGAGATTAAAGACACGTCTTTTTCGAATAAAGACAGCGATCAATACACTGCAAAAATCAGATTCATAGACCAGTTATATGTTAACTGCAGTGGCATGATGAGATTAAAAGACACAACTTTGTAGAATTGAACACTACAATGAATTCATTAGATATATTCGGATATAGTAGTGTTACTCAAATGTATGGCAGTCTACCAAGAGCTAAATTGACAGCAATATACAAACAGAACCTACAAAGAAAGCAATAAAATTGCTAACTCCCAATACAGTCTGTACTATAGAATTACCATATTATATGTATAATTGTATATAACTATATACTTATTAATAGTGTATTAATATGTACTAGAGAGCCAACGAGCGCCAAAGCAGCTTTTGGCTCGGGAGGTGGGGGGAAACTGATGCGATTAGGTTTCACGGGGGGCACTGGGAAAACATATTGGAAAAAATCTGACAGGCGGGCCAACTTCAAGTCGTTTTCGACTCAAAAGGCTGGACTAGTCGAGACTAGTCGATTGAGTCGCTCGATTCAACAAATGAGTCGAGTCGAGATGTTGAGTCGACATTTTTTGGTGACTCATCGACTAGTCGCTCGACTCGAAATCAGAGAATACAGATCATCAGTGCAATCATACATTGCTAACACACCTAGATAGGAAGTAATAAGCTTGCAGCCCCTAAAATAATGTTAGGCACCAGTGACTATCACAATCGTACATCATAGAACAAATTCCAATAGCTTCACTGCCACAAGTTAACCACATGTTATTCTACCACAGCATCAATCAAGACTCAAGAGAACTTCAAATTTCCTATCATACGAGCCAGACTCCTACTCCTCCAGGTCCACGGGCAAGTCAGCCCTCTCAGACTCCGACTTGGCCGCGGAGCAGCACTAACGACAGACACTAATGATAGACGGGAGGCCGCAGCCAGCATAGGAGCAGCACTGCCGGACCTGGAACAACCAGGGCACCGAACAGAAACGTCGAGGAGCGGGACTAGCCGGCGGCGAGCCGCACCGTGTTGCCGGTCGCTGAGGAAGTTGGAGGGCCGAGGGCCTGAAAATATTCAGGTTTTAGCACTGCCTAGGCATAATAAGCAGAAAAAAAATCAAAAGAATTGAGCACACCGAATTTTCACATATCAGACTACTACAGACTTGATCTTACAAGCATACCCGGAAGAGAGATGGGAAAAAACAAATTTTTCCATCTAACATACTTGAATCTTCAGTGACCATAAAAAACCTTTGCTTGCAAGATTCATAGATCAGGTATCAATGTAGAACAAGGCAACAAGCCAAAACTTTACATTGTGGAACCATTCTTCACCACAAGTATTTTTTTCTAAACTAGCACTGGCTAACCCCATAACAATCGGTTCATGGAAGCATTGCATCAACCATAAATAAAAAAATACTCCCTCTGTTCGACAACATAAGACGCTTTGGTGAGCTGTTTTAGCTCCCCAAAACATCTTATATTCTGGAACAGAGGGGGTAGATGTTAACAGCACAACAATTGGTAAGAATTGCATCTTTCAAACATTAAGAAGATAGATGTGAAATCAAAGAAGTGAGTAGTGATATGACTTGATTCTATCCAAAGCAGAAAGTAAAATATACACGAGGTGTAAAATAGATCATACAGCTAATAATGTACATAAGAGACCCATCTTTGTTTGTAGATCAAAATCCTTAATATAAGATGTTTTGGCAGTTGAATTTGAACTGCCAAAACGTCTTATATTAAGAAACAGAGGTAGTAGTAGTAAGCACCACAACCAGAAGATGGTCATACAATAATAGATCTGCCTACATTAACTAGTTATAATGCTGTGCCCCTTTCTCTGGATTTCGAGGAGCAGCCCTAGTTAATTTGGACACAATTTGGAGGGAGGGGGTTATACCTGAACGGGGGTAAACTGCAGGGGGTGCAGATCGTCGCCAAGCTGCTGGAGAGAGAGCGGACGGGACACCATGAAGGTCGACCAGTCCACGCTCCTCCCGCAATCCACCTAGCTGACGCCATGGATGTAAGCCTGCTTCCCTCCATCGTTGGTCCTGCTCACATCGGCTCAACCCAAAGTTGAGGGGGGTGCAGCAGGAGGCGGTGCTGGGATGCAGGAGTCACGGATCCCTCGATGGAGGCAAAGAGCACATAAGGTCAACGCACGTGCAAAATCCTGAAATTAACAGCGTTGGGGTTCAGAGCTTCAATTACTAATTGTTGGACAAGGAGAGCTCGAGCCCTAACACAGTACTGCATCACAACAGAACAGCAGTGGGGAACTGCTCCTCACTATCTAAATAACCAAACTGAATAAAAGCCAGAAAATAAGAAACGGTTTTTGTGTTCCTGTGTTCTAAACGGGACCTTACAGTGCCTAGTAATTGTCTTCTTATGATTAAAAAAAGGTAAGTGGTCGCTTCAAAGGTATCATACAGATGGGAGGCGTGCAAAATCCTGAAATTAACAGCGTTACAGTTCAGAGCTTCAAACTTACATTATTAGTGATTCTTGGACAAGGAGAGCTTGAGCCCTGACACAGCCGAGGAGAAGACTGCATCACAAGAGACAAAATGAACATCAGTGAAGAACTGTTCCTCACGCACTGAATAACCAAAGTGAACAAAAGCCAGAAATAAAAACATGTGTTGAAGTCTATTGATATGAAGTACTCCCTCCGTTCAGAAAAGGATGTCACAAAAATGAACTATAGGTAGACCATTTTTGTGACATCCTTTTCCGAACGGAGGGAGTACCAGATATGGCCAGGGTGAGCACGTACGCCGTCGCCAATGACCACCTCACCATGACGAGCAGCACAGTTCCTGGGCGTCTGGAGCCACTTCTTGACGCGGGCCGGCGGCGAGCCTGTATGTGGAGAGATCCTGGCCGGGGAGCGGGAGCATGGCGTAGAGGAAAAGAGTCCCTGTGTACACAGTGACACAAAATTAGAATAAGTAGGTGTCTTGTTTATTGGGTCTAAACGGAAGACAGGAGTATCATCTACTACTAGTGGCATCCATTCAGACGTCCTGTGTACACAGTGACACAAAATTGACTACCTGTGCGGGCTGGATCTGACGACGCCCGTTGGCCTCCGTCGATCCCCTTGTACGCTCCAATCGACGGCGGTCTAGCGGCCGGCGTTCATCCCCCGAGCGTTCGTACCGGCGTCAGGAGCGCCGGACGAACACCAACGGGGCGGAGGAGACACGCTGCACAAGTCCGCGGCGGCGCCGACCAGCCGGAATCCTGGGCGGCTAGGGTTCGTCATGGGGCAGCAGATCGGCGGTTCGACGCCATGGAAGCGGGAGGGGAGGAGGAGGGGGTGTCGGGGCGGTGGTCCGCAGCGCGAGGACTCACCGGAGATGGGCCGGCGATGGAGGATTGGGAGAGGGAACGGCGGCGGCGCCTCGGACTTGTGAGGAGAAAGGAGACGAGGAGGCGGCGGCAAAAAATGTTGCAAATGAAATACGTAGTAGTGATTTGCTCTCGCTATCCTATCTTGACCTGGCGCGTTTTGGGCCAAGATTTCGCGCGTGGCCCCAAATGAAATACAGAGCAGTAATTTCTTGGCCCGGATTAATTTCCGGCTTTTACTCAATCAATTATTAACACGTATAAATCGTAGGTGATGGATCTTTGCAACATTTCCATATCCATGCACGCTCGTCACATACTCATCACATTCCTGCACTTGTATAGCTTCCAAAAGATTGTTTCCGGAAAGGCGAGGCACCACGAGTCCAAGGGAAGAAACCACCTTGACATGACGATGGCAGAGGAGACACATACGATGTCCACGCTGCCAGCCGAAAGGCAATGCCAAGACGTACGACGCATCAAGAAACCTAGCTAGGGCACAAACAAGGAGTCCCGTCAAGAACCACACGTCAGAAGCTAGAGCACCGGAAGAACCATAAAAGCACCAAGCACGAGAACACCAAAACGGAAACGCATTTGGTAGCCGGGGCTACGCAAAAGACACGAGAGTGATGCCCGCAAACAAGAAGAAAAACAACACACCGCGACCATGCGGCAATGAAACGATATAATAATTAATCAGATGAAATAATTGGCATAAAAATTGTCTAGGGATAGCTAGTCAGCTGTCGGTCATGGTGGGAGTCCTTCATGTTCAATTCAGGTGACATACCCTATAAGAACATTGGCATCCTTGGCCATTGCCCTAGCCCAAATCATGTTCATGTCTCTACTCACCGCCGCCGCCACCGTCTTTCAGGCTTGACTATAAGCGAAACGGGGATCCCCCGCCCTCCCGCCGCCGGAGCGGCCGGCGGAGGGCGAGAGATCCGGCGAAACTGCGGTTGCGAGGTGGATCGGTGGGTGGATTCCAGAAATCGCCCCTCTGTTACTGTGCGGGAGAGGAGAGACGTCCTTGGCTCGTCTTTTGGATTTCGGATGATGTTATCCAATCGCAATGAATGCATGAAACAAAGTACACATTCCTATTTTGTAGGTATCACGGTCGACGCAACCGTTGAACTCCTCTTGTCACCCCTCCAAACGATAGGACGTGCAATGTGTTCTCATGTATTTATAGGCAATGAATCCAAGTTCCATAACATGACAATTAGAAGCAAACACTCTTTGTGGAATAATATTGCTGACAAAAACATATGGAATATTATAGTAAATAAGAGCGTAGAAACTTTGGACCCTGAACTACTATGCTTGGTCTCACTTCAACTTTAAAACATGAAAGTTTTCATATTTGTCTTGGTCGATATCTTGAATGCAGAAGTTGCAGCTCACAGAAAACACATTGACCTGCCATTTCATGATAGGTAATAGCTATCGCAGCGACGAGACGACACATGAAAATCGTAGGCAATAGTTGTCTCATAACCTAAAATATTAACCCTCGACGACGAGATGAGACATGAAAAGATAGGTAATGGCTATCTACCGGCATAAAAGAAGGGCCCGGATAATGTGTGGCGACC
Source organism: Poa pratensis (assembly GCA_947311845.1). Classification (NCBI taxonomy): domain Eukaryota; kingdom Viridiplantae; phylum Streptophyta; class Magnoliopsida; order Poales; family Poaceae; genus Poa; species Poa pratensis. The sequence goes on from CAMZMU010000048.1 coordinate 4,247,754, forward strand.
AGAGGGCACATTAAATGACGGGTCTTATAATTTAGTTTCATGCATAAAATAATAACGTGCAGCAATGGGACGATACATGGGTCAGTGCATAAATAATAACGAAATGGCACACATTAGATGATCCATGTTGGCCAACACTTGTTCCTCTACGTCGCAATCCCGTGCATGTTGAAACTCCAAGTCTCGCTATCCAGCTGGTCTGTCCGCAACCTCCCTTTATGTGTTGGTTCCCTTCTCTTATAGTCTAGAGTTCGGAGGTGAGTCACTACCTAGCCTAGACTAATCGAGGTGTAGCTAGCGGGCAGTCTTGATGGAGATAGACGTCAAGAGTGAGGTGTGGGGTCGTTCTCTTGAACGGACATGCGGCTGGCACGACCGGTCTTGTGAGGCATAGCATTTTTGTTTGTGAAGGCGCCGATGAGAGTAGTCTAGCTAGTTGTCGACGACTGATCGGGATGCTGGCCGTATCATCACGTGGACGATGATGCTGGTATTGGGCTTCGACACAACCTCCTTGGCTCGGCCGCACTATGATCCACACCGGTTGGCGACTCCCTTATGGTTTGTGTCGTCGTCCAAACCTTAGTACAACAATAGTGGTTGGGCCGCGGCTGTATGTGTTAGCGTACTACGTGCTCACGTCAATCTCCAAGAGGGCAATTAACGACCCATTAAGTAGCTAGCTAGCATGTACTCCCTCCGTTCCGAAATCTAAGACGTTTAAGGTTTCGTAGTACAACTTTTGCGAAGCTACCGACATTTTCAAGTTTCCCGTTCTGCCCCCGGTCCCGTTCCCCACTCGCGAGTCGCGTCCCTCTCTCCCAAGTCCCACCGCGACCTCTCTCGGTCTCTCCCCATCGTCTCTCTCGCCGGCGCCGAGCCCTCTCTCGCTGGCGCCGCACCCTCCTGCTCGCTCTCGCCGGCGCGCCGTCTTGCTCTCTCTCGCCGGCGCCCCCTCTCTCTTGCTCTCGCCGCACCTCAGGCCTCTCTTACCGCGCCTCGTGGTATAGGTCAAAGATTGGATTTTTACCGCGCCCACCGCTCGATCTATGGGATGAGATGCTCGATCTGTGGGAGGAGGCGATAGATCTGTGGGCGGCGGTGGTAGATCTCTCCGACGGCGGTGCTGGAGCAGCGGGAGGAGGACGGCGGTACTGTAGCAGTTGGAGGACGGCGGCCTGGAGCACCGAAGCAGAGGGAGGAGACCGCCTGCGCCTGGAGCACCAGAGCAGCATCACCGTCTTCGTCCTCTCGGAGCCCCACACCGTGGTAGCGTGGGCACTGCCCCACCACGCGACGGTGCCACGGCTCCGTGCGCCAGGTACTGCCTCATCTCTCTTCCTCTTCCTGTTCTCCACTCTCCTTTCTCTTCTTGTACTCCCGGTGCTAGCGATTGCTGGTAGTCTGTGCTTGAGTAAATTTCTGAGTAAATTTCAGGCTTGTAAATTTCTGTACATGAATAACTTTCATGCCTGTAAATTTCTGCACATGAGTATCTTCTCCGTGCTTGCAAATATCTTGTGCTCCTGCAAGTGAGCAATGCAAATTTATTGTTTGAGTAAAATGCAAAATTGTTTGTGTAAAAATTTACTCCTGGAGTAGTATTGTTTCTGCTTACAGCAATGCAGCAGTAGTGCAGTACCTGTAGCATGCTTGTGCTTGTGCTTCTGCTTGCTGCAGTTTCTGACTTGCTTGGTGAAACTTAAAATTCACCAACACTGCTTGTTCATTGATTAAATGTTGTCTACGTCCATGATTTTATCCCAGATGGATCGATGCACTAGCTACTATTTGCATGAATCGGGACCCTACTATATGACCAATTGTTGGAGGAATTCAACTAGATATTCATGACTTCACAACGGTTCATGGTAGTGCCCGGCGCGTGCGAGGTGCAAGCACTAGTGGAAACAGGAGCTTTGGTGGAGAGGGGTGTTGGGCTCTAGTCCCGGGTGTGGTTCGAACCCGGACTAGAGGAGGGAACTAGTACCGGGCCGGCTGCTCCGACGCTGCGCAGGTCGGGTCCCGGGTTGTAGGGCACCTCTAGTTCCGGGCCGTGATACTACCCGGGACCGAGGCAGTCAGCGGCAGGGTGGAGACAGGAGGGTGGACCTTTCGTCCCGGGCCGTGGTACAGCCCGGGACTAGAGGTCCCGCTATATCATCTCCCACCCCGGGTCAGCCACCATTTTTTAACTCTCAAGCTCATCTTCATTGTTTCCTCTCTCAAACTCAAGTGTAGCCCCATTTTTTTCCAAGATTTGTCAAGATAGACGGCACCCATCTCTCCAAGGGTTAGCAATACTTGATCATTTCACCCGGCGGCCGAATTTTAGCCATTTCCATACAAGTTTAGCTCATTTCATTTTTATAGTGCTACCTAGGTGTTTGATGAAATGACTAAACTAGGTAGTTCATTTTTTTATGTATTTTGAGCTCAAATTAATTTTTTATTTGTGGATTTTAGTGTCTTCTCGGTCCTCACCGCCGTCGATAGCCCCTGCCATCCCGTGACCGGCACCACCTCGGTGAGCCTCTTCTTTTATCTTTTATTTTACAAAATTACTTGTATGATTTGAATGCATAATTATTTTTCTTGTATAATTTTCTTATGTTTTTTTATATGTATAGTGTCATGGTTTTGATATCCGTCCCCGTCGGCCCTCGTCCGGTCTATGATTCGGATGTGGTATATTTTTATAACTATTTATTTTGTTTCATGGTTATAACAGTCATGCCGACCAACTTGACATAGATATATTTCTATTTAGGAGGTAGTTGAACCAGAAATTCCAGCCGACCCTATTGTCGAGTTTTTAGAAAAAGAAAACAACGATTTAAAAGCAAAATTGAAGATAAGTGAAGATTTTCGTCTCCAATGCCTGGAAGAGAAGATGGTATTGGAATTGAAGATTGCCGACATCGTTGATGCTCACGGGGTCAAGCTTGCCGACGTCGTCGCTGCTAACGAGATGAAGATGGATGCAATGCATGTCAAGCTTAAAAAGATTAGAAAATATGTCATTAGTCAAGAGGCTTGGTATCATTATGCTGTTGGTTCAATAGTTACCTTAGTTGCGATTCTGATCGCATTTGTTGTTGGATTTAAATTCTTTAGATAGGTGTATGTTAGTTTCAATTAATTTATGTTTCGTGAGAACTATGTATTACATTTGGTCACTACTATACTTTGGTTTTAATGTGATGAACTTGTATTAATGAATATGGTATGTTTCCTATTATGTTGGTTTATCGTAATGGGTTTTAGCGGTGATTTGCAGATGAGTCGTCCATGGATATACGCTGACCGACGCTCTAAAGAGTACATGGATGGCGTGCAATCTTTTCTCAATGTGGCTAAGGATAACAAGGGGCCGAATGGTTTTCTCAATGCTCATTGCACAATTCACCCTACCGGTCTGGGAAGATGAGGTGAAGACAAAAAAAATGACGGACAAAGTCAAGCATTTCGCTCTTAAGAAGATGGCTCAACAATTCAATAACTACAAGAACAAATTATTCCGTGAGTGGGAAGAAGATGGGAAACTTCCGGATTTCACCGGCACACGAGAGAGGCAGTGGCCTCACTGGCCTGCATTTCTGGAGTACAAGAAATCAGAACGAGCTAAGAAAAGGTCGCAAACGAATAAGAATAATGCAGCGAAAAAGAAGTATCACCATAAGATGGGGCCAGGTGGCTACCGAGTTGCCGAGCCTAAGTGGGAAAAAATTGAGTCCGAATTGCGTGCAAAAGGGCTCACCCCGGTCACAGAGGAATGGGACAGAAGGATAAGGAATTGGCTACTTGCGCATGGAGGGGAGTATGACATGGAAACAGGGGAGTTAATAATTGATGAAAGCAAAGTAGTAACGGAGCCCAAAAAAATTATTGACTTAATTGCCAAGTCTAAAGAGGGAAAGTTTATTTCCGACAGAGAGAAGGACGAGCTGTCAGAGGCCCTCGGGACCAAAGAAAAAGGAGGATCAACACGAGGCTTAGGAGAAGTGCCGTGGATTGAAGGGTTTCCCCAGGACCGTGCCTCTTATAGAAGCCGATTGAGAGCAAAGAGGAGGAAGGAGCAGCAGGAATCAGACCGGTTGATGATCTTAGAAAGAAATCATGACCAGATGGTTGCTCTCTATAAGGAGCAGCAGAAGCAAATAGATCAAATGCGCGAGCAAGGGGCGCCAACTCTTCAGCTGGAACAAGCGAGTCAAGGCGGCCCATCGCATCGCAGAAGCAGCGTGGCTTCCTCGGTTATGGTCGGTGATGATGAGACAAGTTACCCCGTGGATTATATCACGGAGAAAACAACTTGTGAGCTGCATGTCCCAGTATTTAACTTATCCATGAAGGCGGCGGACGGCTATGCATTCTCCATTGACTCTACAGCATCGTGGCTTGGCAATGCCATTCCAGATGGATTTGCTCGTGTCGGCGTGGATCAAGTTGTACAGGATATGAATCACTGAACCTTGAGTTCCCAAGAGCTGATGATGAGTCGGTGCTAGGGGACGTCGTGGGTGGTCTAATTCTATGGCGGAAGAAATACATCAAGTTTGCAGGCTGGGCGCCAAGGCCACCATCGTCTCCGCCAATTCACGATTCACCACCTGATGACGATGAAGGGGACGACAACCATCAGTCGCCTCCGCTCAGTCGTCTCCGCCGCCGCGTGCGCCGACTCCACCGCCGCGTGAGCCGACTCCACCGCGCGTCAGCCCACTCCGCCGCCGCATGAGCCGACTCCGCCGCCGCATGAGCCGACTCCTGAGCCCCGACATAGGAAGGGCGCCACTTCGTCGTCCATGGGATTCGGGCGAGACCCCCGACGTTCGCCCCTCCCAAAAGTACCCAAAAGCCTTGACGACCTCAGAGCTTGCGACAAGACTAAAGAGCAATTGGATGCGTGGGTGGATGCAGACACAAAAAGACAGCTTGCACGAAAAAGCCCAAGGAAAAGCAAACATTTACTGCAAAGGAAAACAAGTGGGCTATTGGATTCATCACGGAACCATCGCAATATGAGAAAAATAAGCCAGATAACTATTTACGAGCTCTGAGTAAAAGTAGTAGCTCTCCCAAGACGAGAAGTAGTAGTGCCAGAGGGAAAAGAGACGTTGCCCAGCTCGGACAACAGGCAAACCAGTCGATAGCCCCGCTCGTAGTTATACCCAGTGGTCATGGCTCCGTGACGGACCTAATTCCTACTTTATCCTTCAAGAAGGACTTTGCTGCAGATGCTGGTATTACTCTTGCTCAATGGACAACGAAAATCTCTTTCCGTCTGATGTAGATGATTCATGGAAATGGAAATGGGGGAGGTCCCTGCTGCGACGTGATCAGATAAAGTTTCTACCGACATGTATGCGACAACTCCATAGTTGGTACATGAAAACCACAAAGGAATTTGATGACTTTTTGATCTGTGTGAAAGTTACAAAAAATCATTTCGCGGGTGAAGACATGTTCACAATTCAGCTCGAAGAACTCTGGTACTTATACAACCTTGACTCCCTCGACTTGGCTCTCGTCGGTGCCTACTGTCTGTAAGTGATTCAATTCATTTATTTCCAAAAAAGATAAAGTCTTTAGCTCTCAGCTCGTTCATTGCCATCGCTAATTATGCTCACTACGGTATTATGCAGAATGAAGAGTGATGAATGTGACAGAAAGGGCATCTATGGCTTTGGGTTCGTTAACCCAGTACGAGTTAATGCAAGGACACTAAAAAACCACGTGAAGGACACGGAGAAGAACTTGCTAAATGCCCTAATGAAGCAACATTTCAAGGTGCAGATAATGTTTCCTTACTTCTTCAGGTAAGAGAGTGTTACTCGCTTGTACAAATTAAGTGTAACTGATGAGTTACTGACGTGTATATAATCATGCGCAGCGATCATTACATTCTGCTAGTCATTGAAGTTGATAGATCAAGAGTTCAAGTCTACGACTCATTGGACTGGCCTGAGGAGAGGTACCAAAGCATTCTAGATACGCTCCAAAGGTAATTTCAAACATTATCGCACTATATCAGTCTCTCTTATTGATTTCAGAGATATCAAGAAACTAATAACTCATTTATTCTTTTTTTTTGCCGGCAGGGTTTGGAAACAATTCAAAGCGAGGACAAAGGGTTCAGGTTCATTTGAAGAACAGCTGACTTTTATTCACCCACAGGTAGGTAGTACGGTCTAGCTAGGTTCGCGCATCTCTTTATTTATAGTTTTCAATACCACTATATGTTGACTATGATTTGATTGAATTCTATTCTCGTAAAGTGGATCGAGAGGCAACCACAGGGGACCAATTTCTGTGGATATTTCGTTTGCGAGTGGATTCGTCGTTCGGTCACTGAGCGGGACCCAAAGAAATTTTTAGACGTACGTAACAATCATATTCATCAATTGATCTCCAGTGTCATTCATAATTTTTGATTGTCATGATTAATATTCGTATTGATCTCCTTCTTTTATAGGCAGAGTCATTGCGCGAGAGTATGCCACTAAAGAAGCGCTTTCAAGCACTAGCAGAGGAACTTGCGGGGTTTCTGCTCAGCGAAGTCATACCTACAAAAGGAAGATACAATGGAGAATAGCGGTGAAGTCCCGGTTATGATCTCCCGTGTAACCGAATAGACGGGCTCTAGTCCCGGTTATGATCTCCACACACGTGTAATCGAATAGACGGGCTCTAGTCCCGGTTATGAGCACCTCCATGTAACCGGATAGATGTGAACATATTTTTATTTATGAACATTTTGATATGTTATATGTAGTTTCTGTTTTTAATTAATTAAACGCATATTTTTTTGCACCATTTCAATATTAAATTGGGAGGAAAAACAAAAAATTACAGGCTGCCACGTATGAGGTCCTTGGTCCCGGGTCGTATGACCAATCGGGACTAGAGGTCCTCAACCACGCCCGCGCCTCGGCGGCCACGTGGGAGCCTGTTGTTTCGGGTCGTAACGGACCCGGTACTAGAGGGGGGGCCTCTAGTGTCGCCTTGCTAGTTCCGGGTGGACACCCGGTACTAGAGGCCCTTACGACCCGGGACCAGTGGCCCTGTTTTCACCAGTGAAGATTTCTCCGGTAGCGGCCGTAGGCGGGTCCCCGTGTTGGACTCGGCTCATGTGGTTTCTTAACTGCGTCGAGCAACGTCTCCGACCATGCCCATCGCTCCTCCTCCCACCGAAAATGGTGCATTATTAATGAACAAGATCCCCGTTATATGCATTATTTTGAGTTGAGATATTTTACACGTTGGTAGACTAGACTCTTTTTTAGTTGTCTACGTCCATGTTCTTATGCATGCATGTTTTAGAATTTGTTGAAGCTTGGGAAAAAGATTTTCGAATTTTGAAGAATATAGCTAGGGATATGTGGAGCTGGCCGGGGCCGGTTCCAAATGCACTATATATCCGGCGGAGCCACTAGCTAATAATTTACTTTTACGGGCATTCATGAACTCTCGTGTATCCATGCATGCATGCAGCCAAGATAAAAGGGCCGGGTGTATGTATCAAGACCAGGCGTGCACGGACTCGATCGTATACAACTTGTACATGTACGACTAGCACAAGCAGTATACGTGCAGGCATGCTCCCAAATGCACTTTCCGGCCGAGCCAGTAGCACAAGCCAGTAAATCATACATGCATGAAATAAGATGAGACATGTGGTCATGTCCCTGTCTTCTGGTCCATGCATGTGTGGCAACCAGCACGTACGTACCTACGTGCATGTGGATCATCGCGATTCGCGTCATACACGCACGCCAAGCATGCATGCAGGAGCCCCACGTGAGCCCTACGTCTCCTTCCTTAATTTCATGGGATTGGCCTAGCTACGTGCGTGCATGTCTCTTGTACTCCCTCCGTTCCAAATTAGATGACTTCCATTTGTCTACATGCGGATGTATCTACTCCCTCCGTTCCGATTTACTCGTCGCGACGTCGTTTTTGCAAATACACCCTGACCCTTTGTTCCGACTCAACCCGCAGTCCTCGTCGTCTCCTTCCTCGACAGAAGGTCACCGACACAACTCGCTCTCCGGCGCCGCCCCGCCCCGCCCCGCCCTCCGCCTTGCTCCCCCTCCCTCGGCTCCACGCCGCCGTCCTCCCCTACCCCGCCCCGCCCCACGCGAGTTGCTGCACTCCCTCTCGCCCACGCCCCCAACCCACGCTCGCAAAGATTCCCCTTTTTCTGCGACCACTCTCAGAGCACGCTTCTTGCCGGCTCCGGCGGCGGCGCTCATGCCCTGGATCCCGAAGATCCAGCTCCGGTGGTCTCCGGTGGTGGCTGCGACGTGGAGGAGCTCGGCAACCCCGTCCCGAAGGTTCGCGTCCTTCCTCGCCTTCCCCCATGCGGGCGTGGCCACCGCCGCCGTCGAGGTGCCCGAGCCGCTCGATTCGGTGCACCACGAGGTCGAGCTCGTCGTCGTCATCTTCCGCCGGTCGCCGCGCGTGCGATGTCCCCGAAGCCTGACACTTGGTCGCGCCCACCATCTCCATCGTCCTCGCCGCGCGCTACGCCGGGATCGCCGACCCGCACGACAGGTTCCAGCGCACCATGCGGGACACCCAGGGTGCGCTCATCGTCGCCTCCACGCTCCAGAGCTCATCGTCGCCTCCACCCATGGGATTAAGTGGCCCATGGCGCATCATCGTCAGGTGAGTCAGGCCAACTTCAGTGTTGAACTGTTGATTGTTGAAACAGAGTCAGTAGTGGTGTGCCTTCTGTTGTGGTCTGGCATCCGATTTTTGTGCTGATTGTTGAGCCGTAGTGTGATTGTTTTATAGCCTTTTTTGATGCATTAATCTCTTCAAAATTCTGTGCAATGAAACCTGAACCTGAACCTATGTCCATACTGCCATAGTCTACGTATGCCATGTTTCTCCTATGTCTGCAATGAAACCTGAACCTGAATTTTCTTGGTTGTACACTAAAATCTGAACCTGTATTGGAGTAAGTAAACTAGAGTACACATCAAGTTCTATTTGAACACTGCTACTGATTGTAAACTTGCTGTAGCAGTATACAGAAAATACTAGTGTCACTGCAGCGATTCATCAACTGGCAGTAATTAAGAGGCACAACTACTTCACCACCTAAATGATCCAATAAATGATGCAGCAAAAATAATCACTTTGTAGTCCAGGTCTAATGCATATTGTCCCTGAAATATGGTGCTATCCAATAGCTTCACCACCTCTCCTTGGAGTATCTACAACTATCATCCTGTTCTTCTGTCATCTTGTGCTTCTATCCTTCTACTCTTATTATGCTGCTTGGAGAGTGCCGGTGCCCGGAATGTGCTGCTACTCTTATTATGCTTGTTGGTACTGCTGCTGCATGGAGGTTGTTGTTGCTGCTGCTACTGCCTGAAGTGAGCTGGTGCTTGGAGCTTGTTGGTACTGCTTGGAGGTTGTTGTTGCTGCTGTCTAGAGGTTGTTGTTGCTGCTTGGATGATTCTCTTTTCCTGCTGCTTGAAGGCAGATAATTCTCTTTTCCTGCTGCCTGGAGCTTCTTGTTTCTGCTGCTGCTTGAGGGGAGCTGGTGCTTGGAGCTTGTTGGTACTGCTGCTGCCTGGATGATGTTGTTGCTACTGCTGCCTGGAGGTTGTTGTTGTTTCTGCTGCTTCAAGGTTGCTCGTTTCTGCTGCTTCAAGGCTGCTGCTGCTCTTTTCCTGCTACTAATTTTCTGCTGCTGAATCACTTTTTCTGCTGCTAAGGTTGCTTCGGCCTCTTCTAGAAAGGCTAGGGTCTCTTCAACTAGCTCACGGTCGATAGGTAGAGAGATAGGAAGCCGTCCTTCTGCCTGCCGGCGCTCCTTGTTCATGTGAGGGATCGAGTAGTTTATCGCTCCTTTATTTCTCATAACCTCTCGGATGCATGACTGCAACGTCACAAAGCTTCTAGCTAGCTTATCAACTGGGTAGTTTCGATATTCCTCCTCCACACCTTCTATCAGTTCCCTGATGCTTTGAGGTGCTCTGCAATCGGTGTGGGACTGGAGAGACCTGAATACGCAGAGATCAAGAATGTTCATGTCGGGGCTGTTTGGAGGTTGCTGAATCAACTTGATATCCAAATCAGTCTGTTCTACAACTTGTCGGAAAACCGGGTCATCGGGAAGAATATGTGGCGTAGCATTATCTTGTTAGATATAGATTGTCCGTCCTTCATCTTCGTCCGGCCAGCGCTCTTGGATCGCAGGAATAAGTTTCTCGCACATATAGTACCTCATTACATCTCGTGTGACTTTCAATGATTTGAGCTCGAGCGTCCCTTTATCTCTATTTTCACTCGTTCTTTGAGCAGGAGACTCTATGACAAAAGCCCAAATGCCGAGCTTTCCATCAAACGTGACCGCACCACCTTCGCCATATCTTGTTTTAGCCACAGCAGCGAGAAACATCACCTTGGCGATGATGCAAGGTGCGCAAGGGGTCGGGTTCTTCAGGAAGCAAATAGTAGTTGTTCACCTCCCCAGTCATGTTGAACCACTTTTCATCCATGTAGGCTATGTTGTCTAATTCCCGTGTCGCAAGCCAATCCTCTTCGCACATAGACAAGCACCATCTCAATCTCTTTATGATGTTGGATAGGTTTAAGTGGGGCCTCACCTTATTGCTGTGACGCCTCAACTGACCCCACTCAAACCTTGAGTGTAAGGTCGTGCAGCTGACACCCAATGCCTTTGACAGACCTCGTAATGTTCTCCTTCTGTTCAATGGGATTGTCACCACCCTCGACAGATCCAAATCTTTCCGCTTGCGGCCAACTCTACCTTTTTTTTGATTTGAGACATCAACCTTTTCCCCTTGTTCAATCTGTTTAACAGCTCTTTCCCATATTCTCTCAACAGTTCTTACGGTTGTATCGAGTTGGCTAGCAATGACCTCCTTGTCTTTTTTCATAACTTGTCCATTTTTGGTCTTGATCACCATGAGTGCAAAATAAATACCATATCTCTCCTCATTTGTGAGTTCTCTGCCTTCTTCATGAATTGGCTTCTCTATAGCACTTGCTTCATCATGAATTGCTTCCTCTACAACACTTGCTTCTTCATGAATTGCTTCCTCTACAACACTTGCTTCCTCATGAATTGCTTCCTCTACAACACTTGCTTCCTCATGAATTGCTTCCTCTACAACACTTGCTTCCTCATGAATTGCTTCCTCTACAACACTTGCTTCTTCATGAATTGCTTCCTCTACAACACTTGCTGCAGCAACTTCTTGAGGAGGCTCATTTAAATCGAGAGGAGCAACAACTTCTTGAGTAGCTTCAGCTTGTCGAGGGAACTCCGCCTTGTGTAGATCAATACACATTCCTGTAAAATAGCAATATTGAGAGCATGATATTGTTTCTTTCGATAATAAATGAGAAAAAATACCAGCTGAGTCTTGTGTAGCTTACCGTGTACCAAAGGTTGAGAAAAAATGTCCGTTTGGTGCATCGTGTTATATTTCCACATATGCAGTTTTTTGTAGGGTACTATCTTCCTCTTGGAAACCAATTTACATAGGCTTTCTCCATCAATTTGTTTTTTCAGGTACACATTGGAGAGCACTAGCTCATTATCAATTTTCAGCATTTTCTTTCTCATTGGAGATTCAATCTACGAGGCAGCAGCAACCTGTACCTTTGTTTCTGCTAATAAAAAAGAACATTCTGGTCAATATATATGCCTTTGGGTTATGTTTCTGCTAATAAAAAAGAACATTCTGGTCAATATATATTTTATTCAGCTAGTGTCAGTCGAAATTCAGAAAATATTGGTGTGGGAACACATTCTCCCTTGCTGATTATTTTGTTGGTTTCTTGTTGTAGGTCCTCGTTGAAAAAATTCAGAAGATTCTAATATTGTCAACATCCACCCTGTAAGTTCCCTTTATTCCATCCTTCTGAAGTTTGGAATTCTCTACAGGCTGCCACCTTTATATCATTAGCTATCAGGATGTGAGCTTAACAATTTTTATCATATGAACTAAGTATTGGAAACAAAAGTCCTGCTTGTGTGTCTAGAAGCACAAGTGCATGGAAATGTAACGTCACAACTTGTCATTGGTTTAAGTTTAACAAGTACTCCAATTCTGCATCAATTCTAAGTTATGGATACAAACAACATCAATTCTGCATTATAGAAGTTTATGCATCAAGAAACTGTTGATACATGTAACATATGGCTAATCTGATGATACTGTAGCAGAAATGAAATAACAAGAAAGCAATAGCACAAGATGTCAATGTTCAGTACTCAACAGACAACGCTACACAATCATTCCTAAATACTGGAAAAAAGTGAAAACTCATCTCTAATCATCTACTCCACTCAGAGAAACTGAATGTGATACACCATAGTACAGAGTAGGTAATGTTCAGCCACCCTGCTTAGAAAGAACATGTACTCTAACTATCTGGATCCTAAATTCAAATTATAACAAAGCATTCGTAGTCTGTTTCTCTGAAGGATGTTATGGAGAATCAGAAACTGAATGTGATACTCAAGTGTTAGCTTGATTATTTCTCTGAGTGTGATACTCAAGTGTTAGCTTGATTATAAGTCTTCTAATGTGATACTGAATGTGATAACAAAGCATTCGTAGCAACTGTTTCAGGTTTCAAAAAAACTTGACACATTATTTCAAATGCAGGTTCAGACTTGCAAACCTGTGATCAAATGCAGGTTCAGACTTGCAACTTCAGCAAGGAAATCGAATCCAGAGGAGTAGCAGCAGCAGCACGAGCTCCACAGGCTGCAGGGGACAATCAGGTCGGGAGCGACGTGGGGGACACTTGGGTGGCGGCGCCGCCGTTTTTTGGTCACCGGAGGAGCTCTGGTGATGTGCTTCAGCGGCGGCAAGCGGAGGTCCACGACGGCCGGGCCAACCAGCAAGGAAAAGAGTGGGGGACAGGGTTCCGGAGGACCAGAAGATCACCCTGAAGCTGTTGAGAGGCTCGGGGATGCCTGAGGAGGCGCGACGGCGCCGAGATCGAGGTGGGAAGCGGCGGCCGGAGTTGGAGGAGACGGCGTCAATTCACTTCATCCGTGGCTTCCCGACAAGCGTGGCTCCAGGCGGTCGTAGCTCTCGGCGCGGCGGAGCTTTTGGTATGCTCGGACTGGCTCGGGGAGGACCAAGGTGGCCCGTCCCCGTCGAGCTCGTAGGGGCAGCGGCGACCGTGGTGGGAGGAGATGGCCTCGATCCCGTCGATCCAAGGCCGGCGGCGGCGGAGACACTTGAGGAGAATTCCGGCAGGGGATAAGGAGAAGGATCAGGCCGGCGGCAGGAGCTCCACCGACCTGGAGCCTCGCCGGCGGCCGATTCCCGTGTTCGCGAGCAGCTCAGGCCTGTTCCCGTGTTCTATTTTAAACAATTTAAAGATACGCAGGGGGTTTCTTGCAAATGTTACGTAGTTCAAAAATTAAATCCCTCGCGACGAGTAAATCGGAACGGAGGGAGTAGATGTGTAATAAGTCTAGATACATTCATATGTAGACAAATAGAAGTCATCTATTTTAGAACGGAGGGAGTACCTTTGCATGAACTACTAGCTAGCTAGTACCAAAAACGGCGTGTCAAATGTACTACTAGCATGAACTACTAGCTAGCTAGCTATATGCATCATTTTGAGTTGATATTTTACACGTACTATTTAGTTGTCTACGTCCATGTTCTTATGCATGCATGTTTTAGAATTTGTTGAAGCTTGGGAAAAAGATTTTCGAATTTTGAAGAATATAGCTAGGGATATGTGGAGCTGGCCGGGGTTCCAAATGCACTATATATACATCCCAGCTATTCTACAACCACTTGTAGAATAACTATTCTACAACCCTTCTGAACTTCGTCTTTTCACGTAAGTGAACTTCGCCTGCCAGAGAAGTGAACTTCGGATTTTTTCACTTGAACTTCACAGAAATTTTACAAATGAATTTTTTTGGCTGACAATTTTTTTCTTGAACTTCGTCTGTCCAGTGTGAACTTCGGAATTTCACGTAAGTGAACTTCAGGTTTTTTAAAGTGAACTTCACCTGTTTTCCATAAATGGACTGCATGCCTCCACAGCGGTGGAACGTAACTTCGGTTCAGTTAATTAGTGAACTTCACATGTTTTTCATAAATGGACTGTATGTCTCCACAGCGGTGGAACGTAACTTCGGTTCAGTTAGTTAGTGAACTTCACGTGTTTTTCTAGAGTTTCTAGGCTTTTCCGTACACGTTTTCACAGCGGACTTCAATATTTTGTAAAATGAACTTCAGAAATTCAAAAAGAAAACTTTTTACAGCAAACATTTTGGCAGTGCTAAATGAACTTTTTTTTAGCTCGGGGTGTTTTGAATATTTTTGTCAACAAAAAGGCTGAACAATGAACTTCAGAGACGCATCACACTTTTTGACGACACGATATAATTTTTTCTTACGCAGCTAGATTAAAACTCCTGGGTTTTAAAAAGTGAACTTCCTGACAGGAAAATGTCAGCGATTGAATTTATACACATGCTTCCGATGTATAGTTTTACCTGCACATCTTTTTAGTGTTTTCAGTAAACCACTATTTCACGAAGCTCCATTAAATAGAAGTTCACTAGTACTGGCGCCGGGCGGGAGGTGGGGGTCCCGGCAGCATGCGGTGGAGGTAGGGCCGCCGGCGGCGTGGTCGAGGTGGGGAGCCTCCGGTGGCGACATGGAAGGGCGCTCGCTAGGGAGGAGGGCGGCGCCGGACGGGAGGTAGGGGGATACCGCGTCGTGCGGTGGAGGTATGGCCGCCTGCGGCGCACAGAGGAGGTGGGGAGCCTCCCGGTGGTGACATGGACGAGGTCGGGGCTGAAGTTCGTGGGGATTTTTTAGACGAGTTCGTGGGTAGTTAGGCAGGAGGTTAGTGGTGATGGGAGGGGATAAGGTTGGGTCTTGGTTTTTGCGTGACGGATGGTTCGGTTGGTTTTGTCCGGTTGGCTGGTTCAGTAGGTTTGTAGAATAACTATTCTACAATTATATATATATATATATATATATATATAGGTAAATTAACAGGTGCTCCCTGGTGCCCGGGCACCTGGATAGAATACAATACATTTTGGGTATGTAGATGACACTTATAACTCGGGTATGCACATGTTGGGTATATAGGAGGTGGGTATGTGTATTCGAGGTATCTACATGTTATATATACCTTGGGTATGTGTGTTCAATTGTACGCGTACAGATCAGGTATATATATAAATAACTTAGGTATGTGCACATTATTAGGTATGCATACCCCATAATATGCATACCCAAATCATATGTACCTCCTACATACGTAAGGTATACATACCCAAGATATATGTATATGTCTACATACCTAAAACTGTTCGTATTCCATCCTGGTGCCCATGCTCCTAGGTGCCCCATCATAGCTAATAATTTTCTTTTACGTGCATGCATGAACTCTCGTCGTGTATCCATAATCCATGCATGCATGCATGCAGCCGAGATATATAAAAGGGCCGGGTGTATATGTCAAGACCAGGCGTGCACGGACTCGATGGTATACAACTTGTACATGTACGAGCAGCACAAGCAGTATATATACGTGCAGGCATGCTTTCGTTTCAAAAAAATAGACTACATGGGTGGCATCCAAACAGTTATTAGAGGCCGGCCTCCGTTTGCATTTCTCGTAAAAGGGGGCCCCTCGTAAAAGGGCCGCATGCATGCATCTGAGACGGCGGATGACAGTCCATCGATCGAGTCCTGCAGTACTGGGATGGGCACGGCGCGAGAAAAAAAAAGGAGAGCGGGGGATTTGGGTTGCCTCGCGGTCGCGTACGTGACTGACAGACAGAGCTAGCTCGATCCCCCGCGCGCCCCTGCATGCGCGCGAGAAAGGGGAAAAAAAAAGGCAGGATCGATCCAACCCCGCCCCGCCCCCGTACGCGCGCATTACTAATTCATTCGGTCCACCGATCGAGTCGCATTAATTCGGTCGCCACCGGCGACGTACTGTTGCTGCTTATGTACGCTTCGATCCTTTTCGCGGCGGCAAATGTGACGGTCGTGGCAGGGAATGCTTTTGTGGTCGTAAGGATAGCTCCGACGCCACCGGCGAGTTTGACTGCCTCTCCCTGTATGTGCCACATTCAAGCCTTCAAGGTCGCACAAAACGATTTTCCCGGCGACCAAGCTGGGCTTCAGCTTCCCGGCTTCACAGACCTTCGAGCCGGCTGTCTTACCGTACACAAGGGGTATCTGGGCTGCGCCAAGCGGTGGCCCGACGTAGAGCGAAGCGCCTGAAAAGGTGTCGCCGTTGCCGAGAACGACGTCCGCCAGGAAACGGCGGTTGATGGTGGACGCGCCGACGGTCAAGAACCACGGCGCGATGTTGTTGGTGGTTGAGTCGACGGGGCCGGCGTTTTCCACGGAGGCAGAGACAACGATGCCCTTGCGGACGGCGTTGAAGGCGCCCACGGCGGTGGTGTCCATGTGAAACGGTTGCGCCCAGCCACCGGAGCCGAACGAAGCGGAGATGATGTCGACCCCGTCGGCGATGGCCTCGTCAAACGCCGCGAGGATGTCGGAGGTCGCGCACCCGTATTTCCAGCACACTTTGTAGGAGGCGATCCGCGCGCCCGGGGCCATGCCGACGGCGGTCCCTCTCGCGTAGCCGTAGAAAGACACGTCCGGTACGACGGACCCGGCGGCGGTGGAGGCGGTGTGCGTGCCATGGCCGAGGGTGTCGAGCGGCGACCTCGACTCCTTCGATATACACCTTCGAGGTTACCCAGCGCCATTTTGATCACCCAGTTACGGCCATGATACTTGACTATGCCAAAGCAATCTCTCTAGTATATACAACCATAAATTCTCATGGTTTAAGGAATAAGCAAGCAACCAATCTTAGACTATAATATTTACATACCGTAAACTTGATTTCGTAGTATATCATATTTTTGGGTCTTCCTAGTCACAGTGTTAACTTAACAATGTGCTCTCATTAATAATGGCAATAGACATTGTCCATGGCGGGAAAACTTCACCATCCAGTATTAACGAGTTTGTCCAAGAGACGTGACAAAGGGTAAATAGGGTTTGATTATATCTCTACACGTGCGAATGTGTTTCCCTATAAATCACGCATTTATAGACCATAGCAGTTATAGAATAAAGATATAATTCATTAATCATGAAACAGATGTATATTTATTGTCTCTCAGGGCATACATCCAACAGTCTCCCACTTGCACTTAGATACAATAATTATCCATTACATTAAACCTTCTTTAAGACCGATGTTAAATCGGTGAGGTTCAAACTTCAAGCATGGGAGAGCTTTTGTCATAGGATCGGCAACATTGTCAAGAGTATGTACTTTACGTATGACAGTGTGCCCTTTTGCTACATGATCTCTGATGAGGTGACCCTTGCGTTCTATGTGTTTGGCTTTGTTGTGAGACCTCGGATCCTTTGCCAGAGCCACGGCACTACTGTTATCACAGTAGAGCTCTATTGGATCTGCCGCTGAAGGAACCACTCCTAACTCAGTGATGAACTTCTTTATCCAATAGCTGTCCTTCACTACTTCAGATGCCGCCACATATTCCGCCTCCATTGTAGATTCTGCCACCGTGCCTTGCTTGGAGCTTCTCCAGCTAATTGCACCGTTGTTGAGAACGAACACATAACCTGATTGTGCTTTGAAATCGTCTGGATCAGACTGAGATCCTGAATCAGTGTAACCCTTTACTCTGAGCTCCTCATCCCCTCCATAGACCAGGAGCATGTCCTTAGTTCTCCTGAGGTATTTCAGAATGTTTTTAACTACTGTCCAGTGGACCTAACCAAAATCAGATTGAAATCTGCTGGTAACACTTAGGGCATATGACACGTCGGGACGCGTGCATGTCATTGCGTACATTATAGAACCTATTGCTGAAGCATAAGGTATCTCCGTCATTTCTTGCCGCTCAACAACTGTTTTAGGATAGTGTCTCTTGCTCAAGATAATTCCAGGCGACATGGGAATGTTGCCCTTCTTGGAATCGGCCATGTTGAATCTCTTCAACACCTTTTCTATGTATGTACTTTGGCTAAGACCTATTAGGCGTCTTTCTCTATCGCGATAGATTTTGATGCCTAATATGTAAGCAGCCTCTCCCAAGTCCTTCATCGCAAAACTCTTTTCCAATGAAGTCTTAACTTTCCCAAGAAATATTTTATCATTACCAAGTAACAATATATCATCGACATAGAGAATCAGAAATGCTATTGAGCTACCACTTTCCTTCTTGTATACAGAAGTTTCTTTGAAATTCTGAATGAAGCCAAAACTCTTGACTACTTCATCAAATCGAATGTTCCAAGTCCGTGATGCTTGCTTGAGACCATAAATGGATCTCTTTAGCTTGCATACCTTGTTAGCTTTCTTTGGATCGACAAAACCCTCGGGCTGTACCATGTACACGTCCTCAGTTAGATTTCCATTAAGGAAAACTGTTTTGACATCCATCTGCCAGATTTCATAATCATAGTAGGCAGCTATGGCTAACATTATCCTTACAGACTTTAGCATTGCTACGGGGGAGAATGTCTCCTCATAGTCTACACCATGAATTTGTCGAAAACAAGGCGTGCTTTATAGACGGTGACATTACCATCCGTGTCGATAGACAAGCAAATAAATGTGGTGCAAGCATTCTATGCTTTGACGAAATACAGGTACCTGAATTTCACACTTAAAAATGCAATTTTCCCACTTCTTAAAGAAAACTGCCATTTCTTCCGTCGCACTTAGCATCATACTTTTTTTTTTGAAGAACTACTTAGCATCATACTTATCCGATTACTGATGTACTTTAGCAATTGTTGCAATTACATAATAGATAGTTTTGTAGGAAGAATTTCTCAAATTTATTTTCCTTTATTTATTCACATCTTCAATATTTCTTACAGTCAAAAGTACATATGTTGGAAAGCATGCTTTATATTCAAGTTTTATAATGAGTGATAGGCAATCTTGCTGATGGTAAATTAGAATGGACAATAGTTAGCATAATATCCTAACTTCAACTTCTTAGAAAGTTTTCATGAGATATATACATCTTATAAACTTTTACATCCAATTTCAGTATTGTGTTTCAAGCATTTGTAAATAAATGAAAAACTTTGACGAAAACCTATTGCTACTTTACTCTGTCTACCATATTAGCCTGCACTTAGTATAAAATATTTAGTTGCCACTGTAACTTCCGTAAAGTATGTAGCCTCTAGATTTTTATTTTACTAATAAACTCCATATGTGCAGACTATTGATGTATTTGCCGTCGTGGCCCTGTCTGGTATTCTGAACAGACTCTTAAGCACAGGAACTGTACTTGTTCCTACCAGTAATAAGGCACCAGAAGATCTAAATCAGGTATGTACTTTAGTGCTTATAATTTTTGTTTGTGTAATCCAGTAAACAATCTTTTCACCAAAAGAAGAAGGTGGCAGTGAAAGGCATAAACACATTCTAACCTGCCGAAAATATTACTTTGAACTACAGGACCTAAAACTTTTGTTCCCTCAAACAGGGATGACTTTGCACCATTCTAAGACAGGACGTGAAATAAGATAAAATGGTAAAGATTAACCAGGTTGCTATCAGGTTATAAACGAGTAACTATGTGGAAAATATGTAGACGAGTTAAACCAGAGTTCATCTTTATTTTTCCTAATTATGGATATAGAATTGGCTAAAGATAATGTGGTCTTTGAAATTCATTGAAATTTATTTCTGAAACACATACATGAATTGGTACGTGAATGGAAAAATAGGTACCTTAAAGTTAAAATAATTCTATATTTTGTTTTGAACTTTTCACTATTTTCTGTTTGTTTTGTAGGATGGGATGCAACGAGAAATCTTCCTTGAGTTCTTATCTAAGTTGGACGAGACCTGTAATAAGATTCTTGCTGGAACTGAAACAGATTATCGTCGCCTTATTCCAACAGATGGCTCAACTCAGGTTGGCTTGTAATCTTACTATTTGAGATAGGGAATTCAGGAAATTTGGCCCTAAGACCTGCATATAACTTCTGCTTTACATGTTCTGGAGATAAACACATACTGCATACTTACAGATACAAGGTTAAAAGTAAGTAGTTCCTAAGGTATTGTGATGTATGTGTATGCTTAGATTGTTTAGGAATTCAGTGACTTCAGGTGATTAGATCGCATAATTTGAACATCTTAATTTATTTTACAAAATCATCTAGTGGGCACTCTCTTGAAATCGTCTGCCTTGTCCACAGTATAAATGGACTTGATACCACTGTCATTGTCAGGGCTTTGTCTTATAGCTACTCATGGTAGTTTGCAAACAAGGAAACATTAACTCCCTTTCATACCCTGAGGTTAATAAATTACAGTGCCTGTAAAAAATATTTATGCTTTGGTGATGCTCAACTTTTAGTTATCATGTTGGTATTAAGCATTCAAGCATATATCTCTATGTGTCAAATCAAGTATACCTATATGCTACATTCTCTGATCCCTAATTCCCTATTCAAAACCAATAAGGTTCAACCTATTGTGAATACACTGCAGGTTTACTCTCATTTTGTTCGCAAATTTGATATTTTTTCTGCTTGTATATATTTCCTTCATTTTAGTTGTCACTTGCATTACTCGGTATATTTCATGTAACTTGTCGTTTTGCAAAATTGTCTGCAGATTCACTATTTTTGGCCTATCATATCTGAAACAAGGAATATGTATGAGGCTATGTGGCATGACATAAGTAACCAGACAGGAGGAAACATTAGTACAGTTACAATTCCTGTAATGTTTGGAAGGTGTGTTCTTAATATCATATCTAAACTTGCCTTTTATCTAAAAAAAAAAATCATATCTAAACCAATATACATGATTGTGGACTGTATTAACTTAATGTTACATGTACAGGTCTCTCGAGATTCCTCAAAGTTGTAGCGGTGTGGCAAGGTTTGACTTCGAGTATTTATGTGGCCGCCCAGTAATTCCTCACTCTCTAAATTTTACCTTTATTTAGAATCCAAATAGAAGGAAAAGGAAACTATGTTATTCATGATCAAGGCACTGTTGGCTTGAAAATAGATGATATCTGGAGTAGTATCTGTCTCCCTTTAAAGTGTATGACTTTGTAACTGAATTCTAATGATATACAGATGTAGATTTTTATTGATTTGGTAAGACTTGCTTAGAGTATGCTAAATATTAATTCGTGTTGCTCGTTCCAATGCTTAGGTCGGAGCCGCAGATTACATAGCCATAGCCAAGAACTACCATACAATTTTCATAACAGACCTTCCAGCTATGAGTATGAAGATTCGTGACAAGGTACTTGTTTCATCTTTTGCTTTTCCGATCCTCTAACTTTGTTAAGAAGTACTTAATGTTTCTTTGATTCCATATAAAGTGTTATGTTTTTTCTAATAGTATTCTCATCTAGGCAAGAAGATTCATCACCCTTATCGATGAGCTGTACAATCATCACTGCCGCCTTGTATGTTTAGCCGTCTCATCTATTGATGATCTTTTTCAAGGAACTGAAGAAGGACCTCTTTTTGATTTAGAGAGGTAACAGTTACATTTATACACACCTTGCTCTACCAACATTAATGGAGTACAAGTAACAATCTCCCGATCCTGTAATATTTTTGTGAGTTTGCAGAGGTAGTGTGCAGATTGTAGTTTCATATTTCGGTGTGAATACGATAGCTATCATTTAGGTCTTCTGAAAAGAAAAATTCTTGAGAAAACACAAAAAGCCTTTGCGTTCATTTCATTGGAAAGGGAGAAGGTTCAGTACAGCCTTCTCCCTTTCACTGCAATGATGAAGATTTCCACTGATCCTCCTCATTTTATTGAGTTTCATTTCATTGATCCCTGCAGTAAAATCATCACTGCAGGGATCAAACTTTTGAAATCGGTGCTCAATAAACTACAAGGTGTTGCCACCTGGCACACAGTCCTGTGTCCTGAATCAAAATTTAGGCAGGGGACTCCCCCTTCCGATTTCACCCAAAAATATTAAATCCTGTTTAAAATGGCTTGCTGAACTTTGTTGTATATCATGTTTCTGTATTCTGCGATGTTTTGAATAAAATATTCAAATTCTAATGGAATAAAACATGATTATTCATTTATTCACATGGGAGGTCACATTATGCAGTTTCCAGTTTGAAACTGAAGCTGAAGGGACAAAGCTAAGGAGGGATGTGTCCGCAGAAGGCAATGTTGGTGTAGGGCCCTCTACTAAAGGCCTTGTGTCGATGCTGTCCGGTCAAGAAGAGATGTTCGCGTTTCGAAGAGCGGTAAGTAACTAGTATAGTACCTTTTCTACGCACTTCTCGTTACTACTCTGCTTGACATAATTCAGAACTACTAATAAGACCCATTAACACTATGCCCTTTGAATTTGTTCCCGAAACCTCACCCTGCTATATTTTCTTTATATTTTCAAGAAACCACCTCTTATAATGTTAATCTTCCACCACATGAGTGTCATGCCCAAGTAACCTCATATGGATCTTATTTCACAGATATCTCGGCTCATAGAAATGCAGACCCCGCTGTATCTTGAGCGCGTCCAGCATTTCCATTCCTCTGCCCTTCAGCAGCAACAACGCACCCCTGTTATTGCAAAAGATATGACTATCTCCCAGCCTGCTCCCGCATAGACCGTAGTAACATTCTATTCTTCCTTATAGGCAAATCTAATTTACAAATAGTGAGCAATAAGGTAGGACAAGCTGAGCTTGAGATTGTGTGTACTTAAGCTGTATGTGACACAAGCGACGCGAGGATGACGCATGCCATTGGATCTGTATAGATTCTTACAGCTTTGCTGCCCAATTATTCTTCCATGGTAGATCTGATTACTGATTTTTTTTTCGTGTGCTTTATTTGGAACCAACATCTATAACCTTCTAGGCTGAGAGCCTGAGATAGCTATGTATCATAAATCTTTGTGCATGCATGAATTGCGATACTAATGCCAAATATATAATACAAGGCAATGAAGCTCTACCCATGAATAGTTATAGATGAGATGGTAGCAAGCAACAAAGGAGATCAATCACTGTGATGTTCCGCGTGATGTCATCGTTACTATCCGTTCGATGTAGTAGGCTTTGATTTTATTCAGTGCCACAGCCACATCACGCATTGTCATCCTCTCATCAAGTGACTCGCTCGAACAGAGCAAACCCAGCTCAAATACCGACGTGAGACGGCCATTGCCTGAGCTGCAGGTAGAAAAAGATAAGCCTTGCAGTAGCTGGTAATCTGCGACCTGGATAAGCTCTGTAGGAAATGCACGTTGAACCCACTGCCTCGGGTTTAGTTGTGTGTCCAGCATTTCCATTCAAAAAAATTACGTCATAGTGAAAACTAATTTGCAAACAGCAAGCAATAAGGTACTCTCTCCGTTCCAAAATAGATGACTTCAATTTATACAAAATTGGATGTATCTATACACGTAACATGTCTAGATAAATCAACTTTTAGACAAATGGAAGTCATCTATTTTGGAACGGAGGGAGTATGACACAAGCTGTACGTAACACAAGCAATGTGAGCAAGACACATGTCATTGTATCTGTATAGAATTTCACGGCTTTGCTGTCCAACTATGCATGCTTCCATAGTCACCTAATTACCAGTGTTATTTCGTGTGCTTTATTTGGAACTAACATATAACCTACTGAAGGCTGAAATAGCTACACATCCTAAATATTTTGCACGCCCGAATAGCAATACATGCCAAATGTATAACACGATCCCATGAAGCCTGCCCATTGAAGAAGGCATACGACTGTTCTAACTTCTAAGTGGACAAGAAGAACTAATAGATACTCCCTCCGTTCCGATTTACCCGTCGTGAGGGGTTTAAAATTTGAACTATGTAACATTTACACAAAACCCCCTGCGTATCAATAAATTGTCCAAAATAGAACAGGAGAATAGAACACGAGAACAGCCTGAACTCGCGCGTGAAGAATCGGCCGCCGGCGAGGCTCCCGGCCGGTGGAGCTCCCCGAGCCAGTCCGAGCATATCAAAAGCTCCGCCGCGCCGAGAGCTACGACCGCCTTGAGCCGCGCTTGTCGGAAAGCAGCTGGATGAAGTGAATCGACGCCGTCTCCTCCAACTCCGGCCGCCACTTCCCGCGTCGATCTCGGCGCCGTCGCGCCTCCTCGGGCCTCACCGAGCCGTTCAACAGCTTCAGGGTGATATCCTGGTCCTCCACGACCCTTTTCCCCACTCGATTGCTTGCTGGTTTGCTTGGCCGTCGTGCTCATCTGCTCTCCGCCGCTGCAGCTTGATCCTCCCGATGCCGCTCATGGCCGTCTCCTCCCCACCCTTCCCCTTCCCCTCCACGCGCCATCTCCGCCGCGCAACCACGAGCACCGCGACCGGAGCCGGCAAGAAGAGCGTTTTCTGGGTGGTCGCAGAAAAGGGGATCCTTTGCAGCGTGGGCGAGGTAGGGGAGGAAGGCGGCGTGGATCCGGGGGAGGGGTAGGGGAGGAAGGCGGCGTGGATCCGGGGGAGGGGGAGCAAGGCGGAGGGCGGGGCGGGGCGGCGCCGGAGAGCAAGCTCTGTCGTGTGTCGTTGAGAGCTCTGTCCTGGAAGGAGACGGTAAGGACTGCGGGTTGTGTCGGAACAAACATGTGGGTGCATTTGCAAAAACGCCGTCGCGACGAGTAAATCGGAACGGAGGGAGTAGATGGTAGCAAGCAACAAGGCAGATCCATCACTGTGGGTCGCTATGTGATGTCGTTGCTGTCCTTTTGGTATACTCAGCTTTGATTTTCTTCAGCGTCACGACCACATCGTGCATCTTCATCCTCTCGTCAGGAGAGTCACTCGAGCAGAGTAAACCCAGCTCCAATACAGACGTGAGGAAGCCATCGTCTAAGCTGCAGCTAGAAGGAGAGGAGCCTTGCAGTAGCCGACAATCGACAACCTGTGCAAGCTCTACAGGAAATGCCCGTCGAACCCACTGCCTGAGGGTTAGTTGTGAGCCAAACATAACATCTGTTGGTCTTCTTCCGGTGAAAACTTCAAGGAGCATTATTCCGTAGCTGAACACGTCGCTCTTCTGCGATGCTTTTCCAAATAACCCGTACTCTGCTCAAGAAAAACATGAACATGAAATATTTGAAATTTCTTAACCATGTTGTTCTGACTAAATCCATTATTTATTAACGGTTTAAGTAGTAGTTGGTTGAGCAAGACAAGACGAGCTAGCTAATGAAGTACCCAATTGTTTCAGGCATGCTCGCACTAATCATAGAGTTGTCATCCAGAAGTAACCTTGCGATGCCAATAGGATTTGCCCAGAAAAACGGACAGCGGTCCGTTTGTGTCGCCGCGTTGGACCGTGTTTTTGACTCGCACGGATAAGAACGGACACGGGAGACTAAATACGTCCCGTTGGAGTCATCCTTATACTGCTCTATGCCACGCGTGCGTTCATATATGAATTTTCTGCATCACGGGTGCGGCATCGATCATTGCATGCAATGATGGAAGGCATGACCTTGTCAGCTGCCACATCACCAGGCGAGCATAGCAACAACGTAGTGGTCAAATGCTGACTTGGAACGTAGCTATTGAACAATTTACTAGTCAAATGCTGACTTGGAACTCTACTCCATCCTTGCAACTAGACCTGGCGAAGTGGCGATCGACGCAGTACTGTTCGTCCCAACTCGCTGTGACCTCCGTTTTAGAGGAGAAAACGCCGAATTTAAGCACAACTTGTCCAGTTCCTAATTAGTCCGAAATTGACTGCTAACCCTCTTGGATATAGTTTGTGCATGCTAGTTGCCATAATTTAAGCATCCTCACCACGATCATGGACACATTCACGAATCTTCGTCCCACGCACATGCGTCGCCAAGTGGCATGATCGAGACTTGGTTTTCTCTATTTTTCATGAGAAGAACCGACCCCTCTCCTCCTCCTCCCCAGTCACTTTGGAATTGAGAAAGAGAGGAGATAGCAGCTAGCTGGGTCCCGCAGTCGCTCGCTCCGCCTCCCAAGCACCACGCCACAAAACGCACTACATCAGTTGTCAAGGAAGGAGCAGCACAGATCGTCATCCTTGCAACAAGATCGTGATGATGGAGAGGCAACAAGATCGGCCGATCAACATGACGGCTGTACTGGAGGCACTGTCCCCCTTCCTCAACGACCCACGGCGGGCCGTCATGCAGGCGGAAGACAAGCCAGCTAATGAAGTACCGAATTGTTTCAGGCATGCTCGCACTAATCATAGAGTTGTCATCCAGAAGTAACCTTGCGATGCCAATAGGATTTGCCCAGAAAAACAGACAACGGTCCGTTTGCGTCGCCGCGTTGGGCCGTGTTTTTGACTCGCACGGATAAGAACGGACGCGGGAGACTAAATGTGTCCCGTTGGAGTCATCCTTATACTGCTCTATGCCACGCGTGCGTTCATATATGAATTTTCTGCATCACGGGTGCGGCATCGATCATTGCATGCAATGATGGTTAAGGCATGACCTTGTCAGCTGCCACATCAGCAGGCGAGCATAGTAACAACGTAGTGGTCATATGCTGACTTGGAACCTAGCCATAGAACAATTTACTAGTCATGCTGACTTAAACCTCTACGCTATCCTTGCAACTAGACGTGGCGATCGACGCAGTACTGTTCGTCCCAAGTCGCTGTGACCTCCGTTTAGAGGAGAAAACGCCGAATTTAAGCACAACTTGTCCAGTTCTTTGTTAGTCCGAAATTGACTGCTAACCCTCTTGGATATAGTTTGTGCATGCTAGTTGCCATAATTTAAGCATCCTCACCACGATCATGCATGGGCACATTCACGAATCTTCGTCCCACGCACATGCGTCGGCAAGTGGCATGATCGAGACTTGGTTTTCTCTATTTTTCATGAGAAGAACCGACCCCTCTCCTCCTCCTCCTCCCCAGTCACATTGGAATTGAGAAAGATAGGAGATAGCAGCTAGCTGTGTCCCGCAGACGCTCACTCCGCCTCCCAAGCACCACGCCACAAACCCCACTACATCAGTTGTCAAGGAAGAAGCAGCACAGATCGTCATCCTTGCAACAAGATCGTGATGATGGAGAGGCAACAAGATCAGCCGATCAACATGACTGCTGTACTGGAGGCACTGTCCCCCTTCGTCAACAACCCACGGCGGGCCGTCATCCAGGCGGAAGCTTCCACATCAGTGGTCATGGTGCTGCTGCTCCTGCAGCTCATTCTCGGTTCCTTCAGACGGCAGACGAGCAGTGTCTTGGTCCAGGCTGGAACCTGGGTGGCGTACACTCTGTCGTTCCCAGCTATCGCCTACACCCTCGGCATGATGCAGTCCTCTCCGGTGAAGAATGTCCTCTACCCAATCTGGGGTTTATCCTTGCTGCTGGCCGCCGGGTGCACCAACGCCATCAACGTCTACGCGCTTGGTGAGAACAAGGAGAGGAAGCGAAACTTAATTGACTACTGTCAGTATTTCTTCTACTTTCTAATGATAAGCTTGCTACTTGAGCCTAGTAAGCTGGACCTCAAGGAGAATTGGAACGAGAGGTACAAAAATGGTTTCAGTTTAATTCCCAAATCCTCAGACTTTGAAAGTTTCAAGACTCCTGTAGGTTTGCTCGCGTTTGTTGTTATCCCTATTATTTATGGTTCATTCTATGGAAGACATGATGCGTGTCGATTCGTTGAGTATGGCCATAGACACGTCCGAAGAGTTTCCAAATTCATGAAGAACCTACCAGCTAATGATGACGGCTTCGATCCAGTGAGCATGAAAGGCTACAGGTATCCTGTTCACATCACAGATGATGATTTTGCTCACTGTTGTACTGTTCACATCACAGATGATGATGATGATGATGAAAAAGTAATCACCATCGACCAGATCTGGCAGTGTGAAGGAATGCTCCTCCACAGCTCAGGTAGTACAGATCACGGCTACAATGGACTCAGGGACGTGTGTTTGGCCTACGCCATGTATCAGCTACTGAAGCGTCGTTACTATGGGATGGCATGTGCCGAGGAACACCTTGATGAAACCCGTGATTTTGTCTTGAAGGGGTTGCTGCGTGGTACAGATGATGACTATGAGAGAGCCTTCAGGATTGTTGAGGTGGAGTTGGGGTTCTGCCATGACTATTTCTTCACCAAACATGCTATCATATTTGAACGGGAGACGAAATTCTTCATTCTCTTTGTGTTCAGGACTATTCTCATTCTGATGGTTGCATATGTAGTCTGGATAAACACACTATCTGTCAAGACACGCACCGCTATCATTGAAGTGCAAAGCACAAGGGCTGACAACATCATCACTGTCCTTGTTCTGGGCACAATCGTGCTGATAGAACTACTGCAAGCTGCATTCTATATGTCCTCAGATTGGTGCAAGGTGTCGATTGCTTGCAGGTATGTTACAGGATCTTGGTACCAAGGCAATGCTTTCTTTGAGAAGCTTATGGGATGTCTTAGCAGATTTAAGATATTCGGGCACTGGAAAAATAGAATTGACCAGTACTCGGTATTGTCGAGGCTCACTGCTGCTGATATGGCTGATGAAAGCGACCTGCAGGCTGTCAAGCTGGCTATTGTTGGGACACTAAGATCATGTGATGGTTTACCAACTGATGGAGAAGGGTTACTGAGGAGGAATGGTGTCTTTGCAGAGTTTTCTTGGGCATTGCAGGATCAAACTCAGGTAGAGATCATGTTAGTCTGGCACATTGCGACTGAGCATGTGATTGACATATCTGGAAAGGAAGAAGAAACAAAGTTCCACAGGCAAGTTTCGGTCTGCCTATCAAGATACTGTGCATACCTGATGAACTCCGCGCCGGAACTGCTTCCCGGGTACTTCGGAGATACCAGGTCTGTCATGCGTGATGTAAGGAAAGTTGCAAGATCCGGCATCCACACGAAAGGCGTGAAGCTTGGGAAGCTGCTCGAGAGCAAGATAGGTATTGCTGATCGCTGGAAGTTCTTGGCAGATTTCTGGACCGAGAAGATTCTATACGTCGCGCCATCGGATGATGTCAGGGCACACATGGAACGTCTTGCGAGTGGAGGGGAGTTTCTGACGCACATCTGGGCCCTCCTTACTCATGCTGGCATCCACAAGATTAAAGGGGAGGATGATAGGAGCACCATGCGAAGACAACCATCCCAAGCAAGTGTGTAGTTTCAATTCAAGCAGCTGCTTTTCTGTCTCTTCATCATACGTGCGTTCTTGCCTGTTTTCCACTTCGATTTACTTGAAACGTTCTGTTTCTTTTGTATTTTGTGATCTAGTGTGGCGCTGCATTTAGTTGGTGTGCATCATCTTTACTATTGATGTATCATTTCAGTATTCATATGCCTAACAAGCATTGCAGCATTGTCATGTATTAGTTTTAGTATATGTAGGATGAAATCCCCAAGAACTGTAATACATTATTAATTATCGTTTTCATAAACTTGACGTAAGGGCACCCAATTTCCAGTTTTATTTCTTCTGTACTCTCAGTTCTTTCAATTTCCTTCCATGCATGGTGAGGAACTGATTGTCCGCTGAATTGTGTGCCGCCTACCTAGAGATAAAACTTCTTGCTGTGCTTGGAGACCTTCTGTACAAGATTGAGTTCTATACAAGTAATTTCACATATTCAGGTATCTTCTCTGGCTCTCGTATTGAGGCACTTCCTCTGTTTCTTCGCTGCAACTGAAAGACTGCATAACTATTCAAATTTTTATTGCAGGCATCTTAGTTTCACTGTCACAGTTATTTAAACACTGAATCTCAACCAGTGGCCGTGCAAGCTAACCTAGCAGCTCCAAGTAGTAGCTCCCTGTGAAACATACGTAATAGTTACATGGATGGAGTGACCTGATATATATGGTGTGAGGAACTAATTTGTATAAACAAACGACAACATGCTCCTATTTCTTATGCAGTATGCATGAGAGAAAACATGGTACTGCTACAGATACATCATTCAGTTGACTAAAAGTTTTAAAGGACAAAGCAGTCCAATTCATATATGCGAGTATATGACTGCTAAATTCTTCTAAATAAGCCTTATTGTCTTTTTTTTCCTTTTTAAATAGTCTCAATCAAAATACAGAAGCCAGGATCATGTTCACTTAGCATTCCTACTTGTTGGATATGTATGCATAGAATCAATATCAAGGTATCTGATAACGAAAAGTATGTATTGCGTTCACAGGCCAAAACATAGACATGAAGTCAAGAAACATTCGACGAAGATGAAACTAC
Organism: Poa pratensis; assembly: GCA_947311845.1. Lineage (NCBI taxonomy): Eukaryota > Viridiplantae > Streptophyta > Magnoliopsida > Poales > Poaceae > Poa > Poa pratensis. Next base: position 4,278,046 of record CAMZMU010000048.1, read on the forward strand.
TTTCACATCTCCTTAGAAATGAGACAGCAGAGCACACATGCCGTGTGTTACTGATTCAAAACATTCAAAGAAAAACAAAGTAACAAGAAACGAGCATGCCTGAACTTCAATCGGCACAGCTACCTGATATCAACCTACTAGCCAAAAAAAAAAGTGGTTATGGGTAGGCATGATTTGAGGTGTGGGTGATATGGTAATCACTTTAATATGATGGTGAGAATACCCTCACAACATGAGCTTTGGCTACATAATCGATTAAAGTATGATATGAATAATAAGAATTCAAAAATATAATATATTTTGACATCATGTTCCGTTTAGACACGAAGAAACAAAAATTTCAGCATCATGCTTCAATAACGCAGACACTTTCCAAATAAAACATGTCATAGTGAGAGCTGCGTTTTGAATCCATATTTTTCCGTTTAAAAAATTCGACAAAAAATCCTACATGTAGATAAACTCAAGATCTACAGTACGTAAAATTTCAAAGCAAAATTCGTATTACTCTAGGCTACATAAAGTACTAGTATTTGGCAACATATAGGCATAAGATGGATTATTCCAACAAGTATTGGGTATAAAAGAACTCATTTCAGCAAGTATTATACATAAAATAACTCAGTTCAGGAACATATGGGAGGGTGGTTGGCCTCAACCACCACTTTTTTGGTGGTTGGGCTCAACCACATTTTGGAGGGAATATACCCAAAATGTGGTTACCCCCACACACCCAATACCACAAACCAAACGGGAGCTAACCACTTAAAAAGTGGCTACCACTAACCACTTGGTCTGGGCACTCTCTTGAAATCGTCTGTCTTGTCCACAGTATAAATGGACTTAATACCACTGTCATTGTCTGGGCTTTGTCTTCTAGCTAGTCAGGGTAGTTTGTAAACAAGGAAACATGAACTCCCTTTCACACCCTGAGGTTAATAAATTACAGTGCCTGTAAAAATATATTTATCTTTGGTGATGCTCAATTTTTAGTTATCATGCTGGTATTAAGGAAGACATTCAAGGATATATCTCTATGTCTCAAATCAAGTATATCTATATGATACATTCTCTGATCCCTAATTCCCAGTTCGAACTCCAATATGGAACCAATAAGGTTTAACCTATTATGAATACACTGCAGGTTTACTCTCATTTTGTTCGCAAAATTGATATTGGTTCTGCTTGTATATATTTCCTTATTTTTAGATGTCACTTGTATTACTCAGTATTTTTTTCATGTAACTTGTTGTTTTGCAAAATTGTCTGCAGATTCACTATTTTTGGCCTATAACATCTGAAACAAGGAATATGTATGAGGCTATGTGGCATGACATAACTAACCAGACAGGAGGAAACATTAGTGCAGTTACAATTCCTGTAATGTTTGGAAGGTGTGTTCTTAAAATCATATCTAAACCAATATACATGATTGTGGACTGTATTAACTTTATGTTACATGTACAGGTCTCTTGAGATTCCTCAAAGTTGTAGCGGTGTGGCAAGTTTTGACTTCGAGTATTTATGTGGCCGCCCAGTCATACCTCACTCTCTAAATTTTACATTTTATTTAGAATCCAAATAGAAGGAAAAGGAAACTACGTTATTCATGATCAAGGCACTGTTGGCTTGAAAAAAAATGATATCTGGAGTAGTATATGTCTTGTTTTAAAGTGTATGAATTTGGAAGTGAATTCTAATGATACACAGAGGGAGTTTTTTTATAGATTTGGTAAGACTTGCTTTGAGTATGCTAAATATTAATTTGTGTTGCTCGTTCCAATGCTTAGATCGGAGCCGCAGATTACATAGCCATAGCCAAGAACTACCATACAATTTTCATAACAGACCTTCCAGCTATGAGTATGAAGATCCGTGACAAGGTACTTGTTTCATCTTTTGGTTTTCTGATCCTCTGACTTTGTTAAGAAGTACTTAATATTTCTTTGATTCCATATAAAGTGTTATGCTTTTTCTAATATTATTCTCGTCTAGGCAAGAAGATTCATCACCCTTATCGATGAGCTTTACAATCATCACTGCCATCTTGTATGTTTAGCCGTCTCATCTATTGATGATCTTTTTCAAGGAACTGAAGAAGGACCTCTTTTTGATTTAGAGAGGTAACAGTTACATTTATACACACCAGGCTCTAACAACATTAGTGGAGTACAAGTAACAATCTCCCGATCCTGTAATATTTTAGTGAGTTTGCAGAGGTAGCATGCAGATGGTAGTTTCATAGTTCGCACAAGATCCATCCTGATCGAGGGGAAACAGCAAGATCAGATCCATCCAGACTAAATTCAACCAAATAAACAACATATCTCCGACCAAGAACAACAGGGCGAAGGCATACACGCACGGAGCCATCGGACTGCGCGGTCGCCGCCCCAAGTTCGATGACGACAGAATCTCCACCACACCACACCACGCCTCGCCCGAGTCACGAAGTCACAAAGTCACGCGCATAACCGCACGCGGCCTGTGACCATGGACTTATATTTATAGAGGGGGTACGACCGTATGAGGAGGCTCGGTTTGAATTTCAAGGGTTAGGGGGCGGGAAAAGGAAGATGATTTCAGCCGGTTCTGCGTTGCTAATTGTTGGGATTGACCGCTGAGATTGATACTCTCGCGGATTGATGATGCCTTGGATTGCTGACTTGGACCCTTGGCATAACTACCGCATGTCTAATAATAGGGAAGGAGATGATTCCATCAATTAACTGGAGCACCACGGAATTCACTCAAAAAAAAAAAAAAAAAACCCAGGCCAACACGGAAGGAAGCTGTGAAACAAATCTGGCTAACATGCCGGATTTTTAGGATCCGATAATAAATCCCATTAATCACGCTCTCCCTGATTCATACTATGGACATCAATACACATAGGGGTGGACCCAGGATGAAATTGAGCCGGTGTCCTCACGTAAGTGATACACGTTGTTCGTCTTATTTTGGGGTGTCACACAATACATATACATGAAGTATAGTGAAGAAATGTATTTTCTACCCAGTGTCCCGTGACACCTGCTGGCTCTACTTGGGTACGCCCACCTAGCCCTCTTTCCATCAAACAAGCCCCACACTCATGGGAAGCAAATCTATAAATTCAATACACAATCTCCAAATACCCTAGTTACATACTGCAGGATTCTTGTCCGCGCATCAGGCTATCCTTCGTCCGCTCTTGGGAAGCAGCTGCACGACTGGCTCTGCTTGATGATGGCCTTTGCTTTCGACGCCAGCACCAGCACCGGCCACCTCACAGATTGCCATATTTTGCCCATAAAAAAATATGGTCTATTATTAAGTGTCTGTACATGCAGAGCAGCACAAGTATATTGTTCACCTGGAATAGAGATATAGAATCCAATCAGCTGGGTTAAATAGTCAGCTCGTGTCACGTATCTATCCTAAGATCAAATTCAAAGTACACTGGACAAGTAAAATCAAGCTGCGGATACAGGAAGCAGAATTACAAACGCAGCTTGACGAACTCAACACAAATAAGGCAGGAGGACCCAGAAATGATGTGGTTATATGATCCGGATCTAACTACCAAGCTCAACACAACAATGTGACAAACATTTGTGAAAAAATATTGTACCTCAACACAACCACATGAGAAACATACTTCTGCGTACCCAGCTCCTCAACACAGCTTGCTAATCTTCTGTACCCAATAGGCTCCACTTGTGATGATCACTTTGTAAAATGCGAAGGTGAGCCTAGATGCAGATAACTAGCCGATACTATTACTCAAGGTACAAATCCTTTGCTACAAACACACGCACTGTAATGAAAGAGCCGTCAGAGAGAGCGAGTTGGCTCGTGCCCTTCTAGCATTTCCCCGTCGCCAATGTACCCACAGTTGGAAAAACAGTCACCATCCACAAGCTGCTCCTCACTAGCAAACTTTGTTGATCAGCACGTTACCAGCCACCTCCTTCCCAGCCATCGCAACATCAACACCGTATATCAGCCTGCCTAGAATCACATGTCAGTACGATGTTGTAACAGGCAAAAAAAAATGAAACCAACTTGTTTGAGAAGAACCACAACAACTTTGCACCTGACATTATTAGGTGCGAAAAACTAAAAACAAATAGATGAAAGGATTTCAGAATTTATCAACGGAAAGCTCCACCAATTTCATTAATTTAATGAACAAAGAAAGACATTGCATTCCACCGATTCAACCACAAAATTTCTCTACAAATTCACATGCAGATTAGATATATAGCAGGTGTTCTAGTGCGCAAAACAGAAAACCAATTCCATCCAATCATCTAAAGCTGCAAATAGAACCCTTGAGCAAGACTTACTTCACTCCACATAGATGCTCCAGTTCAGACAACAACGACCCGCTGCAGCAGTCAACAAACAGCTTCACATCTCCCCTTCACCAGGGGGAAGGCAATCTGCTGCTCTGTCGTATCCACCGAGGTCAGCTTGTTGAAGAAGAAACTGTTATTTGACACCCCAACAAGATTTACTAGGTTAGGACAGGCATCAACACGGACACAAAAGATTAACAACATGACCAACATAAGGTAGGGAAGTCATATTTACAACTAAAAGTCACTAAATGAAATGTATATGGGTCATATATAGAGTGTATCCTTGGCATGGCATGATCTAGAAAAACATGTATAATCCTATGGTCGACTAAGAAATCTATCAAAAGGATTTTAATGGACTTAATACTACAGGGATTGATAATATAAATTGACAGCAATTCATTCATGGATCCAGTCAACTGGATAAGGCTGGGAATTAAGCAGATTGACATAGGGAAATCTAGGAATCAGGCTAATGGACCAAAGCATTAACCATATGACTCCAGTTGAGCTAAGCATAATAACCAGGTTTGTATATCACATTAAACAGTAATAATCAGAACAAGTGCACTAACATGGAGATAGTTAGGGACCTAAACATAGTAAATGACCCATTTTCAATTCAAACTACCACGAAAAATTAGCACATCATCATCGTCTCAATGGCCAGGATAAGGTAGCTGCTCAATGGCCGGATCCGTACCCAACCAAAATGGCACGAAGGCCAAGCCCGCAGAGCAAGGAGGAGAGTGGACAGAGAAGAAACTGCAACTCACCCGACGAGTTTGTAGGCGAGGCAGAACATCGCCGCCACCACGGTGAACTCGCCGTCGCCGCCATCGCACGGAGGCTAGGTAGTCGAAACCGAGGGCCGGCCGGGCCTACAACCACGTGCGAGGCACAGGAGGCCACTGACAACACAACAGCACCACCACCAGAGCCATAACGGATGGGTCAAGCCGGATCCGCGGCCATAGCTCCCTGCTGGCCAGCTCCAGCTCCTTCTGTGAGAAGAGGCGAGGTGCAACCAGTCCATTGTCAGAGGCAATGTTTCTGATGGTTAGGAGCAATATAAGACTGTCAAATAAACATGAAAAAAGACATGACCAAAGAGGATTGCTGGAAGTATGAATACAAACCATGCCCACGCAAGCTAAATGCACTGCCGAAAGCAAAAAATAAACTCGTTTACAACAATGAGGATCCATGTTATAACTGGTGCTGGCTGTCAATGTACCTCGGCTAGCTGGACATGCCGCCAGTCCAAATCGTGGTGCTCAACACCAGTGAGCTCCCTTTTCCTCAGGTTGAAGGAACAAGTCCAAGATATTACGCAACATACACAGTTCTCATCTATAGAGAACAAGACATACAGACAACTGCAGTGTCAAAACTGACTGCAATGTCAAAGGAAAATCTCAAAATCCAGATATTTACAGCAAGAGAGACATCACAAGTATAGCCTACAAGTAGTATACAAGATCAAAGCCCAGCAATTAATTCGGTACAATACAAATAAGCGAAACCCAAGGTGCTGGGAAAATATATCGCAGGTCCTTAACATGAGAAAAATGTTGTTGCAACAGCTTTGCTAGTTGCTATCGAAATTAAAGGACTAGAGATGGATGAAACCAACCATATTATGTAATTCTTTGCTAGGGGCTTTGACTGGACATGATGAGGAACCTGGAACTCACCTGAAGAGTTTGTAGCCGAGGCAGAGCATCGCCGCCGTCCCTTGGAGGGGAGGTAGTCGAAGCCGAGGGCCAGCCAGACATACAACCTCACGTGAGGCGCGGGAGGGCACTGACAGCACATCAGTGCCAGATCCAGCGTCCATGGTTCCCTCCTGGCAAGCTCCAGCTCCTTCTGTGAGAAAAGGCAAGGTGCAACCATTCCAAAGTCAGAGGCAAGGTTGCTGCTTAGGAGCAATATAAGATGGTCAAAATAAACGACTATAGAGAACTTTGGAAATAAGAATACAAACCATGCGCACGCAGGTGAATGCACCGGTGAAAACAAAGTATACTCGTTTACACTACTCATCATTAACTCACCGCACGCGTATCACTACTAGTATTTCAGCAACTAACATAGGAATAGTAAGTCCAACGCATGCTATTCCTGCCAATAGATGCATGCTTCAGTTCTTTAGCAAATAGTGCTCTTGGTTTGGGATGTCACGGTTTGTTCAACCCATGCTAAAATTCATCACACAAATTGCATAAGAAATACATGGCAAATGGTTTTGGCTCATTATATGTACAATCATAACGGATCATCTCAGATTTGTAAAATAGATGATTAGTTTGGTTTCCTTATACCAGACATAAATCCAACTTTGCATGTCCTGGACATACATTAAACATAACAGCACACTGCTACTCCGAGAATATGCTAGAACAAGTCCAAGATATTGCCCAATATACACGCTTCTCATCTATAGAGAACGCAACATACAAAACAACTTCAGTGTCAACACTAACTGCAATGTCACATGAAAATCTCAAAATCCAGATCTTAAGAGCAAGAGAGACATACGAAGTATAGCCTAAAAGTAGTATACAACATCATAGCCCAGCGATTAATTCAGCACAATACAAACTAGCGAAACCCAGGGTGGCTTGAAAATATGAACGTGGATTGGATATTGTAATCCAGAGAGGAGCTAACTAACAGATGACACACAAAACAGCACAAAAAACCAGCCCAGATTTAAACGAGGGAGTTACCTCTCCCACCTGTGGCAGGACCATACTCAATGAGCATCAGCCATGGGTCATCAGCTAGGCCCGGGAAAGGGTGCCCGCACGCCTCTCAGCTCTTGGTCTGAGATGCGGGGAGGATCGAGCTGGAGCACCTGTGGCGGATAAACGGTCATTACAAAATATCGTAGTGCATGAAAGAATGGAGCACCGAAGCAGAGGGAGGAGACCGCCTGCGCCTGGAGCACCAGAGCAGCATCACCGTCTTCGTCCTCTCGGAGCCCCCACCGTGGTAGCGTGGGCACTGCCCCACCACGCGACGGTGCCACGGCTCCGTGCGCCAGGTACTGCCTCATCTCTCTTCCTCTTCCTGTTCTCCACTCTCCTTTCTCTTCTTGTACTCCCGGTGCTAGCGATTGCTGGTAGTCTGTGCTTGAGTAAATTTCTGAGTAAATTTCAGGCTTGTAAATTTCTGTACATGAATAACTTTCATGCCTGTAAATTTCTGCACATGAGTATCTTCTCCGTGCTTGCAAATATCTTGTGCTCCTGCAAGTGAGCAATGCAAATTTATTGTTTGAGTAAAATGCAAAATTGTTTGTGTAAAAATTTACTCCTGGAGTAGTATTGTTTCTGCTTACAGCAATGCAGCAGTAGTGCAGTACCTGTAGCATGCTTGTGCTTGTGCTTCTGCTTGCTGCAGTTTCTGACTTGCTTGGTGAAACTTAAAATTCACCAACACTGCTTGTTCATTGATTAAATGTTGTCTACGTCCATGATTTTATCCCAGATGGATCGATGCACTAGCTACTATTTGCATGAATCGGGACCCTACTATATGACCAATTGTTGGAGGAATTCAACTAGATATTCATGACTTCACAACGGTTCATGGTAGTGACCGGCGCGTGCGAGGTGCAAGCACTAGTGGAAACAGGAGCTTTGGTGGAGAGGGGTGTTGGGCTCTAGTCCCGGGTGTGGTTCGAACCCGGACTAGAGGAGGGAACTAGTACCGGGCCGGCTGCTCCGACGCTGCGCAGGTCGGGTCCCGGGTTGTAGGGCACCTCTAGTTCCGGGCCGTGATACCACCCGGGACCGAGGCAGTCAGCGGCAGGGTGGAGACAGGAGGGTGGACCTTTCGTCCCGGGCCGTGGTACAGCCCGGGACTAGAGGTCCCGCTATATCATCTCCCACCCCGGGTCAGCCACCATTTTTTAACTCTCAAGCTCATCTTCATTGTTTCCTCTCTCAAACTCAAGTGTAGCCCCATTTTTTTCCAAGATTTGTCAAGATAGACGGCACCCATCTCTCCAAGGGTTAGCAATACTTGATCATTTCACCCGGCGGCCGAATTTTAGCCATTTCCATACAAGTTTAGCTCATTTCATTTTTATAGTGCTACCTAGGTGTTTGATGAAATGACTAAACTAGGTAGTTCATTTTTTTATGTATTTTGAGCTCAAATTAATTTTTTATTTGTGGATTTTAGTGTCTTCTCGGTCCTCACCGCCGTCGATAGCCCCTGCCATCCCGTGACCGGCACCACCTCGGTGAGCCTCTTCTTTTATCTTTTATTTTACAAAATTACTTGTATGATTTGAATGCATAATTATTTTTCTTGTATAATTTTCTTATGTTTTTTTATATGTATAGTGTCATGGTTTTGATATCCGTCCCCGTCGGCCCTCGTCCGGTCTATGATTCGGATGTGGTATATTTTTATAACTATTTATTTTGTTTCATGGTTATAACAGTCATGCCGACCAACTTGACATAGATATATTTCTATTTAGGAGGTAGTTGAACCAGAAATTCCAGCCGACCCTATTGTCGAGTTTTTAGAAAAAGAAAACAACGATTTAAAAGCAAAATTGAAGATAAGTGAAGATTTTCGTCTCCAATGCCTGGAAGAGAAGATGGTATTGGAATTGAAGATTGCCGACATCGTTGATGCTCACGGGGTCAAGCTTGCCGACGTCGTCGCTGCTAACGAGATGAAGATGGATGCAATGCATGTCAAGCTTAAAAAGATTAGAAAATATGTCATTAGTCAAGAGGCTTGGTATCATTATGCTGTTGGTTCAATAGTTACCTTAGTTGCGATTCTGATCGCATTTGTTGTTGGATTTAAATTCTTTAGATAGGTGTATGTTAGTTTCAATTAATTTATGTTTCGTGAGAACTATGTATTACATTTGGTCACTACTATACTTTGGTTTTAATGTGATGAACTTGTATTAATGAATATGGTATGTTTCCTATTATGTTGGTTTATCGTAATGGGTTTTAGCGGTGATTTGCAGATGAGTCGTCCATGGATATACGCTGACCGACGCTCTAAAGAGTACATGGATGGCGTGCAATCTTTTCTCAATGTGGCTAAGGATAACAAGGGGCCGAATGGTTTTCTCAATGCTCATTGCACAATTCACCCTACCGGTCTGGGAAGATGAGGTGAAGACAAAAAAAATGACGGACAAAGTCAAGCATTTCGCTCTTAAGAAGATGGCTCAACAATTCAATAACTACAAGAACAAATTATTCCGTGAGTGGGAAGAAGATGGGAAACTTCCGGATTTCACCGGCACACGAGAGAGGCAGTGGCCTCACTGGCCTGCATTTCTGGAGTACAAGAAATCAGAACGAGCTAAGAAAAGGTCGCAAACGAATAAGAATAATGCAGCGAAAAAGAAGTATCACCATAAGATGGGGCCAGGTGGCTACCGAGTTGCCGAGCCTAAGTGGGAAAAAATTGAGTCCGAATTGCGTGCAAAAGGGCTCACCCCGGTCACAGAGGAATGGGACAGAAGGATAAGGAATTGGCTACTTGCGCATGGAGGGGAGTATGACATGGAAACAGGGGAGTTAATAATTGATGAAAGCAAAGTAGTAAACGGAGCCCAAAAAAATTATTGACTTAATTGCCAAGTCTAAAGAGGGAAAGTTTATTTCCGACAGAGAGAAGGACGAGCTGTCAGAGGCCCTCGGGACCAAAGAAAAAGGAGGATCAACACGAGGCTTAGGAGAAGTGCCGTGGATTGAAGGGTTTCCCCAGGACCGTGCCTCTTATAGAAGCCGATTGAGAGCAAAGAGGAGGAAGGAGCAGCAGGAATCAGACCGGTTGATGATCTTAGAAAGAAATCATGACCAGATGGTTGCTCTCTATAAGGAGCAGCAGAAGCAAATAGATCAAATGCGCGAGCAAGGGGCGACAACTCTTCAGCTGGAACAAGCGAGTCAAGGCGGCCCATCGCATCGCATAAGCAGCGTGGCTTCCTCGGTTATGGTCGGTGATGATGAGACAAGTTACCCCGTGGATTATATCACGGAGAAAACAACTTGTGAGCTGCATGTCCCAGTATTTAACTTATCCATGAAGGCGGCGGACGGCTATGCATTCTCCATTGACTCTACAGCATCGTAGCTTGGCAATGCCATTCCAGATGGATTTGCTCGTGTCGGCGTGGATCAAGTTGTAGCAGGATATGAATCACTGAACCTTGAGTTCCCAAGAGCTGACGATGAGTCGGTGCTAGGGGACGTCGTGGGTGGTCTAATTCTATGGCGGAAGAAATACATCAAGTTTGCAGGCTGGGCGCCAAGGCCACCATCGTCTCCGCCAATTCACGATTCACCACCTGATGACGATGAAGGGGACGACAACCATCAGTCGCCTCCGCTTCAGTCGTCTCCGCCGCCGCGTGCGCCGACTCCACCGCCGCGTGAGCCGACTCCACCGTCGCGTCAGCCGACTCCGCCGCCGCATGAGCCGACTTCTGAGCCCCGACGTAGGAAGGGCGCCACTTCGTCGTCCATGGGATTCGGGCGAGACCCCCGACGTTCGCCCCTCCCAAAAGTACCCAAAAGCCTTGACGACCTCAGAGCTTGCGACAAGACTAAAGAGCAATTGGATGCGTGGGTGGGTGCAGACACAAAAAGACAGTTTGCACGAAAAAGCCCAAGGAAAAGCAAACATTTACTGCAAAGGAAAACAAGTGGGCTATTGGATTCCTCACGGAACCATCGCAATATGAGAAAAATAAGCCAGATAACTATTTACGAGCTCTGAGTAAAAGTAGTAGCTCTCCCAAGACGAGAAGTAGTAGTGCCAGAGGGAAAAGAGACGTTGCCCAGCTCGGACAACAGGCAAACCAGTCGATAGCCCCGCTCGTAGTTATACCCAGTGGTCATGGCTCCGTGACGGACCTAATTCCTACTTTATCCTTCAAGAAGGACTTTGCTGCAGATGCTGGTATTACTCTTGCTCAATTGGACAACGAAAATCTCTTTCCGTCTGATGTAGATGATTCGTGGAAATGGAAATGGGGGAGGTCCCTGCTGCGACGTGATCAGATAAAGTTTCTACCGACATGTATGCGACAACTCCATAGTTGGTACATGAAAACCACAAAGGAATTTGATGACTTTTTGATCTGTGTGAAAGTTACAAAAAATCATTTCGCGGGTGAAGACATGTTCACAATTCAGCTCGAAGAACTCTGGTACTTATACAACCTTGACTCCCTCGACTTGGCTCTCGTCGGTGCCTACTGTCTGTAAGTGATTCAATTCATTTATTTCCAAAAAAGATAAAGTCTTTAGCTCTCAGCTCGTTCATTGCCATCGCTAATTATGCTCACTACGGTATTATGCAGAATGAAGAGTGATGAATGTGACAGAAAGGGCATCTATGGCTTTGGGTTCGTTAACCCAGTACGAGTTAATGCAAGGACACTAAAAAACCACGTGAAGGACACGGAGAAGAACTTGCTAAGTGCCCTAATGAAGCAACATTTCAAGGTGCAGATAATGTTTCCTTACTTCTTCAGGTAAGAGAGTGTTACTCGCTTGTACAAATTAAGTGTAACTGATGAGTTACTAACGTGTATATAATCATGCGCAGCGATCATTACATTCTGCTAGTCATTGAAGTTGATAGATCAACAGTTCAAGTCTACGACTCATTGGACTGGCCTGAGGAGAGGTACCAAAGCATTCTAGATACGCTCCAAAGGTAATTTCAAACATTATCGCACTATATATCAGTCTCTCTTATTGATTTCAGAGATATCAAGAAACTAATAACTCATTTATTCTTTTTTTTTGCCGGCAGGGTTTGGAAACAATTCAAAGCGAGGACAAAGGGTTCAGGTTCATTTGAAGAACAGCTGACTTTTATTCACCCACAGGTAGGTAGTACGGTCTAGCTAGGTTCGCGCATCTCTTTATTTATAGTTTTCAATACCACTATATGTTGACTATGATTTGATTGAATTCTATTCTCGTAAAGTGGATCGAGAGGCAACCACAGGGGACCAATTTCTGTGGATATTTCGTTTGCGAGTGGATTCGTCGTTCGGTCACTGAGCGGGACCCAAAGAAATTTTTAGACGTACGTAAACAATCATATTCATCAATTGATCTCCAGTGTCATTCATAATTTTTGATTGTCATGATTAATATTCGTATTGATCTCCTTCTTTTATAGGCAGAGTCATTGCGCGAGAGTATGCCACTAAAGAAGCGCTTTCAAGCACTAGCAGAGGAACTTGCGGGGTTTCTGCTCAGCGAAGTCATACCTACAAAAGGAAGATACAATGGAGAACAGCGGTGAAGTCCCGGTTATGATCTCCCGTGTAACCGAATAGACGGGCTCTAGTCCCGGTTATGATCTCCACACACGTGTAATCGAATAGACGGGCTCTAGTCCCGGTTATGAGCACCTCCATGTAACCGGATAGATGTGAACATATTTTTATTTATGAACATTTTGATATGTTATATGTAGTTTCTGTTTTTAATTAATTAAACGCATATTTTTTTGCACCATTTCAATATTAAATTGGGAGGAAAAACAAAAAATTACAGGCTGCCACGTATGAGGTCCTTGGTCCCGGGTCGTATGACCAATCGGGACTAGAGGTCCTCAACCACGCCCGCGCCTCGGCGGCCACGTGGGAGCCTGTTGTTTCGGGTCGTAACGGACCCGGTACTAGAGGGGGGGCCTCTAGTGTCGCCTTGCTAGTTCCGGGTGGACACCCGGTACTAGAGGCCCTTACGACCCGGGACCAGTGGCCCTGTTTTCACCAGTGAAGATTTCTCCGGTAGCGGCCGTAGGCGGGTCCCCGTGTTGGACTCGGCTCATGTGGTTTCTTAACTGCGTCGAGCAACGTCTCCGACCATGCCCATCGCTCCTCCTCCCACCGAAAATGGTGCATTATTAATGAACAAGATCCCCGTTATATGCATTATTTTGAGTTGAGATATTTTACACGTTGGTAGACTAGACTCTTTTTTAGTTGTCTACGTCCATGTTCTTATGCATGCATGTTTTAGAATTTGTTGAAGCTTGGGAAAAAGATTTTCGAATTTTGAAGAATATAGCTAGGGATATGTGGAGCTGGCCGGGGCCGGTTCCAAATGCACTATATATCCGGCGGAGCCACTAGCTAATAATTTACTTTTACGGGCATTCATGAACTCTCGTGTATCCATGCATGCATGCAGCCAAGATAAAAGGGCCGGGTGTATGTATCAAGACCAGGCGTGCACGGACTCGATCGTATACAACTTGTACATGTACGACTAGCACAAGCAGTATACGTGCAGGCATGCTCCCAAATGCACTTTCCGGCCGAGCCAGTAGCACAAGCCAGTAAATCATACATGCATGAAATAAGATGAGACATGTGGTCATGTCCCTGTCTTCTGGTCCATGCATGTGTGGCAACCAGCACGTACGTACCTACGTGCATGTGGATCATCGCGATTCGCGTCATACACGCACGCCAAGCATGCATGCAGGAGCCCCACGTGAGCCCTACGTCTCCTTCCTTAATTTCATGGGATTGGCCTAGCTACGTGCGTGCATGTCTCTTGTACTCCCTCCGTTCCAAATTAGATGACTTCCATTTGTCTACATGCGGATGTATCTACTCCCTCCGTTCCGATTTACTCGTCGCGACGTCGTTTTTGCAAATACACCCTGACCCTTTGTTCCGACTCAACCCGCAGTCCTCGTCGTCTCCTTCCTCGACAGAAGGTCACCGACACAACTCGCTCTCCGGCGCCGCCCCGCCCCGCCCCGCCCTCCGCCTTGCTCCCCCTCCCTCGGCTCCACGCCGCCGTCCTCCCCTACCCCGCCCCGCCCCACGCGAGTTGCTGCACTCCCTCTCGCCCACGCCCCCAACCCACGCTCGCAAAGATTCCCCTTTTTCTGCGACCACTCTCAGAGCACGCTTCTTGCCGGCTCCGGCGGCGGCGCTCATGCCCTGGATCCCGAAGATCCAGCTCCGGTGGTCTCCGGTGGTGGCTGCGACGTGGAGGAGCTCGGCAACCCCGTCCCGAAGGTTCGCGTCCTTCCTCGCCTTCCCCCATGCGGGCGTGGCCACCGCCGCCGTCGAGGTGCCCGAGCCGCTCGATTCGGTGCACCACGAGGTCGAGCTCGTCGTCGTCATCTTCCGCCGGTCGCCGCGCGTGCGATGTCCCCGAAGCCTGACACTTGGTCGCGCCCACCATCTCCATCGTCCTCGCCGCGCGCTACGCCGGGATCGCTGACCCGCACGACAGGTTCCAGCGCACCATGCGGGACACCCAGGGTGCGCTCATCGTCGCCTCCACGCTCCAGAGCTCATCGTCGCCTCCACCCATGGGATTAAGTGGCCCATGGCGCATCATCGTCAGGTGAGTCAGGCCAACTTCAGTGTTGAACTGTTGATTGTTGAAACAGAGTCAGTAGTGGTGTGCCTTCTGTTGTGGTCTGGCATCCGATTTTTGTGCTGATTGTTGAGCCGTAGTGTGATTGTTTTATAGCCTTTTTTGATGCATTAATCTCTTCAAAATTCTGTGCAATGAAACCTGAACCTGAACCTATGTCCATACTGCCATAGTCTACGTATGCCATGTTTCTCCTATGTCTGCAATGAAACCTGAACCTGAATTTTCTTGGTTGTACACTAAAATCTGAACCTGTATTGGAGTAAGTAAACTAGAGTACACATCAAGTTCTATTTGAACACTGCTACTGATTGTAAACTTGCTGTAGCAGTATACAGAAAATACTAGTGTCACTGCAGCGATTCATCAACTGGCAGTAATTAAGAGGCACAACTACTTCACCACCTAAATGATCCAATAAATGATGCAGCAAAAATAATCACTTTGTAGTCCAGGTCTAATGCATATTGTCCCTGAAATATGGTGCTATCCAATAGCTTCACCACCTCTCCTTGGAGTATCTACAACTATCATCCTGTTCTTCTGTCATCTTGTGCTTCTATCCTTCTACTCTTATTATGCTGCTTGGAGAGTGCCGGTGCCCGGAATGTGCTGCTACTCTTATTATGCTTGTTGGTACTGCTGCTGCATGGAGGTTGTTGTTGCTGCTGCTACTGCCTGAAGTGAGCTGGTGCTTGGAGCTTGTTGGTACTGCTTGGAGGTTGTTGTTGCTGCTGTCTAGAGGTTGTTGTTGCTGCTTGGATGATTCTCTTTTCCTGCTGCTTGAAGGCAGATAATTCTCTTTTCCTGCTGCCTGGAGCTTCTTGTTTCTGCTGCTGCTTGAGGGGAGCTGGTGCTTGGAGCTTGTTGGTACTGCTGCTGCCTGGATGATGTTGTTGCTACTGCTGCCTGGAGGTTGTTGTTGTTTCTGCTGCTTCAAGGTTGCTCGTTTCTGCTGCTTCAAGGCTGCTGCTGCTCTTTTCCTGCTACTAATTTTCTGCTGCTGAATCACTTTTTCTGCTGCTAAGGTTGCTTCGGCCTCTTCTAGAAAGGCTAGGGTCTCTTCAACTAGCTCACGGTCGATAGGTAGAGCGATAGGAAGCCGTCCTTCTGCCTGCCGGCGCTCCTTGTTCATGTGAGGGATCGAGTAGTTTATCGCTCCTTTATTTCTCATAACCTCTCGGATGCATGACTGCAACGTCACAAAGCTTCTAGCTAGCTTATCAACTGGGTAGTTTCGATATTCCTCCTCCACACCTTCTATCAGTTCCCTGATGCTTTGAGGTGCTCTGCAATCGGTGTGGGACTGGAGAGACCTGAATACGCAGAGATCAAGAATGTTCATGTCGGGGCTGTTTGGAGGTTGCTGAATCAACTTGATATCCAAATCAGTCTGTTCTACAACTTGTCGGAAAACCGGGTCATCGGGAAGAATATGTGGCGTAGCATTATCTTGTTGGATATAGATTGTCCGTCCTTCATCTTCGTCCGGCCAGCGCTCTTGGATCGCAGGAATAAGTTTCTCGCACATATAGTACCTCATTACATCTCGTGTGACTTTCAATGATTTGAGCTCGAGCGTCCCTTTATCTCTATTTTCACTCGTTCTTTGAGCAGGAGACTCTATGACAAAAGCCCAAATGCCGAGCTTTCCATCAAACGTGACCGCACCACCTTCGCCATATCTTGTTTTAGCCACAGCAGCGAGAAACATCACCTTGGCGATGATGCAAGGTGCGCAAGGGGTCGGGTTCTTCAGGAAGCAAATAGTAGTTGTTCACCTCCCCAGTCATGTTGAACCACTTTTCATCCATGTAGGCTATGTTGTCTAATTCCCGTGTCGCAAGCCAATCCTCTTCGCACATAGACAAGCACCATCTCAATCTCTTTATGATGTTGGATAGGTTTAAGTGGGGCCTCACCTTATTGCTGTGACGCCTCAACTGACCCCACTCAAACCTTGAGTGTAAGGTCGTGCAGCTGACACCCAATGCCTTTGACAGACCTCGTAATGTTCTCCTTCTGTTCAATGGGATTGTCACCACCCTCGACAGATCCAAATCTTTCCGCTTGCGGCCAACTCTACCTTTTTTTTGATTTGAGACATCAACCTTTTCCCCTTGTTCAATCTGTTTAACAGCTCTTTCCCATATTCTCTCAACAGTTCTTACGGTTGTATCGAGTTGGCTAGCAATGACCTCCTTGTCTTTTTTCATAACTTGTCCATTTTTGGTCTTGATCACCATGAGTGCAAAATAAATACCATATCTCTCCTCATTTGTGAGTTCTCTGCCTTCTTCATGAATTGGCTTCTCTATAGCACTTGCTTCATCATGAATTGCTTCCTCTACAACACTTGCTTCTTCATGAATTGCTTCCTCTACAACACTTGCTTCCTCATGAATTGCTTCCTCTACAACACTTGCTTCCTCATGAATTGCTTCCTCTACAACACTTGCTTCCTCATGAATTGCTTCCTCTACAACACTTGCTTCTTCATGAATTGCTTCCTCTACAACACTTGCTGCAGCAACTTCTTGAGGAGGCTCATTTAAATCGAGAGGAGCAACAACTTCTTGAGTAGCTTCAGCTTGTCGAGGGAACTCCGCCTTGTGTAGATCAATACACATTCCTGTAAAATAGCAATATTGAGAGCATGATATTGTTTCTTTCGATAATAAATGAGAAAAAATACCAGCTGAGTCTTGTGTAGCTTACCGTGTACCAAAGGTTGAGAAAAAATGTCCGTTTGGTGCATCGTGTTATATTTCCACATATGCAGTTTTTTGTAGGGTACTATCTTCCTCTTGGAAACCAATTTACATAGGCTTTCTCCATCAATTTGTTTTTTCAGGTACACATTGGAGAGCACTAGCTCATTATCAATTTTCAGCATTTTCTTTCTCATTGGAGATTCAATCTACGAGGCAGCAGCAACCTGTACCTTTGTTTCTGCTAATAAAAAAGAACATTCTGGTCAATATATATGCCTTTGGGTTATGTTTCTGCTAATAAAAAAGAACATTCTGGTCAATATATATTTTATTCAGCTAGTGTCAGTCGAAATTCAGAAAATATTGGTGTGGGAACACATTCTCCCTTGCTGATTATTTTGTTGGTTTCTTGTTGTAGGTCCTCGTTGAAAAAATTCAGAAGATTCTAATATTGTCAACATCCACCCTGTAAGTTCCCTTTATTCCATCCTTCTGAAGTTTGGAATTCTCTACAGGCTGCCACCTTTATATCATTAGCTATCAGGATGTGAGCTTAACAATTTTTATCATATGAACTAAGTATTGGAAACAAAAGTCCTGCTTGTGTGTCTAGAAGCACAAGTGCATGGAAATGTAACGTCACAACTTGTCATTGGTTTAAGTTTAACAAGTACTCCAATTCTGCATCAATTCTAAGTTATGGATACAAACAACATCAATTCTGCATTATAGAAGTTTATGCATCAAGAAACTGTTGATACATGTAACATATGGCTAATCTGATGATACTGTAGCAGAAATGAAATAACAAGAAAGCAATAGCACAAGATGTCAATGTTCAGTACTCAACAGACAACGCTACACAATCATTCCTAAATACTGGAAAAAAGTGAAAACTCATCTCTAATCATCTACTCCACTCAGAGAAACTGAATGTGATACACCATAGTACAGAGTAGGTAATGTTCAGCCACCCTGCTTAGAAAGAACATGTACTCTAACTATCTGGATCCTAAATTCAAATTATAACAAAGCATTCGTAGTCTGTTTCTCTGAAGGATGTTATGGAGAATCAGAAACTGAATGTGATACTCAAGTGTTAGCTTGATTATTTCTCTGAGTGTGATACTCAAGTGTTAGCTTGATTATAAGTCTTCTAATGTGATACTGAATGTGATAACAAAGCATTCGTAGCAACTGTTTCAGGTTTCAAAAAAACTTGACACATTATTTCAAATGCAGGTTCAGACTTGCAAACCTGTGATCAAATGCAGGTTCAGACTTGCAACTTCAGCAAGGAAATCGAATCCAGAGGAGTAGCAGCAGCAGCACGAGCTCCACAGGCTGCAGGGGACAATCAGGTCGGGAGCGACGTGGGGGACACTTGGGTGGCGGCGCCGCCGTTTTTTGGTCACCGGAGGAGCTCTGGTGATGTGCTTCAGCGGCGGCAAGCGGAGGTCCACGACGGCCGGGCCAACCAGCAAGGAAAAGAGTGGGGGACAGGGTTCCGGAGGACCAGAAGATCACCCTGAATCTGTTGAGAGGCTCGGGGATGCCTGAGGAGGCGCGACGGCGCCGAGATCGAGGTGGGAAGCGGCGGCCGGAGTTGGAGGAGACGGCGTCAATTCACTTCATCCGTGGCTTCCCGACAAGCGTGGCTCCAGGCGGTCGTAGCTCTCGGCGCGGCGGAGCTTTTGGTATGCTCGGACTGGCTCGGGGAGGACCAAGGTGGCCCGTCCCCGTCGAGCTCGTAGGGGCAGCGGCGACCGTGGTGGGAGGAGATGGCCTCGATCCCGTCGATCCAAGGCCGGCGGCGGCGGAGACACTTGAGGAGAATTCCGGCAGGGGATAAGGAGAAGGATCAGGCCGGCGGCAGGAGCTCCACCGACCTGGAGCCTCGCCGGCGGCCGATTCCCGTGTTCGCGAGCAGCTCAGGCCTGTTCCCGTGTTCTATTTTAAACAATTTAAAGATACGCAGGGGGTTTCTTGCAAATGTTACGTAGTTCAAAAATTAAATCCCTCGCGACGAGTAAATCGGAACGGAGGGAGTAGATGTGTAATAAGTCTAGATACATTCATATGTAGACAAATAGAAGTCATCTATTTTAGAACGGAGGGAGTACCTTTGCATGAACTACTAGCTAGCTAGTACCAAAAACGGCGTGTCAAATGTACTACTAGCATGAACTACTAGCTAGCTAGCTATATGCATCATTTTGAGTTGATATTTTACACGTACTATTTAGTTGTCTACGTCCATGTTCTTATGCATGCATGTTTTAGAATTTGTTGAAGCTTGGGAAAAAGATTTTCGAATTTTGAAGAATATAGCTAGGGATATGTGGAGCTGGCCGGGGTTCCAAATGCACTATATATACATCCCAGCTATTCTACAACCACTTGTAGAATAACTATTCTACAACCCTTCTGAACTTCGTCTTTTCACGTAAGTGAACTTCGCCTGCCAGAGAAGTGAACTTCGGATTTTTTCACTTGAACTTCACAGAAATTTTACAAATGAATTTTTTTGGCTGACAATTTTTTTCTTGAACTTCGTCTGTCCAGTGTGAACTTCGGAATTTCACGTAAGTGAACTTCAGGTTTTTTAAAGTGAACTTCACCTGTTTTCCATAAATGGACTGCATGCCTCCACAGCGGTGGAACGTAACTTCGGTTCAGTTAATTAGTGAACTTCACATGTTTTTCATAAATGGACTGTATGTCTCCACAGCGGTGGAACGTAACTTCGGTTCAGTTAGTTAGTGAACTTCACGTGTTTTTCTAGAGTTTCTAGGCTTTTCCGTACACGTTTTCACAGCGGACTTCAATATTTTGTAAAATGAACTTCAGAAATTCAAAAAGAAAACTTTTTACAGCAAACATTTTGGCAGTGCTAAATGAACTTTTTTTTAGCTCGGGGTGTTTTGAATATTTTTGTCAACAAAAAGGCTGAACAATGAACTTCAGAGACGCATCACACTTTTTGACGACACGATATAATTTTTTCTTACGCAGCTAGATTAAAACTCCTGGGTTTTAAAAAGTGAACTTCCTGACAGGAAAATGTCAGCGATTGAATTTATACACATGCTTCCGATGTATAGTTTTACCTGCACATCTTTTTAGTGTTTTCAGTAAACCACTATTTCACGAAGCTCCATTAAATAGAAGTTCACTAGTACTGGCGCCGGGCGGGAGGTGGGGGTCCCGGCAGCATGCGGTGGAGGTAGGGCCGCCGGCGGCGTGGTCGAGGTGGGGAGCCTCCGGTGGCGACATGGAAGGGCGCTCGCTAGGGAGGAGGGCGGCGCCGGACGGGAGGTAGGGGGATACCGCGTCGTGCGGTGGAGGTATGGCCGCCTGCGGCGCACAGAGGAGGTGGGGAGCCTCCCGGTGGTGACATGGACGAGGTCGGGGCTGAAGTTCGTGGGGATTTTTTAGACGAGTTCGTGGGTAGTTAGGCAGGAGGTTAGTGGTGATGGGAGGGGATAAGGTTGGGTCTTGGTTTTTGCGTGACGGATGGTTCGGTTGGTTTTGTCCGGTTGGCTGGTTCAGTAGGTTTGTAGAATAACTATTCTACAATTATATATATATATATATATATATATATAGGTAAATTAACAGGTGCTCCCTGGTGCCCGGGCACCTGGATAGAATACAATACATTTTGGGTATGTAGATGACACTTATAACTCGGGTATGCACATGTTGGGTATATAGGAGGTGGGTATGTGTATTCGAGGTATCTACATGTTATATATACCTTGGGTATGTGTGTTCAATTGTACGCGTACAGATCAGGTATATATATAAATAACTTAGGTATGTGCACATTATTAGGTATGCATACCCCATAATATGCATACCCAAATCATATGTACCTCCTACATACGTAAGGTATACATACCCAAGATATATGTATATGTCTACATACCTAAAACTGTTCGTATTCCATCCTGGTGCCCATGCTCCTAGGTGCCCCATCATAGCTAATAATTTTCTTTTACGTGCATGCATGAACTCTCGTCGTGTATCCATAATCCATGCATGCATGCATGCAGCCGAGATATATAAAAGGGCCGGGTGTATATGTCAAGACCAGGCGTGCACGGACTCGATGGTATACAACTTGTACATGTACGAGCAGCACAAGCAGTATATATACGTGCAGGCATGCTTTCGTTTCAAAAAAATAGACTACATGGGTGGCATCCAAACAGTTATTAGAGGCCGGCCTCCGTTTGCATTTCTCGTAAAAGGGGGCCCCTCGTAAAAGGGCCGCATGCATGCATCTGAGACGGCGGATGACAGTCCATCGATCGAGTCCTGCAGTACTGGGATGGGCACGGCGCGAGAAAAAAAAAGGAGAGCGGGGGATTTGGGTTGCCTCGCGGTCGCGTACGTGACTGACAGACAGAGCTAGCTCGATCCCCCGCGCGCCCCTGCATGCGCGCGAGAAAGGGGAAAAAAAAAGGCAGGATCGATCCAACCCCGCCCCGCCCCCGTACGCGCGCATTACTAATTCATTCGGTCCACCGATCGAGTCGCATTAATTCGGTCGCCACCGGCGACGTACTGTTGCTGCTTATGTACGCTTCGATCCTTTTCGCGGCGGCAAATGTGACGGTCGTGGCAGGGAATGCTTTTGTGGTCGTAAGGATAGCTCCGACGCCACCGGCGAGTTTGACTGCCTCTCCCTGTATGTGCCACATTCAAGCCTTCAAGGTCGCACAAAACGATTTTCCCGGCGACCAAGCTGGGCTTCAGCTTCCCGGCTTCACAGACCTTCGAGCCGGCTGTCTTACCGTACACAAGGGGTATCTGGGCTGCGCCAAGCGGTGGCCCGACGTAGAGCGAAGCGCCTGAAAAGGTGTCGCCGTTGCCGAGAACGACGTCCGCCAGGAAACGGCGGTTGATGGTGGACGCGCCGACGGTCAAGAACCACGGCGCGATGTTGTTGGTGGTTGAGTCGACGGGGCCGGCGTTTTCCACGGAGGCAGAGACAACGATGCCCTTGCGGACGGCGTTGAAGGCGCCCACGGCGGTGGTGTCCATGTGAAACGGTTGCGCCCAGCCACCGGAGCCGAACGAAGCGGAGATGATGTCGACCCCGTCGGCGATGGCCTCGTCAAACGCCGCGAGGATGTCGGAGGTCGCGCACCCGTATTTCCAGCACACTTTGTAGGAGGCGATCCGCGCGCCCGGGGCCATGCCGACGGCGGTCCCTCTCGCGTAGCCGTAGAAAGACACGTCCGGTACGACGGACCCGGCGGCGGTGGAGGCGGTGTGCGTGCCATGGCCGAGGGTGTCGAGCGGCGACCTCGACTCCTTCGATATACACCTTCGAGGTTACCCAGCGCCATTTTGATCACCCAGTTACGGCCATGATACTTGACTATGCCAAAGCAATCTCTCTAGTATATACAACCATAAATTCTCATGGTTTAAGGAATAAGCAAGCAACCAATCTTAGACTATAATATTTACATACCGTAAACTTGATTTCGTAGTATATCATATTTTTGGGTCTTCCTAGTCACAGTGTTAACTTAACAATGTGCTCTCATTAATAATGGCAATAGACATTGTCCATGGCGGGAAAACTTCACCATCCAGTATTAACGAGTTTGTCCAAGAGACGTGACAAAGGGTAAATAGGGTTTGATTATATCTCTACACGTGCGAATGTGTTTCCCTATAAATCACGCATTTATAGACCATAGCAGTTATAGAATAAAGATATAATTCATTAATCATGAAACAGATGTATATTTATTGTCTCTCAGGGCATACATCCAACAGTCTCCCACTTGCACTTAGATACAATAATTATCCATTACATTAAACCTTCTTTAAGACCGATGTTAAATCGGTGAGGTTCAAACTTCAAGCATGGGAGAGCTTTTGTCATAGGATCGGCAACATTGTCAAGAGTATGTACTTTACGTATGACAGTGTGCCCTTTTGCTACATGATCTCTGATGAGGTGACCCTTGCGTTCTATGTGTTTGGCTTTGTTGTGAGACCTCGGATCCTTTGCCAGAGCCACGGCACTACTGTTATCACAGTAGAGCTCTATTGGATCTGCCGCTGAAGGAACCACTCCTAACTCAGTGATGAACTTCTTTATCCAATAGCTGTCCTTCACTACTTCAGATGCCGCCACATATTCCGCCTCCATTGTAGATTCTGCCACCGTGCCTTGCTTGGAGCTTCTCCAGCTAATTGCACCGTTGTTGAGAACGAACACATAACCTGATTGTGCTTTGAAATCGTCTGGATCAGACTGAGATCCTGAATCAGTGTAACCCTTTACTCTGAGCTCCTCATCCCCTCCATAGACCAGGAGCATGTCCTTAGTTCTCCTGAGGTATTTCAGAATGTTTTTAACTACTGTCCAGTGGACCTAACCAAAATCAGATTGAAATCTGCTGGTAACACTTAGGGCATATGACACGTCGGGACACGTGCATGTCATTGCGTACATTATAGAACCTATTGCTGAAGCATAAGGTATCTCCGTCATTTCTTGCCGCTCAACAACTGTTTTAGGATAGTGTCTCTTGCTCAAGATAATTCCAGGCGACATGGGAATGTTGCCCTTCTTGGAATCGGCCATGTTGAATCTCTTCAACACCTTTTCTATGTATGTACTTTGGCTAAGACCTATTAGGCGTCTTTCTCTATCGCGATAGATTTTGATGCCTAATATGTAAGCAGCCTCTCCCAAGTCCTTCATCGCAAAACTCTTTTCCAATGAAGTCTTAACTTTCCCAAGAAATATTTTATCATTACCAAGTAACAATATATCATCGACATAGAGAATCAGAAATGCTATTGAGCTACCACTTTCCTTCTTGTATACAGAAGTTTCTTTGAAATTCTGAATGAAGCCAAAACTCTTGACTACTTCATCAAATCGAATGTTCCAAGTCCGTGATGCTTGCTTGAGACCATAAATGGATCTCTTTAGCTTGCATACCTTGTTAGCTTTCTTTGGATCGACAAAACCCTCGGGCTGTACCATGTACACGTCCTCAGTTAGATTTCCATTAAGGAAAACTGTTTTGACATCCATCTGCCAGATTTCATAATCATAGTAGGCAGCTATGGCTAACATTATCCTTACAGACTTTAGCATTGCTACGGGGGAGAATGTCTCCTCATAGTCTACACCATGAATTTGTCGAAAACCCTTTGCGACAAGGCGTGCTTTATAGACGGTGACATTACCATCCGTGATTGTCGTGCACACGAGCGGTTGTGGCATATTCATGGTTGAGTTGGAGTCGATGCGGTTCAAATCTATTCACACAAGTAGTTACTGGTGTTGCTATCCCTATGCAAATTTCTATATGACAGGCGATGAATAGGTGCAAATAATTTTTGTTTTGTTACGATAGAATACTTTTATTATTATCAACATAATGTAGTTCTGGTGTTGTAAGTTATTTCATGTGACTATGTGTTTTGCAAGATATTCAAAATAAATAGACTTTTATTCTGGTTGGGCGTCTTTCAAAAGATATGGGTAAGTTGCGTCAATTTTAAGAAAACTGCAACTTATTTTCCATGGGGAAACGTTCAAATGATTTCAAATCAAGAATATGCCAAGCAAACCAAAAAAAAAGGTGCTAGCTGCACTTTCTCATCGAAAAGTGCAGCTCGTATGCAAAACAAAGTGAACACAGAACATGCTAGTTGCACATTTTCCATCGAAAAACACAATTCATATGAAAAAGCCGGTTGCACTTCTCAGTAGATACAGATAGTCGCAAATTTCTTGAGAATTATGCAACTTGTTTTTGATGGAAAGTTCAAGTGTTTTGAAATCAAGAATATGCCAATTACTATGAAGAAAATAGTAAAACAAAAAAAAATGCCAGTTGAACATTTACATCGCGTATTGAAAACCGGTGGCACTTTTCAGAATATATGTTTAGTCTCACTTTTCTCTAGAAAGTGGCACCAGATTTTAGTGGGAAACTGTTCAATTTTTTTCAAATCAAGAGAATTCAAAGAAAAATTTAAAATAAAACACGTGTTACCTGCAACTTTATCGAGAAAAGTGCAATTTAGATCTGAAACGGGTTGCACTTTTCAATATGCCGGTAGTTGTGTGTTTCTTGCCAAAATTGGGACTAATTGTACGATGGAAAAGTGCGTGTGGTTTGTAACAAAAATTAGCATAACAAATAGAAAATATTGAAAAAAAGGCTGCACACTTATTTATTTTAGTCTCTTCCCCGCTCTCGCCCTTTTGGATGGGAAAACACTTCCTATCATCGGGAGGATTCATGTCTCGCATCCTCCGCGTCGGTCGTGTGCCGCGGGTCCCCGTGGGTCCCACTCAGCGCTCGTTTCTTATCCCCTTCATCCCAGCGCCAATCTCACGTGGTCTGCCTTTTCTCTCCACACCGTACCACCTCCCCGATTTGGCCCAAATCAAAGGGCACGATGGCCGCTAGAGCCAGTCCTCCTTCTCCCAGAGCACGCCACCAAACGCGCCCCCACGGGGACATGCGCGCCACCCGGAGCTCCTCGATTCGTGCCTAAACAAACGCCATGGTTGAGGCCTCAAGGTCCTCCCTGCATGGCTGGGGCCTCAAGCCTCCATGTATGTCCTCGTCGTTGTTCTCCAGGAGCCTACCATCGGTCGGCGCCGCCAACTCCTGCGCCACCTCTTCGAGCACCCCACGCTTCCCCATCGATGCAGTCAAGGGGTGCCGGATGCGGGGAGCATCTGCTCGGTGCCCCGCTGCGTAGCAGCAGCGCGCGACGGTGTTGCAACCCGTGGGCGTCGTGCTCGAGGGGGGTGCTCCCGTCAGACACGGCACACCGCTGCCACGGGCGCCGATCTGCACTCCCCCATCTCCTGGTTCCTCCAAATTTATGCCTTTGATTTGCAGGATTCTCAAAAGGCGGGAATAGAACAACGAAGGATTGTACTCACATGTTCTCTTATATCACACATAATTAGAATACTACAGAAATTTAGATGAACCATTGTACAAACACAGATGCTCACAAATATGCACCTACTCTCACACCTATGGACCTATGCGCGCACGCACCACCCATATGAGCATTTCAGAAACACTGAGCACCTATGTCAAATGAATAGGACTTGAACACATGTGGGCTGGTTCCAACACAACGAACCTAACCATTTGAGCTACCCTCGGTTGGCGGTTGAAAGTGTGTTTGATAGTAGCATAAGAAAAAGCAAAACAATAATATCAGAAGGTTTTAGTGGATTAAGTTTTTCCTCCAAAGTAGAGTGCAACTGAATCCCAAGAAATATTCCAAAGATTCCAATAATGCACTTGAAATAAACGGCCAATGCATAAAATCCGAAAGATCAAATCCTCTATAAAATTTCTCTGAATCGAATGAGCCCTTGACCGATCGTGTGCTCCGTCTAGTTACTTCCGTTGTCGTCACGTACCGACGCGTACTCTCGATCTCCCGAAGCAAACGAAAAGAAGGATACGTTTTCTCTTGTTTTCGGACGAATACGTACAAATGAGCTGGGACGTGCCGACCAGGATGCCACCTAACTCATGCCACTTTATGAGCTAGCATAAAGTATTACGGCACTACAGGTATGAGCATATTGGATAGACTAAGCCAACAAATTATGAGAGCACCTATCTCAAGTGTAGGATTTGAACCCATGTACTGGGCTCATTCCAGCATAATGAAACTAACCATTTGAGATACTCAAAATTCGTGGATGAAAGTGCGCTGGTAGCTTAAGAAAACAAAAATAATTATACGATGATGACGTTTAAGTAGATGAAAATTTTCCTCCAAAATAGTGGAAATGAATCCCAAGGAAAACATCTAACGATTCCAATCATATGAATTAAACAGCAAATCCTATAAAATAAACGTGTGCCCTTATCCTGTCGTGTGCTTCGCCTAATTAATTTTCGTTGTCGTCAGGTGCCGACATTCTCCGTCTGTCATCTGCCGAAGCACACAAGGCCATCTTTGCAAACGAAAAGAAGGATAAGAGGTCTTCTTCCCGGACGTGGCTAGCGGGACGCTCCTCTTTTTGGCTAGTCGGCAGCCACCTGCCAGCCCACTCATGCATCTGATCTGACTCCTAACCGAAGCTAGCTGGAGTAGTCGGCAGCCACCTGCCCGACCACTCATGAGAGTACACCTGGAGCTTTGTACACCCTCGAACGGCCGATAAATACTACCTGGTGCAGCACTTCCTTTACACAACAACCTGCTTCACACAACCACGAGAACAAGGCAAGCTATTAGATTTCCCGAGTGACAACTTCAGCGCAAGATGGAGCACGGCGCCGGCGAGAAGAAGGGCCTCATGCAGAAGATCAAGGACAAGCTCCCTTGTAGCCACGGTGATCACAAGCAGACCGGTGGCAACCACGGCCAGCAGGGACACGCCAGCACGGCGACACATGGCTCCCCTGTCACTAGTGGCCAGCAGGGACATGCCGGCACAAGGACGCATGGTACCCCGGCCACCGGCGGCACCGACGGGCACACCGGAATGACCGGCACAGGAACACACGGTACCGGCGAGAGGAAGGATGTCATGGAGAACATCAAGGAGAAGGTCCCCGCTGGCCACGGTGCTGACAACCAGCAGACCGGTGGCACCTACGGGGACCAGGGACATGCTGGCACGGCTACGCATGGCACCCCGCCACCGACGACGCCTACGACCAGCAGGGACACACCGGAGTCACCGGCGAGAAGAACGACGTCATGGAGAACATCAAGGAGAAGCTCCCCGGTGGCCACCAGCAGACCGGTGGAAACTATGGGCAGCAGGGGCACGCCGACATGGCGATGCATGACACCCCGGCAACCGACGGCACCTACGGGCAGCAGGGACACAGCAGAGTGACCAGCACGGGGACGCACGACACCGGCGATAAGAATGGAGTCATGGGAAACTTCATGGCAAGCACCCCGGTGGCCACGGTGATCACCACCAGACTGCTCGCACCAACGAGCAGCTGGGGCACACCGGAGTGACCGGCACTGGGACGCAGGAACCGGCGAGAAGAATGGCGTCCTGGAAAATGACATGGAGAAGGTCCCAGGTGGCCATGGTGACCACCAGCAGACCGGCGGCACCTACGAGCAGCAGGGACACACCGGAGTGACCGGCACGGGGATGCACGGCACAGGCGAGAAGAAGGGAGTCACGGATAATTTCACGGAGAAGCTCCCCGGCAGCCACGGTGACCACCAGCAGACCGGTGACACCTATGGGGAGCAGGGACACACCGACACGGCGACACATGGTACCGGCAAGAAGAACGACGTCATGGAGAACATCAAGGAGAATCTCCCGGGTGGCCATGGTGACCACCAGCAGACCGGTGGCACCTACGAGCAGCAGGGGCACACCGGCACGGCGACGCAAGGCACCACCGCAGTGACCGGCACGGGGACGCACAGCGCAGGAGAGAAGAAGGGGTCATGGGAAACATCGTGGAGAAGCTTCCCGGTGGCCACGATGACCACCAGCAGACCGGTGGAACTTACGGGCAACAGGGACAAACCGGAGTGACCGGCACCGAGATGCACGGAACCGGCGAGAAGAAGGGCATCATGGAGAATGTCAAGGAGAAGCTCCCCGCTGGCCATGGTGACCACCAGCAAACCGGTGGCACCTATGGACACACTGGCATGGCGAAACATGGCACCGGAGGCTCCTATGGGCAGCAGGAACACACCGGAGAGAAAGGCATGGGGACGCTTGACACCGACGAGAAGAACGACGTCATGGAGAACATGAAGGAGAAGTTTCCCGCTAGGCACGATGACGACCAGCAGACTGGTGGCATCTATGGGCAGCAGGGGCACACCGACACAGCGATGCATGCCACCCCGAACACCGACGGCACCTACGGGCAGAAGGGACACACCGGAGTGACCGGCACGGGGACCCTCGACACTAGCGAGAAGAAGGGCGTCATGGAGAAGCTCCCTGGTGGCCACGGTGACCACCAGCAGACCGGCGGCACCTACGGGCAGGAGGGACACACCGGAGTGACCGGTGCGGGGACGCACGACACTAGCGAGAAGAAGGGCGCTATGGAGGACATCAAGGAGAAGCTCCCCGAAAGCCACGGTGACGACCTGCAGACTGGTGGCATCTTTGGGCAGCAGGGGCAAACCGGCACCGCGACGCATGGCACCCCGGACACCGACGGCACCTACGGGCAGCAGGGACACACCGGAGTGACCGGCACGGGGACGCACGGCACTAGCGACAAGAAGGGCGTCATGGAGAAGCTCCCCGGTGGCCACGGTGACCACCAGCAGATCGGCGGCACCTACGGGCAGGAGGAACACACCGGAGTGACCGGCCCGGGGACGCACGGCACTAGCGAGAAGAAGGGTGTCATGGAGAAGCTCCCCGGTGGCCACGGTGACCACCAGCAGACCGGCAGCACCTACGGGCAGGAGGGACACAACGGAGTGACAGGTGCGGCGACGCACAACACCAGCGAGAAGAAGGGCGCTATGGAGGACATCAAGGAGAAGCTCCCCGGTGGCAACGGTGTCGACCAGCAGACTGGTGTTATCTATGGGCAGCAGGGACACACCGGCACGGCGACCCATGGCACCCCGTACACCGACGACACCTACGGGCAGCAGGACACACCGGAGTGGCCGGTACGGGGACGCACGGCACTCACGAGAAGAAGGGCGTCATGGAGAAGCTCCCAGGTGACCACAGTGACCACCAGCAGACCGGCGGCACCTATGGGCAGGACGGACACACCGGAGTGACTGGTGCGGGGACGCACGGCACCGCGGAGAAGAAGAACGCTATGGAGGACATCAAGGAGAAGCTCCCCGGTGGCAACGGTGTCGACCAGCAGACTGGTGTTATCTATGGGCAGCAGGGACACACCGGCACGGTGACGCATGGCACCCCGGACACCGATGACACCTACGGGCAGCAGGGACACACCGGAGTGGCCGGTACGGGGACGCACGGCACTCACGAGAAGAAGGGCGTCATGGAGAAGCTCCCAGGTGACCACGGTGACCACCAGCAGACCGGCGGCACCTATGGGCAGGAGGGACACACCGGAGTGACTGGTGCGGGGACGCACGGCACCACGGAGAAGAACAACGCTATGGAGGACATCAAGGAGAAGCTCCCCGGTGGCCACGGTGACCACAACCAGACCACTGGAACGACTGACACTGGGACACACGACACCGTGGCCACCGGCGGCACCTACGGGCAGCAGGGACACACTGGAACGACTGGCACTGGGACACACGACGGCACCGGTGAGAAGAAGAGCATCATGAACAAGATCAAGGACAAACTGTCTGGACAGCACTAAGCCCGGTCTACCCGCTTTGGAGGAGCGAACTCGTCCAGGTTTAAGCTGCCACCTATATATGTCGAGAGTTTTCGTTTGTTTACAGTTTGCATACTTTGATGTGCAAAGGCATATATCGAATATAAGGAAAAATGTTTTGTGTGCAAGTCTGTTCTTTACTTTGATGTGCAAAGGCATATATCGAATATAAGGAAAAATGTTTTGTGTGCAAGTCTGTTCTTATCAAATATTTGCTCCAAGTAGTACCGGTGATCTAACTCAGTAGCTATTTCAGTCAGACGAGCTTGGACGTCTCCCCTCTCCCCGTCACTGTAGCAGAGGGCGATTTTTCTCCTCCCCGCAGATCCACCTCCTCCCCGTCGTTTCGCCGGATCCCTCGTCCTCCGTCGGCCGCTCCAGCGGCGGGAGGGCGGGGGATCCCCGCTCCACGGGTGTAGATAGCGTAGGGTGTGTAGGGTCTCCTGCCGGCGGCGCCTTGGAGGTGGTAGGGTCGCCGGTGGTGTTTTTGGTGCAGGTGCGCGTCCCCTTCGACGGCGGAGCTCCATGGAGGTCCG
Organism: Poa pratensis; assembly: GCA_947311845.1. NCBI lineage: Eukaryota > Viridiplantae > Streptophyta > Magnoliopsida > Poales > Poaceae > Poa > Poa pratensis. The sequence continues at coordinate 4,309,436 of CAMZMU010000048.1, forward strand.
CGGTGGTGCGTCTCGCCTATGCGTTCCCTCGGATCAGTGGATCTGGTGGGTACGCCGTCCCCCTCCCGGATCCCGCGTGGCGGCGGATCTGGGTTGACTTTGAAGCCGACGACGTTGAAGGAAGGCGATGTTGCAGCTGGAGCTGGGTGGAGGCTTCTCGGAGTTCGAGGTTCGGCGACTTCCCGTCCGCTAGGGGACGTCTTCTGCTCCAAGGCTTGAAGGAAGATGCAGCGGCGGCGCGTCACCGGCACGTCCTGCTCCACGCCGGCGACATTGAGTTGCAGAGGGACTGGGTTGTAATTTCTATCTTTCTTGGGTGCCTGTCTGCGATGGTCGTGCTTTGATGTTGTATACGGTTTCGTCGCAAAAAAAAAAAAAAGTAGTACCGGTGATTTCGTACATTCTTATACTTTCAGCAGAAAAAAGTTGGTGCATGCATGCATGGCTCCAATCGAGTGCAAGTTTACAACAAATGATACACACGCACGTAAACAGATACACACGATATCATATCTCCGCGATTTCAATGGGACTTGTCACCTTGTGCGTGGCGCCGTCGCTCCACTCAATCGACCCAAACGTGTATGCCTTTTTGACGCTCGCCGTCGCTCGCGCCGCGAAGGTGACTTGGTATCCCCGTGTCTCCTGCGTTTTGTTGAACCGCAGCTTCCGCGGTTTCACGGTGACGCGCACGCCGCAGGGCCGGTGACCATGGCTCGGTATGTGGCATTCACATTGCTGCCGACGTTGCGCACAACGCGGCGGTGCGTGATGGTCTCGTTGCGCGAGCTGAACGCCGCCGCGAAGGACGGGTAGTTATGGTCTCCCACGGAGGAGGAAGCCGAGCAGTTGGTCGGCGCCCCGTCCTCTCTCGTGAAGAACATGGCAACATCCTCGGCGGTGTACCCGAGCGCGCACAGGAAGTCGACGTAGTCCTCGGTGCTGGCGTCGTACACGAGCCCTGGGTCGACGGCGCGGTTGGGGTCCACGAGGCCTGCCCCGCGCGCGAATGGCGTGGACTGTTTGCCCGTGGCCATGTCCCCGATGACGTGGCCGGCGTTGTCCACGTTGTATGCGGTGGTCATCAGCGCAGATTTGGTCGCGGCGGGACTCCACTCCGGCCTCGCCTGCCGGAGCAGCGCCGCGATGCCGCTCACGTGTGGGCACGACATGGACGTGCCTGATACGACATTGTAGTGCACTCTCCTTGTGTCGCTGTCGAGGCCCGAGGGTGAGGCGGCGCCGGTCCATGCGGCGAGGATCTCCACGCCGGGGCCGTGACGTCCGGCTTAAGGATCTCCGGCGCATGGAGGTTGGGGCCACGGCTCGAGAAGGATGCCATTCGAGGGGATGGAGGAGGCGGGCCGCCGATGTACGCTTTGATCCTTTTCGCGGACGGGGATGTAGTACTGTTGCTTATGTACGCTTTGATCCTTTTCGCAGCGGCAAATGTGACGGTCGTGGCAGGGAATGTGTGGGGGTTGCCGACGACCAGCTCGCCGAATGCTTTTGTGGTCGTAAGGATAGCTCCGACTCCACCGGCGAGTTTGACAGCCTCTCCTTGTGCAACATTTAAGCCTTCAAGGTCGCACAAAACGATTTTCCCGGCGACCAAGCTAGGCTTCAGCTTCCCGGCTTCACAGACCTTCGAGCCGGCTGTCTTACCGTACACAAGGGGTATCTGGTCTGCGCCAAGCGGCGGCCCGACATAGAGCGACGCGCCTGAAAAGGTATCGCCATTGCCGAGAACGACGTCCGCCGGGAAACGCCGGTTGATGGTGGACGCGCCGACGGTCAAGAACCATGGAGCGATGTTGTTGGCGGTTAAATCGACGGGGCCGGCGTTCCCCACGGAGGCAGAGACAACGATGCCCTTGCGGACGGCGTTGAAGGCGCCCACGGCGGTGGTGTCCATGTGAAACGGCTGCGCCCAGCCACCGGAGCCGAACGAAGCGGAGATGACGTCGACCCCGTCCGCGATGGCCTCGTCAAACGCCGCGAGGATGTCGGAGGTCGCGCACCCGTATTTCCAGCACACTTTGTAGGAGGCAACGCGCGCGCCCGGGGCCATGCCGACGGCGGTCCCTCTTGCGTAGCCGTAGAAAGACGCGTCCGGTACGGCGGAGCCGGCAGCGGTGGAGGCGGTGTGCGTGCCATGGCCGAGGGTGTCGAGCGGCGACCTGGACTCCTCCGTCTCGTTGATCGGGCCTCCAAGATCAACCTCGTACCCCTCGTAGAAGACCTTTGCGCCGACGAGCTTGCCGTTGCAGTAAGCGGATGCGTTCCACGACGGAGCGGAGACGCAGCCGCCACGGAACTTGCTGGGTGGCGGCGGCAGCGATGAGTCCGCAGCGAACGCCGCGCGGTCCATAGGGTACACGCCAGTGTCAAGGACGCCGATGACGACGTCCGATGCCCCGTTGGACGCCGGCAGCAGCCCGCCGACGCCAACAAGCTGAGGAAGGATGGCGTGAGCGTGGTGTGCAGCTGCTTCATCTCGTCGGGCACGATGGCGAGCACGGAGCGCTGGGCCGCGAGGTGCGCGGCCTGGTGCCCCGTGAGATGCGCTGCGAAGCCCGTGGCGGCGTGGGAGTAGGAGTAGAGCACCCGCGGCGCTGGGAGGGACATGTCCACCGGTATGTGGTCACTCAGGAAGGAGGCGTACGCCCGGGCAGCGAGCCGGCCTACACGTGGCGGCGGCGGCGCGTGGGCGTGAGCGACGTGCACGATGTAGGCGGCGGACAACTCATCCTTTTCTCTCCATGCGGCCGCGGCGGCGACGGCAACGACGACGAGCAGGACGCACAGAAGCGCTATTGGTCTAACTCTGACCATCATCATCGTTGCACGGAGAGAAGTATGGATGCGGCGGCGGTGTAGTGCAGTGTGGTGATCGGAGGCCCGAATAAGTAGGTGTCAGAGTTGGGTGGATGAGTAAAGGCGTTAATTTCAGTAGGGTGAGTGTGACCATCATCGTGGAGCCGACGATCATGTGCGATGTTTACCGATCACCAAATCAAGCCAAGAATCTGCTGCTTAATTGTGAGTCATCCGGAACAGGCAATTCAATCGTGTAGCCCCAATTCCCAACTATACGGAAACACTTCAATGCTAATGAAACCTGGATCGTTTTGTTGGATCTGTATTGTGTACTCCCCCTATTGGCACACACACTTTGATCCAAATTTAATACTTGGTCCCAATCTGATATTTGATCCCTTATAGTACTATAATATTTGATCCTCATTTGGCGCACACACTTTGATCCAAATTGTATTATGACGTCGATCGTGAGAGAAATATATCTGATCCCAATTTGGCACACACACTTCCGCACACACACACACACTTAAGAATCTGCTGCTTAATTGTGAGAACTCTCTTTATCTCATATGTAAAATGTTTTACAACGAAGCACTATGGTTGTAATAACTAATAACGTTTTACATTATGTGACAAATCACAAATGGAATACTACAGTAAATTACAATCTGGTTGTACTGTGATTTGTGAGGAGGGTTATAATGTGGAAACTCATGTTGCTTTTTCTTGCACGATTTTACGGTACTTGTATGGCGCCAATATTCAGTGTCTTGTGATTTGTGAGGAGGGTTACGTGGAAGCTCTTGCTGCTTTTCTTGCACGATTTTAAGGTACTTGTATGGCGTCAATATCCAGCGTCCTTAGAAGCATGGAGAATGTTTTCCAACTGATGAAGAGAGGTGGACAAATTATTAAACACTCTCCCGGCCCTCGCATCTAGGCCTTTTGTAGTCGTTAAAAGCTTTATCATTTCAGCCGTAAAAATCTTTTAATATTATGTTGACAGGATGTTAAACTCGACACCTCTTCACTCTTGTGCCATATTGAGTTCATGTTCCACTCTGTTCATCCAAAATTTCAAACTGATAGAGAGAGACGGGAATATTTTCACATTTAGCGAGAAAGGATTCAGTACGCCAACAAAGGTTGAGAACCTCCATTTTAAATACAAAATACTCACTATGCTTACTACATGCTTATCACCCAATAGGTCATGGATATTAATTCACAAATATCATGACAAAACCAAAAGCTCACAAAATATTTAATGATATATGCCCACTTAGCTCAGTTTTTATCTTATGAGTTTACAAAACCAGCCTTTGTCGGAGAAAAAAAGTACATCCACTTAACTCAGTTTTTATCTTATGAGTTTACAAAACCAGCCTTTGAGTCATTCTTTGGCTATTTTTCTTCTATCTATTCATATACATGCAGCACTCCTGCATGGTTCAAAAAAACAAAACCAGCCTTTGTCGGGAAAAAAAGTACATCCACTCTGCTCAGGTTGTAATTGATCCAACTGACCTCCTTGTTTTTGGACAAAAGAGGGAAAATTCTTAGTACATTTTTTTTTATTCACGACCATTAATTGGATCCAAGACGCAACCAAAGAACCTGGTTCCCTCGGTCCATGTACAATGCAAGTTGTTGAGTGAGGTTCTTATAAAAAAAAACCAAGCACTTCTCTAATCACCAATGATTATTCCTATAGAAGAGGTGCTTAGTTAAGCATTTTTCTTGTGTAAATAATTACTAGTGCTTAACGAAAAACTGGTTTATTTTGCTAACCACCTCTATAAACACCTTTCATTATAAGTGCCCTTGTGTCACTCCTCACAGGCAGCACCAGGAAAACCATCAGCGCCCCCACCCTGTAATCAAGCCGTCTGAAAAACAATTATAGGAGACTAACACTTGTTTGTAAATAGGTTAGGGGTTTAATTTTTATGGAAAAACAGGGTTAGGAAAAAACAACTCAAAAAATTCATCACCTGTTAATTGACCTATGCAAGTACAGGATTCTCTCCAATCCGTTAAAAGTGTTGTGGAAACTCTCAACACACCACGTACAAATCGATTATCGATAGGTACACTAGCGACACAGGATCAGAGGGAGTAGTTCATATCGTGAAATGGGCCTTGCAAAACCACAAAAGGGCAACATGGGCTTTCTGGTCTCTCGGTGGTAGGTAGGCCCATCGAAAGGGGCTGGACCTCAAGCCCACAGCGTGCGGTGAGAAGAGCGGCCGCGTCGCCCCCAACACGGGCGCGGTTGGCCGTGAAAACCACCACCTCGCCGTCCTCCTCCCCGCCCACCGCCACCTCGCCCCTCCTCGCTCTCGCTGCCGGTGATGATACTCCGGCTGCGCGGCGGCCTCTCCGGCCGATCCGCCTCCGTCCTCGCCGCCGTCGCCCGCGATGCGCGTCCCACGCGCCCGCTGCCCCCCGCCGCGGTCCCCCTCCTCCGTCGCCTCCACGACGCCGCGGGCGCCTCCGATTATGGCCCGAAAACAGGTACATCCTCGCGATCTCCCCCTCACTCACCCTCTGAAGTGGCTGTGCGGTAGCATGTTCGTAGTATAGAGCTCTGCCGATCATTCCAATGTTTCAATTCCACCGCTGCTCCCCACCGTTCGCCACCAGCCGAGTGACACAAATGTCCATTCAATTCTGGTAAAAATTAATGGAAAACTGGTCATGTATGTGATTGTGTGTAGTATTTGATTTGCTGATGAATTTACTTTTGAAGTTTCACGAAAATTCCTCTTGATTATTGTGTCTTCTGATTCTGTTAATTGTGTTCTGTACCTGAAGGTGGCCCTCTGACGCTCTACAGGGACCTGGTGAGTCAGGGGAGGCTCCGGCATGACGCGTACCAGGAGAACGTGGCGTCCGAGCTGGACGGCCTGCTCCGACGGCTCGAGCGGTATGAGATGGAAATGGAGGACTACCATGTGAGTCGCCCATCGCTTCGCGTTTCACTGATTGATTGTTGCGAGTTGCGACACTCTGAGTAAGTGCCTTTGTGCAAAGTGCAGGCGAAGCTGTCTACGTGGGACAGTTCCAGGGAGAAGGAGCGGCGGAGGCTCCTCCTCGAGGAAGCCGAGGATAAGCAGCACGATGGGGTGTGGATCGATGAGAAGAGGGGGTTTCTTGATAAGTTGATTTCGCGGTAATACTTTGTCTCTTGCGTGTGGGTTGTGATATCAGGAATTATGTGCTTTCACTTTGCAGTGGGTTGTTCGTATAGCTCCAAATCCTCTTCCAATGATTGAAAATTTGCTTACTGATATCTTGCAGTGAGGCATTAGTGCAAATAGATGAAATCCGAGTACCCTTGACTACTGACTTCTTTAAAGAACAGTAAAACTTTAAAATGGCGGTTCTGCAATGCATACTCTGTTGCAAACTTTTCCTGTTACTGTTAGATATTAGATCAAATCTCTTGTACATGTTCCAAGAATAATGTCACCAGGCAGATCAGCAACCTATAAATTCTGTTTAAAACTGATGTGTTTCACTGCACTGAATGTCGCTGTTTGACTCATCTTTGCTGACTAAACCAGGAAAAGAAGAGGAAATATAGAAGCTGGAGTTGGAAGATGGGTTTCATATTTGAACCGAGAGAAGAAACTAGATACGTTAGTTGGCCAGAAACCAGTGGCTCCTGTTGCTCCAAAAGGATTGTACCTTTACGGGAATGTTGGAAGTGGTAAGCTAATCAATAACTTCACCTGGTCTCATGCTTAGAGTTAGGTGTTTGTAGTCAGGTTTTTTTCCCGAATATCTATTAATAGATTAACAGTACTTTGAAAATAAATCATTATCACAAACAGCTTTTGACTATTTTGAAAAGAAAATCATAAGTGACCCAACGAATTTTTTGTATTACTGCTATATGTAACACAGGGAAGACAATGTTGATGGACATGTTCTATGGGGCCACAGAAGGTGTCATCAAACACAGAGAAGGTTTCACTTCCATGAGGTAAATCATGTACAGATGACTTGGAAAGCTGACAAAACAGAGTGTATGTGTGTGATGGCAAGAATCTGTGAAACAACTTGGTGATTATAATGTTTCATTTCGGATCCCGCTGTCTAGGATTTGTGTAAACTTGAATTTATCTATATTATGCAGGCTATGCTTGAAATAAATGATCATATGCATGATGTGTGGAAGAGACGTGATGATGACAAGTCTATTGACTCACCTACTTTTAGTTGGATATCAGGCCTCCCTTTCGATTCCAAAATAAAGGAGTGGCTGATTGGGGAAGAAAAATACAAACAAGATAAACATCAAAAGCATATCCTTTTAGCTGTTGCTGATAAGTTCCTTGTCGATAGACAAGCAAATAAATGTGGTGCAAGCATTCTATGCTTTGACGAAATACAGGTACCTGAATTTCACACTTAAAAATGCAATTTTCCCACTTCTTAAAGAAAACTGCCATTTCTTCCGTCGCACTTAGCATCATACTTTTTTTTTTGAAGAACTACTTAGCATCATACTTATCCGATTACTGATGTACTTTAGCAATTGTTGCAATTACATAATAGATAGTTTTGTAGGAAGAATTTCTCAAATTTATTTTCCTTTATTTATTCACATCTTCAATATTTCTTACAGTCAAAAGTACATATGTTGGAAAGCATGCTTTATATTCAAGTTTTATAATGAGTGATAGGCAATCTTGCTGATGGTAAATTAGAATGGACAATAGTTAGCATAATATCCTAACTTCAACTTCTTAGAAAGTTTTCATGAGATATATACATCTTATAAACTTTTACATCCAATTTCAGTATTGTGTTTCAAGCATTTGTAAATAAATGAAAAACTTTGACGAAAACCTATTGCTACTTTACTCTGTCTACCATATTAGCCTGCACTTAGTATAAAATATTTAGTTGCCACTGTAACTTCCGTAAAGTATGTAGCCTCTAGATTTTTATTTTACTAATAAACTCCATATGTGCAGACTATTGATGTATTTGCCGTCGTGGCCCTGTCTGGTATTCTGAACAGACTCTTAAGCACAGGAACTGTACTTGTTCCTACCAGTAATAAGGCACCAGAAGATCTAAATCAGGTATGTACTTTAGTGCTTATAATTTTTGTTTGTGTAATCCAGTAAACAATCTTTTCACCAAAAGAAGAAGGTGGCAGTGAAAGGCATAAACACATTCTAACCTGCCGAAAATATTACTTTGAACTACAGGACCTAAAACTTTTGTTCCCTCAAACAGGGATGACTTTGCACCATTCTAAGACAGGACGTGAAATAAGATAAAATGGTAAAGATTAACCAGGTTGCTATCAGGTTATAAACGAGTAACTATGTGGAAAATATGTAGACGAGTTAAACCAGAGTTCATCTTTATTTTTCCTAATTATGGATATAGAATTGGCTAAAGATAATGTGGTCTTTGAAATTCATTGAAATTTATTTCTGAAACACATACATGAATTGGTACGTGAATGGAAAAATAGGTACCTTAAAGTTAAAATAATTCTATATTTTGTTTTGAACTTTTCACTATTTTCTGTTTGTTTTGTAGGATGGGATGCAACGAGAAATCTTCCTTGAGTTCTTATCTAAGTTGGACGAGACCTGTAATAAGATTCTTGCTGGAACTGAAACAGATTATCGTCGCCTTATTCCAACAGATGGCTCAACTCAGGTTGGCTTGTAATCTTACTATTTGAGATAGGGAATTCAGGAAATTTGGCCCTAAGACCTGCATATAACTTCTGCTTTACATGTTCTGGAGATAAACACATACTGCATACTTACAGATACAAGGTTAAAAGTAAGTAGTTCCTAAGGTATTGTGATGTATGTGTATGCTTAGATTGTTTAGGAATTCAGTGACTTCAGGTGATTAGATCGCATAATTTGAACATCTTAATTTATTTTACAAAATCATCTAGTGGGCACTCTCTTGAAATCGTCTGCCTTGTCCACAGTATAAATGGACTTGATACCACTGTCATTGTCAGGGCTTTGTCTTATAGCTACTCATGGTAGTTTGCAAACAAGGAAACATTAACTCCCTTTCATACCCTGAGGTTAATAAATTACAGTGCCTGTAAAAAATATTTATGCTTTGGTGATGCTCAACTTTTAGTTATCATGTTGGTATTAAGCATTCAAGCATATATCTCTATGTGTCAAATCAAGTATACCTATATGCTACATTCTCTGATCCCTAATTCCCTATTCAAAACCAATAAGGTTCAACCTATTGTGAATACACTGCAGGTTTACTCTCATTTTGTTCGCAAATTTGATATTTTTCTGCTTGTATATATTTCCTTCATTTTAGTTGTCACTTGCATTACTCGGTATATTTCATGTAACTTGTCGTTTTGCAAAATTGTCTGCAGATTCACTATTTTTGGCCTATCATATCTGAAACAAGGAATATGTATGAGGCTATGTGGCATGACATAAGTAACCAGACAGGAGGAAACATTAGTACAGTTACAATTCCTGTAATGTTTGGAAGGTGTGTTCTTAATATCATATCTAAACTTGCCTTTTATCTAAAAAAAAAATCATATCTAAACCAATATACATGATTGTGGACTGTATTAACTTAAATGTTACATGTACAGGTCTCTCGAGATTCCTCAAAGTTGTAGCGGTGTGGCAAGGTTTGACTTCGAGTATTTATGTGGCCGCCCAGTAATTCCTCACTCTCTAAATTTTACCTTTATTTAGAATCCAAATAGAAGGAAAAGGAAACTATGTTATTCATGATCAAGGCACTGTTGGCTTGAAAATAGATGATATCTGGAGTAGTATCTGTCTCCCTTTAAAGTGTATGACTTTGTAACTGAATTCTAATGATATACAGATGTAGATTTTTATTGATTTGGTAAGACTTGCTTAGAGTATGCTAAATATTAATTCGTGTTGCTCGTTCCAATGCTTAGGTCGGAGCCGCAGATTACATAGCCATAGCCAAGAACTACCATACAATTTTCATAACAGACCTTCCAGCTATGAGTATGAAGATTCGTGACAAGGTACTTGTTTCATCTTTTGCTTTTCCGATCCTCTAACTTTGTTAAGAAGTACTTAATGTTTCTTTGATTCCATATAAAGTGTTATGTTTTTTCTAATAGTATTCTCATCTAGGCAAGAAGATTCATCACCCTTATCGATGAGCTGTACAATCATCACTGCCGCCTTGTATGTTTAGCCGTCTCATCTATTGATGATCTTTTTCAAGGAACTGAAGAAGGACCTCTTTTTGATTTAGAGAGGTAACAGTTACATTTATACACACCTTGCTCTACCAACATTAATGGAGTACAAGTAACAATCTCCCGATCCTGTAATATTTTTGTGAGTTTGCAGAGGTAGTGTGCAGATTGTAGTTTCATATTTCGGTGTGAATACGATAGCTATCATTTAGGTCTTCTGAAAAGAAAAATTCTTGAGAAAACACAAAAAGCCTTTGCGTTCATTTCATTGGAAAGGGAGAAGGTTCAGTACAGCCTTCTCCCTTTCACTGCAATGATGAAGATTTCCACTGATCCTCCTCATTTTATTGAGTTTCATTTCATTGATCCCTGCAGTAAAATCATCACTGCAGGGATCAAACTTTTGAAATCGGTGCTCAATAAACTACAAGGTGTTGCCACCTGGCACACAGTCCTGTGTCCTGAATCAAAATTTAGGCAGGGGACTCCCCCTTCCGATTTCACCCAAAAATATTAAATCCTGTTTAAAATGGCTTGCTGAACTTTGTTGTATATCATGTTTCTGTATTCTGCGATGTTTTGAATAAAATATTCAAATTCTAATGGAATAAAACATGATTATTCATTTATTCACATGGGAGGTCACATTATGCAGTTTCCAGTTTGAAACTGAAGCTGAAGGGACAAAGCTAAGGAGGGATGTGTCCGCAGAAGGCAATGTTGGTGTAGGGCCCTCTACTAAAGGCCTTGTGTCGATGCTGTCCGGTCAAGAAGAGATGTTCGCGTTTCGAAGAGCGGTAAGTAACTAGTATAGTACCTTTTCTACGCACTTCTCGTTACTACTCTGCTTGACATAATTCAGAACTACTAATAAGACCCATTAACACTATGCCCTTTGAATTTGTTCCCGAAACCTCACCCTGCTATATTTTCTTTATATTTTCAAGAAACCACCTCTTATAATGTTAATCTTCCACCACATGAGTGTCATGCCCAAGTAACCTCATATGGATCTTATTTCACAGATATCTCGGCTCATAGAAATGCAGACCCCGCTGTATCTTGAGCGCGTCCAGCATTTCCATTCCTCTGCCCTTCAGCAGCAACAACGCACCCCTGTTATTGCAAAAGATATGACTATCTCCCAGCCTGCTCCCGCATAGACCGTAGTAACATTCTATTCTTCCTTATAGGCAAATCTAATTTACAAATAGTGAGCAATAAGGTAGGACAAGCTGAGCTTGAGATTGTGTGTACTTAAGCTGTATGTGACACAAGCGACGCGAGGATGACGCATGCCATTGGATCTGTATAGATTCTTACAGCTTTGCTGCCCAATTATTCTTCCATGGTAGATCTGATTACTGATTTTTTTTTCGTGTGCTTTATTTGGAACCAACATCTATAACCTTCTAGGCTGAGAGCCTGAGATAGCTATGTATCATAAATCTTTGTGCATGCATGAATTGCGATACTAATGCCAAATATATAATACAAGGCAATGAAGCTCTACCCATGAATAGTTATAGATGAGATGGTAGCAAGCAACAAAGGAGATCAATCACTGTGATGTTCCGCGTGATGTCATCGTTACTATCCGTTCGATGTAGTAGGCTTTGATTTTATTCAGTGCCACAGCCACATCACGCATTGTCATCCTCTCATCAAGTGACTCGCTCGAACAGAGCAAACCCAGCTCAAATACCGACGTGAGACGGCCATTGCCTGAGCTGCAGGTAGAAAAAGATAAGCCTTGCAGTAGCTGGTAATCTGCGACCTGGATAAGCTCTGTAGGAAATGCACGTTGAACCCACTGCCTCGGGTTTAGTTGTGTGTCCAGCATTTCCATTCAAAAAAATTACGTCATAGTGAAAACTAATTTGCAAACAGCAAGCAATAAGGTACTCTCTCCGTTCCAAAATAGATGACTTCAATTTATACAAAATTGGATGTATCTATACACGTAACATGTCTAGATAAATCAACTTTTAGACAAATGGAAGTCATCTATTTTGGAACGGAGGGAGTATGACACAAGCTGTACGTAACACAAGCAATGTGAGCAAGACACATGTCATTGTATCTGTATAGAATTTCACGGCTTTGCTGTCCAACTATGCATGCTTCCATAGTCACCTAATTACCAGTGTTATTTCGTGTGCTTTATTTGGAACTAACATATAACCTACTGAAGGCTGAAATAGCTACACATCCTAAATATTTTGCACGCCCGAATAGCAATACATGCCAAATGTATAACACGATCCCATGAAGCCTGCCCATTGAAGAAGGCATACGACTGTTCTAACTTCTAAGTGGACAAGAAGAACTAATAGATACTCCCTCCGTTCCGATTTACCCGTCGTGAGGGGTTTAAAATTTGAACTATGTAACATTTACACAAAACCCCCTGCGTATCAATAAATTGTCCAAAATAGAACAGGAGAATAGAACACGAGAACAGCCTGAACTCGCGCGTGAAGAATCGGCCGCCGGCGAGGCTCCCGGCCGGTGGAGCTCCCCGAGCCAGTCCGAGCATATCAAAAGCTCCGCCGCGCCGAGAGCTACGACCGCCTTGAGCCGCGCTTGTCGGAAAGCAGCTGGATGAAGTGAATCGACGCCGTCTCCTCCAACTCCGGCCGCCACTTCCCGCGTCGATCTCGGCGCCGTCGCGCCTCCTCGGGCCTCACCGAGCCGTTCAACAGCTTCAGGGTGATATCCTGGTCCTCCACGACCCTTTTCCCCACTCGATTGCTTGCTGGTTTGCTTGGCCGTCGTGCTCATCTGCTCTCCGCCGCTGCAGCTTGATCCTCCCGATGCCGCTCATGGCCGTCTCCTCCCCACCCTTCCCCTTCCCCTCCACGCGCCATCTCCGCCGCGCAACCACGAGCACCGCGACCGGAGCCGGCAAGAAGAGCGTTTTCTGGGTGGTCGCAGAAAAGGGGATCCTTTGCAGCGTGGGCGAGGTAGGGGAGGAAGGCGGCGTGGATCCGGGGGAGGGGTAGGGGAGGAAGGCGGCGTGGATCCGGGGGAGGGGGAGCAAGGCGGAGGGCGGGGCGGGGCGGCGCCGGAGAGCAAGCTCTGTCGTGTGTCGTTGAGAGCTCTGTCCTGGAAGGAGACGGTAAGGACTGCGGGTTGTGTCGGAACAAACATGTGGGTGCATTTGCAAAAACGCCGTCGCGACGAGTAAATCGGAACGGAGGGAGTAGATGGTAGCAAGCAACAAGGCAGATCCATCACTGTGGGTCGCTATGTGATGTCGTTGCTGTCCTTTTGGTATACTCAGCTTTGATTTTCTTCAGCGTCACGACCACATCGTGCATCTTCATCCTCTCGTCAGGAGAGTCACTCGAGCAGAGTAAACCCAGCTCCAATACAGACGTGAGGAAGCCATCGTCTAAGCTGCAGCTAGAAGGAGAGGAGCCTTGCAGTAGCCGACAATCGACAACCTGTGCAAGCTCTACAGGAAATGCCCGTCGAACCCACTGCCTGAGGGTTAGTTGTGAGCCAAACATAACATCTGTTGGTCTTCTTCCGGTGAAAACTTCAAGGAGCATTATTCCGTAGCTGAACACGTCGCTCTTCTGCGATGCTTTTCCAAATAACCCGTACTCTGCTCAAGAAAAACATGAACATGAAATATTTGAAATTTCTTAACCATGTTGTTCTGACTAAATCCATTATTTATTAACGGTTTAAGTAGTAGTTGGTTGAGCAAGACAAGACGAGCTAGCTAATGAAGTACCCAATTGTTTCAGGCATGCTCGCACTAATCATAGAGTTGTCATCCAGAAGTAACCTTGCGATGCCAATAGGATTTGCCCAGAAAAACGGACAGCGGTCCGTTTGTGTCGCCGCGTTGGACCGTGTTTTTGACTCGCACGGATAAGAACGGACACGGGAGACTAAATACGTCCCGTTGGAGTCATCCTTATACTGCTCTATGCCACGCGTGCGTTCATATATGAATTTTCTGCATCACGGGTGCGGCATCGATCATTGCATGCAATGATGGAAGGCATGACCTTGTCAGCTGCCACATCACCAGGCGAGCATAGCAACAACGTAGTGGTCAAATGCTGACTTGGAACGTAGCTATTGAACAATTTACTAGTCAAATGCTGACTTGGAACTCTACTCCATCCTTGCAACTAGACCTGGCGAAGTGGCGATCGACGCAGTACTGTTCGTCCCAACTCGCTGTGACCTCCGTTTTAGAGGAGAAAACGCCGAATTTAAGCACAACTTGTCCAGTTCCTAATTAGTCCGAAATTGACTGCTAACCCTCTTGGATATAGTTTGTGCATGCTAGTTGCCATAATTTAAGCATCCTCACCACGATCATGGACACATTCACGAATCTTCGTCCCACGCACATGCGTCGCCAAGTGGCATGATCGAGACTTGGTTTTCTCTATTTTTCATGAGAAGAACCGACCCCTCTCCTCCTCCTCCCCAGTCACTTTGGAATTGAGAAAGAGAGGAGATAGCAGCTAGCTGGGTCCCGCAGTCGCTCGCTCCGCCTCCCAAGCACCACGCCACAAAACGCACTACATCAGTTGTCAAGGAAGGAGCAGCACAGATCGTCATCCTTGCAACAAGATCGTGATGATGGAGAGGCAACAAGATCGGCCGATCAACATGACGGCTGTACTGGAGGCACTGTCCCCCTTCCTCAACGACCCACGGCGGGCCGTCATGCAGGCGGAAGACAAGCCAGCTAATGAAGTACCGAATTGTTTCAGGCATGCTCGCACTAATCATAGAGTTGTCATCCAGAAGTAACCTTGCGATGCCAATAGGATTTGCCCAGAAAAACAGACAACGGTCCGTTTGCGTCGCCGCGTTGGGCCGTGTTTTTGACTCGCACGGATAAGAACGGACGCGGGAGACTAAATGTGTCCCGTTGGAGTCATCCTTATACTGCTCTATGCCACGCGTGCGTTCATATATGAATTTTCTGCATCACGGGTGCGGCATCGATCATTGCATGCAATGATGGTTAAGGCATGACCTTGTCAGCTGCCACATCAGCAGGCGAGCATAGTAACAACGTAGTGGTCATATGCTGACTTGGAACCTAGCCATAGAACAATTTACTAGTCATGCTGACTTAAACCTCTACGCTATCCTTGCAACTAGACGTGGCGATCGACGCAGTACTGTTCGTCCCAAGTCGCTGTGACCTCCGTTTAGAGGAGAAAACGCCGAATTTAAGCACAACTTGTCCAGTTCTTTGTTAGTCCGAAATTGACTGCTAACCCTCTTGGATATAGTTTGTGCATGCTAGTTGCCATAATTTAAGCATCCTCACCACGATCATGCATGGGCACATTCACGAATCTTCGTCCCACGCACATGCGTCGGCAAGTGGCATGATCGAGACTTGGTTTTCTCTATTTTTCATGAGAAGAACCGACCCCTCTCCTCCTCCTCCTCCCCAGTCACATTGGAATTGAGAAAGATAGGAGATAGCAGCTAGCTGTGTCCCGCAGACGCTCACTCCGCCTCCCAAGCACCACGCCACAAACCCCACTACATCAGTTGTCAAGGAAGAAGCAGCACAGATCGTCATCCTTGCAACAAGATCGTGATGATGGAGAGGCAACAAGATCAGCCGATCAACATGACTGCTGTACTGGAGGCACTGTCCCCCTTCGTCAACAACCCACGGCGGGCCGTCATCCAGGCGGAAGCTTCCACATCAGTGGTCATGGTGCTGCTGCTCCTGCAGCTCATTCTCGGTTCCTTCAGACGGCAGACGAGCAGTGTCTTGGTCCAGGCTGGAACCTGGGTGGCGTACACTCTGTCGTTCCCAGCTATCGCCTACACCCTCGGCATGATGCAGTCCTCTCCGGTGAAGAATGTCCTCTACCCAATCTGGGGTTTATCCTTGCTGCTGGCCGCCGGGTGCACCAACGCCATCAACGTCTACGCGCTTGGTGAGAACAAGGAGAGGAAGCGAAACTTAATTGACTACTGTCAGTATTTCTTCTACTTTCTAATGATAAGCTTGCTACTTGAGCCTAGTAAGCTGGACCTCAAGGAGAATTGGAACGAGAGGTACAAAAATGGTTTCAGTTTAATTCCCAAATCCTCAGACTTTGAAAGTTTCAAGACTCCTGTAGGTTTGCTCGCGTTTGTTGTTATCCCTATTATTTATGGTTCATTCTATGGAAGACATGATGCGTGTCGATTCGTTGAGTATGGCCATAGACACGTCCGAAGAGTTTCCAAATTCATGAAGAACCTACCAGCTAATGATGACGGCTTCGATCCAGTGAGCATGAAAGGCTACAGGTATCCTGTTCACATCACAGATGATGATTTTGCTCACTGTTGTACTGTTCACATCACAGATGATGATGATGATGATGATGAAAAAGTAATCACCATCGACCAGATCTGGCAGTGTGAAGGAATGCTCCTCCACAGCTCAGGTAGTACAGATCACGGCTACAATGGACTCAGGGACGTGTGTTTGGCCTACGCCATGTATCAGCTACTGAAGCGTCGTTACTATGGGATGGCATGTGCCGAGGAACACCTTGATGAAACCCGTGATTTTGTCTTGAAGGGGTTGCTGCGTGGTACAGATGATGACTATGAGAGAGCCTTCAGGATTGTTGAGGTGGAGTTGGGGTTCTGCCATGACTATTTCTTCACCAAACATGCTATCATATTTGAACGGGAGACGAAATTCTTCATTCTCTTTGTGTTCAGGACTATTCTCATTCTGATGGTTGCATATGTAGTCTGGATAAACACACTATCTGTCAAGACACGCACCGCTATCATTGAAGTGCAAAGCACAAGGGCTGACAACATCATCACTGTCCTTGTTCTGGGCACAATCGTGCTGATAGAACTACTGCAAGCTGCATTCTATATGTCCTCAGATTGGTGCAAGGTGTCGATTGCTTGCAGGTATGTTACAGGATCTTGGTACCAAGGCAATGCTTTCTTTGAGAAGCTTATGGGATGTCTTAGCAGATTTAAGATATTCGGGCACTGGAAAAATAGAATTGACCAGTACTCGGTATTGTCGAGGCTCACTGCTGCTGATATGGCTGATGAAAGCGACCTGCAGGCTGTCAAGCTGGCTATTGTTGGGACACTAAGATCATGTGATGGTTTACCAACTGATGGAGAAGGGTTACTGAGGAGGAATGGTGTCTTTGCAGAGTTTTCTTGGGCATTGCAGGATCAAACTCAGGTAGAGATCATGTTAGTCTGGCACATTGCGACTGAGCATGTGATTGACATATCTGGAAAGGAAGAAGAAACAAAGTTCCACAGGCAAGTTTCGGTCTGCCTATCAAGATACTGTGCATACCTGATGAACTCCGCGCCGGAACTGCTTCCCGGGTACTTCGGAGATACCAGGTCTGTCATGCGTGATGTAAGGAAAGTTGCAAGATCCGGCATCCACACGAAAGGCGTGAAGCTTGGGAAGCTGCTCGAGAGCAAGATAGGTATTGCTGATCGCTGGAAGTTCTTGGCAGATTTCTGGACCGAGAAGATTCTATACGTCGCGCCATCGGATGATGTCAGGGCACACATGGAACGTCTTGCGAGTGGAGGGGAGTTTCTGACGCACATCTGGGCCCTCCTTACTCATGCTGGCATCCACAAGATTAAAGGGGAGGATGATAGGAGCACCATGCGAAGACAACCATCCCAAGCAAGTGTGTAGTTTCAATTCAAGCAGCTGCTTTTCTGTCTCTTCATCATACGTGCGTTCTTGCCTGTTTTCCACTTCGATTTACTTGAAACGTTCTGTTTCTTTTGTATTTTGTGATCTAGTGTGGCGCTGCATTTAGTTGGTGTGCATCATCTTTACTATTGATGTATCATTTCAGTATTCATATGCCTAACAAGCATTGCAGCATTGTCATGTATTAGTTTTAGTATATGTAGGATGAAATCCCCAAGAACTGTAATACATTATTAATTATCGTTTTCATAAACTTGACGTAAGGGCACCCAATTTCCAGTTTTATTTCTTCTGTACTCTCAGTTCTTTCAATTTCCTTCCATGCATGGTGAGGAACTGATTGTCCGCTGAATTGTGTGCCGCCTACCTAGAGATAAAACTTCTTGCTGTGCTTGGAGACCTTCTGTACAAGATTGAGTTCTATACAAGTAATTTCACATATTCAGGTATCTTCTCTGGCTCTCGTATTGAGGCACTTCCTCTGTTTCTTCGCTGCAACTGAAAGACTGCATAACTATTCAAATTTTTATTGCAGGCATCTTAGTTTCACTGTCACAGTTATTTAAACACTGAATCTCAACCAGTGGCCGTGCAAGCTAACCTAGCAGCTCCAAGTAGTAGCTCCCTGTGAAACATACGTAATAGTTACATGGATGGAGTGACCTGATATATATGGTGTGAGGAACTAATTTGTATAAACAAACGACAACATGCTCCTATTTCTTATGCAGTATGCATGAGAGAAAACATGGTACTGCTACAGATACATCATTCAGTTGACTAAAAGTTTTAAAGGACAAAGCAGTCCAATTCATATATGCGAGTATATGACTGCTAAATTCTTCTAAATAAGCCTTATTGTCTTTTTTTTCCTTTTTAAATAGTCTCAATCAAAATACAGAAGCCAGGATCATGTTCACTTAGCATTCCTACTTGTTGGATATGTATGCATAGAATCAATATCAAGGTATCTGATAACGAAAAGTATGTATTGCGTTCACAGGCCAAAACATAGACATGAAGTCAAGAAACATTCGACGAAGATGAAACTACTTTCACATCTCCTTAGAAATGAGACAGCAGAGCACACATGCCGTGTGTTACTGATTCAAAACATTCAAAGAAAAACAAAGTAACAAGAAACGAGCATGCCTGAACTTCAATCGGCACAGCTACCTGATATCAACCTACTAGCCAAAAAAAAAAGTGGTTATGGGTAGGCATGATTTGAGGTGTGGGTGATATGGTAATCACTTTAATATGATGGTGAGAATACCCTCACAACATGAGCTTTGGCTACATAATCGATTAAAGTATGATATGAATAATAAGAATTCAAAAATATAATATATTTTGACATCATGTTCCGTTTAGACACGAAGAAACAAAAATTTCAGCATCATGCTTCAATAACGCAGACACTTTCCAAATAAAACATGTCATAGTGAGAGCTGCGTTTTGAATCCATATTTTTCCGTTTAAAAAATTCGACAAAAAATCCTACATGTAGATAAACTCAAGATCTACAGTACGTAAAATTTCAAAGCAAAATTCGTATTACTCTAGGCTACATAAAGTACTAGTATTTGGCAACATATAGGCATAAGATGGATTATTCCAACAAGTATTGGGTATAAAAGAACTCATTTCAGCAAGTATTATACATAAAATAACTCAGTTCAGGAACATATGGGAGGGTGGTTGGCCTCAACCACCACTTTTTTGGTGGTTGGGCTCAACCACATTTTGGAGGGAATATACCCAAAATGTGGTTACCCCCACACACCCAATACCACAAACCAAACGGGAGCTAACCACTTAAAAAGTGGCTACCACTAACCACTTGGTCTGGGCACTCTCTTGAAATCGTCTGTCTTGTCCACAGTATAAATGGACTTAATACCACTGTCATTGTCTGGGCTTTGTCTTCTAGCTAGTCAGGGTAGTTTGTAAACAAGGAAACATGAACTCCCTTTCACACCCTGAGGTTAATAAATTACAGTGCCTGTAAAAATATATTTATCTTTGGTGATGCTCAATTTTTAGTTATCATGCTGGTATTAAGGAAGACATTCAAGGATATATCTCTATGTCTCAAATCAAGTATATCTATATGATACATTCTCTGATCCCTAATTCCCAGTTCGAACTCCAATATGGAACCAATAAGGTTTAACCTATTATGAATACACTGCAGGTTTACTCTCATTTTGTTCGCAAAATTGATATTGGTTCTGCTTGTATATATTTCCTTATTTTTAGATGTCACTTGTATTACTCAGTATTTTTTTCATGTAACTTGTTGTTTTGCAAAATTGTCTGCAGATTCACTATTTTTGGCCTATAACATCTGAAACAAGGAATATGTATGAGGCTATGTGGCATGACATAACTAACCAGACAGGAGGAAACATTAGTGCAGTTACAATTCCTGTAATGTTTGGAAGGTGTGTTCTTAAAATCATATCTAAACCAATATACATGATTGTGGACTGTATTAACTTTATGTTACATGTACAGGTCTCTTGAGATTCCTCAAAGTTGTAGCGGTGTGGCAAGTTTTGACTTCGAGTATTTATGTGGCCGCCCAGTCATACCTCACTCTCTAAATTTTACATTTTATTTAGAATCCAAATAGAAGGAAAAGGAAACTACGTTATTCATGATCAAGGCACTGTTGGCTTGAAAAAAAATGATATCTGGAGTAGTATATGTCTTGTTTTAAAGTGTATGAATTTGGAAGTGAATTCTAATGATACACAGAGGGAGTTTTTTTATAGATTTGGTAAGACTTGCTTTGAGTATGCTAAATATTAATTTGTGTTGCTCGTTCCAATGCTTAGATCGGAGCCGCAGATTACATAGCCATAGCCAAGAACTACCATACAATTTTCATAACAGACCTTCCAGCTATGAGTATGAAGATCCGTGACAAGGTACTTGTTTCATCTTTTGGTTTTCTGATCCTCTGACTTTGTTAAGAAGTACTTAATATTTCTTTGATTCCATATAAAGTGTTATGCTTTTTCTAATATTATTCTCGTCTAGGCAAGAAGATTCATCACCCTTATCGATGAGCTTTACAATCATCACTGCCATCTTGTATGTTTAGCCGTCTCATCTATTGATGATCTTTTTCAAGGAACTGAAGAAGGACCTCTTTTTGATTTAGAGAGGTAACAGTTACATTTATACACACCAGGCTCTAACAACATTAGTGGAGTACAAGTAACAATCTCCCGATCCTGTAATATTTTAGTGAGTTTGCAGAGGTAGCATGCAGATGGTAGTTTCATAGTTCGCACAAGATCCATCCTGATCGAGGGGAAACAGCAAGATCAGATCCATCCAGACTAAATTCAACCAAATAAACAACATATCTCCGACCAAGAACAACAGGGCGAAGGCATACACGCACGGAGCCATCGGACTGCGCGGTCGCCGCCCCAAGTTCGATGACGACAGAATCTCCACCACACCACACCACGCCTCGCCCGAGTCACGAAGTCACAAAGTCACGCGCATAACCGCACGCGGCCTGTGACCATGGACTTATATTTATAGAGGGGGTACGACCGTATGAGGAGGCTCGGTTTGAATTTCAAGGGTTAGGGGGCGGGAAAAGGAAGATGATTTCAGCCGGTTCTGCGTTGCTAATTGTTGGGATTGACCGCTGAGATTGATACTCTCGCGGATTGATGATGCCTTGGATTGCTGACTTGGACCCTTGGCATAACTACCGCATGTCTAATAATAGGGAAGGAGATGATTCCATCAATTAACTGGAGCACCACGGAATTCACTCAAAAAAAAAAAAAAAAAACCCAGGCCAACACGGAAGGAAGCTGTGAAACAAATCTGGCTAACATGCCGGATTTTTAGGATCCGATAATAAATCCCATTAATCACGCTCTCCCTGATTCATACTATGGACATCAATACACATAGGGGTGGACCCAGGATGAAATTGAGCCGGTGTCCTCACGTAAGTGATACACGTTGTTCGTCTTATTTTGGGGTGTCACACAATACATATACATGAAGTATAGTGAAGAAATGTATTTTCTACCCAGTGTCCCGTGACACCTGCTGGCTCTACTTGGGTACGCCCACCTAGCCCTCTTTCCATCAAACAAGCCCCACACTCATGGGAAGCAAATCTATAAATTCAATACACAATCTCCAAATACCCTAGTTACATACTGCAGGATTCTTGTCCGCGCATCAGGCTATCCTTCGTCCGCTCTTGGGAAGCAGCTGCACGACTGGCTCTGCTTGATGATGGCCTTTGCTTTCGACGCCAGCACCAGCACCGGCCACCTCACAGATTGCCATATTTTGCCCATAAAAAAATATGGTCTATTATTAAGTGTCTGTACATGCAGAGCAGCACAAGTATATTGTTCACCTGGAATAGAGATATAGAATCCAATCAGCTGGGTTAAATAGTCAGCTCGTGTCACGTATCTATCCTAAGATCAAATTCAAAGTACACTGGACAAGTAAAATCAAGCTGCGGATACAGGAAGCAGAATTACAAACGCAGCTTGACGAACTCAACACAAATAAGGCAGGAGGACCCAGAAATGATGTGGTTATATGATCCGGATCTAACTACCAAGCTCAACACAACAATGTGACAAACATTTGTGAAAAAATATTGTACCTCAACACAACCACATGAGAAACATACTTCTGCGTACCCAGCTCCTCAACACAGCTTGCTAATCTTCTGTACCCAATAGGCTCCACTTGTGATGATCACTTTGTAAAATGCGAAGGTGAGCCTAGATGCAGATAACTAGCCGATACTATTACTCAAGGTACAAATCCTTTGCTACAAACACACGCACTGTAATGAAAGAGCCGTCAGAGAGAGCGAGTTGGCTCGTGCCCTTCTAGCATTTCCCCGTCGCCAATGTACCCACAGTTGGAAAAACAGTCACCATCCACAAGCTGCTCCTCACTAGCAAACTTTGTTGATCAGCACGTTACCAGCCACCTCCTTCCCAGCCATCGCAACATCAACACCGTATATCAGCCTGCCTAGAATCACATGTCAGTACGATGTTGTAACAGGCAAAAAAAAATGAAACCAACTTGTTTGAGAAGAACCACAACAACTTTGCACCTGACATTATTAGGTGCGAAAAACTAAAAACAAATAGATGAAAGGATTTCAGAATTTATCAACGGAAAGCTCCACCAATTTCATTAATTTAATGAACAAAGAAAGACATTGCATTCCACCGATTCAACCACAAAATTTCTCTACAAATTCACATGCAGATTAGATATATAGCAGGTGTTCTAGTGCGCAAAACAGAAAACCAATTCCATCCAATCATCTAAAGCTGCAAATAGAACCCTTGAGCAAGACTTACTTCACTCCACATAGATGCTCCAGTTCAGACAACAACGACCCGCTGCAGCAGTCAACAAACAGCTTCACATCTCCCCTTCACCAGGGGGAAGGCAATCTGCTGCTCTGTCGTATCCACCGAGGTCAGCTTGTTGAAGAAGAAACTGTTATTTGACACCCCAACAAGATTTACTAGGTTAGGACAGGCATCAACACGGACACAAAAGATTAACAACATGACCAACATAAGGTAGGGAAGTCATATTTACAACTAAAAGTCACTAAATGAAATGTATATGGGTCATATATAGAGTGTATCCTTGGCATGGCATGATCTAGAAAAACATGTATAATCCTATGGTCGACTAAGAAATCTATCAAAAGGATTTTAATGGACTTAATACTACAGGGATTGATAATATAAATTGACAGCAATTCATTCATGGATCCAGTGAACTGGATAAGGCTGGGAATTAAGCAGATTGACATAGGGAAATCTAGGAATCAGGCTAATGGACCAAAGCATTAACCATATGACTCCAGTTGAGCTAAGCATAATAACCAGGTTTGTATATCACATTAAACAGTAATAATCAGAACAAGTGCACTAACATGGAGATAGTTAGGGACCTAAACATAGTAAATGACCCATTTTCAATTCAAACTACCACGAAAAATTAGCACATCATCATCGTCTCAATGGCCAGGATAAGGTAGCTGCTCAATGGCCGGATCCGTACCCAACCAAAATGGCACGAAGGCCAAGCCCGCAGAGCAAGGAGGAGAGTGGACAGAGAAGAAACTGCAACTCACCCGACGAGTTTGTAGGCGAGGCAGAACATCGCCGCCACCACGGTGAACTCGCCGTCGCCGCCATCGCACGGAGGCTAGGTAGTCGAAACCGAGGGCCGGCCGGGCCTACAACCACGTGCGAGGCACAGGAGGCCACTGACAACACAACAGCACCACCACCAGAGCCATAACGGATGGGTCAAGCCGGATCCGCGGCCATAGCTCCCTGCTGGCCAGCTCCAGCTCCTTCTGTGAGAAGAGGCGAGGTGCAACCAGTCCATTGTCAGAGGCAATGTTTCTGATGGTTAGGAGCAATATAAGACTGTCAAATAAACATGAAAAAAGACATGACCAAAGAGGATTGCTGGAAGTATGAATACAAACCATGCCCACGCAAGCTAAATGCACTGCCGAAAGCAAAAAATAAACTCGTTTACAACAATGAGGATCCATGTTATAACTGGTGCTGGCTGTCAATGTACCTCGGCTAGCTGGACATGCCGCCAGTCCAAATCGTGGTGCTCAACACCAGTGAGCTCCCTTTTCCTCAGGTTGAAGGAACAAGTCCAAGATATTACGCAACATACACAGTTCTCATCTATAGAGAACAAGACATACAGACAACTGCAGTGTCAAAACTGACTGCAATGTCAAAGGAAAATCTCAAAATCCAGATATTTACAGCAAGAGAGACATCACAAGTATAGCCTACAAGTAGTATACAAGATCAAAGCCCAGCAATTAATTCGGTACAATACAAATAAGCGAAACCCAAGGTGCTGGGAAAATATATCGCAGGTCCTTAACATGAGAAAAATGTTGTTGCAACAGCTTTGCTAGTTGCTATCGAAATTAAAGGACTAGAGATGGATGAAACCAACCATATTATGTAATTCTTTGCTAGGGGCTTTGACTGGACATGATGAGGAACCTGGAACTCACCTGAAGAGTTTGTAGCCGAGGCAGAGCATCGCCGCCGTCCCTTGGAGGGGAGGTAGTCGAAGCCGAGGGCCAGCCAGACATACAACCTCACGTGAGGCGCGGGAGGGCACTGACAGCACATCAGTGCCAGATCCAGCGTCCATGGTTCCCTCCTGGCAAGCTCCAGCTCCTTCTGTGAGAAAAGGCAAGGTGCAACCATTCCAAAGTCAGAGGCAAGGTTGCTGCTTAGGAGCAATATAAGATGGTCAAAATAAACGACTATAGAGAACTTTGGAAATAAGAATACAAACCATGCGCACGCAGGTGAATGCACCGGTGAAAACAAAGTATACTCGTTTACACTACTCATCATTAACTCACCGCACGCGTATCACTACTAGTATTTCAGCAACTAACATAGGAATAGTAAGTCCAACGCATGCTATTCCTGCCAATAGATGCATGCTTCAGTTCTTTAGCAAATAGTGCTCTTGGTTTGGGATGTCACGGTTTGTTCAACCCATGCTAAAATTCATCACACAAATTGCATAAGAAATACATGGCAAATGGTTTTGGCTCATTATATGTACAATCATAACGGATCATCTCAGATTTGTAAAATAGATGATTAGTTTGGTTTCCTTATACCAGACATAAATCCAACTTTGCATGTCCTGGACATACATTAAACATAACAGCACACTGCTACTCCGAGAATATGCTAGAACAAGTCCAAGATATTGCCCAACATACACGCTTCTCATCTATAGAGAACGCAACATACAAAACAACTTCAGTGTCAACACTAACTGCAATGTCACATGAAAATCTCAAAATCCAGATCTTAAGAGCAAGAGAGACATACGAAGTATAGCCTAAAAGTAGTATACAACATCATAGCCCAGCGATTAATTCAGCACAATACAAACTAGCGAAACCCAGGGTGGCTTGAAAATATGAACGTGGATTGGATATTGTAATCCAGAGAGGAGCTAACTAACAGATGACACACAAAACAGCACAAAAAACCAGCCCAGATTTAAACGAGGGAGTTACCTCTCCCACCTGTGGCAGGACCATACTCAATGAGCATCAGCCATGGGTCATCAGCTAGGCCCGGGAAAGGGTGCCCGCACGCCTCTCAGCTCTTGGTCTGAGATGCGGGGAGGATCGAGCTGGAGCACCTGTGGCGGATAAACGGTCATTACAAAATATCGTAGTGCATGAAAGAATGGAATCATCCAGTACAGAAACACGTTGTCCGCCACAAAATATATGCGAGAAAAATGAACAAAGCACAGAAATCTAGCATGGTGGACAAATATTTTCAAACGGAATAGCGAAAGGGGCAATTTTAAGAAAGGTACAAGGGTACAACAAGAGCATCCTCCAGCAAGTACTGCAATTGTTACTGAAACTGAGCGCCACTAGCTAGCATTCGTCAAGGTTTAGAGAAAGCAGGCTACAACAGGAGCATCCTCCAGCAAGTAGACAGGAATCTCATTACTTGTTTGAGTCCATGATATCTAATTCACAAATCGCACACAGAAAACTTGGAACAGACCTAGAAAATGAAGGATCTACCTCCAAATGGCAGAACCACCTCAATGAAGACAGGCAACAGCGGCCTTGGGTCATCAGCTAGGCAACGCAGGGGTGCTCGCATGCATCTCGCTTGTTGGTCCGATTGGAGGAGAGGCAGTAGGAGGGTACATGGCGTGTCAGCGTCGGCAAGAGCGCCACCCACACAGCAAACTGCACAGAGCCTCCCACTCAATCTCTCTCCGACAGGTGCTCAAATCCCGTCCGTCACCTGCAACACAACAGACCACGAAAGATTCAGCACCACGTACGGCACAAGAAACTGTTACTCGACACACAAACAAGATTGGCTATGCTAGGCCATGCATCAACACGGACACGAACGAATGTTCAATACGTGGCAATCACGAGCGGACATGGAATATCGACGAGTTCAGACTTTAGCATCCAGTTAACATGGCACACATTTTCACAAACACAGCAGGCTTACAAAAACGATAATCCAAAGCTAGAAAACAACTACAAATGAGTTTAAGAATTTTTTTAGCATGATACTGCCAGATGATAAAAGAGTCTGAAGTTCTATCAAGACCATCCAAAGTAAAAAAATAACAACATGAAGCTAGGTAAGTCATCTTTGCAACTAAAAGTCAATAAATGACATGTATATGTGTCATACAGTGCACCCTTAGTATGGCATGATCTACAAAAGCATTTATAATCCCAGGATCAAATAAGAAATCCATCGAAATGATCCTGAAGGAGTAAATACTACAGGGAACAATCATACAAGTTCACAGCAATGCATTTATGGATCCAATTAACTATATAAGGCTGGGAATTAAACAAATGGTCCAGAACATTAGCCATATGACTCTAGATGAGCTAATCATAATCACCAGGTATGTATATCACATTAAACAGTGATAATCAGAACAACTGCACTAACAGGGAGATAGTTAGGGATCTAAACAGAGTAATAACCAATATTCAATTCAAACTATCACCAAAAAGAAAAATACATCACATTCAAACTATCACCAAAAAGAAAAATATATTCACCATCGGCTCAATGGACGATGGGACAGGGCAGCGGCTCATGGAGTCGGAGCCGACCGACATGCCACAAGGGCCATGCCCACAGAGCAAGGAGGGAGCAGATTAGACATGGAGAGGAACCTGAAACTCACCTGAAGAGGTTGTAGCCGAGACAGAGCAACGACGCCAGTGCAGTTGTGGCGCAGTGAACTTGCTGTCATCGCACGAGAAACGAGGTAGTCGAAGCTGAGGGCCGGCAAGGCCTACAGCCACGCGGGAGGCAGGGGAGGTCGCTCCCAGCACAGCAGCAACATCAGCGGAGCAAGAACAGCTCGGCCAAGGTGGATCCAGCAGTCATGGCTCCTTCCTGGTTAGCTCCAGCTCCTTCTGTGAGAAGAGGCAAGGCGCTACCAGTCCAGTGTCAGAAGCAATATTCCTGTTGGTCAGGAGCAATATAACACAGTAAGATCAATAAGATCAACAGGACAAATGACACGACCTATGGGAAATTCGGAAATATGAATAAAGACTATGCACACACAGGAAAGTTCACTGCTGAAAAAAATACACTCGTTTCCAATAATGATCATCAATTCACCACACTCCACTAGGCTAGCTGATCATCACACACTTCACACTCGTTTCGGATCCACTCTCACAAGTGTGTCAATACTCCATACTTTGCATCTTATATCTAGACTATAGCATCATATTCACCAAAGTACTTCTCCAGCAGATGACCAACAGTTGCAGCTTGACATAGTAGGAACATTTAAAACATCAAAATCACTAATGGAAATAAAAAAATTGCATGTAGTATTAGTAGATGGCTGTTGTACTAGTATATATATGTGGTAGACCAATGAAACGACATGCTGGTTGCATACTCCAAACAAGCTTTGATCCATTACATGCTTTGCATAACAAAACGATGTATCTTACTAAATGGAGCACTAAATGTGTGTGCTCTTAATGTTTGGTTGATCCGCCAGGTGATTAACAGAAGAACTAATCAGCAGATCACACACAGAACAACACTAGAAAAAGACTTAGAAATAAATGAAGGATTCACACCTCCATGTGGCAGAACCACCTTGATGAAGACGGGCAGCAGTAACAGCAGCCACATGTTGACCTGCAGCTGGGCCGTGGCAGGGGTGCCTCTCTGTTGGTCTGGGCTGCGGGGAGGCCCGAGCAGGAGAGCGCGTGGCGTGGCGGGTTGTCGACGCCGAGAAGATGCTTTGACAGAGCCAAAGAAGACGATGAAGGCCAACATCAAAATCCGGTGCCGGCAGCCGGTGCCAGCACAGCATAGGACCCAGCGACATCGGGAACGTGGTCACCGCCAACACCGACTTGTTCCCCATGTACTTGGTGTCACGGAACCCGACGGTGACATGCGATGTAGAGAACTGATATCGATCTGGCCAACGTGGATCTTTCAGAGGTGTGCACGACCTCCACTCGTGGGAAGCAGCTGAGCAACTAGCTCTGCTTGATGATTGCGGAAGGACTCGTTGCACGAGGTGCTAGCAGTAGGCCACCGGCAGTAGGCGCGTGCAATGAACTGGCTCTGCTCGTCCCGTCCACCGAAGACCTCACTCCATAAGTAGAATACCTGAATTTCAGGAGATGGTTACATTACCAGTTTAGTGACGAGGTAAAAGATACAGCTTTGAAGAATTAAAAACTATGATCAATTTACTGCACAAATCAGTTTTAAAGACCAGTTATATGTTATAACTGTAGTGGCATGATGAGATTGACTATAGAATTAAACACTACAATCAATTCACTGCACAAAATCAAAACTATTTCTCTAAGATCAGATGGCAGCAACAACACTCCAGCTCCACAATAGATGCCAGTTTCAAGATGGGTGGTTGCTGCTACTATTGTCCGGTGTTTTATGCATTTATTACTTTATTAGTAATTGTTAACACTCTTATTTGTTACATAAGTATACATTCATGAGATATATTTCAATAGCCTACTTCACCACTACCTCACAGCATCAAATAGAATCCATCTATGCATCCAGTGACAGCAAAAACAAGTTAATAAAATTACTGGGAAACTAATTAATCCCTATAATTCGACACCATCACACCAGTGAACTTACTACTTAGCAAACTACAATTCCTCTCATGCATAGCAGTCTGCCAAGAGCTACCATTGACACAATGTACAAACTGACCCTAAAAAGAGAGAAATAAAATTGCTAACCCCTAATACAGATCATCACTGCAGTCATTCATTGCTAAAACACCTAGATAGAAAGTAATTGACTTGCAACCCCTAACACATGTTAGGCACCAGTGGGTATCATAATCATACATTGTAGCGAAAATTCAAATAGCTTCACTGCCACAAGTTAACCATATGTTGTTCTACTACTATGTTAGTCGAGAGCACGTCAGAATACCTATCATCTTCTAGGAGCGAGACCTATGCAGGCTGCATCACTGAGCCAAATGCACTCCAGATTAGTACCGTTCAGCAATTAAATTTCGATGCAATTCATATGCCCCGTACTAATCAAAGTAAATCAGCAAACAATGACATGCTCGACCGGGACTGAACAGGACTTGCAAACTACCTAAATTACCAATACGAGACAAGATTGAATAGTATGTACAAAGAAATAAACAACATGAGTACATTGCCAGTTTAGTGATGAGATTAAAGACACGTCTTTTTCGAATAAAGACAGCGATCAATACACTGCAAAAATCAGATTCATAGACCAGTTATATGTTAACTGCAGTGGCATGATGAGATTAAAAGACACAACTTTGTAGAATTGAACACTACAATGAATTCATTAGATATATTCGGATATAGTAGTGTTACTCAAATGTATGGCAGTCTACCAAGAGCTAAATTGACAGCAATATACAAACAGAACCTACAAAGAAAGCAATAAAATTGCTAACTCCCAATACAGTCTGTACTATAGAATTACCATATTATATGTATAATTGTATATAACTATATACTTATTAATAGTGTATTAATATGTACTAGAGAGCCAACGAGCGCCAAAGCAGCTTTTGGCTCGGGAGGTGGGGGGAAACTGATGCGATTAGGTTTCACGGGGGGCACTGGGAAAACATATTGGAAAAAATCTGACAGGCGGGCCAACTTCAAGTCGTTTTCGACTCAAAAGGCTGGACTAGTCGAGACTAGTCGATTGAGTCGCTCGATTCAACAAATGAGTCGAGTCGAGATGTTGAGTCGACATTTTTTGGTGACTCATCGACTAGTCGCTCGACTCGAAATCAGAGAATACAGATCATCAGTGCAATCATACATTGCTAACACACCTAGATAGGAAGTAATAAGCTTGCAGCCCCTAAAATAATGTTAGGCACCAGTGACTATCACAATCGTACATCATAGAACAAATTCCAATAGCTTCACTGCCACAAGTTAACCACATGTTATTCTACCACAGCATCAATCAAGACTCAAGAGAACTTCAAATTTCCTATCATCTTCTAGGAGCAAGACTCAATGCAGGATGCATCACTGAACCAAATGCACTCCAGATTAGTAATGTTAAGCAATTAGAATTCGATGCAATTCATCATTTCATATTAATCAAAGTAAATCAGCAAACAATGACATGCTCAATCGTGGAAGTTACTCATCTTGTGCCCATATCATACCTTGTGCCTGTCTCGGACCTGACGAGCCAGACTCCTACTCCTCCAGGTCCACGGGCAAGTCAGCCCTCTCAGACTCCGACTTGGCCGCGGAGCAGCACTAACGACAGACACTAATGATAGACGGGAGGCCGCAGCCAGCATAGGAGCAGCACTGCCGGACCTGGAACAACCAGGGCACCGAACAGAAACGTCGAGGAGCGGGACTAGCCGGCGGCGAGCCGCACCGTGTTGCCGGTCGCTGAGGAAGTTGGAGGGCCGAGGGCCTGAAAATATTCAGGTTTTAGCACTGCCTAGGCATAATAAGCAGAAAAAAAATCAAAAGAATTGAGCACACCGAATTTTCACATATCAGACTACTACAGACTTGATCTTACAAGCATACCCGGAAGAGAGATGGGAAAAAACAAATTTTTCCATCTAACATACTTGAATCTTCAGTGACCATAAAAAATCTTTGCTTGCAAGATTCATAGATCAGGTATCAATGTAGAACAAGGCAACAAGCCAAAACTTTACATTGTGGAACCATTCTTCACCACAAGTATTTTTTTCTAAACTAGCACTGGCTAACCCCATAACAATCGGTTCATGGAAGCATTGCATCAACCATAAATAAAAAAATACTCCCTCTGTTCGACAACATAAGACGCTTTGGTGAGCTGTTTTAGCTCCCCAAAACATCTTATATTCTGGAACAGAGGGGGTAGATGTTAACAGCACAACAATTGGTAAGAATTGCATCTTTCAAACATTAAGAAGATAGATGTGAAATCAAAGAAGTGAGTAGTGATATGACTTGATTCTATCCAAAGCAGAAAGTAAAATATACACGAGGTGTAAAATAGATCATACAGCTAATAATGTACATAAGAGACCCATCTTTGTTTGTAGATCAAAATCCTTAATATAAGATGTTTTGGCAGTTGAATTTGAACTGCCAAAACGTCTTATATTAAGAAACAGAGGTAGTAGTAGTAAGCACCACAACCAGAAGATGGTCATACAATAATAGATCTGCCTACATTAACTAGTTATAATGCTGTGCCCCTTTCTCTGGATTTCGAGGAGCAGCCCTAGTTAATTTGGACACAATTTGGAGGGAGGGGGTTATACCTGAACGGGGGTGAACTGCAGGGGGTGCAGATCGTCGCCAAGCTGCTGGAGAGAGAGCGGACGGGACACCATGAAGGTCGACCAGTCCACGCTCCTCCCGCAATCCACCTAGCTGACGCCATGGATGTAAGCCTGCTTCCCTCCATCGTTGGTCCTGCTCACATCGGCTCAACCCAAAGTTGAGGGGGTGCAGCAGGAGGCGGTGCTGGGATGCAGGAGTCACGGATCCCTCGATGGAGGCAAAGAGCACATAAGGTCAACGCACGTGCAAAATCCTGAAATTAACAGCGTTGGGGTTCAGAGCTTCAATTACTAATTGTTGGACAAGGAGAGCTCGAGCCCTAACACAGTACTGCATCACAACAGAACTCGTTTTGTTTGCTGACTCGGAACGAGAAGGGGTCAATGGAGGGGAAGAAACAGACATAATAATACTATACTATTTTTGTGTTGGGCATTCCAGTGAAGGCACTTATGGGTTGCAGATATATAAAAGCAGAGGTGCTTCTACTAAAACATGTACATGGTTTGTTCCCAAGGAGATAATCAGTCATGGAAATTGAGCTAGGCAAAGTCACTAATAATGTCTGTCACACGAACCTTCATCTCTCTAGATTAGAACACATAAGATTTAATATGAGAAGCTACTAATTCATATGATCCAGGAGATGCTGTGCCAAAACAACACTTGAAACAAACAAAACAACACTTGCACTGAGAGATCTATACCTCCCAATGGAGGAACCAGCTCGATGAAGACAGGCAGCAGTTGTAGCAGTATCCTTGAGTCCCAGCTGTTGGTCTAGGTCAGCTTGGAGGCTCGGTCAGGAGGGCATGTGGCGTGGCAATTCGTTGGTTCTCAATGCCGCCGAGCTGCACCCCTGCTCCCACTCAATCTCTGTCTCCCACCCACACAATTCACATTGAATTTAACCGGCTCCCTGCTATAGTTATACCCCAGACCTAGCCGAGCCTTCTCCAGGTTAGATGGCTGAAATGAAATAACCAAAAGGAATAACAATCAAAATCACACCTTTGATAAATCCATTATGCATAGTGCATACAAAGTTGCAGGCAAATGAACATGCCATAAATATAGGAAATTTTCAAACAACCCACTTCAAAGTATAGACAGAATGAGACTAAATTTTTTTGTGTCAACCAACACGAAGTAAAATCTGCCATGGCACATCATACTGTTGTTTCACACCAGGACTAGGGACTTGTCCACTGCTATGGAAACTTCTAAGAAGCAAGCACACACAAGATACCATGTACCCTACTACAGTATGCAGTGCCTATTCATAGCAGTCAAGGGACAATCTCAAGCATAAAACACAAGTAATACATCCATCACACTAGCTAAGGCCTAGGACTTTGTCTTCCACTAGTACTACATGCCACCGCACATGAACCAGTTGATAATCTCCTGCAAAAAAATACTACTAGACGAAGTGGACATAAGCAGGAAATTGTGTAAGCTTCTACTCAGACAAATCTGAACTACGTTATTGCAATCCTGCAGTAAGTTGAACACACCTCATAAACTACAAGCAGCAGCTCCGAGGTTCCAACCGTAAGACAGTATAAAAGCTAGGCAAGATCAAGTTTTTTACACTCCCAGGTTTATCAAGCCCTGTCCGGAGAGGCAGAAGACTATAAAACCAAGTGCTTACAGTATACATCGAAATAAGCACGGTTCCGAACATGATAAAACTCCCACTTCCCCTGTCATTGCCTACAGAGAGACTTAGAACTAAGAAGGGAGCACACAGATTTAGCAATTGACAATTTATCATGTGCAAGCATGGTCTGAACATGAAAAGGCTCCCAGTATTTAACAACTATTCGACTAATAATTTCTATTGCATGACAACAATTTATCATTTACAAACCCTCCAGATTCGTGGTCCAGAAAAAATAAGGAATACCTGTTGAATATTTCCCTAATTAAGACAAACCCCACATATTCCTGGTCCAGAAAACATTTACCTTTTCCAGTTTGGCTTAGCATGGATTCACAGTCAAGAAAAATAATGAAGACGAGCTACCTCCTAGTTTAGAATATGAACCCCAAACACATGGTGGTCTCTACAGTGATTCAATATGCTGCAATGAAGATTAGAACGTCAATAACTCATGGATCATGGATACGTGCTACCGTTTTGATTTTGATCTGGAGTACTAGAGTCCGCACAACATTTGTTTGCTGGTGGTATACAAGACTACCTAACCTAGATAGTGAAGAACCTATTAACGATGATGAACTGGTAAAATCAGCAACATTAAAATTTTATCAGACGGCAATATCAGGTTATGTTTTTATCAGAACTAGAACTGGCACATAAAGTAATCTGGGCTCTTATTGAAAGTTTCGAACTGCACTATTCCATTATCAAGTCATTTATTTGTCAGACATATACTCAAAAATCGGAATAACCCAATTTATCATTTTCGTGTCAGATTCATGGTGCAGAAAAACAAGGAACACCCGCTGAATATTCCCCTGAGATGAACCCCAAATATGCACGATGGTATTTACAGCGATGGTGTACCCGAAAATATCTACCTTTCCAGTTTGAATTAGCATGGATTCACAGTTAGAAAAAATAATGAAGACTCCCTCCTAGTTTTAGAAGATGAACCCCAAACTTATGATGGCATCTACAGTGATTCATACACGCTGCAATGAACATTTAAACAACAATATCTCATAGATCAAGGATACGTACTCCCATTTTGATATTGATCTGGAGTACCACATTTGTTTGCTGGTGGTTTAAAAGACTACCAACCCAGTGAAGTACCTATTCATCATGTTACTAGCAAAAATTATAAGCATTTGGTGCATCAAAATTTACCATTATCTTCACCAGCCAAAAAACCACAGCCCAAAACTTAGCAATGTAGAAAATGGGGCTAGGAAAATGTTACATAGTATAGTTCTTTTTTCATTCCAAACATATCACATTTAGTACAATTATTTGTGTATTTTAAAAGGCACACCTTGTTCAAACAAATATTCTAAAGCCTGGTGCTTGACCGACTGTACTACTCAGTACTCTACTTTCCAAAGGACGAAGACAAATATGAATCAAATTGTAAAGCAAGTAGAAAAACATACTATTGTTCAGAACATTTTACAATCAGGGATTTAGCTATTCCGATGACATACTAAATAAACGTATTAGTGTTGCCTAGTAGTTAATGGTTTTCACAGTTTATAGGAACATCGAGCTCTGTTCCATGGTACAGAAAATGGGTCGCATGTCTGTTCTAGCTTCTAACTAAAGATTTCTCAGAAAGCCAAAACCATATGCAAAGATACCCTACAGCCTGATGCTTCATCGACTATGGTACTCAAGATTTCTACTTACCAATAGAAAAAGGAAAATATATAAAAATCTAACCAGCTTATTCACCGTGAAGGTATAGATACATAAAGGCACAGGGAGGATATTCGGCGACACATATCACCTTAACAGCAAATGTATCCGTAAGTAACAATAATTTTGAAAATGCTCGACTAAATCAGAACTTGAAAAAACAGCATTCAACTCTCGAAAATATCTACCTTTTCTGTTTGGCATAGCATTTCACGGTCAAGAAAAAAATGAAGACTCCGTCCTAGTCTAGAAGATGAACCCCAAACACATGATGGTTTTTACATTGATTCATATATGTTGCAGTGAAGATTTAAATGACAAGTCATGGATCACGGATACTTGCTACCATTTTGATTTTGATCAGGAGTACTAGAGTCCGCACAACATTTGTTTGCTGGTGGTTTAACAGACTACCTAACCTACATAGTGACGAACCTATTCACGTTCAAGATAACACAATTATGGGTCAAGAATCTTCACTGGTTTTTAACTGATCAATAGATACTGATGTCTCTAGCAGCTATGTTTCTGCAAATAGTAAATGCAGGTTCAACTCGTTAAGTCTTCCAATCCTGCATATTTTATTTGAAGCCAAATCACAATCTTGTCTCTGGAATAGAACAGTTGGTTGGTTAAACTGGCAAGAGGTTCAGTTCAGAAGGCCTCAAGTAGACATTCAAACATGATATGATCTACAGTTTACATCATCAATTCAATCAACAACCAACGTGTCAAAGAAAAGGTGGATTTATTACAAGAGAAGGCAGGATTCCAGTTCTTGATTCAGCACACTGAGGAGCAACAGTCAGATTGGAGCGAGGCGGAAGAAAACAACTTGACCTTTGGATGCCGATGTCGACTGAGCACCTGAACGGCGCCAGCGAGGTCGTCGCACTGGGACCTGGGGGCGAGCAGCTTGCACAACGTGGCCGCCCCACCTGGCCTTGAGAGAGGAGAGTCGTCGCACGGCCGTGAAGACGCCTGTGCTGGCAGGCAGTCCTTCTCCTCTCAGCAAGCTTGACCAGGAGGCTCTGGCAAGCGATGTCCTTGGTGGGTGGCGGTGTCCCTGGAGTCACCCACCCCCACCCTTGCTACACTCCTTCCTTATACAATACAAGAGAACAGTGTGACTAACCTATAAAAATCTCAATCTTTGCCGATTTGATTTGGACTTGGAGCTGAAGGGAAACGGAGCAACTTACAGAGTTGGCAAAACTGTTGTGGTGTTCACTAGCCTCCGGTGAGCTGCACACCTCCTCCTCCGCTGAACCTCTCTTCCACAGGTGCTCAAAATAACGTCTTGTGCAAATCTGATGAAACAAATCATGGTATCATCACACAAGCTACCCACTAGTCGAATGGCAAGTGCATTTTAATGAAGGAAACAGAGACAGATCATGTAGAATAGGGACTTCAGAGTCATTTCCTATGCATTGCAGAACAAACATATCAAAAATTGACCACATACATTTCCTATGCATCACCCAACAAGTTTTACTGAGTGAAACCAATTTCCCGTCCACAAATTACTTAACGAGATGGGAACCGTCCTGGTTAAGTTGAACAGGTTGTTACTTTTGCGGGAGGATGACTAGGCATGGTTTACGTTACCAATGTGGGCATACATATCAATCTGGGCATGGTGTGCATACGTGATGTATGTGAAAATGCAGTCCACATAGCAGTGTGTGTCACAAGAAATAGAGCAAGCTGCTGCATTTCAAGCAAGGATCATAAACACACTACGAGCAGGAAATGTGTAAGCTTCTACTCGACAAATCTGAATTACGTTACTGCAATCCTGCAGTAAATCGAGAACACCTCACAAACCTACAAACAACAGCTCCGAGGCTAAAACTGTAAAGAGTATAAAAGCTTGGCAAGATCAAGTGTTTTACACTCCCAGGATTATGAAGCCCTGTCCGGAGAGGCAGAAGGCTATAAAATCAAGAGCTGACAGTATACATCGAAATAAGCATGAAAAAACTCCCACTTCCCCTGTCATTTGGCCTTGGAGCTGAAGGGAAACGGAGCAACTTACAGAGTTCGCAAAACTGCGGCTGTGGTTTGGTCACCACCCTCCGGCGAGCTGCACACCTCCTCCTCCCGCTGAACCTCTCTCCCACAAGTGCTCAAGATAACGTCTTGTGCAAATCTGAAGAAACAAATCATGCTATCATCACACAAGCTACCCACAAGTCAAATGATAAGGGCACTTTAATGAAGGAAATAGAGACAGATCATGTAGAGTAGAGATGGCAGAGTCATTTCCTATGCATCGCAGAACAAACAAATAAAAAAAAAAGTTTACCACCCACATACATTTCCTATGCATGACACCACAATTTTATTATTGAGTGAAACAGATTCCCATCCGCAAATTACTTATCGAGATGGGACCCGGAGGATGTCCTGGTTATGTTGAACAGGTTGTTACTTTTGCGGTATGATCGAGGACTTTGCACGGTGTACATGACCAATGTGGGCATACATATTAATCTGGGCATGGTGTGCGTACGTTATGTATCTGAAAATGCAGACCATGTAGCAGTGTGACACAAGAAATAGAGCAAGCTGCTGCTGCTGCTGCTGCATATCAAGCAAGGATCATAAACACAATAGGAGCAAGCCTGAAGACATAGGCTGCGAGCATTAGAGGAGACGTTGTACTCCTTCCCTAAACAAAACAAGAGGAGACGGTTTTACCTCAGAAGAAACGGAGTCTTGGTTGATTTGGAATTGGACTTGGAACTGAACGGGTGGCGGTGGGCATTGGGGGCAAGCAGGTTGCATGACGTGGATGCCGCACCCGGCCTTGATAGAGGTGCTGCACGGCCAGTGTCGCCGCACACCCACGAAGAGACCAGTGCCGGCGGCGGCCTGGCGAGCGGTCCTTCTCCTCTCGGTGAGCTTGACCTCCTAGGCTCCGGCAAGGGATGTCCTTGGTGGGTGGCGGTGTCCCTGGAGTCACCCACCGTTGCTGTACTCCGTCCTTAACAACAACACAAGTGTGACCTCAAAAAACTCAAACTTTTGCTGATTCAGATTTGGACTTGGAGCTGCAGGGAAACGGAGCACAACTTACAGAGTTGGCCGAATAAGGTGTGTCGTCTACAGCCGCCGGGGCCGACAAGCTGCGCAGCTGAGGCCGGGGCCACCCCAGCGCATCCTCATCTCCACGAGCAAGATGGAACCCAGTGTCACTGAAGGCCAGCTTGAGCTCCGGCAGCGCCTCCCCTGCAACCCGTTCTCCTCGTCGGCCACAGTCCCGGTGGCGGCCGGCGGAGGAGCTTCTGCGGGAGGCCATGTACCTCCTGGAGAAGAGAGTGCCAAGGCCTGGACCGATTAGGCGCGAGGGCAGCAGCCTCACCGCCGACAGCCTCCGGGCCCTCTACGGATTTCAGCAATGCTCCGGCGCCTGAGCTAGGGTATGTGGATGGGCGGCGGTTCGATGCCATGGAATAGGGAGATGAGGAGTATCTGGTGCGGCGGCAGCGTACTGGACCGTCTGGACGGAGTTGGCCGGATTGACCGGCGCCGGCGGGCGAGGAGGTGCCGCCGGAGAGGAAGAGGATGGGGAGAGAAGGGTGAAAGGCAATTGAGGGATTGGGACGCAGCGTACGTCGTGCGTGAAGCAGCTCCGTCGACCGGACCATGGCGGCTGGAGGAGCAGCAAATCAGCCACGCCGGCGGGAGAGAAAGGGGATCGCTCGCTCGAGGGATTTTGTTGTGCTGTGGGTTGGATGGGTTCATGGGGGCGAGGCGATCAGTGTCTCGACTGGTTGCTGTTTCATCTTCCCGAAATAATAACTACACAAATTGGTTGCTGTTTCATCTTCCCGAGAATTTTAAGTGCATTGATTGATTGGCGTCACACACCACCCGTGCTACTAGTAGTACTTTTTTCATCCACAAAGTGGACAACATTTACCGAACGCATACTATTCTTTTCATCTTAAGTCCCAAAAAAATTGAATTTGGACTGTCCAGAAAATTCAAACTCTAGCAATTTTGAGATTCATCCTCGTTCCAACTTTATTTCCTTATTTTTTTGCTCGACTGACCGTCGTGCCACCGATGTATAGAGACCGTCGTATGGATGAACGAAATATTTCATTTCAACTGCACGTGTACAAGAAGTGGATAAATAACTCCAACGCCTTCCTCGTGAAATACTAGGATAATCTTTACTTTGCCAAGCGGAAAACCGCGAGTTAAACAATTAAGAGATTCTAAAACACCAACATGAAGGAGAGAAAGGGTGTCGTTCGACGGACTTGGGGAGGGATATCTACACACAGTATTGCGTGTGCCTGCGTTTTCTCAAAGAATGATGTCTGTTGGATGAGATATCTGAACGTACTGGGTTGAGGTTGTTTTCTTCTCGGCAATCCGCGGGGAGCCCATTCTCGCCATCTCATTGGCCGGGGACCATTCTCCGCGGATCAT
Source organism: Poa pratensis (assembly GCA_947311845.1). NCBI lineage: Eukaryota > Viridiplantae > Streptophyta > Magnoliopsida > Poales > Poaceae > Poa > Poa pratensis. The sequence goes on from CAMZMU010000048.1 coordinate 4,349,472, forward strand.
TCGTTCCAATTCGTAATAAGCATTAAACTGCGAAGGAGGTACTCCCTCCGTTAAGGTTTATAAGTCCTCTACGTATCCCTAGGTCGTAAATTTGAGCAACATAATGTGATTTATATATTGTAAAATACTATATAATTAGAAAATTTAGACTTTATATTTTCTAATGGTATAATTTTTGTATTATATTAGTTAAATTCATGACCTAGGGATACGTAGAGGACTTATAAACCTAAACGGAGGGAGTAGTTCCGGTGATTAATTGAGTGATTAATTAACGCACTGACAACGCATGCCCTAGTTTATCTGGTTTGACTACTCCGTACCAATTTCGTTCAGTCTCGATATACATACAAAAGGGCCGGTGGGGTTTAATGTGAGCAAATGGTTGGCTGTTGTTTCGTCTCCCAGAAATAACTACACAAATTATGGGGGTTAAATGAGATTTTTAAGCCGGTTCATTAGCTGAAATAATATGAATAGTATATATCATTAGCTGAAATTATGGGAGTATTTTTTCGGAAGTGGAGAACCGACCTTATCACAAGCATGTTATTTTTTCATCTGCAAAAAACTAAGCTTGGACGGTCCAGAAAATTCAAGTTCTACTATCAATTTTGAGGTTCATCCATTCTAATATAATTTTCTTAATTGCTAGATTGACCGTCGTGTAGATGCATAGATACCAGGCAGCTCACAGTAAAACATGTGTGTGCGTCACTGCTAACCTGGTCTTTGTGCCACTCATATGTGTTGTGTTGTCACCGACTCTAAGAGATGTGCACACGGATGGGTGGGAAGTGCTAGACAATAAACTCAAACACATATGGGGCATGGCTATCAAGTGGTCAGCCACGTGCGATAGGTTTTTGACATGCTAGCCGGAAAAATAATTGTTGCCCATGCCTTTTCTTCGTAGCTGCCGTGACCCGCTCGCCTCCACCGACGTAAACGTCTACCCTTGCGCTCCCTCCCCGCCCTATTGGAACCACCATCGATCACTGCCGCTCCCTTTGGCCATCCATCTAGGCCAATAGTTATGTTTGTTATTCGACAACAATAGACATGCCACACCCCACCCTATGTTTTCTTCATCTGCTATGCCAGCGCCATGGGACTCTACACGTATTTCAAAGTAAGCGTCGGACTCGATATTCAGCGGGTGATGATGTAGAGGCATCCCCATACACTCTCATACACATATCTTAAAATAAGTTTCCGACTAAGGGAAGTCAGGGGGGTCCTAGAGAAGTATAATGGGGCTCAGAGGCGCGGAGTGGATAGCGGCGTGAAGCGTTGCCGAACACGTAGAGAATTATGTATTTAAATAATCTAAGTAGAGTGGACGGTTGCACAAGTAAGCACAACAAGTGGCTAAGTTAGCACGTGGATGAAAAAAGCGTGCAACACTTTAATGTAAGTTTCTATTTCATGCTAAGAAGTAGAACGCCTATTATCACATGTGTCATTCACTTGATAATTTTTCTAGTACATTTGTCACATTGGAGTCACATCCGGAGTCGAACACACATGTGGGTCGACGAGCTTCCTCTGCATCGGGCTTCACCCCTCTTGTGTAATAATCGTCTCCTAGACATTAGCACGACATCATGAACAATATCTTGCCTGACTGGCGACTAAACCATGGACAAGAGCGACATTCATAGAATGAGTCGGTTTGGGACGACGCCGGTGAAGGCGAGGATGAATCTTCACTAAAATTTGAAAGAATCTTTCGCTCCAACTTTGTTATTCTCCCATGTAAACAAAAAAAAAACTAGGAGAAAATGGTAGAAGAATTTGACAGGGTTCAAAGTTCAACATTGGTTTCTTAAGAGAAAATAATAATTAAAAAAAATTCTTCACACAAGAGAGCCATCGTGATTCATAAGGAACTGGATCCTAGACACAAAAATCCAAGGAGAAAAAGAAGAACAAGTGGAGGATTCGTATTTCCGCCATCTAGTGTTGTAGCTAGCGTTGAGTACACACGGTACCACGACTTCTTGGACTGATATGGTGACAGCCGCCACCTACGTACATTTTTTTTTTTGACATTCAATGATTTTTGGTTTGCTAAGTGCATCGAGATGACAGCCCATCGGGAAGCGCAAGAGATGAGTATACGGTATAGACGAGTGAGGGGAGTTCGGACGACCTAGGGAAGTGTACGTATGCGGCACGAGATGACCGTCCTGGAGTTGGTGATCCATTTAATTTGTTTTCTTGGTTTTTAATTAATGTGCTTCACTAGTCACAAATTAGCTAGTCTTTGACTGCATGCGCGCATGAATTTTGGCGAATCCTTGGAAATTTGAAGAATATAGGGCCATGTGGAGCTGGTGTTCGAAATGCACTTTGCCCGGAGGAGGCACTAGCTAGCTAATTTTATTTTACGTGCATGCATGCAGCTTCACGTATCCATGCAGCTAGCCAAGATCGATATACATCACGTACGAGTCTAAGCTGTTGTGGACCGTGGACGCAAAGAAGCAAGCCGAACGGACCAAGACTTGCTCGCTCGCAGTTTGGCTGGCTGCGCGGGCCTCCGTTTTTGGTCGCACCCACCCCGCGGAAGGGAAAAAGAAAGGAGCTTAACGTGACAGACCTGGCGCGCCATACTCCGCCCTGCGCGCTTCTTGCAGCTGGCGGCTCGTACGCATTAACTAATTCGCGATGGAAACAAACCCACACATGCATGATCCCCGCCTTGCAGCTGGCCAGATGATGGCAATGGGGCTCGTCACCGTGTGTGTGCCGTCGCTCCACTCAATCGACCCAGACGTGTATGCCTTTTTCACGCTCGCCGTCGCTCGCACGGCGAAGGTGACATGACACTCATGTGTCTCCTGCGTCGTGCTGAACCGCAGCTTCTGCGGCTTCACGGTGACGCGCACGCCGCCGGGGCTCATGACCACGGCTCCATAAGTGGCGTCCACATTGCTGCCGACGTTGCGCACGACGCGGCGCTGCGTGATCATGGTCTCGTTGCGTGAGGTGAACACCGCCGTGAAGGCCGGGTAGTTGTGGTCTCCCACGGAGGAGGAACCCGAGCAGTTGGTCGTCGACCCGTCCTCTCTCGTGAAGAACATGGCAACATCCTCGGCGGTGTACCTGAGGGCGCACAGGAAGTCGACGTAGTCCTCGGTGCCGGCGTCGTACACGAGGCCTGGGTCCATGGCGCGGTTGGCGTCCACGTGGCCTGCCCCGCGCGAACGGTGTGGACTCCTTGCCGGTGGACATGTCTCCGATGACGTGGCCGGCATTGTCCACGTTGTATGCGGTGGTCATCAGCGCAGACTTGATCGCGGCGGGACTCACCTGCCGGAGCAGCGCCGCGATGCCGCTCACGTGCGGGCACGACATGGACGTGCCTGATACGACATTGTAGTGCACTCTCCTCGTGTCGCTCTTCAGGCCCGAGGGTGAGGCAGCGCCGGTCCATGAAGCGAGGATCTCCACGCCGGGGGCCGTGACGTCCGGCTTAAGGATCTCCGGCGCATGGAGGTTGGGGCCACGGCTCGAGAAGGATGCCATTCGAGGGCATGGAGGAGGCGGGCCGCCGATGACCGTGCCGTGGAACACGATGGTCGCGGACGGGGATGTAGTACTGTTGCTTATGTACGCTTTGATCCTTTTCGCAGCGGCAAATGTGACGGTCGTGGCAGGGAATGTGTGGGGGTTGCCGACGACCAGCTCGCCGAATGCTTTTGTGGTCGTAAGGATAGCTCCGACGCCGCCGGCGAGTTTGACTGCCTCTCCTTGTGCAACATTCAAGCCTTCAAGGTCGCACAAAACGATTTTCCCAGTGACCAAGCTGGGCTTCAGCTTCCCGGCTTCGCAGAATTTGGAGCCGACTGTCTTACCGTACACAAGGGGTATCTGGTCTGCGCCAAGCGGCGGCCCGACATAGAGGGACGCGCCTGAAAAGGTGTCGCCGTTGCCGAGCACGACGTCCGCCGGGAAGCGGCGGTTGATGGTGGACGCGCCGACGGTCAAGAACCAAGGCGCGATGTTGTTGGCGGTTGAGTCGACGGGGCCGGCGTTCCCCACGGAGGCAGAGACAACGATGCCCTTGCGGACGGCATTGAAGGCGCCCACGGCGGTGGTGTCCATGTGAAACGGCTGCGCCTAGCCACCGGAGCCGAACGAAGCGGAGATGACGTCCACCCCATCCGCGATGGCCTCGTCAAACGCCGCGAGGATGTCGGAGGTCGCGCACCCGTATTTCCAGCACACTTTGTAGGAGGCAATGCGCGCTCCCGGGGCCATGCCCACGGCTGTCCCTCTTGCGTAGCCGTAGAAAGAGGCGTCCAGGACGGCGGAGCCGGCGGCGGTGGAGGCGGTGTGCGTGCCATGGCCGAGGGTGTCGAGCGGCGACCTGGACTCCTCTGTCTCATTGATCGGGCCTCCAAGATCAACCTCATACCCCTTATAATAGGCCTTGGCGCCGACGAGCTTGGCGTTGCAGTAAGCGGACGCGTTCCACGACGGAGCCGAGACGCAGCCACCACGGAACTTGCTGGGTGGCGGCGGCAGCGTTGAGTCCGCAGCGAATGCCGCGCGGTCCATGGGGTACACACCGGTGTCGAGGACGCCGATGACGACGTCCATGGTGCCGTTGGACGCTGGCAGTAACCAGACGACGCCGACAGGCTGAGGAAGGATGGCGTCAGCGTGGTGTGCAGCTGCTTCATCTCGTCGGGCACGACGGCGAGCACGGAGGGCTGGGCCGCGAGGTGCGCGGCCTGGCGCCCCGTGAGATGCGCTGCGAAGCCCGTGGCGGCGTGGGAGTAGGAGTAGAGCACCCGCGGCGCCGGGAGGGACATGTCCACCGGTATGTGGTCACGCAGGAATGAGGTGTACGCCCGGGCAGCGAGCCGGCCGCCATGGCGCGGCAGCGGCGGCGCGTGCGGGTGGGCGACGTGCACGATGTAGGCAGCGGACAGCTCATCCTTTTCACTCCCGGCGGCAGTGGCGACGAGGAGGAGGACGCACAGAATCGCTAGTGGTCCGACTCTGACCATCATCATTGTTGCACTGTGAGAAATATGGATCCGGCGGCAGTGCAGTGCAGCGCATTGCAGTGCGGCGATCGGAGGCGCGAACAAATAGGAGCCAGGGTTGGTGGATCAGTAAAGGCGTTAATTTCAGTAGGGTGAGTGTGACCATCATCGTGGAGCCGACGATCATGTGCGATGTTCACCGATCACCAAATCAAGCCAAGAATCTGCTGCTTAATTGTGAGTCATCCGGAACAGGCAATTCAATCGTGTAGCCCCAATTCCCAACTATATGGAAACACTTCAATGCTAATGAAACCTGGATCGTTTTGTTGGATCTGTATTGTGTACTCCGCCTATTGGCACACAAACTTTGATCCAAATTTAATACTTGGTCCCAATCTGATATTTGATCCCTTATAGTACTACTAGTTGGCATGTACATGCAATGCACGTATTCACAATTGAAAGAGACAATTTACAAATACGAAAATACCAGGGTGTACGTGGATTACTTATTTTGGTGCAAGTCAATACCATACCAGTACAAAAATCTCAATAATGTGGTACTATAATAATTTATCATCTGCAGGAAAGTCATGGCAGTACATGAAGCATTCCAAGCATGAAGCATTCCAAGCTTTGTGTAATTAACTTGAAACACTCAAAGAACTAATTGAAGTAAACATTGCCAATACAACATGTGTGAATCTTTAGCGAATAATTCTGCATTGGTGCCACAAGTTATTATTTCAACACATTTTATGTCTCCCACACTAATTTGAATTTTATTTATTCAAGCACATGTCATTTTTCTAATAAGTCCCTGCAAAAAAACTGAATAAACCACTTCTTCTACACTTTTGGGTCGAACCTAGATTTTATACTGCTCATGTAACATGGAGCACGAAAAGCTCAGACATAACCCAACAAAACTCGTGCGCACATGACGTCATGCTCCTTGGGCAGCTTCTTGGCACAACATATGTCATATACTCAATGTCTCACCCATATCCTGCGTTACAACCTTCAATGGCGGCACCGTCTCGGCATTTAAGTGATCCATTAACTAAAGATCTCAAGTTCCGATAATTATTAATAAAAAAATGTAGTGTGAAAATATATATTACTTATTCACCAAAATATCTAATGTGAAATAGCTTACGTTATGGTGATATATACTAACATAACTAATTGATTTCATAAATCTAGAGACCACCGCTGAAACCAGCTGAGAACTACTACATGAGCGATATGGTGAAAACCGGGATCGGTCGAGCAACCATTTAGTGAGCATCGATCACTGAACCAGTCGAGGCGCCAAGCCCAGGGCAACCAGCTCCATAGAAACTGATGAAAAACTTGTACAAGTTCTACAAATATATAGCACGAACTAATGTAAATCTCAATCACAATTCTGCTTTCTATGCATCTTTTCTGAACTCTGAAAAAATCAAATGAACCTGCAATAGCAATACATAACGATGGAGATAGCTGCACAAAAACTGAAGGCCCTCACCTAGATGAGAGACGCCGCGTGACGCTGCAGGCACCACCCCCGGTCCGTGGGCTGTCGATGGAAACGTACCTGATCACGGCAAACGTTTGTCCAAGCGCGGCAGTCGATCGGCAACGGCGGATATTCTGGCTTGTTGGCAGCTCCACGTTTGCAGAGAGAAAGGTCGTGCAATGGGAGGCGGGGTTGCAGCTCCATCTTGTCCATGCGCACCACAACGGCCGTGGTGCCGCTCTGTTCGAGAAGCTCGACGCGGTACGCCGAGGTCCATGCCGCGAGGAGCCGGCGGTGCATGGCAAACCTCTCGCCGGCCATGGGAGGGCGGGAGGCAGAGCTCAGCGCGGACACACCGGCTGGCTGCGGCCGCGGGCTGCGCGTGGAGGATCTGGCGACGACGTGGAGCTCGGCGGCTCCGGGATTTCGGGGAATTGTCGCAGTCTTTTTCCGACTGGGGGTTGATTTCTTTTTAGCGGTGGCAATACTCGTAAATACACGAAACTGAAAAGGTGCGTTGAGTTGTCAAACATTAGGACAATCTGGATCGCTGATGGACAGTTAAATGGTTTAGATTTATGTATCCCAACAAATTTGCTCTTTTAATAGTAGTACTAGTTGCTTTGCACGTGCAACGCACGTCTCCAAAATTTAACACGACATACTTTTTGTTGAATATCATTCCTTTTCTAACGAGTTGCTTTTTATGTAGTTTAATATGTTATATGCAACTTTGACAATTCTAATGCACTCATGTGTTGATGTGCATTATCTCTTGAAAGAGAAAGAATGTGGCTACACTACGCTACGCTAAATAACTTCACTTCTACCGAGAAAAATAACAAGCCAAACTGCTTCTCAACTTTTCTAAAAAACACGAACAAGATTAAACCATAACTCTCAAATTATATTAGAAAGAGTAAAGATACATGCACACTTTTCAGGCTACCCTTTTTAACCGGATAGAAGATTGTTGTAACTTGTAAGTGCTGAGAGGAGCGATTACCAAATGACATGAAAAGATAAAAGGACATAATGAGACACTTGAATCTTAATTCATTCATACAAGTAGCAGAAAAAATTGCTTCACGCCATACCACTTTCAGTTCCTAAGTATATCGTCCTAATTAAGTGGGTTGGCTCAAAACTCAAAACTGCAGACATATTTCTAACGTTGTGTAATTGCACCACACCGAGACAGCAGTACAAATTCTAGCTCTTCTCACCATAAGTCTAGGCACATTCACCATAGCTCCTAAAACGATATCTTATGTTTCCGCCTACCAAAAAATAAACAAAATTTGCTAGTTACACAAGCAGTCTTAACAAAAGCCGTTCCTGAACTCACATCAAAAGTAACCTACATATACTGATATGCAACTTAATGAACCGTTCTATGTTCAGCTCTGTACATAGTTTGCCTTGTCTTGAATTGTGCTTCAGCTAGCTATAGCAGGCTAGCAGCTCACCTGCTGGTTACAAGGCAACTATCTCCAAAAGAAAACTTTTACAAATTTGGATTCAGAAACTCGGAGCTGTAGCCACATGGAGATAGCAAGCAAATAGTCGCACACACCAAACAGATAGGCAACTAATCCACACCTTCAGAATGAGAGAAGCTTCGGCACCCAAATATCAACGCCCACGAGTCATCCATCCAGAAGTATTTAGAAGTGACTTCACGAATCAATCATCCAACAGGGATAATCTGAGCTGAAGTTGACAAGCAAACCGCTCGAACCTGCACGCAGTGACATTAGATGGAGGTGGCGCAGCATGCGGGCTCGAAGCCGCATCCACAGCCCGGAACCAGCGTGAGCGCAGGTCGGCCGCGGAGACCGACGGAATTGGATCCGTCGCCCCAGGTCGCGTCTCCGCGAAAGCACGCCGGTGGCGTCAAGCTGATGTCCCGGCGGGATGAGTCCGTGATGCGGTGGCTACGAGTACTTGGTCGCCGGCCTGGCGGAGGCGTTGTTCTGGTAGGATTGGGGCACCCAAACCGTCTCAGCCGCTCGGAGGACGGAAGGGATTTTGGGATGCATAGGGCGGCGTCGACGGCGCGCGGGAGGAGTGAGTGGAGGCGGCGCCGTGCCAGGTGGCTGGGACGGAGGCCACCAAAATCACCTCCGAGCCCTCGCATGGGCGGGGCAGCGGCGTCCTCGTGTGGTTACGACGGTGTGGGGAAGTGCGGCGTGTGCAGACGTGCAGTGCGGTTTCCTGTTCGGATCGAAAGTCAGAGGAGCAGCACGTGCGGCCTGGGTCCATGGCGCGGTTGGCGTCCGCGTGGCCTGCCCCGCGCGCGAACGGCGTGGACTCCTTGCCGGTGGACATGTCCCGATGACGTGGCCGGTGTTGTCCACGTTGTATGCGGTGGTCATCAGCGCAGACTTGATCGCGGCAGGACTCCACTCCGGCCTCGCCTGCCGGAGCAGCGCCGCGATGCCGCTCACGTGTGGGCACGACATGGACGTGCCTGTTACGACATTGTAGTGCACTCTCCTCGTGTCGCTGTCGAGGCCCGAGGGTGAGGCGGCGCCGCTCCACACAGCGAGGATCTCCACGCCGGGGGCCGTGACGTCCGGCTTAAGGATCTCCGGCGCATGGAGGTTGGGGCCACGGCTCGAGAAGGATGCCATTCTAGGGGATGGAGGCGGCGGGCCGCCAATGACCGTGCCTTGGAACACGATCGTCGCGGACGGGGATGTAGTATTGTTGCTCATGTATGTTTTGATCCTTTTCGCGGCGGCAAATGTGACGGTCGTGGCAGGGAATGTGTGGGGGTTGCCGACGACAAGCTCACCGAATTCTTTTGTGGTAGTAAGGATTGCTCCGACGCCACCGGCGAGTTTGACAGCCTCTCCTTGTGCAACATTATTCAAGCCTTGAAGGTCGCACAAAACTATTTTCCCGGCGACCAAGCTGGGCTTCAGCTTCCCAGCTTCACAGACCTTCGAGCCGGCTGTCTTACCGTACACAAGGGGTATCTGGGCTGCGCCAAGCGGTGGCCCGACGTAGAGCGAAGCGCCTGAAAAGTATCGCCGTTGCCGAGAACAACGTCCGCCGGGAAACGGCGGTTGATGGTGGACGCGCCGACGGTCAAGAACCACGGCGCGGTGTTGTTGGCGGTTGAATCGACGGGGCTGGAATTCCCCGCGGCGGCAACGACGACGATGCCCTTGCGGACGGCGTTGAAGGCGCCCACGGCGGTGGTGTCCATGTGAAACGGCTGCGCCCAGCCACCTTTCGTCAAGATACTTGTTCATATCATCATAATAAAATAAATTTAAAAGAAATAAAATAAAATAGAGCTATATATAGAAGAACAGAATAAACTCTTCGCCTTCATCATCTTAATCACCTCCAAGCAATCATTGACGTGTTTTAGTAGAGTTAGCACCTCCGCACATGCCCGCCAAGAGAAAATTCATTCTCAATCCTACAAACAACACTAATAGTTTTATGGTATTCATTAGCACTGTTTATACCAATCCAAGAGGAGGATGTCGACAAGTGGATTGTGTCTTTGAGGTAGAGGGGTTAGCTCCCTGAGGTGCATTTGCCTTCTCATGCATGCACACGACATGCATGTGAGCAGAATTTTGGAATGTTTAGGAGAAAACATGAATTAGCACGAGACGAGATGAATCAACATGTGTAAATCATACATGGAAGCATCCGCAATTACCTCCAGCCTGACAAGTTGACAAATCCAGACATCCATCGATCCTGGAATATTGAAATTGGTGCACATAGAAGCCGCCCGTTTCCCTCCCTTTTATTTTTGGAAGACCCCGCCATCTAGTGTTGTAGTTGGCGTTGAGCACACTGTTCCACGACTTCTTGGACCGATATCTTGAGAGCCGCCACCTACATCATATTGTTCGACATCGTTTGTTGAGACGTTGTCATCCATCCCCCTTTTCTTCCACACAAGCCCATGTAGGGACGTTCGAGTGAGCGACCTGATGAGGATATACGGTATACACGAGTGAGAGAAGTTCGGATGACCTAGAGAGGTGTATGCGGCACAAGATGACCATCCTGGTGTTGGTGGTTCATTTGGTTCCCCTTTTTTCTTGGTCTTTAATTAATCTGCTTCACTAGTCACAGATTATTATTTTTTCGATTTTTAAAGGAAGGCTGCCGAAAATCAGTATATTCGCGTTTTCTCTATGATTTGGGCTGCTATACCATATTGTTTTGATGTTGATTGGTGGGCAAGGAGGTTGCCATGAGGTTACTAGTTATTTACTACGTGCATGAACTTTGGCAAATCCATTCAGCCAAGATACGGTGTGCATCTCGAGTCTGAGTTTTAGTTTCAGGATTTTTTTAAGCTTCAAAATATGATTTTTGATTTTTTTTTGAAAGATATAGGCCAGGCTATGTGGAGGGTAGGGGTTCCAAATGCACTTTCCGGCCGAGCCAGTACCTAATTTTCTTGTACGTGCATGAACTTCCGTGTATATCCATGCAGCTAAAATATGGTGTCTGTACATCACGAGTTTTAGTTGTGGTGCACGCAAAAAGCAAGCAAAACGGATCAAAACGAGGCGTGCACGGACTCGATCGTACACAACTTGTACACGTTAGACTAGCAAAAGTACTATAGCAGGAAGGCATGCATGTGCGTGGCATTCAAACAGTAATTCGGTCTAGTCTTGCGTCGTGGTGTTCAATAAAACCGTAATATATTTCTCACCCGGAATATGTTTTGCGCCTTTGACCACTCAATAAAATGAACAATGGACTTAACGACCTAGCCACGAAAAAACGGGCGAGAAAAATGCCAAAAAAATAGTATAAATGGGCGGGAGAATGCCGAAAGGGGAAACAAATGGAAAACGCGGAAACCAAATGCTATGTACTCCTACTAGATATGGTAGCTGTTGTTCCCGGGAGTATAAGAAGGGCCCGACAATGCGAGACACACATGAAATAACAAGGCGCGACCTAAGAAAGACATGAGCAATGATATGTAATGCATAAAATAAGATGAGACATGTGGTCATGTCTCAGTTCTTCTTTTACTTGGTTGCAGTAACATTTGATATATTTGGGTGTAAGAGAAAATACACGTTGGTCTTATATAATTAAGTAAATGTATGATTTAGTTATGTTTTATTAATTGAAATGTATGGCCCAACCCCTGTTGAACATGTCCACAGTAATCAATCTAATGGAGGCGATGGTTATGATTATGTGCATTCAAGACAAATATAAAGAAGAGGGACAATGTTTGTTTTGACATCTCCATGGGTGATGAAGAACGGATGCGAGGAGAACGGTGATGCTCTTACGTGATGCATGTTATCGGGATAGATGATGCCATGAGCTTCACACATGGACAACCTTGGCGAGATGCATACCTTTTGTGTCGTAACCCAACATCTTCACCGGGCATGTGACGACATCTCCGTCATCAGACATGATATAGGCGGGCGAGATGGCTCGACTTTCGTTTTGATGAAGCCATGGCCCCGGTATAGCGATGTCGTCTTGTGTCCCTCTTGGTGAAGAAGGTAAATGATGTTGGCTATAGAAATCTGCGCACGGAACACAATTTGCTCGACAATGCCACCGGTCCTGTTGATATTTGCAGGGATGTTTTCTTTGATGGGTCCATTTTGCGCGCGCTCTTGAAACTTCATCCTATTGCTAGAGCTCTTTCTGGTTATTCGATGGTCATGTGGCTAACCCCGCTCGAGTACAATTTTGGATCATGTAAAGATGATGTGCAGCAAGGTGGCTATTATTCTGTGCAATTAATCATGAGAAGAAAGAGAGAGAGAAAACAACCCAAACATGCATGGCGGCCCAGGAGACGAGGTTGATTCACTGGTCGCTGGTAGGTCTCCTGTCTTCTGGTCCATGCATGTGTGGCAATCCAGACATGGCGGCGCAACTTTGTGTTGCGTGTACTCCTTGAAAAAAAGTTGTATTATTGATGAACAAGATCCCCCGTTATATTTTGAGTTGATATTTTACACGTTGGTAGACTACACTAGTAGTTGTCTACGTCCATGTTTTAGAATTTGTTGAAGCTTCGGAAAAAGATTTTCGAATTTTGAAGAATATAGGCCGGCCGGCTGGGGTTCCAAATGCACTATCTATCCGGCGGAGCCACTAGCTAATTTACTTTTACGTGCATGAACGACTCTCGTGTATCCATGCATGCATGCAGCCATGCAGGCAAGATAAAAGGGGTGTATCAAGACTCGTTTACAGCTTGTACATGTACGATCGACTAGCAGAAGCAGTATACCAGGCACGCTTTAGTTTCAAAAAATGAGGTAATTACACCCGCCGTCCCACAACTTGCCACGGACGTGCAAATTCGTCCCACATGTTGCACAATGTGATGCCGCCGTCCCAGAAGTTGGCACGCTGTGATTAGTTCGTTAAATCAGTCCTAAACTTGCCACGGTGGACGATTTGCTGGAGGTAAATTTATCAATTAGGTCCTGGAGGAAAGCAGAAATAGAATCTGGGTCGTGCCGCAAGCCTCGCACGGTTTAACTCACAAAATCAGACCCGTGATTTCTGGAATCTCATTAGTTGCCCTTCCCTTGTCGTTGCGTTGCGGACGGACGGGCGGTTTCTGTGTCCTCCACCCCGAGCGCGCCGACGGCCACTCCTGCGTCGATTCCGTGACGATGCCGCCAGAACTGCACTACCGCATGTGGAACGAAGACCCGCCGGACTACGGTAAGCCTGGAATCGTCTCCGCTGTCGTACTCTTTCCGATTGATGCCATGGCGGTAGGGTTCATGAGGTGGGGATGATCGGTTGATATGTAGGCAATTATTTGACATCATACGAGTTGGATTAGGGTGCTAGTAGGTCGCGTCCATGTATTATTACTTTAGGATTGCAGATGGTGTGCTCTGTTCTTGGCATGTGACCCGCCGTCGCCGCCGTCAGTTGGTGCGCGAAATTGCAGCTACTGGGTGCAGAAAATAGTCACCTTTAGTGTTGATACATGCTTATTTTCATCATTTGCATCAATTTTAGTACTTTGTCTTCACAAATTTCCTTGTATATACGAAGTCTGAATTTTTCATCAGTGGCAAAAGTCTGAATTTTTCGTACAGTTTGTGTTGCAGGTACTGAAACTGATTTGTTCTCGGTTGAGGTTATACACAACGGAATATTCTGTGGGTTTGGAGAGAACTTGTCATATGTGTCGGCGTCTGCTGCAAGTATTGACTACTGCAGTGCTAAAACATGGTCAATTTCTGTGATTGATGAAATTCTGAAGATGCTAGACTATGTGAGGGATGGTAAGCTTCATGTCTATTGGTGTATGCCAGGCAAAGATATTACAGATGGTTTGACACCAATGGAGACAGACTTGCAGTGCATTAATATGATCAAAGCAAGTGAGGAACAGAAGACACTTGTCTTATATCTGGATCACAACAATTCTCTAAGAAGGTTAAGAGATGATTTTATTGTGAATGGAGGTCCGAGTTTGCCTCCTGTGATCAGTCCAAGAAAGCAACCAATACCATCGGAAGAAGAAGCTAATAATGAAGAAGAAGCAATACCATCTGAAGAAGATAGCGAGTGTGACAGTGACTTCCACGACAGTGACTGCAATGCCGAGGAAGGAGATGACGACCTATTTGCTGACAATGTAGACACAAGTGTGAATGACTGTAATGAGAAAGAAGTGATATATGAAAATGAAGATGAGGATGCCCTTGAGGATCAAGAGCTACATCTGCCTGAAGAAGATAGACAACAGTTGGTGCACAAGTTCAGAGCATTCAATCCAGAGATTGACATGGACAACCCAACTTTCAAACTTGGAATGGTGTACAGTGGTGTGGGGGAGGTCAGGAAAGCAATATCATCTTACAGTGTCCGAAATAGAGTGAAAATAAGGAAGATAAAAAATGATTTCAGGAGGGTGGATGGAGTATGTGCTGATGGTTGCACTTGGAAGTTGAAGGCATCAAAGGACAGCAGGTCTGGTGGATTCATAGTAACATCATATGTGGACACACACACTTGTGAGCAGGTTTGGGATCTGAAAGTACTCACTGCTAAGTTGCTAACCGACAAGTTCATGCAAGAATTTCGAGATAACCAAAAGCTTGACCTCAAAGGCTTTGCTGCCAAGGTGACAAGGGAGTTCAACATGTGTCCAGACAGATGGAAGCTTGGCAGAGCAAGGAAAGCAGCTCTGCAACAGATCCATGGGGATGAGGAAGCCCAATTTAAGCAGCTGTATGACTACGGGCAAGAGCTGAGAACCAGTAATCCTAGATCAAAGTTCTTCATTACAACTAATTCAGTCAATGATCCTGAAACTGGAGAACATAAGGCCCACTTAGCGACAGTGTACTGGAGCTATGATGCATGCAAACGAGGATTTTTAGAAGGATGTAGGCCAATAATTTGTCTAGATGGATGCCACATTAAAACTAGATACAAAGGACAGCTACTGACAGCTGTTGGAATAGACCCAAATGACTGCATTTTCCCAATTGCATTCGGTTTGGTTGAGGTAGAATGCACTAGCTCGTGGGAATGGTTTCTCACCAACCTGAAAGATGACTTGAACATTACCAATACATCTCCCTGGACCATCATGAGTGACAAACAAAAGGTATGTCTGTAATCTTGCTTCTTTTAGTTTCTGTGCACACTTATGGCTTTATTTTGCCTTGACTGTATTTTGCTTATTGTATTGCCTGCAGGGGCTTATCAATGCTGTGGAGAAGATTTTCCCTGATGCAGAACATAGGTTCTGTGTCAGGCATTTGCTTCAAAATTATCAGAAGGCAGGGCACAAGGGAGAAACCTTGAAGAATGATCTATGGGCTATTGCAAGATCAACATGTCTTCCCAAGTGGAAGAAAAACATGGACAAGCTTAAAGTTGACAGTGAGGAAGCATTTGAGTGGGTGGACAAGCTGCCACCAAAAACATGGATAAAGGCCTTTTTCAGTGAGTTCCCTAAATGTGACATGATTCTGAACAATCATTCAGAAGTTTTCAACAGGTACTACTTCTGAACTTTGAACTGCCTTTCGAACTACTTCTGAAAATTTTCACCAGGCCTTTTGAATTGCTTCTGAAATATGTGTTATGTTCATTTCAGCTACATCCTAGAAGCAAGAGAACTACCTTTCCTGTCAATGCTTGAAACAATTTTCTACAAGCTTTTGCAAAGAATGGCAGGTAAGCAAAAGGAGAGTGAGAAATGGTCAGGACGAATCTGTCCAAAAATCAAGAAAAAATTAGATAAGTTCACTGAGTGGGCCAAGGAATGTAGTGTCAAACCTGCTGATAACTACTTGTACCATGTTAGCTCGCATGAGATGGAAAAAGATTACAATGTCGATTTCCGCACTAAAACATGTGACTGCAAGAGATGGCAATTAACAGGGATACCTTGTCACCATGTAATAGCTTGCTGCAGAGCTCGTTGAATAAACCCTGAAAGTTTAGTTCATAGCTGCTATACAATTGAGGCTCACATGAAAGCCTATGCCTATACTTTGTTTCCACTGAGAGGTAGGGTATTTTGGGAACACATGGATGAACAAATTATCTATCCACCTCTCTTCACGAAAGTTATGGGGAGACCCAAAAGAAACAGGAGAAAAGCACCAGAGGAGAAAATTAAAAAGGGTGTCAAGGTTTTGACAAAAGCCGGAGTCACCATCCATTGTTCTGTATGTGGAGTAGCTAATCACAACAAAAAGGGGCATGCCAAGTATGTTCTAGCTCAACAACAGCAGATAGCAGAAAATGGTGCAGGGGATGATGAAGAAGCTGACATACCATATATTCTTGAGGTAAAATATATTACTTTCAGTGTACAAATTGATGCATCGACTTGAGTTCATTGTCTTACAGTTTCATGTACTGTTTGGGTGCAGCATATAATTCCACATACTCCAAATCCATCTCTGGATCCAACACATCAGGTTCAAAGCATGGTGTACACGATGGGACAAGAGGTTTGTATTTGTGCTTTTCCTGCATTTAAATTACATGTATTGTGTGCTCATATGAAATCCTAATGTTTTTCACAGGAGAGAGCAAATGTGCCAGTGGAAAGATACCTTGGACCTTTACCAGAAAATGCCTTCGTGGTGAATGCTAGAGATAGTATTCCACAACCTAATGTCAGAGTAACTACTGCATCTACAAGAGGCAACTTGAGGGGGAGAGGCAGAGCAAGTACAGGAAGCACAAGGAGTACAACAACATCACAAACAGACCAAGGTACCACCAGAAGAGTTGCTGCAAGACGCAAGAGGAGTTCTGAAGCAAGTACAAGTGCTGCACAAGGAGAAGATCATCCTGGAGCTAGTTCCAGAGGAAGAACAAGGACAAGAGGCTACAACACTGGCCCTGGCAGTGCTCACCACCTGCTCTTTGGTCCAAATGCACAATCACAGCCACAACAAGGAGAAAGAAACATTCCTGATCTTAATGAAGAAATTCCTGTCAGTCAAAATGCACCATCACATGATGAAATGATGTAGTCATCTTTGTAATCCTGTTTCTACTTCACAAACTTAAGGATTAACCGCGGATTTTTTAGTCCATCACATTCATATTTTTATTTCGTGTTTGTAGCTCTTGAGAACCTGGATATGTAACTGGATACCTACTATCAATGGCATTTTTGACAATATTGGTGTGTCTGTCTCATTATATTTATGTCCTATTGATGCAAATCTGTAATTCTGACCAACAATTACAGAGACAAAAAGGGCAATTAACAAGAACACATTTTATTTCCAGCAATTCTCAATCAGATGCCATGTTACATAACTGAATCAATCAGATGCATACATCACTATAGATCCTGCTACTACACACAACAGCACCATCTACTTCCTATCTCTGTATCTCATCTTCGATGTCTTCTCTCCCTGCAATGCACGTTCGAGTTCAGCAATCTTGCTCAACAGCTTCACATTCTCTTCTTCCAAACCTGTCGAATTTCTGGTGCTGGTATTCGTATTGGCATCCTTCTGAATCAGCCTACAAAAATTGGAGTAGTTTATCTCATTTGCATCTGCTTTGTTCAAATGGTGCTTCTCTGCTGCAAATGAGAGTACAATCACAATCATACCTTCGGAATTGTTTTGGAATGGTTTGCGCAGTCGCCGTCGCCCTGCGCGGAGGACTCCAGTACACCTCGGAGGTGACCTTCGCCCAGCCTTCATCGTCGGCGCTGCTGCTTCCGCCACCACCAACGCCGCCGCTCGCCGTCGCCCGGCGGCGCGACGTCGGCACGGCGAGGTGCTGGAAGCGCTGGCGCGCGCGCTCCGGCGCACGGAGGAGGGGTACTTCGCGGCGGCAGAGGCGCGCGCGGTCTCGTGCCCGGAGCTGGCGATTCTGGGGTCGTGCGTGCTAGTGGTGCTGATGAAGGGCGCCGGCGTGTACTCCATGAATGTCAGCGACAGCCGCGCCGTGCTCGCGCACCGGCCCGAGCCCACGAGCGTCGTCATGCCGATGCGGAACGGCGGCGTCGGGGACGTCGCCAGCACCGTCAGCAAAGAGGAGATCAAGCGGCAGTTCGACGAGAACGACATGACGGAGCTCGCCGGGATGCAGCTCACCATGGAGCACGGCACCAACACCAACCCCAGTGTTCCCTTAGCTTGATTCAATGGCTTGGCTACACGCTCCGGTGTGATGCCACCGCCACGGCTCGCTTCTGGTCGCCGTCTGGCCGCCGCGCGAGAGGATAGGGTTTCTATTTGGGAACGGGGAATTGTGCAGGGGCGTAAACTGAACTTTACAAACATGCGAGGGGGTTTCTGTAAAATTGTAAGACACTGGCGTGTGTCCATTGCCAGCGTGGCGTCACACGTGTCCGCACCTGAGCCACTGTCGACCCAAACCTCACAGCGTGCCAACTTCTGGGACGGCGGCATCACATTGTGCAACATGTGGGACGAATTTGCACGTCCGTGGCAAGTTGTGGGACGGCGGGTGTAATTACCTCTTCAAAAAATATACATGCATGCGTGGCATCCAAACAGTTACTCCAAATTAAAGGCTTAAGTCGTGCTGTTTGGCTGGCTGCGCCGGCCTCCGTTTGCATTTCTTCTCGTAAAAGGGCTGCATGCATGCATCTGAGGAACGAGGCGCGCGTCGCACCCCGCGTGCGTACGTCAGCGAAAGAAGAGGCCACGGCGCGAAAGGGGAAAAAAAAAAGGAGAGCTATCTCCCCCGCGCGCGCGCTTCTTGCAGCGGCCTCGTACGCATTACTAATTCATTCGGTCCGAATCTCAAAAAAAAAAAAAAAAATAAATCATTCGGTCCACCGATCGAGTCGCATTAATTCGGTCGGTCGCCACCGGCACTACTGTTGCTGCTTACTACCACAAAAGCATTCGGTGAGCTGGTCGTCGGCAACCCCCACACGTTCCCTGCC
This sequence comes from Poa pratensis, assembly GCA_947311845.1. Taxonomy (NCBI): domain Eukaryota; kingdom Viridiplantae; phylum Streptophyta; class Magnoliopsida; order Poales; family Poaceae; genus Poa; species Poa pratensis. Next base: position 4,368,397 of record CAMZMU010000048.1, read on the forward strand.
ACGACCGTCACATTTGCCGCCGCCAAAAGGATCGAAGCGTACGTACTCCAGCAGAGATCGAGCACAGAAAGGAAGAACTCCTCCATCCTCGCCACCATGACGAACAGCAAGGAATTCTTCAAAGTCCACGCAAGCACCACTGAAATCGCAATTAACGAACCTTGTTATTAAGGAAGAGGTCGCCGAGCTGACGAAGCAAACCGTCTCCTCCACCCTCTGGAGCTTGGCCGCCCGCTTCATCGCCTCCGCCGTGCAGCAGAAGCGGTTCCGGGACTCCTGCAACACAAACCTCACCACAGACCACCGATCTTCACTTTTCTTCTGTCCGCCTCCATCACCTTGATAGCTAGCAGCAAGAATCAGAAGCAAAAGATCGAGGCCAGAAGACACGGCCTTATTTATGGAGATCCTGATGATGGCGTTCAACTCCACCTATGGCTCTGGCCACCAGAGCACCGCAGAGCGAACAACGAACAACATCAGCCTCCGGATCTGGCCGGAGCGACCCGGAGTTCTACTCCAAACAACGAGCATAGAGCTCAGATGCCATCGAGGCAAAACTAATCTACACCTACTACTACTATATACAAGCCTAGCTACGCGTCCACGCCCACTCCGAGCGACATCGCCGCCGGGGCAGAGCGAGGAGCGAGCCGGCGAAATGGAGAGAAGAGTCGAGACGACTCTCAAGCTACTGTAGCTGAACGAGAGCGGTGAGAGGGGAAAATGAGAGTCTCGTTAAATGCTACATGGTGTTGATTTGTCCTGGTCTCATGAATGGTTTCAATGGAGTGGTGAAATTAGTATACATATGTCGCACTAAATTACTGTTGATGTATGTGATAGTTGTCATTCTTGAAGTCATCTTTGGGCTGGGCCCTCCAAACTACCCCTTTGCTCCTGTTATGTTTGTTAAAATTTAAAAAGTATAAATATTTTGAAAACATATATAAAAAATGGTCGCGGACATATACAAGTTTGCAACATTCGTGCAAAATTGCGGAAGGAAATGGCAGTTTTTGTGGTCTATATACAAAAAAGACAAAATGAAATGATCCATGGGGGTAAAGGAATTTTCTTGGATCAGATTCTTCAGCTAGCTCATTATGTCGAATGAAACAAGGACACACACCTCGTCCTATTTCTGGAACTCTCCCGCGCTACAGTGCTAAGAGGCGAATCGGAGGCGATCTCGGTTTCTCCCGCGGCCGCCGGCGTATCTGCGGGATTCCTCACCCTCCGCCGGCCGCTCCGGCGGCGGGAGGGTGGGGAATCCCCAGATCGGCGCTCCGGCGTGTAGATAAGGGGTGGATTGGCGGCGTGGCTGAGGCGGGGTGGCCGGCGTCGCTGTTTTGGTGCTCTGCAGCTTCCCCTCCGTGGCGTCGTCGTCGATGGCGCTCTCAGGCTGCAGGTACGTCACTGCTTCGTCGCTGTTCTCTCCGGCGTCGGCGGCGGGCTCGTGACGGGTGTGTAGGAGGCCGGAAGTGGAGGTGCGAGGCGGCTGCTGTGCGGGAAGGTGGTGTGCTGCTGATGGATCTGGCCGTCTCTGCGGAGGCGGGATGGCGCTGGCCCCAGGTCGGGAGTGGAAGGTGCTCGGGGCGCTTCCCCGGCCGATGGTCGATCTTCGTCCTCAGATCCAGCTCGTCAGAGCTGGTGATTGATGCGGCCAATCAACGCCTTAGGGCAAGGAGCTCTTTCGTTCCATGGTGGAGTGCTCTGGACGGCCGCGTTCTTCGTCGTCGACGGCGGTGGAGCTCGCGCGTGCTGGAGGCTCTCGAGGTTGAAGATGGTGTGTCGCAGCAGCGACGATCTCTGTATCCTCCTTGTTTTTTCTTTGCTTGTAATCTGGCCTTGTACTGTTTTCCTCTAGTATGAATACAAGTATGAAAAATTCAAAAAAAAGAGAATGAAACAAGGACAACAGGAACATCCTGACTGCGAAAGTGCATCTCACTTGACGCTCTTGCCATTCACACACACATGCTATAAACCTGTCCCCTTGCCACCCTAGAGCCACTATCATAAACCTGACCCCTTTGCCACCCTAGCTAGAGCCACTACCATAAATCCCAAAGCCACAAACCCTTGACAGGTACCACTTGGTTTCACAAAGTTAGGGGGTAAGTAAGTTCATAAATCCCAAAGCCACAAACCCTTGACAGGTCCGAAGAGAGGCGACACGGCGAAAGTCGCACTTCCCCTCCTCACCGGCGGAGCCGGAGCAGATCCGCGCCTTCCCTCGTCGCCGCGGCGGCGGGGGGGGGGGGGGGGGGTGTGGGGTCTCGCTCCTGGTCTCTGGCCATGTAGATAGGGTTCGTAGAGGCTCCTGTCGCACCGATTTGGCGAGGAATCGGTCGCGGCATAGGAGGAATAAGGTCGCCGTTCTTCTTCGCCCTGGTCGGTGCTGGTGGCGCTGGCTTGCGGACGGCGCTTCTCTCCCGCTGATCTATGGATCTAGCGGTTGTTCGTCTCCTCCCGGCGCCGGTGGCAGCGGTGCTGTGGCGGAGGATTTTGGCCCTCTCAGATCTCCGTATCTGGTGAGGTTTTTCAGCCTCTGGTTGGGCGTTGCGGCGGCGACGGCACTCCAATCTTGTGAGTATCTCCTCCCCTTCCTCTCTGTCGATGCATTGGAGTGGTCCCCGGCGACGGTGCAGAGGTGGGGTTACGGTGTGTGCTGCGTGGCGGGGAGTGGTGCTTTGCTCAGGCGCTCGGGAGGTGGTGCGGTGGTGGTGGAGCTGGCATGGCCTGGCCGCCCCGGCGGCGGGAGGTGCTGGTGCTGGTCGTGGGGTGGCTTGGCCGTGCCCGTTCAACGGCGAGATCTCGCTGCTTGCGGCGAGTGGCTTATGCGGTCTTCTTCAACGTTGGAGGTCTTCCCCTTCCAGGCGGGTGGTGGTCGGCTCGTTCTTCTCCGGCGATCGTCGGCGATGAGGAGCTCCGGTGGTTCAGCAGCGTGCTGCTGTAATGCTTTGAGTAGAGTACGTTCTTCTGTACGAATATGTGTATGTGCTCGTGTCTGTATCTTCTGATTGTACGCAGGTTTGTATTTCAAAAAAAAAGTTAGGGGGTAAGTATTAAGAAACAAGTTGGAAAAAAAAACTTCGATGTTTTTTCTTTGAGTGGGTAAACCTTCGACGGTTAAACATCCTACTCCAATGAATGGGCCCTGACTAAGCATATCGATCAATGGGCCTGTAGAAACCGCAAGAGGGTAGGTAGGCGTAGGCCCAGCGAAATGGTGTGGACGTCGAGCCCACAGCGTGCGGTGAGAACAGCGGCCGCGTCGCCCCCGACACGGGCGCGGTTGGGAGTTAAGCCACCACCTCGCCGTCCTCCTCCCCGCCCACCGCCACCTCGCCCCTTCTCGCTCTCCGATGATACTCCGGCTGCGCGGCGACCTCCTGCGCCGATCCGCCGCCCTCCTCGCCGCCATCGTCCGCGATGCGCCTCTCACGCGCCCGCTGCCCCCCGGCGTGCTCCCCCTCCTTCGTCGCCTCCACGACGCCGGCGGCGCCTCCGATCATGGCCCGAAGCCAGGTACGTCCTCGCGATTTCTCTTCCTCTTCCTATGAAGTGGATGGGTGGTAGCATGTTCGTAGTTCAGAGTTCTGCCAATCATTTCATCGTTTTAACTCTACCACCCTTTCCAACGTAACAAATGTCCATCCAATTCCGGGGGAAAATTAATGGATACGTCTGACTGTGTGTAGTATTTGAGTTGCTGATGCTTGTAGTTTTGAAATTTCACTAAAATTCCTCTTGATTGTGTGTTCTGATACTGTTAATTGTGTTTTGTACCTGAAGGTGGCCCTCTGACGCTGTACCGGGACCTGGTGAGCCAGGGAGGCTCCGGCATGACGAGTACCAGGAGAACGTGGCGTCCGAGCTGGACGGCCTGCTCCGGCGGCTCAAGCGGTACGAGATGGAGATGGAGGACTACCATGTGAGTCGCCGATCCCTTTGTGCTGCTCACCGAGTGTGGTTTCAGAGAGATTGATTTGTTCCCATTTCATCTGAGTGAGTGGCTTTGTGCAAAGTGCAGGCGAAGCTGTCTACGTGGGACAGTTCCAGGGAGAAGGAGCGGCGGAGGCTCCTGCTCGAGGAAGCCGAGGATAAGCAGCACGATGGGGTGTGGATCGATGAGAAGAGGGGGTTTCTCGATAAGTTGATTTCACGGTAATACTTAGTCTCTTGCGTGTGGACGTGATATCAGGAGTCATGTGCTGAGGTGTTTTTATGGCTCTAAATCCTCTTCCAGCAGTAGTTAAGTAGATGAAATCCTCGTACCCGTGACTACTGACTTCTTTAAAGAACAGTCAAACTTAAAAATGGCGGTTCTCCAATGCATACTCTGTTGCAAAATTTTCCTGTTAGTGTTAGGTATTAGATAAAATCTCTTTTACATGCTCCAAGAAGAATGTCACCACTCACCAGGCAGATCAGCAACCTATGAAGTCTGTTTAAAACGGATGTGTTTCACTGCGTAGTTTGAATGTTGCTGTTTGACTTATCATTTGCTGACTAAACCAGGAAGAGAAGAGGAAATATAGAAGCTGGAGTTGGCAGATGGGTTTCATATTTGAACCGAGAGAGGAAGCTAGATACGTTGGTTGGTCAGAGACCTGTGGCTCCTGTTGCCCCAAAAGGATTGTACCTTTACGGGAATGTTGGAAGTGGTAAGCTAATCAATAGCTTCACCTGGCCTGCATGCTTAGAGTTAAGGGTTTGTAGTCGCGTGTTCTCCCATATATATCTAGTCATAGATAAACAGTACTTTTGAAAAAAAATCATTACCATCATAAACAGCTCGTGACTATTTCGGCAAGATCATCATTATAGATGACCCAAGCGAAATATTTAATTACAACTATATGTAACACAGGAAAGACAATGTTGATGGACATGTTCTACGGGGCCACAGAAGGTGTCATCAAACACAGGAGAAGGTTTCACTTTCATGAGGTAAATCACACAGAATTCTTGTACATATGACTTGGAAAGCTGACAAAACAGAGTGTATGTGTGGCTTGGCAAGAGGTCTTCCCCCTGTCTAGGATTTGTGTAATCTTGAATTGCTCTGTTTTATGCAGGCTATGCTTGAAATAAATGATCATATGCATGATGTCTGGAAGAGACGAGATGATGACAAGTCTATTGACTCACCTTCTTTTAGTTGGATATCAGGCCTCCCTTTCGATTCCAAAATAAAGGAGTGGCTGATCGGGGAAGAAAAATACAAGCAAGATAAACATCAAAAGCATATCCTTTTAGCTGTTGCGGATAAGTTCCTTGTTGATAGACAGGCAAATAAATGTGGTGCAAGCATTCTATGCTTTGACGAGATACAGGTACCTGAATTTCACACTTTCGACAATTTCCCTTTTGGACTTCGTAAAGGAAACTGCTATTTCTGTCGTTGCCGTAGTTTAGAAATTGTTGTGATTATATAATGGAAAGCCTTGTAGGAAGAGTCTCTCAGACCTATCTCCCATATATTTTTCACCTCTTCAATAGTTCTTGCAGTGCGCAATACATATGGTGCATAGAAGGCTTGCTATGCAAACAATTTTAGTAAAGGGCTGTCTATCTTGCTGATGGTAGCATAGATATTTAAATGCACTAATAAACTGCATATGTGCAGACTATTGATGTGTTTGCTGTTGTCGCACTGTCTGGTATTCTGAACAGACTGTTGAGCACAGGGACTGTACTTGTTGCTACCAGTAATAAAGCACCAGAAGATCTGAATCAGGTAGGTACTTTTGTGACTATTATTTTTATTTGTGTAATATAGTAAGCACTTTCACGAAACAAGATGATGGCAGTGAAAGGCGTAAACAAATTCTAACCTGCTGAAAACATTTAAGTGAACTACATTACGTAGAACTTTGCTCATACAAACAGGAAAAACTTTGCACAATTTTAAGTCACGATTTTAAATAAGTGGTAAAGATCAGCAGGCTGCTATCATTGTTGTAGATGAGTGACAATGTGGGAAATATGTAGAGGAGCTAGACATAGTAAATCCTTATTTTTGCTAATGCTAGATACAAAATCAGCTACAAATAATGTGGCCTTCTGAAATTTGTTGAAATGGGATAACATGGCTAATGACTATGAACTATTTATCTGCACAGCGGTTTCTTGTTATTTAAATATTCTGAAACATAGCTTCAATCTACAAGAAATGAAAATACACTTCCTGAAGTTTAATTCTACTTTTCTGGACTACTATTACAGCATAAGAATGACATCATCAAATGGTACCTTGAATGGAAAAATGTGTACCGTTAACTTGAAATATCTCTGTATTTATTTTTGACCTTTTCATTCTTTACTGTTCGTTTTGTAGGATGGAATGCAACGAGAAATCTTCCTTGAGTTCTTATCTAAGTTGGATGAGACTTGTAATAAGATTCTTGCTGGAACTGAAACAGATTATCGTCGCCTTATTCCGACAGACAGCTCAACTCAGGTTGGCTTGTAATCTTACTAGTTACATTGGAATTTCTGACACTTTGTCCTAAGACATGCATACAACTTTTGCTTTACATGCTCGGGAGATAGCTGATCGTATGTTAGAAAGTACTAGTTCTTAAGGTATTGTGATCTTTTGTGGGCAGATGCTTAGATTGCCTAGAATTCAGTGACTGGATTGACAAGTTCAGGTGATTAGATCACCTTATTTGAACATCTTTGTTTAGTTTACAAAATTATCTAGTCGGCATTCTCGTGAAATCTTCTGCCTTGTGCCATAGTAATTAAATGGACTTAAAGCCATTTTGAAAAAGGGTTTGTCGCCTAGCTATTCAGGATAGTGTGTAAACAAGAAAAACATTAACTTCTTTTCTACCCGAGGCTAATAAATTATTAGTGTCTCTGGAAATATATTATGTTTGGTGATGCTTTGTAATTTTATTATCAAGTTAGTTGCCAGGCAGAGATTCAAACACATATCTCTACTTGTCAAATCAAGTAGACATATAAGCTACATTCTTTGATCCCTATTATAACTCCAATGTGAAACAGCAAGTTATAACCATATCTGAATACACTACATGTTTACTCTTGTTTTGTTTTGTTTTGTTTTGGAAATTGGTATTTATTCTGCTTGTATATATTTAGTTATTGTTGGATGTCATTTGCATTACCCGGTATTATGCATGTAACTAGTTGTTTACAAAATCGTCTGCAGACTCACTATTTTTGGCCTATAACATCTGACACAAGGAGTATGTATGAGGCTATGTGGCATGACATAACTAACCAGAAAGGAGGAAACATTAGTGCAGTGACAATTCCTGTAATGTTTGGAAGGTGTGTTCTTAAAATCATCTCTATTGCAATATACATGATTGTGGACTGTATTAACTTAAATGTTACATGTACAGGTCTCTTGAAATTCCTCAAAGTTGTAGCGGCGTGGCAAGGTTTGACTTCGAGTATTTATGCGGCCGCCCAGTAATACCTCCCTCTCTAAATTTTACATTTATTTAGAGTCCAAATTGGATGAAAAGGAAACTACGCTATTCATGATTAAGGCATTGTTGTCTTGAAAAAATGATATATGGAGTAGTATCTGTTTTTCTTTAAAGTATATGAATTTGGAACTGAATTATAATTAATGCCATACAGAGAGAGAGATGTTTTTTATAGATCCATTAGACGGGCTTTGATTATGCTAAATTTTTGTGTTGCTCGTTCCAATGCCTAGGTCGGAGCCGCAGATTACATAGCAATAGCCAAAAACTACCATACAATTTTCATTACAGATCTTCCAGCTATGAGTATGAAGATTCGTGACAAGGTACTTGTTCATCTGTTGCTTTTCTGATCCTCACTTTGGTAGGAAGTACTTAATAATTCTTTGATGCCAATTGAATTATTACGTGTTTGCTAATATTACCTCATTTAGGCAAGAAGATTCATCACCCTTATCGATGAGCTGTACAATCATCATTGCCGTCTTGTATGTTTAGCCGTCTCATCTATTGATGATCTTTTTCAAGGAACTGAAGAAGGACCTCTTTTTGATTTAGAAAGGTAACTGTTACATCTATACATGCACGATTATCTAACAACATTATTGAGTAAAGTAACATTTTTTCGATCCTCTAAAATCTTAATGTGTTTACAGACGTAACATGCAGGTTGTAGTTTCATATTCTGGCGGTAGCTATCATTTAGGTCTTCTGAAATGTTATTCTCTGCAGGGATCAAACTTTTGAAAATTGGTACTCAATAAACTACAAGGCATTTCCACTTGGCACACAGTCCTGTGTCCTGAATCAAAATTAATGCAGGGGACTCCCTTCCCGATTTCCACCAAAAATATGAAATCCTATTTAAATGGCTTGCTGGACTTTGTTTTATATGCTGTAGCTATTCTTTGCAAAATCTAATGGAATCAAGAATGATTTATTCATTTATGCAGTTTCCAGTTTGAAACTGAAGCCGAAGGGACAAAGCTAAGGAGGGATGTTTCTGCAGAAGGCAATGTTGGTGTAGGGCCCTCTACTAAAGGCCTCGTGTCAATGCTGTCCGGTCAAGAAGAGATGTTCGCGTTCCGAAGAGCGGTAAGTAACTAAGTACCTTATCTATATACTATCGGTTGCTGCTTGCTTGAGATGAATTAGGATTGCTAACAAAGACCCATTAGCTCTATGGCCTTTGATTCTGCCGAAAGCTCAACCTATTCCACCACATTACTTTCATGTCTAGAACTGCTCACTATATTGGCAATATATCCCTGGCATGCATCTTTTCCGAGCTGCTCACCTACACTGCTACATTTCATTGTCATGCCTGAGTTACCTCATATGCGTTCTGTTTCGCAGATATCTCGGCTCATAGAAATGCAAACCCCGCTGTATCTCGAGCGTGTCCAGCATTTCCATTCCTCTGTCCTTCATCAGTCCCTTGTTCTTGCAAGAGATAGGACTGTTTCCCAGTCAGCTCCTGTGTAGATTGACATTGTAATATATCATTCTATAAAAAAAATCCTCACAGGGAAAATTAGTATGCAAACAGTGAGCAATAAGGCAGGACAAGCCGAGCTCGAGATAGCTTGTACTTAAGCTGTATGTAACACAAGTGATGTGAGCAAGACACATGCCATTGAATCTATATAAAATTCACAGGTTTGCCGCCCAATTTTGTATGCCTCGGCAGTAGACCTGATAACAGGTCTTGTTGATTCGTTTGGAACTATCATATAACCAACCTAAGGCTGAAATAGCTAAACATTCTAAATATTTGGGCACGCCCAAATAGCAATACATGCCAAATGTATAACACGATCACATGAAGCCTCTGCCCGTTCCAGAATGCATAAGACTATTCTAAGTGCACAAGAAGAACTAATAGATAGATGGCAGCAAGCAAAAGAGGAGATCCATCACTGTGGGGCACTATGTGATGTCGTTGCTGTCCTCTTGGTGTACTCTTTTTTTTTTTTTTTTTTGCGAGGGAAATTGCAATTACCACCAACCAAGATTCTTACAGAAAAGCCCAAGAAACAAAGAAATTACAGAAAGGTCCTTCTTGAGCTCTGGCGTCGTCTTCGTCATGCTCGACGCTGCGCCGGCGAAGTCTGCCGCACCACCTCCATACGCTTGGACTGGGAGGCCCCCCGTGGACAGAGAGTCGACGCTCCTCGGTGCCGGAACACCTCCACCGCGCACGACGGCCGGCGACACCACCTTGGTCTTCATGAAACGCAACCTCCAAAACGTCAACCGCCGGATCCACCTGCCTCGGACTCCGGCGAAGGGGACGCCCCCTCGAGGCCTCCGCAGAGCCGCGAGCAAGGGCCAGGCGGCAGATCCGCGGTGAAGCTCACAGAGCCGCACCACCGGAGGGGAAGTCCACCACCAACAAACACCACCGGCGCCATCGCTTCCACCCCAACGCCGCCGGCGACACTCCCCACGCACACCTAATTCACATAGCCCGGATCCGGGGATTCCCCGACCTCCCGCCGCCGGAGCGGCCGCCGGAGGCGAGGGATCCCGCGGATCGCCGGCGAGGAACCGGAGCGCACGGAGATCGCCCAAAGAGTCGCCTTTTCCTGTAGCAGGGGAAAAGAAGAGAAGGTCCAACTCGTCTCGTTTGTCCTCTTGGTGTACTCAGCTTTGATTTTCTTCAGCATTACGACCACGTCGTGCATCTTCATCCTCTCGTCCGGAGAGTCGCTCGAGCAGAGTAAATCCAGCTCCAATACAGACGCGAGGAAGCCATCGTCTAAGCTGCAGCTAGAAAGAGAGGAGCCTTGTAGTAGCCGAAAATCGACAACCTGTGCAAGCTCTACAGGAAATGCCAATCGAGCCCACTGCCAGAGGGTTAGTTGTGCGCCAAAAATAGCATCCGTTGGTCTTCTTCTTGTGAAACTTCAAGGAGCATTATTTCGTAGCTGAACACGTCGCTCTTCCGCGATGCTTTTCCAAATTAACCGTACTCTGCTCAAGAAAAACATGAACATGATATATTTGTAATTTGTTAACCATGTTGTCCTGACTAGAGCCATTATTTATTAATGGTTTAAGTAGTACCTGGTGCCATGTACTCTAGAAGTAACCTTGCGAGTACCCAATTGTTCCAGTCATGCTCGCACACTAATCATAGAGTTGTCATCCAGAAGTAACATTGGGATGCCAATAGGATTTGTCCAGAAAAACGGACATCGGTCAGTTTGCGTCCCTGCATTGGGCCCTCGCGCGGATAGAAACGGATCCGGGCGGACTAAATACGTCGGCCCGTTGAAGTTATCCTTACAATGCGATAGCTAGGGAGCGCGTGTGTTCATATGAATTTTCTGCATCACGGGTGCGGCATCGATCACTGCATACAATGATGGTAAGGCATAACCTTGTCAGCTGCCACATCACCAGGCGAGCATAGCAACAACGTAGTGGTCAAATGCTGACTTGGAACGTAGCTATAGAACAATTCACTAGTCAAATGCTGACTTGGACCTCTACGCCATCCTTGCAACTAGACGTGGCGATCGACGCAGTATAGTTCGGCCCAAGTCGCTGTGACCTTCGTTTAGAGGAGAAAACGCCGAATCTAAGCACAACTTGTCCAGTTCTTGGATATAGTTTGTGCATGCTAGTTGCCATAATTTAAACATGCTCATCACGATCATGGACGCATTCACGCATCTTCGTCCCACGCACATGCATCGCCAAGTTGCATGATCGAGACTTGGTTTTCTCTATCTTTCATGAGAAGAACCGACTCCTCTCCTCCTCCCTCCTCCTCCCTAGTAGTCACTTTGGAATTGATAGAGAGAGGAAATAGCAGCTGTGTCCTGCAGACGCCCGCTCCGCCTCCCAAGCACCCCGCCACAAACCACACTAGATCAGTTGTAAAGGAAGAAGCAGCACAGATCGTCATCCTTGCAGCAAGATCGTGATGATGGAGAGGCAACAAGATCGGCCGATCAACATGACGGCTGTACTGGAGGCACTGGCCCCCTTCGTCAACAACCCACGGCGGGCCGTCATCCAGGCGGAAGCTTCCACGTCAGTGGTCATGGTGCTGCTGCTCCTGCAGCTCATTCTCGGTTCCTTCAGACGGCAAACGAGCAGCGTCTTGGTCAAGGCTGGAACCTGGGTGACGTACACTCTGTCGTTCCCAGCTATCGCCTACACCCTCGGCATGATGCAGTCCTCTCCGGTGAAGAATGTCCTCTACCCAATCTGGGGTTTATCCTTGCTGTTGGCCGCCGGGTGCACCAACGCCGTCAACGTCTACGGGCTCGATGAGAACAAGGAGTGGAAGCGAAACTTAATTGACTACTGTCAGTATGCCTTCTACATCACAATGATATGCTTGCTACTTGAGCCAGTAGGCTGGACCTCAAGGAGAATTGGAACGAGAGGTACAAAAATGGTTACAGTTTAATTCCGAAATCCTCAGACTTTGAAAATTTCAAGACTCCTGTACTTTTGCTCGCGTTTCTATTGAGCACTATTATTCTTGGTGCACTCTATGGGAGAACTGATGCGTGTCGATTCGTTGAGCATGGCCATAGACACGTCCGAAGAATTTCCAAATTCATGACCAACCTACCAGCTAATGATGACGGCTTCGATCCAGTGAGCATGAAAAGCTACAGGTATCCTGTTCACATCACAGATGACGAGGAAGCAATCACCATCGACCAAATCTGGCAGTGTGAAGGATGGCTCCTCCGCAGCTCAGGTAGTACTGATCACGGCTACAATGGACTCAGGGACGTGTGTTTGTCCTACGCCATGTATCAGCTACTGAAGCGTCGCTACTATGGGATGGCATGCGCCGAAGAACACCTTGATGAAACCCGTGATTTTGTCTTGAAGGGGTTGCTGCGTGGTACTGATGATGACTATGAGAGAGCCTTCAGGATTGTTGAGGTGGAGTTGGGGTTCTGCCATGACTATTTGTTTACCAAGCATGCTATCATATTTGAACGGGAGACGGGATTCTTCTTTCTCTTTGTGTTCAGGACTATTCTCATTCTCATGGTTGCATATGTAGTCTGGATAAACACACTATCTGTCAAGACACTCACCGCTATCATTGAAGTGCAAAGCACACGGCTTGACGACATCATCACTGTCCTTATTTTAGGCACAATCGTGCTGATAGAACTACTGCAAGCTGCATTCTATATGGTCTCAGATTGGTGCAAGTTGTCGATTGCTTGTAGGTATGTTGCACGATCTTGGTACCAAGGCAACGCTTTCTTTGAGAAGCTTATGGGATGTCTTAGCAGATTTACGATATTCGGGCACTGGAAAAATAGAATTGACCAGTACTCGGTATTGTCGAAACTCACTGCTGCTGATATGGCTGATGAAAGGGACCTGCAGGCTGTCAAGCTGGCTATTGTTGGGACACTAAGATCATGTGATGGTTTACCAACTAATGGAGAAGGGTTACTGAGGAGGAATGGTGTCTTTGCAGAGTTTTCTTGGGCATTGCAGGATCAAACTCAGGTAGAGATCATGTTAGTCTGGCACATTGCGACTGAGCATGTGATTGACATATCTGGAAAGGAAGAAGAAACAAAGTTCCACAGGCAAGTTTCGGTCTGCCTATCACGATACTGTGCATACCTGATGAACTCCGCGCCGGAACTGCTTCCCGGGTACTTCGGAGATACCAGGTTTGTCATGCGTGATGTAAGGAAAGTTGCAAGATCCCAGGATGATTCACAAGACCAAGAGGAAGACGGGGGCATCCACATGAAAGGCGTGGAGCTCGGGAAGCTGCTCGAGAGCAAGATAGGTATTGCTGATCGCTGGAAGTTCTTGGCAGATTTCTGGACCGAGAAGATTCTATACGTCACGCCATCGGATGATGTCAGGGCACACATGGAACGTCTTGCGAATGGAGGGGAGTTTCTGACGCACATATGGGCCCTCCTTACTCATGCTGGCATCCACAAGATTAAAGGGGAGGATGATAGGAGCACCATGCGAAGACAACCATCCCAAGCAAGTGTGTAGTTTCAATTCAAGCAGCTGCTTTTCTGTCTCTTTATCATACGTGCGTTCTTGCCTGTTTTCCACTTCGATTTACTTGAAACGTTTTGTTTCTTTTGTATTTTGTGATCTAGTGTGGCGCTGCATTCAGTTGGTGTGCATCATCTTTACTATTGATGTATCATTTCAGTATTCATATGCCTAACAAGCATTGCAGCATTGTCATGTATTAGTTTTAGTATATGTAGGATGAAATCCCAAGAACTGTAATACATTATTGATTATCGTTTTCATAAACTTGACGTAAGGGCACCCAATTTCCAGTTTTATTTCTTCTGTACTCTCAGTTCTTTCAATTTCCTTCCATGCATGGTGAGGAACTGATTGTCCGCTGAATTGTGTGCCGCCTACCTAGAGATAAAACTTCTTGCTGTGCTTGGAGACCTTCTGTACAAGATTGAGTTCTATACAAGTAATTTCACATATTCAGGTATCTTCTCTAGCTCTCGTATTGAGGCACTTCCTCTGTTTCTTCGCTGCAACTGAAAGACTGCATAACTATTCAAATTTTTATTGCAGGCATCTTAGTTTCACTGTCACAGTTATTTAAACGCTGAATCTCAACCAGTGGCCGTGCAAGCTAACCTAGCAGCTCCAAGTAGTAGCTCCCTGTGAAACATACGTAATAGTTACATGGATGGAGTGACCTGATATATATGGTGTGAGGAACTAATTAGTATAAACAAACGACAACATGCTCCTATTTCTTACGCAGTATGCATGAGAGAAAACATGGTACTGCTACAGATACATCATTCAGTTGACTAAAAGTTTTAAAGGACAAAGCAGTCCAATTCATATATGCGAGTATATGACTGCTAAATTCTTCTAAATAAGCCTTATTGTCTTTTTTTCCTTTTTAAATAGTCTCAATCAAAATACAGAAGCCAGGATCATGTTCACTTAGCATTCCTACTTGTTGGATATGTATGCATAGAATCAATATCAAGGTATCTGATAACGAAAAGTATGTATTGCGTTCATGGGCCAAAACATAGACATGAAGTCAAGAAACATTCGACGAAGATGAAACTACTTTCACATCTCCTTAGAAAAGAGACAGCAGAGCACACATGCCGTGTGTTACTGATTCAAAACATTCAAAGAAAAACAAAGTAACAAGAAACGAGCATGCCTGAACTTCAATCGGCACAGCTACCTGATATCAACCTATTAGCTGATAAATATATGTAATGAAACACCGAAACAAACCCAAAAAAAAAAGTGACAGCATTTTACGAGACTACTACTTTAAATATCCATAGAAAGTTAGCATAGATAGTCTGATAGTCATCTACCAAGGATCCAAAATAACTACCTGATAACAAGTCTAGATTACCAGCGAGCAAAGCACCATTGGTAACCAACTAATGATACATATTTCAAACGAGTGAAGTATGATTGATAGCGCCACAAGCATCATGAAACAAAGGCCAGCTTGGTAATCAGCTTCTTAATAACAGAAGGGCAGCTCCTGCTGAGATGATCGAAGCCGTCGCTGTCCACTAAAGCTCTAAGATTTGCCGGGGAGCCGAGAAAACTTAAGCACGCCTTGCTTAGGCCGTCGCAGCGGTGCTGCTCGGCTAGCGCCAGGATCGTCGCCACCGTGCGCACGCCGATGTACTTGCATAGCTTGTCCTCGCAAATGCTCTTCAGCCTCTCCATGCTATACCTGTCCGCCGCAACGAGCAAATGCTGGAACATGACATCTTCCTCTGCTTCTTCTGTCACTGCTAGTGCTAAGGAGTCGGTGTACCCAAAACAGAGCAACGCCTTGAACACATGTGCCTCCATGTCATGTATGTGCACGGTGTCGTTGCTCTCCTTCATGTCGCCGAAGAGCATTGCACTGAAGACTGGCGACCGGGCGCCGAGCACGCACCGGTGCGCTGCAAAGGTCTCACCGGCAACCTCAAAAACCACGTCGGCACTCTTCTTGGTCTCGAGGAGATCGCCAAGGTGCTGGTGCAGGTCAGATGGGGCCACGGAGACGAAGGTTGGAGGAGTGCTAGCCTCGGGCAAATCCTCTCAGCGGTAATCATTGATGACGACAACATCGCACCTGATGGTGAAAGAATCGTCCTTGAGATGCTCCGACTTATCCATGTCTGCCCTTTTGACGAACCTATAAATCCCCCAGCCATTATTACAAGTGAAGTTGCGTACCGTCTCCGCCGACGCCAATGAACAAGCTTGGTCCTTGACCTTGTCAGCGAATGAGAACTTGTGTTGCGCCTTCACGGGGTTGGCAACATTGTCGTCCAGAACAAGGAGCAGGGATATGTAGTCTGCGCAGTCTTTGTTGTGGCCGTTGGGGTGGTAATCGATGTGCCATTGATGCCCGCCGAGAGCGAAAGGGCGGGACTCGATCTTATCTCCATTGGGGACGCCCTTGGTGAGGGAGTAACCGTCGATCTTGAGAAGGTGGTGCCCGCTGGATGTAGCGGCGACGATGGCGGAGGCCGACTGTGAAGGCTTTCTAGAGGATACCGGCATGGCGAATCTGGACGGGAGATGGGGAGTTGAAACTTGGCCGCCGTCTCCGGCGCAGATAGGTCACTGATTCCGGCGGAAGTGCTGCAACTATGGTAGTGTTAGCGGCGAATGGGGAAATGGTCTTTTTTCCTGAGAATGGGGAAGGGATGGGAAAAAAGATCGACTGGCCGGCAGCCGCCTTCGCCGTCGCCGCCGCGGTCGGGTGCTAGGTTTCTTAGCGCCGCCGCCACGGTCGGGTGAGGTTTCCTAGCGCTGCCAGTGTTCCTGACTTTACTGAGGCAGTGAGCTATCGCGCACCCCCGCGAGCATCTGGGCCGGCCCATCACCTTTCCTCAACGGCTTTCTCCGATATTTTGTCTGATCTTATGTACAGTAGTTTTTTCACTTTGTTCTGTTTTTCTTTAGTTTTTTTTTATTTCTCTGGGTTATTTTTTTGATATTGTTTATTCGTTTTCCGTATGAACAATTTTATATTTTCTGAAGAAGGCTTTCATTCCTATTTATAGATAAATCAACTGCAAAACAACTTCAACATACAACAACCAGCTACGTACCCAACACCTCGACGAACGAAGATGCATCCAGCGAACGGTGCGGTGGACTCCAGACGGTGCCTTCAGGAAGAAGACAACATCAGAGTGCCGCCACCGTCTGATCGAAAGGATCGGAGTTTTCACCCGTAGTACCACAAGGATGGAGGACAACCACGACGACGCCCACAGCGTCGCCACCGTCGACCTGAGCAAAAACTTCTCCGCCTCCGATGCGTGGTGTGGACAAGCTGCCGTACCACCGCACCTATGTCGAACACTAGTCACTACGCCGCCCGCACAGCCATGGCAGCCATACCACACCCAAGCCATGTGCTCCGCCCACGAGCACCATGGCCACCGCCCCGACATCCGCGAACACGAACTCGTGGCATGAAAAACAACACATCACGGACCCATCGAAGCAGGGGAAACATGCAAGTGCCAGAGGACGGCAGGGGTGCCATAGGCTGGTAGACACGACACTTCCGTACCACATGTCGATCGCCCCTGCATGTCGGCAGTCAGTTCTAGGCCCGTTAGTTCCGGATCCGGCCACCAGCCTCACTAGAGCCACATTGAGGAGTCCGTCCTCCACCACCCGAAATAGTTGTCATCCGGACGTGGCAACAGGAACACACCAGCCCAGGCAAAGCAAGACCGGGCCCATAAAGCCCTCTCTGCCTCGCTAACAATTTTATATTTTATGAATATTGTTTTTGGATGATAATTTTTATCATATATAGAAACAGTTTTCTAGCTCATAAAAAAATATTAATATCTGTATGGATGGATTAGATACATTTATTCATACATTTATAAATATTTATCTCTCTCTATATATAAACTTTTTTAGAATACGGGATTTTTTAGGATAAAAATAATTAACACACACTAAGTATAATACATAAGGTTTCTATAAAAAGTAACTCTCTCCGTCCCA
Source organism: Poa pratensis (assembly GCA_947311845.1). Taxonomy (NCBI): domain Eukaryota; kingdom Viridiplantae; phylum Streptophyta; class Magnoliopsida; order Poales; family Poaceae; genus Poa; species Poa pratensis. The sequence continues at coordinate 4,385,895 of CAMZMU010000048.1, forward strand.
AAATATTAGGCGCGCTATTTTTATCTTGGTCTTTGACACTCTACTTTACCACTAATTTATACTTGATTATAAGGATTTAGAATGTATAAATGGTACGGTTGTATTTATCTTCAATATTCTTTCATCCCATATATCATTATACTAATTTTGTGAACATATTATAAGTATAAATAATAGTCAAACTTATACGTCATTGACCAATGAAATTTAAGAGCGCCTTATAATTTAGACGGAGAACAAACCAAATGTCCCATTCAGGAGACAATTCACTCGATGGGGCCAACTTGGGTTGCTAAGAACGGCACATAAGCAACCCCCACCACCTTGCCACGCGCGTACATAAAAAAAAAGGCCTCGGTCATTGGAAATATGCAATTATTTTAGTCCTATACTTTCATGTTTTTACATATATTTTATTCTTTATGTGATATTTTGCACATAAATCTTCATAACTATCTATTTCGCTGTGTACGCATATTTAGTCTCAAAATAGATTCGAGAATTCGATTAGTTAGCCAATTTTCTCGTCTAAGATGGGCTTAATATGGCACCATCATATATTTTATGTTTGTAATATAGTTGGTTATTTTTTTATTACTTTTAATCATTGTGTAAAGCATTTTATATGATTTTGAATATTGAAATATCGCAATAATGAGTGAATTGTATCTTCTTCGTATTTATGCAACGGATTGCATGCTGTAATCCAGATTATGTGTTCCCTACTACATTTTGCATAAATTGAACGATAATGGTTCGAAAGCACCAATCACAAGGTCACCGAGTTGGCTCAAAATTGGTTCAACTATCTGACATGAGCATTGGACGTGGAGATCATCCTAGAGGCCAAAGGACTCATAGGAGCAATTGGCGCTTATTTGTTATCTCTTGGTGGAGACATAGGTGGCTGAGATGCTGCATCATTTTTAGAAACACTTGGATTCCTTAGAAACACTTGCATCTTCTTTGATAGCCAAAGATAGCTGGATTTCAATGTTGCCACACTTATGATAGCAGCCTTTGTTGGTGTAGATTCAGTAGCAGCAGCAGACTTTGTTGGTGTAGATTCAGTAGCAGCCTTTGTTGGTGTAGATTGAGCAGCAGACCTGTGAACATCACATCACAATTATGTAAAATTACATACAACGGTAGCTGATATGGTAGCTGATATGGGGGTTTGACTACCTTTCTTTTAACACCATTTCTTGGTCGTGCATAACAACCTCTGTGGCCTTCCTTGCGCGCACTGTGCGGCCGAGAATGTTGCGGTGCTCGATGGTTGGCTTGAGACCGTAGACACGAGGAATAGATCTAAAAATGTTTTGGCCTTTCTCAACGAGACCGGCGTGCCTGCAGGCTGACAGTGCGGCGATGAAGGTGGTCGAGCTGGGGTTGTGCCCGTGTCGCAGCATCTGCGCGAAGGCCTGGAGGGCGAAGGAGGCGTGGCCATGGTTCGCGAAGGCCTGCATCATCGATGTCCATGTGATAGTGTCCTTCTCCTCTAGCATCTTGAAAGCTTGCCAGGCAGAGTGCAGGTCGCCGCTCCTCGAGTACATGGTGAGCAGAGCGTTTCCTAGGAAGGTTTCTGACAGGAGACCTATTTTGGTAGCCAAGCCATGGACTTGGCTAACTTCATCTGTGCTCTCAGATGTAACCAAGATACTCGTCAATGTAGTGCTGTCAGGAGATACCGCTGACCGGAGCATAAGTAGAAACAAAACTATAGCTTCGTCCTTGAGCTCGTTCTTGGCATAGCCGTTGATTACGATGTTCCAGCTCACCAGGTCCTTTGGGGGCATCGAATCGAACAATCTCCTAGCATTTTCCATTTGGCCATCCTTGACATATGCAGTAATCATCGCGTTCCACACCATGATTTCCTTCTTTTCCAGCATTCGGTCGAAGAACTCCCTCGCCATCGAAACGTGGCCGTTCTGCGCCAAGCCGGTGACCATCAGATTTCAGGAAACCACATTCCTATCCTGCATCCTCTCGAACATACTGACTGCTTCGTCCACTTTCCCCGCACGGAGGAAACCGGAGATCATAACACTCCAGGAGTACACGTTCCTCCATGGCATCCTATCGAACAGCTCCATCGCCTCTTGAAAATGACCACGGTCGGCGTAGGCCTTGATCATGACCGTCCATGACACCACGTTCCGCTCCGGCATCGCGTCGAACAGGGCGCGCGCCTCGTCGATTCGCCCAGCGTGGCAGTACCCGGAGACCAGGCTGGTCCACGCCACCACGCCCTTCGCCGCCATTCCGTCGAACAGCCTGCGGGCAAGGTCGGGGCGGCCGGCCTTGGCGTACCCACCCAGCATCACGTCGTCCAGATAGGGGAAGAGCGCCTCCGCGTGCGGGAGGTCGCCACGCCTGAGGTGGCGGACGACCGTTGCGGCGTAGGCCACGGCGTCGAGGTGTGGCGTTTCTTCAAACGTCGTGAGGCCGGCGGGCGTGGCGTTGGCAGGGCAGAGGTCGCGGTCGGCGGGGAGCCGTGGATCGGGGTTGGTGTGGCTTGCCAGGGCGCCATGGAGGCGGAGGAAGGTGGTCTGAGGGAGGGGGCGGAGGAGGAGCCGCCGGCGCCGGCGAAGCAGTTGGAAGAAGGCGCGAGCCATGCTCTGCAGCCCGCACCGCAACGCCCAGCGCTTATGGAGGCGCTTAAAACGATTTTTTTAGCGCATTTAAAATCCCAAATCCAAATTTTTTGGTATTTGGGGTTACATAAAAATGGCCAAATCTGACAAATTTTAAAGTTTTGGAACTCTACGTTCTGCATACTTTTCTGAAACTTTAAAATATACTCCCTATGTCCCTATTTAGGTGGCCTCTTAGTTTTGCGTGCATCAACTTTTACCATAAATTTTACCACCAAAATATATGTTATTTGCCCAAAAACCTGTACCATCGAATTCGTATTCAAAACAAGTGTTTAACGAAATATATTTTGTGATAAAATTCAGATTTTTTGTTGGTGAAATACTACCTATATATAAAAGTTGGACACGACCTCGGTGTCTCCAGCGTGTCACGTCACGCGCTTTCCTCTGGCCGTCCGATCGGCGAAACGGACGGCCACGATCGAGCCACGTCTCCCCAAAACTCGCGGTACTGTACAAAGAACAGTACCCGCGCGCCCGCACCAATCAGAGGGCGCCACGTCGCCGGTGAGCACCCGGTGAAGCCGGTTTCCACCCGGTAACCCCTCCCGCGCGATTATTAACGCAAAAATTTACACAAAATCCCCGGAAAAGGACTTGTTTGCAATTCTCTGAAAAATCAGGGACGGGCGTGTAAAAAAACCACCACAACTCACCCCCCCTTCTTCCTCTCCCGCGACGGCGAGAATCGCCGCCGCCGCCGACGCGTGCCGCCGCCCCTCCTCCCCTCCCCTCACGGATCGAAGCAAGCTACGACCCCCGCCGCCGCCGCCTCCACTTCCTCGCCGACGGACGCCTTCCGGGACGCCGCGGAGGCGCCGGAATCGACGCCACCGTGCGTGCTTCCCTCCGCCGTGTCCGTGGCCCGCCGGCGTCGCTCCGGCGACCTAAATGAGGCGGCGCCGCCGCTCCGGGGTAGCGCGCGTCCGTGCGCGTTGGCGGACGCAGCCGCGCGTCTCGGCTCACCGTCGCGCGGCGCCGGCGTCGTGGTCGCCGCCGCGGCGGCTCCGCCCCATGGTGACGCCAACGTGCGTCATCGCGGGCATGGGCTGGGCCGCTATGTGGACTGGGCCGGCCGCAGTTTTTTTTTCCCTGATCTTTTTTTCTATTTTCCTTTTTCCTTTTCTTTTTAGTCTACTTTTCTTCTTTTAAATTTTTTTATATCTTTCCAAATACAGCTTGAATAATTTCTAAATGTGCACGTTTTCAAAAATGTAGCCATTTTTCGAATTTCAGTTGTATGACCAAAAAAAACGTCATACAAATTTAAATATTTCCAAAAATCGGATGCCTTTCAAATCTAATCTAACTACTTCGCCAAATTTTGGAAATCAAACAATCCATAAATACAACCTTTTTCTGTATTTCTGGCACATTCAAATCTGAACACATTTTGAACATGAACTATCTTTAAAACTATCCACACAAAAAAATGTGGAAAATATATCAAAGTGATCAAAACAAAAAAAAATACTAACTACTTATGGCATAATGCAAACAAATTTAAGGATCTTAATTTAGTGAAAATTTAGAGAAAATCCAAAATTATTTCCTCCAATTATGAATTAAATTTAATAAATCTTCATATAAAATATTCCATCTGATTATTAGGTTAAATTGAAATTTTAATCTAAAACATAAACTTAAAAAAGAAAAAAAAATCTTCCCAACATGTTCTTATATCGGACATAGACATCCATAAAATAGCAACAAAGTTTAAAAAAAATATGTCGAACTCCTTGTAACACACGTGTATTAAGCTAGTATATATAGAGACGGAGAATGTAATTGATGAAGCATCCCACGTTTATGATAAAGTGAATTATCGGTTCATCGTATCCTTTTCTCTATATTTCTCACATGAAATCTTCTATGTTTCTCAGTGAACTTCTATAAATCATGTTCATGTATCGATTCACTGTTTCGGAAAGTGCTACTATTCCACTAGTTCCTTTTATATCCCCTAGATGGTGTAGATGATTACTTCACTGACCTTTAATTTTTCGGACTTCGGAATCTTAGAGTTGGAATAATCCCACCATGGATCGAAGGATGTACCCGGAGAATCTGCCAGTTTCCCGAGTAAACCGATTAGAAGCATTACTCTCACCCTCGAGCTGTTCTCGAGAAATAACAATCAAGACAAATGTGTTGCACCATCTCTTGTAGAAAGCAAGGTGAACATGGCCATGTGGGCCACCCACGAATTGTAAGGTTATATGGGCGGTGAGTATCGTTGCATGGGCCACTAGCCACTTAAAGATCATATACTTCGGCTTATTGAGTTCACCAAATTTACTGGATTTGAATGGTCCGAGTGACAACGAGACGGGCTCCACGAGTCAAAGTCAAGTTCGTCTTCCATCAATTCATCGGCCATGTATAACCAAAAATCCCTCCTCATTTCTTCACATCTTTGTAACAACAATAGTTTTTATTAAATAGTGGGGTACTTTAATTAAGTTTTTTACCTTTTCCAGTGAACACTTCGGGATTTTTTTTGAACTCCTTGATGGAAAATATGTTCCACTTTAATGAATTATTTGGTGCTATTTTTATTCTCAAGCACGTGCAATACCTCAATATAATATTTTTATGAATCCTCTCCAGCAGTTTAGGGCAACAACGAAAGTCCAAGATTCCATGCTCCGCTAGGGACAGTGGTTAAAACATACTCACTCCGATCGGACATGGTTGACACAAATTTATCAAAATTCGGATGTATCTACACACTAAAACATGTCTAGATACATCCGTATGGAGAAAAAAATTGTGCCAATCATTTCCAGTCGGAGAGAGTAGGAGTTATGAATGTACATCAGCTTTTGCCGACCAGGAAGCATGGAATGAGCTTGACGCTACTAATGTCACAGATAAAATATCTAGTAGTTATGTTCTTGTACAGTACATGTACCAAATAGCTGAGAGTGCAAGTTATCTAATAGCCGCGGTTTGTCGTTTGTGAGTCATCTATATAAGGACACGAGTTACCAATTTGCTATTCTAATCCTTGCTAAATTATTTGTTGTTTCATAATACCCTCATCCGACATGGTGTAAATGGAAAAGAAGAGATTACGCTAGTCGCCATGGATAAATAGCCCAGGTCTTCCATCTTGGAGCTAGTGACATGATAAGCCAATACTTTGTCCTTGGTTAACTCAAGCAAGAAGACGATCTCTTTGTTAGGATGAAATCCAAGTATAGAAACACCATAGCGCGAATATGTGTCTTCACTTCCTTTTTGGGTGGCAATAACGGTATCGTCATCGGAGTCCCATTTAGGTTCCTCTTTCCCCGTTTCTTCATCCCTCGTGTCATGTTCACCTTGGCTCCATGGTCCATCGTCATATTTCAAAGGGAAATTCGCTAGCAGGGGCTCGAGGTTGATTTCCTTCCTCAACATCCACTCCATCTGACCACATGTTTCGTCCAAAAACCAAATCCAAAGCTTGAAGGAAGAAACAACCAGCGCGCAATACGCTCCTTTCTTCGACTTCCCTAGACGATAACTCGAATTGCCTATTTTATCCGTCTCTGACGAGGGAGTAACTTTTGGCAGCTTGGTTACTCGGTATGTATTGCTTGATGAGTTTATTCTGTAAAATACAAAAAAAACATTAATGGACCTCGGTTAATTAGGCTTCCAAGGAAGGAACTAATTAAATAAACACCATGTTGCACAAAGGAAAAAGTCATGTTGTTGCACATATATAAAAAAATACCTCATGACGAAATCATGTTGTCGCAGCGTAGAGGGCTCCCCGCCAATACGCACCATAATACGATCCAGCCGGGACATCGTGTCGCATGTCGGCAAGATCCCCCACGGCATCTCCCTCTCAGATAAATGTCTTCACCTCCCACCGCCATGTCCTCGACGAGAAGACACACAGAGCGTACTGCGACGGGGGCCATTCCGCTTCCACCCGCTCTCCATTACATCCTGTTGGAACCGTCTCGTGGATCCGAAACACTTCGTAGTGCGGCGAGGTGGCGGGGTCAAACGTGAGGTACTCACATGTGGCGCACGGATAGTAAACCTTTGGTGATGTGATTGGGGTCATGTTCGGCGGGTGGTAGGGCAGCTTGACATACTGCCGCGTCGCCGGGTTGATCACGCGTCGACCGATCAGGAGGAGCCCGTTGCAGTGGTCCTTGATCTTGAACCACACATAGTCGCCGTCGAGGTAGTCGAAATCGTCGCCCATCGGGTGGTGCGGCGGGCGCGCGAAGTGGAAGGGGAGCGCGGCGTCGTAAGATGCCGGACATGGAGAGCGGAATGAGGCCGACGACGGCGCGCCATGCCTTGCAGACACAGCGGAAGACGGCGAGCCAGCGCGGCGCGAGGCGGCCGAGGATGTCGGCGAGTACGTCGGCCGGTAGCGGCTCCGTCGTGTCCATTGTGTCCTGCGGCCGCTATGCAAGACTGACTTGTTTGATAGTTTCTTGTACTATTTCTCTGGTCTGGTCTTACCAAGTACGGACGTATATATATGCACTGCCAAGACCTACTGCTATGCTATCCGACTCGGTGCTCTGCAGGCTGCAGGTAACATTACGCAAGCACAAGTCGGAAACCGTATCCGATCTGGGTTTGGAGCCCGGGAACTCATCTCTCCATGTATATAAATCCTACCCACGCCTTCAGACTAGAAACCGCCAACTGACCTGTGAATCTCAAAAACAGCAAACTGACCAGGGCGATTCAGCAAGTGCGCGGCGGGGAGCCAGCAGACCATGGCGGACCAGGGAGATTCGTAAGTTCTCTAATCCTGCACACCATCTCACTCGTATGTGTAATCGCCGTCCCTTGGGCCTTGGCTCGCTAGCTGCCTAAGATGCGATCTCGGCAGGATCATCGGAGCAGCCGCCCCGCCTGTAGACGCCGTCCGGCGACGTTCGGCTCCTGTTCCCCTCTAGCTATTCTGCTCTATGAATTTGCGATGGTTCTGTTCGATTCGTTTCTTAACTACGTAGAACACAACGTGTATCTGTTTCCAAAAACAAATTCCTACGGTGCTGAGGCTCCTAGCCGAGTCTGAAAACTTTGGTACTTGCTTCTAGTGTTGGCTGTAATAGCTGGTAGCTAGTTATCTTTTGTAGTGGCGGGAAGGAAAACCTGTTTGCATGCTATGGTTTCATTCTGATTAATGGAACCGGGAAAAGAGTGCCTGAAAATCTACAAAAACAAATTCCTATGGTTCCAAAATTTAGTGGAAGTAATATTAGTATCATAGAAAAATCTTCACCTCTTTAATTCCGTTATCGAAGTTAACGGATTAAAAGAGCTACCTCTTATTGGTAGATTATATACATGGTCCAATAATCAAGCCGATCCTACTTTTGAGAAACTGGACAGAGTCCTAGTTTCTCCTGAATGGAACATTGCTTTTCCACTAGCAACAGTCACAGGTTTGAACAGAGATATTTCTGATCATGTACCTCTGATTTTGTCTTGTGGTTCTCCTCCTCCACATGTAAGCTCATTTAGATATGAAGCTTGCTGGGCGGAGCGAGAGGGTTTTCATGACTTGGTGAAAAATAGCTGGAGTGCTGGTACGTTTTGTAAGCATGATATTGATAAGTGGCAAGAAAAAGGGCGACGCCTGAGAAGACATGTTAAAGGTTGGCATATCAATGTTGAGGGAGTATACATAAAAGAAAAGAAAGTAATTCTGGCAAGACTGGATGTTTTAGATAAAAAAGCGGAAACTACTTCGCTGATGATACATGAAAGAGAAGAACATACGGTGCTGCAGAAAAAGTTGAAGAAGCTGCTCAGAGATGAGGAAATCAAATGGAGACAGAGAGCAAAAGAGAAAGATATAAAAGAAGGAGATGGGAATACCAAATACTTCCATCTAAAAGCTAGTGGAAGGAAAAAGAAAAATCACATCTCAATTCTTCAGTACAATGGGACAGATATCCTGGGAGACGACAGCTTGCTCAAACATGCCACTGACTTCTACAGATCTTTATTTGGACAGCCTTCAAGGACCTCCCTGCGGTTGGATGGAATCCCTTGTAACTGTCTTGGCGCAGAAGACATTCAGTTGCTAACTGCTCCTTTCAATTTGGAGGAGATAAAAGGAGTTGTGTTTGGTCTTAAACACTACAAGTCCGCTGGGCCAGATGGTTTACCAGCAGAATTTTATCAGGAATTTTGGGAGGTCATCAAATTTGACTTGCTAGAAATGTTCTCTACTTTCCATGAGGGGAAGCTGGACATTGAAAGGCTAAATCTTGGGATCATTACTTTGATTCCCAAAGTGCCAGATGCGAAAGTTATTCAAAAATACAGGCCCATTTGTTTGCTGAATGTCAGTTACAAAATACTGATGAAAACTTTAGCAAACAGACTGGGGAGAGTAATTCACAAAGTGATTGCAGATACCCAGACAGCTTTTATCAAAGATAGATATATCATGGAAGGGATTGCTTTGCTTCATGAAACTATTCACGAGGTTCAACACAAGAAACAATCAGGAGTTCTGTCCAAAATTGACTTCGAGAAAGCATATGACAAGGTCAACTGGAGCTTCTTGTATCAAATGATGCAAAGAAAAGGCTTTGGTGATCTATTCTCCGATTGGATTATGAAAACAGTCAGAGGTGGCAGAGTTGCAGTTAAAGTTAACGATCAAATTGGGCCTTACTTTCCAACATACTCAGGAGTGAGACAAGGGGATCCCTTGGCACCTCTGCTGTTTGATATTGTTGGAGATGGCTTAGCAATGATGATCAATCAAGCAAAATGTCGCGGAGTTCTCACAGGACTGGTGCCTCACCTGGTGGACAACGGAGTGGCCATTTTACAATATGCTGATGACACAATTTTGCTAATGGAAGACAACCTGGAGTGTGCAAGAAATATGAAGTTTGTGCTGTGCATGTTTGAACAGATGTCTGGACTTAAAATAAATTTTCACAAGAGTGAGATTTACTGTCTGGGCGAAGCTAAAAATAGGGAGGCAGCTTATAGTGAGATTTTCACTTGTGGTGCTGCTTCTCTCCCCATGAAATATTTGGGAATGCCGATAGATCAAAAGAGATTGGCCATCTCTCAATGGGGCCCGATTGATGACAAGTTTGCCAATAAGCTCTCGGGCTGGAAGGGGAAAATCCTCTCTTCTGGTGATAGAGTTACTCTGGTCAATGCGTGTCTTTCCAGCCTGCCGTTGTTCATGTTATCCTTTCTGGAGGCTCCTAAAAAAGTCCTTCGAAAATGGGATATACATAGAAAAAGGATGGTCTGGCAGGAAGAAGAGAATAAGAAGAAGTATCATCTGGTTGATTGGGACACAGTTTGTCTCCCGAAAGATTGTGGTGGTCTCGGGGTTCTCGATCTTGAGACAATGAATACAAGCTTATTATGCAAATGGCTTTGGAAATTGGAAAACTCTGAGGGAACATGGCAGCAGATGTTGAGTAGAAAATACTTACAAAAGAAAGTGCTGTCTCAGATTGAAGTTGGTCCTGGCAACTCACATTTCTGGCAAGGTTTGGTGAAGGCTAATAAGATCTTTCAGCGATATGTCAGACGAATCATGAACAATGGGAAAAAAACTCTATTCTGGATGGATAGCTGGGATCATGGCGAGCCTTTGGCAGTCCGGTTTCCCAGGCTATATACTCTATCTTTTGACAAAAACATCACTGTCAGTGAAGTGAAAAGAAGGGGAGTCTGGACTTTGAATTTCAGGAGAACTCTGTGGGGTGAATTGGCGGTCCAATTCAGAGAGATTGTCGATGCTGTCGATTCTATCCAGCTAAACGATGAGCCTGACAGGGTGGCGTGGACTATTGGTAGCACAGGAAAGTTTAAAGTCAGGGATCTTTATTTGCACTTGCGAGCTGGAGGGATTGTTCCTTACAAGTTCCTGTGGAAAGTGAAGATGCCTCTGAAAGTCAAAATATTTGTTTGGCTATGCATCAAGAATCGGATCCTGACAAAAGATAATCTGCTCAAGAGAGGATGGACTGGGAACGCTCAGTGTCACTTCTGTGGGAAAAATGAAACCATGGATCATCTGCTTTTCAACTGTCAGCTTGCCAAGCTGGCCTGGAGAATTGTCGGTTGTGCTCTAAACCTACCTAGAATGCCGATCAGCGTTGCGGATATGATGGGGAACTGGTTGAATACCTTCCCAGCTTCGTTCCGTGATCTGGTTACGATAGGAGCTGCAGCTGTTTGTTGGACAGTGTGGAAAACTAGAAACGATGCTTGTTTTCAGAAAAAAATTCTGACTGATCCAGCAACTGTTATATATAAAATTTGCAGCTTGCTGAATGATTGGGCTCTTCTGCAGAGAAACCAAGGACGAGGAGAAATTGAAGAAGGCGTGTTGAAGATCCAACTGGTGTTGCGTGAAGCTTTTTCAAGAATGCATGGTTGGAATGTTCTGCCCCATCTGACAACCTAGTGTGGTTTCTATCTGTTTCCCTCCCTGTGTGGAGTGTTTTGTGGCTTGTAGGGAGATTTCTCGCCTGTTGGTGTTTTAGAAGTCTCCTGGCCATGTTATGTGGGAAAAACAAAATTCTTCCCATGCTCTAGCTGTTTTCTTTTATGTCGTTTTACTTTTTCAAAAGCTCTGTAAGAACTGGCGGTTTCTTTATATGAAATCGACGAGAGGATCGTTTAGTCTAAAAAAAAAAAAGATTATGTTGAGGGTTCTGCTTCCTTTCACTGTAGTAATTCTAAATTACTGACATGTTCTAGTTACAGGTCCCAGGAGAACCTGCATGACTTGCCAGAGGAGGCAAAGCCACACCCTTCTGAAGCTGCAGTCTCATCTGCCGCTTCAAAGGGGAGGTACGCAAGGTACAACTCCTAGCCTCTGTTTTGCCTTGCTCTGTGCTCAACAAAGAGTATTAAATTGTCCATTTCTTGTTAGCATTCCAAACTATTAAAATGTGAACATAGCAATTCTAACCACTCCAAAAAATAATATCACAACCACTCATGTTTTGCTCTTGTTTAGTTAAACAATGTACCAACCTGATGTAGCAGCTATTTAGTCCACAATGTCAGCTTTGAAATAAACTCGACAAATTTTTAATCTCGAGTAACCGGTTTCATGAACTTTGCATGCACTCAGAGATACACCAAGACTTCATTGTGGAGAAAAAAAAACACGGATAAACATACTGTTTTTTTTGTTGCATGGTATATGATGTTAATCATTTTTTATAACTTAATATCTGCCAATGGATTAGGAGCCGAGCTGGTGGGGCTTCAACCGAAAGGAGTACCCAACTCATTAGGTGTCGAGCTGGTTGGGCTTCCAAAGAAAGGAGTACTCCCGAAGGTGTCAACATGGAGCATGCTTGGAGGTTTCGGTTCACTTTTCCTCAACCGCCGAGAAAGTATGGTGCCCCGGGTTTCGTTTACGGACGTTCAGCGTTTCCGAGGCAGAAGAAACCTCCGGAGGTAAGGAATGGACTCCGCGAAAAACGAGTCGCGCTCAGACAGAAGGATGCACGTTACCATGCCGAGGTAGCCCTGCATAAATACAACAGAGCAAACAACACCAAGGTATTCTCCCTCCCCCTCTCGCTGATCTGCCCCACCCCCTCTCTCTTATGTATACTTTTAACTGTATTTTGCCTCTCTTTTTTAGTTTGAGCTGGTGGAAGTACGGGCAATCCGTTTGTTTTTTGAGTTTGGAGGCGGCTGCATCCATTATAATTTCACAGCTAAGCTTGAGGATCATCATTCTGCTGATGACATCAGTACCAATTTGTTATTCTCTGAAGTTGATGCCAATTTACGGAATGAAAATGATGTACTCTTGTGTTGTATAGTTTGGGGAAATGATGCAGGTACATACTGAACTTGGTTCATTTATTATTATTTTATAGACGGTTCCTATTGTTTTCTCTCCCTCTTATCATTCCTATGTATGTGCAAGTCTTAATTGCTCCTAGAGGACCTTTTCACACGTTACATCCTGGATACACTATTAGATATCCATGCAATAAACTTGTAGAAAGAAGTAAGATATTACGCAATCCCAATGGTTCTCCATGTCCTTCCTGTGGCATATATAAAGTAAATAGATTCGCCTGTCATACTTGCAATACCCTACAAATAAAACTTATGTATTTTCCAACAATCTACAAATACATAAGTTTTTTTCCCGCAGAAAAAAAAACTTATGTATTTTCCAACCATACACCTTGAATGACAAATCAGGATTGGTGACAATTCGTAACAAGCAACATTCAGGGTAGAAGTCACATTCCACCACAACCTGTGAGGATTGTAAGATATCCATACAATAGACATGTAGAAAGACATAAGAACATCCAACCGTAGATACTCCCATTTTTTTTTTGCGAAACGTAGATACTCCCAGTTAGTTCCGTACAATTTATATCTCCATAATAGGATTTAGGTTTAAGCTTTAAGATAAAGTTTTTTATGTGGTTCCTTAATAGAAAAGTACGGTTGACAAAAGATAATCTAGCTAAAAGGAAATGGCAAAGATGTACTAAATGCTCTTTATGTGGTTCAGATGAAACAGTAGAACATATATTCATTGCTTATCCTTTTGCAAGAATTATTTGGCGTATTGTTTATAGTACTTATAACATTCCTCCACCAACTAATATAACCAATATGTTAGGTAATTTGTTGAATATGGTATTGACAAAAAGACAAAGGCTAGGCTTCGTATTAGAGTTTGAGCTTTATGTTGGTCAATATGGAACTATCGAAATAACCTTGTTTTTAATAGACAAAGAAAATTTCATATATCTCAGGTTATCAATATGGAGGCCCATTGGATTCAGCTGTGGGCGTATCTTCTCCCGTCGGATTAGTGGGAGCTTATGGCTACCGGGTGTACACGGCTCCTGGTGGTCGCTCAGGATATATTCAGCCGGGCTTCGTGGCAGCATATTACTCGCATTAGGGATGCCTATTTGCTTTATGTTGTCATATATTGTTTTTTGTTGGTTGATTCATGTTTCAGCCTTATATGATCCTTAAGTTGTAAACTTGATACTTTAACAACTTCGCAATAAATGGTTGTGTGCATCAATTGATGTAGAGGCCGGGGTATAATCCCATTTCGAAAAAAATAGAAATATATGTCAAATGTATAACACGATCCCATGAAGCATCTGCCCATTCCAGAAGGCACACAACTATTCTAATTGCAGAAGAAGAACTGGTAGATAGATGGTAACAAGCAACAAAGGGAAATCGATCACTGTGACGCACTATGTGATGTGATTGTTGTCAGCTTGGTGTACTCGCCTTTGATTTTCTTCAGCTTCACAACGACATTGTGCATCGTCATTCTCTGGTCGGGAGAGTCGCTGGAACAAATCAAACCTAGCTCAAACAACGAAGCAAGAAAGCCATCGTCCAGGATGCAGCTAGGAAGACAGGAGCCTTGCAGTAGCTCGCCATCGACGACCTGGACAAGCTCTGCAGGAAATGCCCCTCGAACCCACTGCCTAAGGGTTAGTTCTGCTCCGAACATAGCGTCGGTGGGTCTCCTGCCGGTAAAGACTTCAAGGAACATTATTCCATAGTTAAACACATCACTCTTTCGTGATGCTTTTCCAAGTGACCCGTACTCTGCTCAAGAGAACATAAAAGGAAATTAAAGTGTTGTTGCTTAGCCATGATGTATTGAGTAGATCCATAATTTATCAATGGTTTAGGCAGTAGTATGATGAGAAAGATAACAAGAGGTAGTTAATTAAGTACATGGTGCCATGTACCCAATGCTTCCAGGCATGCTCGCACTTATCATGGAGTTGTCATCTAGAAGCAACCTTGCAATGCCAAAGTCCGCCACTTGCGCTATCATCTCCTCGTCAAACAAAACATTGCTAGGCTTCAAGTCACAATGCAAGATCAGCTCGTGGTGCTCATGGTGCATATAATCCATTGCCATTGACACATCGAGCATGATTCCCAGTCTTTCAAGGAATCCCAAGCGCATTTCTGTACTCTCAGTCCCATGAAGGAGCATCTCTAAGCTGCCATTTGGCATGTACTGAAGCACTATTGCTCTGAAGTCAAGGTTAGAACAGGTGTTAAGTATCCTTATCAAGTTGCGGTGACGTGCCATACGAAGCACTCGACACTCCGCATCAAAACTTCGGATGGCCTGCTCTAGCTGCATGTCAAGAACTTTTATCGCGACCACCAAACCAGTGCTCAGTTGGCCCTTAAAGACTTTTCCAAAGCTTCCGGATCCCAAGATGTTATCTTCACTGAAATTACTGGTGGCACGGACAAGCTCATGATAGGAGACTAGCTGGTGGCCTATGACATCGGTTGGATCAACAGAAGCTTTGTCCTCTCCCTTCTTAAGTTTCTTTCCAAACCATAGGTATAGGTAAATGGCAATGGCACCAAAAGCTAATGTGATTGTTGGAAGTAGAAACTGAAGCAAGTGTCTACTATTTGAATGAGATTTGTCAAGGCATGGTGGAAATCGTAGGCGTGGAGCTCCACATAAGCCAACATTCCCAACCAAAGATTGTAATGTGAGGTTTGAAAAAACACCTCCCTCGGGTATTTGGCCTTCTAGGCTATTGAATGAGAGGTTCAAGGTAGTCAAATAAGTAAAATTGGCAAGAAACATGGGAATGGTACCAGAGAGATTGTTAGATGAAAGATCTAATGATGTTAAGCTTTTTAGATTTCCGAGTGGTCCTAGAATTGAGCCTTCGAAGGAGTTATGTGATAAATTTAGGTAGATTAGCATATTAAGTTGTCCAAATGTTTCAGGAATGATTCCCGTCAACAAGTTGGAAGAAAGATCCATTTGATATGTTTGTCTCAGACTAGAAACATCGGCTGGTAATGCACCAACAAAAAAGTTGTGAGAAAGATCTAGTTGAATAAGTTTATTTAGGTGGAAAAAGCTCAGGGGTATCGCTGAACTTAATTGGTTATTGGACAAGTCGATGTTTTCCAACAAACTAAGATTGCCAAAACTTTTTGGTATAGAGCCCGAGAACTTGTTTGATTGGAGAAACAACCGTTGTAGACTACTGAGCATACCTATTTGTGTTGGTATTGGTCCTAACATGTCATTCCCAGATAGATCGAGCAGCCAAAGATTTTCCAACATACCTATAGATTCTGGGATTGGCCCGGTGAATAGGTTGCTCTCAAGATATATCCATTCAAGGTTGCTTATGTTTGAAATAGCTACTGGAAATCCCCCTGTTAACTGGTTGTAACCTACAGTGAAAGCGACTAGTGAAGTGAGATTTCCCACACTGCTAGGGAGGAGGCCTGTGAAAGAATTGTTGTTTAGATCTAGTTCTTGGAGTTGTATGCACTTGGAAAGGTCCGATAAGAAATCTAGATTTCCCACTAAATTATTATGTGACAAATCAAGCTCGTACAAGGCTGTATTTTCTCCAAGTGTTGTTGGTACTGGGCCGAGCAATTGATTATGTTCCAAATGTAGGTAAGACAATTTTGATAAGTTGCCGAGGGAAGCTGGTATTTCTCCTGTTAATTGATTGCCTCCAAGATACAAAGACGATAAATTCTGCATAAGACCTAATTCTGATGGAATCTCCCCTGTTAGATTCCCCGATGCGAGTTGTAGTCCAATAAGTGTGGTGAGATTGCTAAGGGCCGCCGGGATCGAGCCAATAAGGTTATTAAAACCCAAAAAAGAAATTGGAGGTGTGGTAATTTGACTAACCATATTGGCACAACATCGACAAAAGAATTTCGGCCAAACTAATTATTTGTAGGTTTTGGCATGATGCAAGCCCTAACGGAAATCGACCGGAAAAATTGTTACTCAACAGCGAAAAAAAATTCAACATTGGTAGGCTGAAACTTTGATTGCTTGGAAACATTCCTGTTAGGTTGTTTCCTGCGAGTGCTATGGTTCGCAGCCTAGACATGTTGTACAAAGCTTGTGGTACTGTTCCCGAGAGTTGATTAACTTGTAGGATCAAGACCTCAAGTATGGATAGGGATGCAACAGTGTGTGGTATAGGACCTGACAGGCTGTTATTTCCAAGACCGATGAACGTCAAGGAAGGTGTGTTGTTGAACAGACTGGGTGGTATTTGGCCACTCAATTCATTTCTCATCAGAGAAAAATGTGTAAGGTTGTGCATACCGAACAACAAGTCAAATGGGATTTGGCCTGACAGTTGGTTACCAGCTAGACTAAGAAACTCGAGCTTGTGAGGTTCCCTATGGCACTAGGAATGACATTTGACAGGCTATTTAAGGTTAGATTGAGATATCTAAGACGGTGTAGCCTACCAAGTTGAGTTGGAATGGAGCCGGTGAGATTTGTGCAGGTGAGGTTGAGGACGGAGAGGAAAGAGAGGTTACCGATGTGAGGTGCCACTGGTCCAACGAGAGGCACGTCGGCCAAAGATAGAGCGGTGACGCGCTGCCTGCGCCGGCTGCACGAGACGCCGACCCAGTGGCAGAAAGACGTGCCGGTGGTCCAGTTGTCGGCAAGGACGCCGCGAGGGTCGGCGAGCTGTGCTTTGAAAGCCAGCAGTGCGGCAAGGTCGGTGTCACTGCCGTTGGCCGGACTGGAAGAAGAAGACGAGAAAGACCAGAGTAGGACTAGTAGGAGGATGGGAATGCGGGCAGACATGGACGGAGGGGCCATTGAGCTGG
This sequence comes from Poa pratensis, assembly GCA_947311845.1. Lineage (NCBI taxonomy): Eukaryota > Viridiplantae > Streptophyta > Magnoliopsida > Poales > Poaceae > Poa > Poa pratensis. The sequence goes on from CAMZMU010000048.1 coordinate 4,403,195, forward strand.
GCTGTTTACCTATCTGCAGATTACAGCGTGGATAGTGATGAATTTATATTGGTTTCTTGCGCAGAACCTCATCCCTTTCCCGTGCCACAAGTGCACCGATCAGTCACCTTGCCGGCGGCCACACGGCGCGGCGAGCGACACTGTCTGTAGAGGCCAGCCGAGCATGCGCATCTCACGTCCAGGGATTTACTCCATGTATAGGATCGGACAAAAACATCTACGCCAGCTTTGCAACGTACTAGACCTGTCGATCGATCGTGAAATGCAGAAAAGATGCTGCGTAGTACAGTACTATTCAAATGCTCATCGATAATTTCTCATCTGATCTATAATATCTCTGGTAACTTTTCACGACCGGGCTCAGGGACATGCCATGCATGGTCACGTATTTCTGCAATACTGCCTCCAGATTTGGGCGTCGACATTGCCACTCGTCATGAACTCTATTTTCTCAGTTTTGCCTCCAGATTCGGTTAGAAAATAATCGTTTTAAATAGACCACGATGTTAGGTTGCAAGGATTGGTAGAAATAGAGCACTCTTGAATATATTCATCCCCTTGGGGTCAATGCAAAAAAAAAAAAACAGCCCATATAGTACCACGTAGCGTCGCTATAGCGTTCGCCATCTTCAATTTGCCCCAGGCCACGTCATACTTGTAGGACATGTTTGGTAGCCCACAACAAGCCCGTGCAGCCTGTGGAGAGGAGTTTTTGGCCTGTTTGCTTACCTTGGCTGGAACACTTTGCTTACCTTGGCTGGTCCGTGTTCCTGCACAGCGCGAACCTTAAAGCAGTCCCGGGCTAGGTCCGGGAGGAACGGTCGATTTGGCCGTTTCCGTGGAGCCACCCTTCCGTAGGCCAAAATCGGCTCCCTCCCTGCACGTGTGGGGAAGGGGCGGGAGACGCCACGTCCCCTCCCCCCCCCCCCCACACACTCCACTCACTCGTCTCCTCTCTCCTCTCTTCCTTACTCCTTTGTTTGTGTTTTGGCCTTCCATACTCCTCCGTCGGCCAGCTAGATCCTCGTCGCCAGCGACGGCCACGCAGCTCACCGTCGTCGTCGAGGGCTTCCTCCATGTCGGTAAGATGTTGTCCACCCCTTTGGAGCTAGTTTGTACCGTAGATCTGTAGATCGTGGTCGATTTAGCGGCTTAGGTTGACATGCACAGTAGATCTGGCTCGATTTATGGTTCGATCTGTGTTCTAGGGTTTGATCTGTGTTGTAGGATTTGATTTTCATTTGTTCGTGAGTTTTTTAAATGCGGGCCGATGATTAAACTATGCCACGATAGTTGCAAGGAGACCGTCCACCTAGGGGTTGATGCGGGGACAATGATTGTATTACCACTATTTTCTTGTCGGCACTCTTTTTGCCAAGTGATGGCTTTCATGTATGAGGCTTCTATGCATTCGAGAGGTGTCTCTTAGTATCTGTTGCTATGCAGTAATGAAACTATTTGTGCATGATAGTAGGTACTAGGAGATCATCTTTTGAGTGTTATTTTCGTGTGCCTGTATGATCTGCTTCACTTGTGAGGCTCTTGGAAGCAGTGTCAGCACAAGACAGCCACCGAAATTAAGAGGCAGACACAACTCATTGTGGCATGACCGTGATTGTATAGAACCTTCTTTGTTGTGCTTACTCATCCATGCCTATTTGTTTTGCAGTCATCGAAGGGTAAGGACATAGTAGGCGGCAGTGCCCCAAGAGAAGGAGGGCCCCCGTCGGGCACTTCCACGAAGAGGTGTGTCCAACGCACTTCTGCAAGGTAATCCGGGCACCTGGCTTGGACTTGCTGCCCATTCCTCCTGTTTTCCGTCATCACCTTGGCGACCTCCCTAATGAGATCGACCTTAAGACGAACACCGGCTGCAACTGGAGGGTGACCATCGTCGAACATAATGGGACCGCAGCCATTGACAACGGCTGGCCAGCATTTGCGATGTGCCACAACCTCAAGATCGGGGACTTCTTGACCTTCAAGATGCTGAAGCCAACAGTACAGAGTGCTCATCTTCAGCACTGACAGCTCCAAGATTGTCAAGAAGTGTGATGCACATCCCTTCAACCTGCTTCTGGAGAGGTGCTGAACTTCGCTTGTGTCTCATAGTTGCTGCCTAAGAGTGTTAGTCCGTATTGTCATGTCTCTAAAACTAGCTGTCTGTTAGTGTGTTTGTGTATGGCTCTCAGTATGACCTTTTGTCTGTTTAAGTATGACTGTTATCACCATGGCTGTCATGAATCCTAGTCTGCATTGTGTTGTCATGTTCGTAAGCTCACCACTCGATGAAGTGGCGACAGTAAGAGGCTTGACGCAGGTAACCAAACATCGTGCTTTGCATCTGTGTTCGACATGCAGCCGACCAAACAGCGTGCCCCGGAAATTATGCACCGAGCCAAACGTGCTAGCCAGAACATTGTTGGCAACCAAATGGGCTGCACAACTTGGCTCAGGCCTCGTTTTTCCAGGGCCACGGATGCAAAATGGCAAAAAAAACGTCCGAGTAACCAAACTGGCCCGTAGTGTTTCCTGAACCTTAACACATTTCATCCTTACCCCCTCATGTCTATGAACCTTCAGCCACTGGATCCTTTGGGAGCTTTTTCTGAAGGCATGAAGTAACCTCAAGTTACCGAAGACTGTAAATTCTTCTACACTTAGTATGAGAATACTGTGAATACAAACAAAAAAAATCCAAATCATCGGAATGAAAACCATACAAATCTAGTGACCAACTGCCCCGGACATCCGATTCTTCAGCATGTTGGTTGGCAGAGATGTCAGTGAAACAAAGCTCAACAGATATGACTGTATTTCACTGTCAACTGCATTTTAGAGTAAATGTCATCTAACAAAGAAACAAAGCCATAAAAATGCAATGAAAACACATTTGCGTTGTGTTAGGCGGCCTATTTCAAAGCCGTTACACCTCTCAATTTGTACTACTGCCCGGCGTCTCGACACTACCATGTTAACAGTAAGCAGGTATTGCTGATCAATACAAGAAGAAAACCACAGACTATGATTTGCCTCTGTATAGGATACTTTAATAAGAACTTTCCTTACAGAGCATATACGTACTGCAGGGTAGGTAAGAATGAAGAAAAAACTGAATATTTCGATGTAGAGGAACTAAAAAATCTAAGGAAGTTCATGAAACGGAATATGCATCAGGTTCAACATGTATATTCTGAAGCCTGTATCACTTCAAAAGTGATGTGTTCTTTAAAATGAATAGAAGATTTAGATCAAAAAAAAAAATTGGAAGCTGCTAATAACCATGATCATGAAATGCTCAAACTGTAACTGAGCAAACATTTCTTGAGAAATTAGTGATGACAAAAACCGGTAGCTGCCAATTATAATTATTACCAGCAATAGCCTGTAGTTGCTTATGCACGTTCACTTTGGGAAAGTGCCAAGTAAGGGCAATACCCATGTACTAGATAGAGCTATTGCAACATGCCTACGGAAGTTTGTCATGCAAAAGGCTGGAAATGAATTCCATTCTAACTTCTAAGTGCTATATAAACAAACCTTAATACAGTTAATTCGGAGAATATAAGACTGCAATATTAAAGTAGATGCACCTCTAAACCTACAAGTTGCTATCTGCATGGGAACTGCAAGTTCAGTAACGAAAATATCCATTAAAAAATGAACTTTGCTACATACAAGCACAACTATGCACCATTCGTAAGACAAATTCTCGTCAGTCAAGCATCAGAATATCAGTAGAATAATTACGCAACTAACAAAATTCTCATCAATCAAGTATCAGAATATGAGCTAGAATAATTCCGCAACTAACAAAATAAGAAGGCATATACGCCTCAAACATCTAAAGGAGCAACCCTCCAAGTTTTCAACGACATAAGTTAACCAAGCATCCATTTATCTGTTGAACAGAAGAAAGTCACCAAAGTGGGAACAATATCGGAAAATATGTTGATCAAAAGTGCGGACAACTTCACCTTTCTTATGCCACCTTAAAAATGTAAATATACCAAAACAATCTGCATTCAAACTTCAAATGCTATTATTCGTAAGAATGAAAGAAGTTAGGATAAATAAACACTTCTATAACTGAAAGATGCCTTATTCCCTGAAACTAGCAAAGCATGGTTGCAAACATTCTACCATGAATTGCAAAGGAATAAATTTGAGACAGAAGGCATGAAGGCCATCCTTTTTCACTAGAGCAAGTTATACGATACATAAATATAGTAGCCGCTGGTGTCAGTGGCTTAAATTACAGGACCAAACAGATAATGGCAACCAACTAAACATTACAGATTTAAACTAGCATTCAAGAGAAATAGCATATAAAAGAAGTACCGACGAACCCCTTCAAGCGGCAAGTTCCAATTTGAAGCATGAGCTTAGACACTACCTCCTCAGCACAGGTATAATCCTGAGTGGGCCACAAAGCATCAGAACTTAGAAGATTGGGACAATAACGGGAAGCAGCGACATAATAAGTTGTGTTTTGAACAGAAGACAAGCCAATCTTCAAAATGGTCATGAACTACACTTTGAGCATCCGCTGGAGGGCACATCAAATGGATCAGCCATTGACAAATCATGGGTATACTTGATGCTTGTGGAATAAACCCTAGTACCACATGTCAGTTCAATTCGAGCATCTCGAGAAGCTCTATTTTTAATTTGTAGCAGCCTGCGCTGCTTAGGAAACCATGTGTGCCGGCGGTGGTAAGGCAATGTGATTTTCATTTCCTCTAGCACTTTGGCATTTAAAACTAAGAACTTGGCGAAGTCAATACATGGCCTTTTGGTACCGTCGTAATTCTTCAACACCACTTCCTTGAGGTGGAGCTCAAGGCATTCTATTGGGTCCACTGTGTCATACTGCCAGGCATTATGCATATGCTGCCATGGGTGCAACTGAAGATAGAAAAGAACAGCCAACAAAAAAGAAGTTGCCAAAAGGTTAGCAATAAGGTAGTTGGCTAGGTTACACGTCAAATCGAATGCTGATTTTGAAATCTAAAGCAAGCAACTATGTTATGTACTCACCATGACATACAGCCTCTCCAAGCAGGGGAAGCACTTGAGGAAGTTAACCACTCTATCCAGAGTAGGGTCAATTTTGTCAAGAGCCAAAACCCTCACGGTGTGCATTTGGGTTGTCAAGCTGACATCGATCATTCCCTGCAGAAACATAAAAACAATTGTGCATTTATAAGAACAATAGTCTTCGTGTAACAGAAATGCTGAATGTGCGCTGGATGAACGCTGCTGCTACCTGAAAAACTGTGGTTCCAAAGTGTAGTTCTGACATGTGTCCAGAGAGCACACCCAATATCTTCAGTTTAGGTGCAGAGATTACCCTGGTCACTGGGATGTGCGAATTATCAAAAGGTAGCAATCGCTCAAGGCACGGTGCGTCCTCAATGACCAACTCTTGTAAACGGACACTTATGCTACTGAAGCCAGGGCGAACTCCTATACTCTTAAGAGTTTGTGAGCTGATGCAGAGGCGACCAAATCCGAAATTTCTGTCCAGCTCAAGGCTTTCCATGGCATGGCAGCCAGAGATAATGCTCTGGAGAGCATCCTCCGAGATGGTGACGCTCTCCAGGGTCAGCTGCTTGAGGCACGGAAAGTTGAGGGCCAGCTGCACGATCAAGTCGGGGAAATGGAAGCCGGAGAATTTAGCCACGCGTAGTGTGGGCGTGAAGCGGTATGACGATGATGGCAGCAGGTACAACTGCTCATCTGTTGCAGCGTAACTGTAACGGGGTTTGTAGGTGAGCTCGAACTCCTGCAGCTTGTCGAGGGCCCGAGAACTAAGCCAGCCATCCATGTTATCGTAACAGTCTGTAACATAGATGCAAAGCAAGAAGCGGCGTGCAGGGCCAGGGTGCTCAGCAAGGATCTTCGGGATCAGGTCGATGGCAATGCAGTCCTTGCTCCGGAATTCATCGTGCGCCACAAGGTTGAGAGGAGCTGAGCGCCAGAGCGGGCACCACCGGTGAGAGATGGCCTGTGTGCGAACGCCTTCCTTGGTTGGGAGAAGCGAGATAATGCTGCCCAGGAGGGCGTCCGGGAGGCCGCTGATGAGATCGACTTTGCGCTTCTTGGAAGCTTGCATTGCGGCCGCCACAGCAGCTGCTGCCGCGGCCGCAGCCTCCCCTGCAGTCACTGCCACAGCCGCTGCGTCCTTAGCAGCAGCCGCCGCAACTGATGCCGCCAGTGCCGCCTCCTTGGCAGCCGCCGCAGCAGCCACAGCGCCGCCTCCATTGCGAGCGAGAGAGACGATGTAGGGTTTGACTTTGTGGTGGTTGGGGAATTCGGGTATGGGGAAACAATCGTCAGAGGGGGAATTTCTGGCTCGCACCTGCTCCGTCCGACTTCCACCACCGCCGCTGGCTCTCCCTGCTGCCACCACACGCGCCGCCGGACGAGCCCCCCCAACAGCCGTGGTAGGCGATCTGGCTGTTCCTTCACTGCCGCGAAGAAGCGCCTCTGCTAAGTGGGAGGTGGCGGGAGGCAGTGGCGCCGGACGGGACTGGAGGGAGTAGAGATGCTACAGAGAAGCTGCAAGACTGGAGGCATGGAGGGGCATCGGCGGCTTGGACTGGAGGTTGACGGAGAAGGTGGGCTGGGCGACGGCGGACTCAATCCGGCGACGCGGCGACCAAGAAGAGGCTGAGGAGGTTACGCTGGGAGGTGATGCAGGAGGGCGGCGCTGGGGCCGTGTTGCTGCTGCAGGTTGACGGAGAAGGTGGGCTAGGCGACGGCGGACTCAATCCGGCGAGGCGGCGACCAAGAAGAGGCTGAGGAGGTTACGCTGGGAGGTGATGCAGGAGGGCGGCGCTCGGGCCGTGTTGCTGCTGCAAGTTGACGGAGAAGGTGGGCTGGGCGACGGCGGACTCAATCCGGCGAGGCGGCGACCAAGAAGACGCTGAGGAGGCTCCACTTGGGCTGTGTTGGTGGTGCAGGTTGACGGCGGCAGGAGGCTACACCGCAGCAGCCCTAGGCGGCGGCGGCGGCCATGGGGAATCGGGGTTCAGCTTCAGCAAGCATGTGGACGAGCTGTTTCCCCATGGAACACGCAATCACACCCTCAACTCCGCTCATGGAGGCTCCCGCTCATGGTTCCCCAGTGGATGATATCTTTGTAATTGTGAATTGTAGGAGCGCAGAGAATGTACATATAGATCTGGATCCACTTGTATATTTCAATAAGACAATGGTATTTTTTGTGTAGGATAGATGTTCAAGACAGCTCCTTAAACCAACGGCCTCCATCAATTACCACCCAGAAGGCCAGAACAAGTACAAACAAACCAAATATAAACCAGAGAGTTGACTGAGCTGATACACCAAAGAGAGACGATGGCCTGGGTTACCCTCTTCTATATATTTTTTGTAGTTGGTATAGCATTAGCAAACGACGTTTGGAGTAATTTAGAGGCGGCAACTTGTACCGTGACATGAGCAGGTGGGATGAACGAGAGAGTTGAATGAGCTGATCCAACCAGAAAAGACGACACCTTGTGTTACGCAGTTCTATAAGTTGTGAACAAATGGCAGGTTTCATTAAGCCAGAAATATATTATGTGAATGAGTTGTAATTTTTTGTTTTGGTAAAACTTATATTATGTGATGAAAGTTAACATGGTTTATGAGTCGCTAGTTAAAAGAGGGTCCATACTAATCTGAGGATATCGTATGTAGTGTGTCATATGTGTAAATATTTATTTTATCTTACGTAGAAATTTCTTTTTTCCATCTACTCACTTTTGTTAACAGATGGATAAGTTTTATCATATTTAACTTTGATCTTTATTTTGTGTATGATTATAGTTATAGTAAGGAATACTTTCGCCTTCCCAACTTAAGGTCTATTGCATTCCCAACTTAAGGTCGAAGACTTGATTAAATTAAGCCCGATGCACAGCACGACGCCAGATCGGCAGGATTATATTAGAGGAGAGATGCGCGATGAAGCATCCAAGGAAGGTCCTTCCTCCATGGTAGGTTTATTTCTCAGTTCACTTAGCATAAGGGACATATTTAAGCACAACTTGTCCATTTCTGAATTAGGCTCAAGTCGACTGCTAACCAACTTGGATATAGTTTGTGCATGCTAGTTGCCATAATTTAAGCTTGCTTACCACGATCAAGGACGCAACTTCGTCCCACACACATCGCCAATTTGCATGATCGAGACTCGGTTTTCTTTATTTTTCTTGACCCGGCCCAGAAGACCTACCGCCTATTGGCATTTTTCTTGACCCGGCTCCTGTACTTTTGCTCGCGTTACTATCTATAATTATTGTTTATAGTGCAATCCTTGGGGGAGATGGTGGGTGCCTATTGGTTGAGAATGGCTATATAAAAGTCCGAAGAGTTTCCAAGTTCATGACCAAGCTCCCCAGAAATGATGACGGCTTCGATCCACTAAGCATGAAAAGCTACAGGTACCCTGTTCACATCACTATTCGTGACAAAGCAACCACCATCGACCAGATCTGGCAGTGTGAAGGAGGGCTCCTCCGCAGCTACAAGGGACTCAAGGACGTCTGTTTGGCCTACGCCATGTATCAGCTACTGAAGCGTCGCTACTATGGGATGGCATGCGCTGAGATCACTGAGAAACACCTTGATGAAACCCGTGATTTTGTCTTGAAGGGATTGCTGCGTGGTACAGATGATGACTATGAGAGAGCCTTCAGGATTGTTGAGGTGGAGTTGGGGTTCTGCCATGACTACTTCTTTACCAAACATGCTGCCATATTTGAACGGGAGACGAAATTATTCCTTCTCTTTGTGGCGAGGACTATTCTCATTCTGATGATTGCATATGTAGTCTGTGTAAACACACTATCTGTCAAGACACTCACCGCTATCATTGAAGTGCAAAGCACAAGGGCTGACAACATCATCACTGTCCTTATTTTGGGCACAATCGTGCTGATAGAACTACTGCAAGCTGCATTCTATATGGCCTCAGATTGGTGCAAGTTGTCAATTGCTTGTAGGTATGTTGCACGATCTTGGTACCAAGGTAATGCTTTCTTTGAGAAGCTTATGGGATGTCTTAGCAGATTTACGATATTCGGGCACTGGAAAAATAGAATTGACCAGTACTCGGTATTGTCGAAACTCACTGCTGCTGATATGGCTGATGAAAGGGACCTGCAGGCTGTCAAGCTGGCTATTGTTGGGACACTAAGATCATGTGATGGTTTACCAACTAATGGAAGGGTTACTGAGGAGGAATGGTGTCTTTGCAGAGTTTTCTTGGGCATTGCAGGATCAAACTCAGGTAGCGATCATGTTAGTCTGGCACATTGCGACTGAGCATGTGATTGACATATCTGGAAAGGAAGAAGAAACAAAGTTCCACAGGCAAGTTTCGGTCTGCCTATCACGATACTGTGCATACCTGATGAACTCCGCGCCGGAACTGCTTCCCGGGTACTTCGGAGATACCAGGTTTGTCATGCGTGATGTAAGGAAAGTTGCAAGATCCCAGGATGATTCACAAGACCAAGAGGAAGACGGGGGCATCCACATGAAAGGCGTGGAGCTCGGGAAGCTGCTCGAGAGCAAGATAGGTATTGCTGATCGCTGGAAGTTCTTGGCAGATTTCTGGACCGAGAAGATTCTATACGTCAAGCCATCGGATGATGTCAGGGCACACATGGAACGTCTTGCGAATGGAGGGGAGTTTCTGACGCACATATGGGCCCTCCTTACTCATGCTGGCATCCACAAGATTAAAGGGGAGGATGATAGGAGCACCATGCGAAGACAACCATCCCAAGCAAGTGTGTAGTTTCAATTCAAGCAGCTGCTTTTCTGTCTCTTTATCATACGTGCGTACTTGCCTGTTTTCCACTTCGATTTACTTGAAACGTTCTGTTTCTTTTGTATTTTGTGATCTAGTGTGGCGCTGCATTCAGTTGGTGTGCATCATCTTTACTATTGATGTATCATTTCAGTATTCATATGCCTAACAAGCATTGCAGCATTGTCATGTATTAGTTTTAGTATATGTAGGATGAATTACCCAAGAACTGTAATACATTATTAATTATCGTTTTCATACACTTGACGTAAGGGCACCCAATTTCCAATTTTATTTCTTCTGTACTCTCAGTTCTTTCAATTTCCTACCATGCATGGTGAGGAACTGATGTCCGCTGAATTGTGTGCCGCCTACCTAGAGATAAAACTTCTTGCTGTGCTTGGAGACCTTCTGTACAAGATTGAGTTCTGTACAAGTAATTTCACATATTCAGGTATTTTCTTTAGCTCTCGTATTCAGGCACTTCCTCTGTTTCTTTCCTGCAACTGAAAGACTGCATAACTATTCAAATTTTATTGCAAGCCTCTAGTTTCACCGTCACGGTTATTTAAACGCTGAATCTCAACCAGTGGCTGTGCAAGCTAACCTAGCAGCTCCAACTAGTAGCTCTCCTTATGAAACATACGTAATAGTTACATGGATGGAATGACCTGAAACATATGGTGTGAGGAACTAATTAGTATAAACAAACGACAACATGCTCCTATTTCTTATGCAGTATGCAGGCGAGAAAACATGGTACTGCTACAGATACATCATTCAGTTGACTAAAAGTTATAAAGGACAAGGCAGTCCAAGTCATATATGTGAGTATATGACTGCTAAATTCTTCTAAATAAACCTTATTGTCTTTTTTCCCTTGTTTAATAGTCTCAATCAAAATACAGAAGCCAGGATCATGTTCACTTAGCATTCCTACTTGTTCGATATGTATGCAAAGAATTAATATGAAGCTGTCTGATCAAGAAAAGTGACAGCAGAGCACACCTGCCGTTGTTACTGATTCAAAACATTCTAAGAAAAATACAGTAACTATAAACGAGCATGCGTGGTTTTCAATCGCAAAACTACCTGATATCAACCTATTAGCTGATAATATATGTAATGAAACACCAAAACAAATCCATAAAAAAGTGACAGTATTTTCGAGAGTACTAGTTTGAATATCCATAGAAAGTTAGCATAGATAGTCTGACAGTCATATACCAAGAATCCAAGATAACTACCGGATAATAAGTCTAGATTACCAGCGAGCAAAGCACCACTGGTAAAACAATACAACCACCTAAATGAAACATATTTCAAACGAGTGAAGTATGATTGCTAGTACAACAAGCATCACGAAACAAAGGCCAACTTGGTAATCAGCTTCTTAATAACAGAAGGGCAGCTCCTGGTGAGATGATCGAAGCCGTCGCTGTCCACTAAAGCTCTAAGATTTGCCGGGGAGCCGAGAAAACTTAAGCACGCCTTGCTTAGGCCGTCGCAGTGGTGCTGCTCAGCTAGCACCAGCATCGTTGCCACCGTGCGCACGCCGATGTACTTGCATAGCTTATCCTCGCAAATACTCTCCAGCCTCTCCAAATTGTACCTGTCAGCCGCAACAAGCAAATGCTGGAACATGACATCTTGCTCTTCCTTTTCTGTCCCTGCTAAGGAGTCGGTGTACGCAAACCAGAGCAGCGCCTTGAACACCCATGCCTCCATGTCACCAAAGAGCATCGCGCTGAAGACTGGCGATCGGGCAGCGAGCACGCACCGGTGCGCCGCAAAGGTCTCACCGGCAACCTCAAAAACCACGTCAGCGCCCTTCTCGGTCTTGAGGAGATCGCCAAGGTGCTGGTGCAGGTCAGGCGGGGCCACGGAGACGAATGTTGGAGGAGCGGTCTCCGGCAAATCCTCTGACAAGTACTCGCTGACGACGACGACATCGCACCTAAAGGTGAAAGAATCATCCTTGAGATGCTCCGACTTTTCCAGGGTGTAACGATACTCTCTCCACCAGTCACTATATTTCATAGGAATTCAGTTAGAGGAAGGAGGTTCAGGAGAGGAACTGGGGATTCGGGAGAGAGACAGATAGAACAGCGGGGTTCAGGAATAGAAGGTTCAGGTTTCTGACACAAATCGATCCCCTCTCCTGGGCATGCACGCAACATAACTACCCAACAGCTACGGAGTCTTGCTCAGTCCACGCTGGCGTCGATGACGAGAAGATCGCCAGCTCGGATGTCTCTGCACCAATGGAAATCATCCAGCTATCACCCGTGGTCTCTGACATTCCCCCGCCCTTGAAGAACTGCTTGTCCCCAAGCAGGTGCTCTCAGATAGCGGCGGCACAAATCTTCAGCATCTTCCCAGGTCGTGAATTGAGGTGGAAGTCCTGCCCAGCTCACTCGCACGCGCGAGGCCGTGGCACCACCATGAGACACCCAAGCGTGCTCAATTATCTGTAGAGGCTCACGCACATCGTCAGTAAGAGCATCTAATGAAGAAATGGATTGACAAACCTGGGTGTTTGGTGGAACATGGCGCTTTAGTTGGGACACATGCACAACTAGGTGTACTTGACTGGTGGATGGCAGGGCCAGTTTGTAAGCCACCTCACCCACTCGCTGCAAGATCTTGTAGGGGCCAAAGAAACGGAACGAGAGTTTCTGATTGCCTCGCACCTCCACTGACTGCTGAATATATGGCTGCAGTTTAAGATACACTAGATCGCCCACCTCAAATGTGCGTTCACTGCGATGCTTGTCTGCCTGACTCTTCATTCGTTGCTGGGCATGCAACAGTTGGTGTCTAATGATGTCAATCATAGACTCACGCTCCTTCAACCAAGTATCAAGTTCGGCAGATGCACAATCCTCCACTGAAATGCCCAATATACGAGGTGGGTATCCATATAACACTTTGGATGAGTCTCGAACAGAGGATATCCCCCAGGTTTCAGATGCGGAAAATAGTCTACTTACTAAACTCTACTCAGAGGAGGAAGTGAGGATGGCAGTTTTCCAAATGAAACATAATACAGCACCTAGACCTGATGGTTTCCTGGCTGAGTTCTACCAGAACTTTTGGGATGTTATCAAGTCTGATTTACTTCAACTGTTTGCCTGTCTTCAAAATGGACAGCTAGAGTTGTTTCGTCTCAATTTTGGTGAGATAATTTTATTACCTAAGGTTAACGAGGCAGAAAGGATTCAACAATTTAGACCTATATGCCTTCTTAACGTTAGTTTTAAAATATTCACCAAAGTGGCTACGCTTCGACTGAACAGTGTGGCAGATCATGTAGTTCGTCCATCTCAGACGGCTTTTATGCAAGGCCGTAACATCCTTGATGGAGTTGCGATCCTACATGAAACAGTTCACGAGCTACATAGGAAAAACTGAGTGGGGTAATCCTTAAAATTGACTTTGAGAAAGCTTATGATAAAGTCAAATGGTCTTTCCTTCAGCAGACCCTCAGAATGAAAGGTTTTTCTCCTGAGTGGTGCGCGTTAATTAATAGCTTTGTTTCGGGAGGAAGTGTAGCCATTAAGATCAATGATGACACTGCCAAATACATTCAAACGAAAAAAGGCCTCAGACAGGGTGACCCGTTATCGCCTAGTGGCTGATATGTTGGCTATCTTGATCGAACGCGCTAAATCTGAGGGTCAAATTGAAGGAGTGATTCCACATCTTGTTGATGGTGGTTTATCGATTCTTCAATATGCTGACGATACAATTCTTTTTATGGAACATGGCATCGAAAAAGCTCGTAACCTTAAGCTGATCTTGTCAGCATTCGAGCAACTTTCGGGTCTTAAGATAAATTTCCATAAAAGTGAATTGTTTTGTTTTGGCGAGGCTCGAGAAAACGCCGCCTTGTATGCTGAACTTTTTGCCTGTGAGCAAGGTCAATTTCCTATCAACTATTTGGGTATTCCGATTCATTATCGGAAACTTACAAATGCTGAATGGAAAAAGGTGGAGAAAGACTTCAATTACGCTTAAATAGTTGGAAAGGCAAACTCTTATCCCTGGGTGGAAGATTGGTTCTCATAAACTCGGTACTAACAAACATGGTACTGTATATGATTTCATTCTTCCAATTGCCTAAAGGAGTCTTAAAACGACTGGATTATTTCCGATCAAGATTCTTTTGGCAAGGGGACTGCGAGAAGAAAAAATACCGACTGACTAAATGGAGTGTGGTTTGCTGCCCTAAAGACCAAGGAGGGCTCGGAGTTCATGACCTTGAGGTCAAGAATAGAGCCTTGCTAGGTAAATGGCTCTTCAAACTTCTATCGTAAGATGGAGTTTGGCAAACACTCCTTAGAAGAAAGTATGTGGGGATCAAGCTGTTTCTCAGGTTCTTTGGAAACCTGGCGATTCACACTTCTTGGCTGGCCTCATGGCTAGAAAGAAGTTTTTTTTCCAACATGGATCTTTCTTAATTAGGGATGGATCGGAAATTCGTTTCTGGGAAGATAAATGGCTAGGCCATTCTACCCTTAGAGAACAATATCCGGCTCTGTACACTATTGTCCGAAACAAAAGCGACACGATCGCGAAAGTGTTGGGTACCTCCCCATCAGATGTTTCATTCAGAAGAAGTTTACTTGGAACAAGACAAGCATCCTGGAATGCCTTACTCATCCGATTGAATTATGTCCAATTGTCGGAAGGTCCAGATAAATTTCAATGGAATTTACGAAGAATGGTAAATTCTCGGTTGATTCTATGTATAGAGCACTAATTCTACCCGAAGTGCCAGTCGATTGTAAGCATAATAACAAAATTTGGAAGATGAGGATACCGCTTAAAACTAAAGTGTTTGCGTGGTATCTTCGTCGGGGTGTAATTCTTACAAAAGACAACCTTGCCAAGCGTAATTGGCGCGGAAGTAAAAAGTGTGTTTTCTGTCAACATGACGAGACCATTACACATTTATTCTTTCAGTGCGAATTCGCTAGGTCTATATGGTCAGCCGTCCAGATAGGTTCTACCTTACATCCACCGCGTACTGTTGCAAACATTTTTGGCAACTGGTTGAATGGCGTGGATCCTAGGTTTAAATCTTCTGTAGGATGGGCGCGATTGCCGTTATTTGGTCGTTGTGGCTATGTAGAAATGACAAGTTTTTAACGATAAAAATGCTTCAGTTATGCAGGTTATCTATCGGTGTACAGCTACGCTACGAGCATGGTCGGCCCTGCAGCGTGTGGAGCACCGTGACTTTTTTTTGGAGGTGGCGTTGAGGCTGGAGGCTGTGGCCAGAGAGTTATTCTCCCGGCCTGGATGGCAACATAGACTCCGGATAGACCTACCAGCATCTTAGGCGGATCTGCATTATCTCATTATGATATGTAATTCGCATTTTTTACTTTTTGTTCTGAATTGGTTACTGGTGAACTGGTGGTGTGTGCATCTTAGCTATGCAGAGGCCGGGTGTAATGCTTAATCTCTTAAGTAATAAAACCCTTTATCTAAAAAAAATATAACACTTCAAATGGCGTATGCCCCAGAGCTGAGTGGAAGGACGTGTTGTACCAGTATTCTGCCAGTGGCAACCATGATGCCCACTTTTTTGGACAAGAGTGAACCATACAGCGCAAGAATCCCTCCACACATTGATTCAACCGCTCTGATTGACCATCAGTCTGAGGATGGTAGGACGAGCTCATGTGTAATGTGGTGTCTGCTAGTCGAAACAACTCTTGCCAAAATTTACTGGTAAAGATACGATCTCTATCTGATATGATCATACCTGGCATCCCATGCAGCCTGTAAACTTGGTTCATAAACTCCTGAGCCACCTTGAAAGCAGTGAAGGGACGCTTCAGAGGAAGGAAATGGCTATATTTGGAAAACTTATCGATCACCACCAAGATACAGTTGCAATTGTTAGACAAGGATAACCTTCAATGAAGTCTATGCAAATCACTTGCCAAGCTTCAGTCGGAACCGGCAGTGGTTGCAGCAGCCCGGGTGTTTTGACATGCTCTGCCTTGGCATGTTGACAAACTGTACAGCTAGCCACAAATTGGGTGATTGTCTCCTTCATTTTTGGCCAGGCAAAGTATCGTTTGACTCTGTGATATGTAGCCAATACTCCTGTATGACCTCCCATACCACTGTGTGCAATGCCTGCAGTATGTGCTGTTGAGCTAATTTGTTATTTCCCACCCAAATGCGATCACGCCAACGAATGATTCCATCTTTCAGTGTATATCCCTTGTCATTTTCCGGAGATAGACTTAATTCAGTCAGCAAGGCAGTAGCCACCGGATCATCTTCATAGCCGTGTTGCAAATTTTCCAACCAAGCTGGTGTGGTTGTAGACACATTGATCGCCGCTAGGTCTTGCTCTTGACGAGACAGGCCATCAGCTGCTGCGTTATTGATTCATTTCTTGTAAACAATCTTAAATTGTAATCCCATCAGCTTCACAAACGCTTTGTGCTGCAATGGAGTATGCAAACGTTGATCCGTCAGATGAAGAAGACTCTTGTGATCTGTATGAATCTCAAACTCACGATGTTGCAGATATGGCCTCCATTTCTCCACAGCAAACAGTATGGCGAGGCACTCTTTTTCATACACTGAGAGAGTTTGATTTCTGGAGCTGAGAGCTTTACTCAAATAGGCTACTGGGTGCCCTTCTTGCAGTAACACTGCACCAATGCCATTGTTGGATGCATCTGTTTCGACAACAAATTTCTTCTGAAAATTGGGTAAACTGAGTACTGGCGCATTAGTCATGGCTTGTTTCAATGTTCAAAGGCTTCTTTCTGAGCTGGACCCCAAAGGAACAATACACCTTTCTTGAGCAACTGGGTCAGAGGTAAGGCAATTATGCCATAATGCTGCATGTATTTTCTGTAATACCCAGTAGTACCCAAAAACCGACGCAAGGCTTTGACATTAGTGGGTGTAGGCCATTTCAGTACGGCCTGCACTTTTGCTTTATCAGTAGCCACTCCTGATTCACTAATGACATGCCCCAGTATTCCAATTCTTTCAATGCAAATGAACATTTACTGCGCTTGATATACAAGTTGTTTTGCTGGAGCAGCAGAAATACTTCTTTCAAATGTTTCACATGCTCTTCTAGAGATGGACTGTACACCAAGATGTCGTCTATAAAGACCAAAACACTCTTACGCAGACAAGGAGCCAGAACTTGATTCATAGTGCTCTGAAAAGTTGCTGGAGCTGATGTTAGACCGAACGACATGACCAGAAACTCATATAACCCTTGATGTGTCTGGAATGCGGTTTTATGCTCTTCTCCAGCCGCTAACCGGATTTGGTGATAGCCTGAGTGTAAGTCCAGTTTGGTGAAAATTTTAGCTCCATTGAGCTCATCCAATAGCTCATCAATTACTGGCAAAGGATGTTTGTTCTTCACAGTTAATTCATTGAGCAATCTGTAATCTACACAGAAACGCAATTGCCCATGTTTCTTGCGAACCAAGAGAACTAGAGAAGCAAATGGGCTGCAGCTCTTCTGAATGATTCCACTGCACAACATGTCATAAACTTGACGCTCGATCTCGTCCTTCTGCTGAGGTGTGTACCGATAAGGTCGTGTCTTCACAGGCTGTGCTCCGGGAATCAAGGGAATTTGATGATCTTGATCCCTTCATGGAGGAAGCTCCTTTGGTTCTCCAAACAATTGACTAAACTCCTTCAGCAAGCTGTCAATTGTTGGGGGAATGTTCTCTGAGCCTTTGTTCTGGTTCTCATCTCCTGCAGGATTCAATGCATAAATGCCATCACATTGGTTATTGCTAATTTGCACCACATGTGTCAATCCTCCCCTGCGCAACATGCCTCTCAATTTGTCTAATGAAACTTGTTTACACTTTGGCTTTGTAGTCTGCACACCCTGCAGCGTGATGCGTTTTCCTTTGTATGGGAAACGCATTATTTGTTTCTTCCAGTGTACCCACATCGGACTTTGTTGATTTAGCCAGTCCTTGCCAAGAATCATATCATAGCAACCCAATGCCAGCACATTCACTGTATGCGAAAAGGTGTGCTTGTTTAGTGCCCAAGTGAATTCAGGAACACATTCAGAACAATGCATTGGAGCCCCATTTACTACTGTGAACTTCACTGTTGGTATCTCTTTTGTAGCACACTGCAATTCTTCCACCAAGTGCTGACTGATGAAAGATGAAGCGCTGCCTGAATCCACAAGAATGAGGAGGTGTCGCTTGCCCACCATGCCAGGTAATTTGATAGTGGCCTTAGACTGACTGCCCACTGATGCATCCTCTTCCTGTGCTGACACTGCTGTCAACATACAGATATCCTCTGCTTCAGAATCAGTGTCACTGCTATTGTCCCCAAAGGATGTACTGCCTGGTAATACATCCATGAGCTCCTCAATAATGTGCAAAGGAACTTGATCTGGACATTTGTGTGTCTTATTCCACTTTTCTCCACAGGTAAAGCATAACCCCTTGGCTCTCCGGTAAGCTTTCAGCATATCCAGCTTATCTTCGCACCGGCCAGTGTCCTGTTTCTTTCGTTCTTCAGCCTTGCTGTCTGTTTTCTCTTTACTGAAACGATCAGTTCGGTGACATGCCCGGTAATGCTTCTCATGGATTGTTTTGGATGAGTACTCCAGCTCTTCTTCCTGCAATAATGCCAAGAGACTAGCAGTATCTAGATCTTCAGGTAAATGTAGTTTAACAGCAGCACGTAATTCAGGCTTGAGACCTTCTATAAACTCATCAACAAAGAAACTCTCATCTAAAGCAGGATTATAAAGCAACAACTAATTCCTAAGTTTCTCAAAAGCTTCTACATAGGCAGATACAGAATCAACTTGCTTAAGCTGTCTTAACTGCCTACGGTAATGAGTATACTTGTTTTTCCCAAATTTTTCATGAACAAGGTTACAAAGCTCTTCCCAATTCTCAACTCTGCCTTTTGCTTCCACATTCCGAAGCCATAAGGCAGCGGTACTTTTGAAATTGAGTGAAGCATAGCGTGTTCGCAAGCCAGGCATGACTTGGTACAGCTCAAAATATGTTTCACACTCTTGTTGCCACAGCTTAGGATTCTCCCCGTCAAATTTAGGAAAATCCATTTTAGGAGTCGCATGTGGACGAGTTCTATTCTGATAATCATGCATGACAAAAGGATCTCCTGGATCATCCGAAATCTGAACCAAGTACGGTGATTGCGGGAGGTACCTGCTCCCGGGGCATGCACTGGGGTCCCGTAGATCCCAGGAGCATCACCCCGGCGGAGATGATCATCGCGGTGGTCACTTGACCCAAAGCCTGGGCTCGACGCAGGTGGGCGCGACGGCATGGCTTCACGCTGCGCCGCAGTGGAAGGTGGTTGCTGCGCACGGTCGGAATTTGCAACCGACGACCCTTGTTTCTCCGCCTCCGGATCCGGCGGAGCCTTCCCGTCGGCCTGGTGAGGTGGAATCGCGGACTCCAACCTCGCCTCCAGCCGATCCGCCCGATTCGTGGTCGTGGTGATCAGGCCTTGCAACCCATCCACCTTGGAGTCGAGATCGGTCACGCGATCGAGCACTTGCTTGATCAGCGCCTCCAGCCCCATGTTCTGCACGGCGAGCTCCCCCATCTGATTCGTCAGATCCGCCGTGTTGGGTTGAGCTCGACGCGGCGCCAATGCGGTAGATCGAAGAAGCGGAGCGAATCGACCAACCGTGGGTATCCCGAAGGAATTTTGCGCGGATTCAATGAGTGAACCGCACCCAAACGATCAGGAGAAAAAAAATTCTCGTGAATGTCGCTCCGATCTCAAGTCTGCGCGAGGAACGATGGCTCTGATACCAGATGTAACGATACTCTCTCCACCAGAGTCACTATTTCATAGGAATTCAGTTACAGGAAGGAGGTGCAGGAGAGGAATTGGGGATTCGGGAGAGAGACAGATAGAACAATGGGGTGCAGGAATAGAAGGTTCAGGTTTCTGATACAAATTGATCCCCTCTCCTAGGCACGCACGCAACATAACTGGTCCACGCTGGTGTCGATGACGAAGATCACCAGCTCGGATGTCTCTGCACTAATGGAAATCAACCAGCTGTCACCCGTGGTCTCTGACACAGGGCTGCCCTTTTGATGAACCTCCAAGTCCCCAAGCCCTCCTGGGAAGTGTAGCTGTTTACCGTTGTTGATGATGCCAATGGAGGAGCTGGGTCTTTGACTTCCCCGGCGAAACAGAATTTGTGTTGCGCCTTCACCGCCTTGGCAACATTGTTGTCAAGAACAAGGAACAGGGATATGTAGTCTGCGCACTCCGCGTTGCAGCCGTTGGGGTAGTAATCGATGTTCCATCGATATCCGCCGACAGCGAAAGGGCGGGATTCGATCTTATCTCCAGTGGGGATGCCCTTGGTGAGGGAGTAACCGTCGATCTTGAGAAGGTGGTGGCCGCTCGATGTAGCGGCGACGATGGAGGAGGCGGACCGTGAAGGCTTGTCGGCGGCGGCCGACATGGTGAACCTGCTCCGCGGATGGGGAGTTCGAACTTGGCCGCCGTTTCCGGCGCAGATCGGTCGCTGATTCAGGCGGAACTGCTGCTATATGTTAGTGCTAGCGGAGAATGGGGAAATGGTCTTATTTTCTGGCGAATGGAGAAAAACCAACTGGCCGGCCGCCGCCGCCGCCGCCACGATAGGGTGCTAGGTTTCCTAGAGCCGCCGGTGTTTCCTTTTTTTTATTTCGAGAACCTGCCGGTATTTCCTTTTCACAGCCCGTAGCGAACATATGGCCCGGGCCAGTAAACTACTCATGTTCAATTCAACTACTCACAAATATGATATATGATTGTTTCTCATCAAAAAGAGGGAGTATATGAATTTTTAATATGTTAAAATGAATATTGTTTTGTATAAACATTTTTATTATCTATAGAAACAATTTTTCTATGAACATTTAATTAGATATGTATGAACATTTATACATTGCGTATGTACTTTTATTCATGCATGCATGCATAAATATTTATTTTCAACATATGTGGCACTACACCAGATGGCCACAACGCAAACAACAACAGATAGCTATTTAGAGTTTTGATCTACAGAAATTGTGAGGGGATGATGTAAATCATGAAGATGGTGGTGGTAATGTTGATGGAGATGGTGATGAAGATGTACAGTCCGCCCACGCCAAGGAGGTGATGGTGTCACGAAAGTTGTAATTTCCCCTTGGAAGCGACAGCGGGATAACATGATCTACCGTCTCTCGGAGATGGAGAAAACTTTCATGTCCGCCCGCTTCCGAAAATTCTTGTAAGACTATGGCTAGTAAAAAGGAGGTCGTGGGGCGATCGGGCGGCGAGCACGTACGCAGCGGTGCGCTGCAAAGTTCGAGGGCGAAAGGGCGGGATGGCGGATCGTATCTCCAGTGGGCGGTGCGCACACACAAACGACCTGCGCACCAGACGCCCGAGACGGACCAGCTGGCCCGCCCACGAATTAAAAAGCCAATCAATGCATGGATGGATCGAACGTACTGTACCGGCAGCTATTAGACTGCTCACAATGGAGAGTAACATAGAGTAGTAACATGTTGATGGTACTAGCTTATGTTATTAACTCCACAGTGGGGAGTAACATATTTGTGGTGTCTTATTTATTAGGCTATAGACTCATTTTATCTTGATAAGCGTGATGTTACTGTAACTAGCAAAGTTATCACAAACACTCTCTCCTCATTAATTACATGCCACATCAGCAAACTTGTCTTGAAATGTGTGATGTTACTACTAAATTACTTCCATTGTGACCGGCCTTATACTTTCCCATTTTTCCTATTCGCGCGCGCCGGCGCGAAAATGAAATTCACTCTGGGATTCGCCTCCTTTCATGAAAAGAAAATACAAATAAACGTTTAGATGCATGCGTGCTCGCCCATGGGATGGGATGGGATGGATTACCTCGATCTGGAAGGCTCGCCGCCGAGACTCCAGCCGGAGATCAAACCGATCGAGCCTCGGACTTCCGATCGGTCACAGGAAACTATGAACGGACAAGGCAAACACAAGAAAAAGGAAATACGTAAGATGATTCAACCATCTGATACGGCTGCCGAAGAAAGTCGATGAGGAGAGTGTATCGCTCGCCCGCGCCGCTGCCGTCACGCCGAAGATCAGTCTAAGCCGCACGCGGTTACCTCCGCCCAACGCGATATTTCTAGGCAGGCCAATGTTGGGGGTTGAGGTTTGAAAAGTTTGCCCCAATTTTTTGGGGTCTCCGCTGATCCGTTGCCACTAATTATTTCCCCGTGTAAAATCTCAACAAAACTGGAGAAAATGGACGGATAGGATGCAACCCGGGGCGGATTGGTGACGTCGACTCAACTCCTAATTCAATGCGATACGTAGTGATGGATGGATCGCACGTAGTGTTATGGAGGGAGGGGTCACGGGTGTTTCCTTCCTTTTCCAAAGGAAAATCAGTTAATCAGCTCTAAAATTGTGAGATTGGTTTCCTTAGTTATTGGCAATATCCGCAGCTAAGCAAAACCATTGTGAATTGGCGAGGGTACACCTACCTTTTTTTTCTGGGATGTATGTTGTTGTTTGTTTCTGGTTCATCGGTCCATCCCATACATGAATCCATCTTTTTTGCATCCCGCAAAAACAAGATAAATTCCTACCAGTCACTCGAATAGGCAACCTGGGGCAAATAGGAAATGGAATAAATTTCATGGGTATTGCCCTAGCATCTGTGGATGCCAGTCCCAAGCATAAGTTAGCGTGTGTACTATTTACGCGCGCGCGATTCTTCTCACACAGTTTTTTAAGATGATTCGTCCGCTAGTAGTTCTTTGAGGTTGCAAGGTCGGATTACTCATGCCTTGAGGAAGGAAAGATATAGCAGGAGCGGATACACTGGATGCTGCAGATGGCAAGTATGCTATTTAACAGAAATCAATTTCTGCACGCTATAAAGCTGAAATGGCGGATTAACCCATTCGATTTCACCAAACCAAAGTCTAAAACCCATTAGTAGCGGCAGAGCCGTCATACTTAATATAGACAGAGCGAGGAAATATCAGATTTTCAACGAATTCATTCAACGCTTCTCCAAACTAACTCAACTTTAACAGTACTATCTTCAAATACAGGGTCAGGTATTTTGGAAATTATAGGTTTAAGACATACTCACTTCGTTCCAAAAATACTTGACTTAGCTTTATCCAAATATATGTAGATGTATCTACACACTAAAAAAATTAGGTACATCCATATTTAGACAAATACATGTCAAATATTTTGAAACGGAAGGAGTACATTGGACATCGAGAGGGCTCGCCCATGGGATGGAGCAAGGGATCACGGGTGGTTTCCTTCCTTTTCTAAAGGAAAATCAGTTACTCAGTTCCCCTAAAATTGTGAGATTCGTTTCCTTAGTTATTGGCAAAATCATTGCGCATTGGACAGAGTCCACCTTCCTTTCATTTCTGGGGCTGTATGTTAGTTGTATGCTTCTGGTCTTCCCATGCACAAATCCATCTTGTTTGCACCCCTCAAACAAAGGTAAATGCCTACCAAGATGACCGAGGCCATCACGACCAGTCAATCGAATAGGCAACCCGGGGCAGCGTTTGTGACGCACATTAGACATCGACTATCGTCGTAATCATCTATCAGGTAAATTTCCAAAACAAAACAAAATCAGAATGGCCTTTCCCCGTTTTCAGAGTAGCAAGCAACAAGTACATAAAAAGACAGAGCTCTATAGTGGCTACAGGATTCACCACATAAGTTCAATCAAAACTGATGACACAAATTGTTAGGATACAAATGAAACAATTATTACTGCATGTCATGATCTCGATTAATACAAAATATACATGTCACAGAAATATTTTAAAAGAATTTCCAACTCCAGGTGTACATAGATGGGCAGCAGCAACTTTGGCTGTTCCACGAACAAGAAACAACATACAAACAGTATAAGAAAACGTGTAACCTCAGCTTCAAGATCACAATAGTGGAAACACTTCTTCATTCCAGCTTGACCAAGGCTTTGAAGACAGACAAATGTCTCAAACCAACTATATACAACATGTTAGCACCTCATCCTCATCACTACGTACATCTCCCGCACAGATGCCCCTTTTCTCCTCTGCCTCGTCTTCTTCAACTCCAGGCAGACACCGATCTACAAAAAACACCACTCTTCTAGAACAGGTACCCTGGTTCCGTCCTTATTGTATCCGATCACATAAAACAAGAATCCTCAACTCCAGTTCTCGGTCGATTCCATCTCCACCTGAAAGTCACAACCATGGAGGAGGACCATCGATGGACAGAGCCATGTCGAGCTCGCCAGCATGCAGCCAATAGCATGTCATGACCGTAAGCCAGCAATTGGCCTAGCTCACAACCCAAGTTGTCTAAGCCAAGTGGAAGATACATATCCCCAAAATTAGCATGACGTTAAGTTGCATCCCTTTCTCCTCATCTGCAGTGTTGGGTGTAAAAGCTACAGTAGCATGTCACTAATTTAATGATGATCTAACCTACTATTAAGGTGGAGTTCGATGCAAAGCCCAAGATAAATATGGCAGTGAGTTATTAATTCCCAACTCAATATCTTGCTGAATCGAGAATTGGAATCAGCAATTCGGATGAAATATTTATATTACACATGAAAACTGGAATCAGAACGTTCAAGATTTATAGTACAGTGCAAGAGAGAATAACCTTTGAAAATTCAAGAATGCACTAGTAAGGCCGCTGTCCTCCGTGTCCCGTGTTGCCTAGAGATGGCCGGCACCCCCTCATTAGCGTGCAACACCGTCCCGACAGCACGCTGTCACTGGCCGGCCCCCTCGCCGTTTTCGCATGTCACTGCCCTGCATACAACGAGACAATTTGAATTAAGAACATATATTTGCCAGTTCATGTACAAAGTATGGCTGGTTCTGAACGTGACAAGGATTAACTGGCTCATTGCAGTGACATCATTACAAATAATGGGAATATACAATAAAACACGGCTCAAAACAGTGTACATACTAGTTCTGTGGATGAAAGGAACGATAAATAGAGACCTTTCACGCCACTTTCAAACAAGCTTCGTGTAAAAACTTCAAGCATGGGATGGGCTCAAATTACAGAAAAACACTAAGAATTATTAAATGGTGAAATCTTGTCAAGCACGGTCAAATTTTTATCACATGATGATTTAGGACGCTAATAAATGGGATATAACTCTTCAAGCATTATCAAATTACGGAAGGGTGCTCATATATGTGATCGAAATTTTCAAGCATGATTAAATCAAAACAGTATGTGTGACAAGTAATTGACTTATAGGAATGACCTAGCAGTATACATCAAAGTAAGCAAGAAGGGCTTCATTTCTAACCAATCTGATTTTTTGCCTAACAAATAATAGGCATATTGGTGGTGGCTAAGCTCATATGAGCGAGTGACGCGGCATTGTAATATGCTCACTGTTATGGATAGCGGAGTCAGGATCTAGCATGTTCCTATGGGTAGAACAAGTTACTCAAGTTTGATCATATATAAGAAAAGAATTCCAATACGTGCTTGTCTGAACAGCATACATATCTAGCAGTTAAATCGTTGTTAGTACAAGCTACCTATGAGGTATAGTAGAAAAGAAAATAATTCTGGAATTTCAGATTGTGTAAGATTCAAATCTCAACAGAGGAGATTACTGCATCAGCAAAACACGTACAACATCTTCTTGCGCTTCCCCTTAACAGTGGAGGGAGCGTCCTCGTCATCAACATTGGGGCCCTCTCCTTCCTCCCCCCACCCCCTCGTCTTCATCCTACAAAGAGGATTATTCACAATTAAATGTAGAGAAAGAATTAGGAGTATACCTCTCCATTCAAGTGTCTGGTACTTTGATACATTATCTTTATCAATAGAAAATATTTAAAATTCTGCCGCTTTTTACTCTCAACATTCTAAAATCCAAAGAAAATTAAAATTATTCATAAATATTAGGCAATATATAGAACTAACCATCAAGATTTAACAAAATAACATGTGTGCGCACAGCAGTACCTTTATTTTTCTTATCAATTCATCTCTTATTATTCCAGTCTGGTCATGATCCAAGACTGCTTCGTAATAGACTCTTAGCTTGTTCCACTTATTTCCTAGTGAATAGTCTTTGTACTTCATTTCAGTAATTCTAACAATTATTTCTGTAAGTCGTCCAATACTGACGACGGCAATATTATTATACCACTCTCCATGATTTCGAATTCTAAGTTTATGAGTTGCACACATCTTTGGCAAAAGTGAATCTCAGCTTCGTCTGTCCATGTCGCCTTCATCCTATTATTACGAATATATAAAGAGATAATTGATAATGATATTAGCGTAATCTGTACACATTCACTGAGTAATATTAAGATTGTCTTTCGCAAAAAAAGTAATATTGAGACTGAAGCACGTACCTTACTATAATCAGAAACAAGATGCTTAACGGAATATTTTTTTGGTAACTCTATTTATCATAAAAACGATCAATAAGATGCAATATATGCAACATCCTAATCATTATATGTCTTAGTTTTTCAGTTAATTGTTGTCAAAATGACCGATTGGAAATCCAACTAAAATCAGGCAAGTATCGTCTTGGATTTTCAATCGGTTATTTTGACAGCAATTGTCTAAAAAACTAATACATATAATGATTAGTATGTTGCATATATTGCATCTCTTGATTGTTTTTTATGATAAACAGAGTTAAAAAAAATGCTCTGCCAAGCATCTTGTTTCTGATTATAGTAAGGTACGTGGTTCAATCTCAATATTACTTTTTTTGCCAAATACAATATCAATATTATTCAGGGAATGTGTACAGATTATGTATCTCTTTGTAGATACGTAATAATAGGATGGAGGCGACATGTACAGAGGAAGCTGAACTTCACTTTTGTCAACTTTTGTCAAAGATGTGTGCAGCTCATAAACTTATAATTTGAAAGAATGGAGAGTGGTATAATAATATTGTCGTCGTCAGTATTGGACGACTTACAGAAAGAATTGTTTAGAATTACTGAAATGAAGTACAAAGATTATTCGCTAAGAAATAAGTGGTATAAGCTAAGAGTCTATTACAAAGCAGTGTTGAATCGTGATCGTGACCAGACTGGAATAATAAATTGATAAAAAAAGTAAAGTTACTACTTTGCGCACACATGTTATTTTGTTAAATCTTGATGTGGTTCTATATATTGTTTATTATTTGTAGACTAATTTTAATTTTGCTTAGATTTCAGAATGCTGAGGGTAAGAAGTGGAAGGATTTTGCAGAAGGTAAAACAGTTAAATATTTTCCATTGCTAATGATAATGTATCAAAGTGGCAGCCACTTGAATGGAGAGGTATACTCCTAATTCTTTCTCTCTACTGAGATAATCTCTTGTGCTATGATTTAATGGTGAATAATCCTCTTTGTAGGATGAAGACGAGGGGGAGGAAGGAGAGGACCTCGATGCTGGTGACGAGGACGCTCCCTCCGGGGGAGTGCGAGAAGATGATTAATTCAGTAGCAAGATAAAAATGGCACCAAGAACCCAATACTAGACAGATGTTGTAAAATTTAGGCCCCGTTTGGAAAACGGGAAATTTGTAGGAATTCGAAAGGATAGGAATTTTGTAGGAAAGTTTTCCTTTGTGCTGTTTGGAACGTAGGAATGGGAAAAGGAATTTCATAGGAATAGATTCCTACGCTTCACAATTCACAGGAAAAGAAACATTTGATCTAACCTCTTGGAAAGTTTCCTTTGCATAAAACATTGCATCGTCTACAAGCTAGGCTATCAGCTCTGGTTGTAAATAGGTCTAATAAAAAAAATGCTAATTCCACTGTTATGTATGCATGGCTAGCTACTCGTATACACAGTTGGAGGTTTACGCGCAGTGAACTGCTAGTTCCAGCGTGTACGTGGTCCTGTGTACGCAAGGTCACGTAGGAATAGGAAAATGATTACTTCGATCAAGCTCCTACTCGGCTACTTGTTACATCATGATTGTACCATTTTATTTTAGTCAGATTAGTACTTCTGTAATTTGCACAATTTATTGCATGGTCCAATAATTAACATGATTCTCGAGATGCTAACTTGATTTTGGTCGTTTTATTCCTTTTCATATGGCCAATCAACGTAGTAGGTTTTGCAAATCCTGAGCTGTCCAGCAAGAAATAATACAAAGGCTAGTTTTAGAACCCAAAAAATCCTACGTTTTTCCTATCCTCTAATCCAAATGGCTACCATTTTCCTTTCCTGTGTTTTACAACCCTGTAGGATTGGTGAGGTATGACATCTCAATTCCTCTGTTTTTCCTGTTCCTGCATTTTTCCTATCCTGTGTTCCAAACGGGGCCTTAGCAATAACATTCAGGGTTTTTAATGGAGTGCAATAATGAAGCATCAATTGGTTTTGTCTCACCAGAGTACCAGGCTAATCATGCCTCTTACTTGCGTACTAGCAAACTTGAAAGAATACAGTACTAGCCACACATGCATCCGATGCAATAGCTAGCTATATGGAATAGTAAATCTCGATCTAAATGAAATTCCTCTGGTAAATATGGAAGCAATCGAATATCTATTTTACATTATTTGAGACGCAGTTACACTTCATGTTTGTAAAACACAAGAGAATGAAACGAAGGTTACATATAGCAGCTAGTTCTTCATAACCTATCTAGAATATAAAGACATGATTAAAGATTTATCAGCTCGCCCTTCACAGTTTACACACTAATCTCTCATAGTTTGGTTGCAAGTTAAATATAACAGAACATTCCCAAAGGGGTGTAATTTCTACCTATGTCCTACACGAGCACCTAATTAGATCCTACAGGAAGTAAGTACTAAAAAAGATATATCAACCGGAAGTTTAATTAACAAATGTCAATTAAAAACAAATACCTACGAATACTTGTACGTACACACTGGCACAGAATTAAGGTAATCCAAGTGGTGACAGGACATCTAAATTTGATAAATATATACAGCAGTTTACTTAGAAAATAAATAAAAGGTACAGGTTGGTACTTAGTTATAGATCAGCTAGTGAGGCATCAGATTAAGAAATTCATGGGGAGAATGCATAGAATACCTAGTATTAACTAACTTGGCATTGTGCTGCTGCCCATGTGCAGGAGCCCAAACAAGGGGACAGAATTGACACGAACCCCGATAATTACCAAGCAAATCTGCAGTATATATGTGTGTCAAGTCCTCTATTAATCTACAGGTTCATAGTTATTGAAGAATTAAGGATAACACACAATGGACTTGTGTTGTATGCAAACACACACAAGGTACCCTGATATATGTAGCAGCATACTACGGTCTGCACTGTCTATGCATATCAGTTAAAGGACAAGATCAAGGCTTCAAGCATATATATCACAAGAAAGGGCGGCAGTAAATCCATCACCTTGAGACGGCCTTGTGTCATCAGCTAGGCCGGGCAGGGCGCGTGGAGTGGCAGCAGCGCTGGTCGTCGACGCCGGACAAAGTGCGCCTGTTGTACGTGATCACCACCGTCTGCGTCGAAGCCGTTGGGTGGTAAGCGATGTGCCATCGATGTCCACCGATGGCGAAAGGGCGGGATTCGATCTTATCTCCACTGGGGACGCCCTTGGTGAGGGAGTAGCCATCGATCTTGAGAAGGTGGTGCCCGCTCGATGTAGCAGCTACGATGCCGGAGGCCGACCGTGACGGCTTGCCGGCGGCGGCCGATATGGTGAACCGGCTCGGAGGATAGGGAGATGAAACTTGGCCGCCGTCTCCGGCGCAGATCGGTCGCTGATTCCGGCGGAACTGCTGCCTATGAGATGAGAATGGGGACGGAATGGGAGAAGAAAAACCGACTGGCCGGCCGCCGCCGCCGCCTCGGTCTGGTACTAGGTTTCCTTTTCACCTCCAGCAGTGAACCAATACCGAGCTATCGGGCAGCCCCCGCGGGCTTATGGGCCATCTACCTTTCCTCAGCGGTTTTCTGTATAAAGTTTTTTTTTCTTTTCTATATGATTTTTGTAATATCTTATGAATATTGTTTTATATAAACATTTTATTATCAATAGAAACATTTTTTTTGCTATGAACATGTAATTGAACATGTATATAGATGCATATGTACATTTATTCATGCATGCATGCATAAATATTTATTTTCGACATATATGGACATGTGGCACTCCACGAGATGGCCACAACGCAAACAACAACATATAGATATTCAGAGTTTCGATCTATACAAAATGTGAGGTGATAGTGTAGATCATGAAGATGGCGATGGTACTGTTGATGGAGATGGTGATGAATATGTATGGTCCTCCCTGTGCCAAGGAGGTGATGAAGTCGACGGAAGTTGTGATTCCCCCTTGGATGCATAGACACGGAGTGGCACCGCGATTAATGGCCGCGCCGGAGGCTGGTCCGCGAGTAATGGCGCCCACTTTGTCGGGCGGTTCCCCATGCCTCAAACTGGGGTTAGATTATGTTAGGGGTGCCCGCGAGGCCATTTTATATTTAAATTTCATTCAAAATATTGTAAAATATAAAAAAGTATGAAATTTAAATTTCATGTTAGGAGCTGCAAGGTTTATGTGAATTAGAAGATACCCCACGCGTTGCAGCGGGTATCACTTTAGAAACTATATCGTGTAAATAAAATGGTATAAAAGGTATGACATATTAAATGAATATACGAAAATAAATTGGTCATAGTCGATATACTAAAACTTCATAGACATGAATTGCATGTGTATTATATATTGTTAATGTGAACTTTTAGATGGTTAGAGGAATGTATGATGTGTATATTAATAAGTATTAGTGGAAATGACATGGACAGTTGATTGGCTAATAGCATGGATGATGTGGATAGGTTGCATGTTGAGATAGAAAAATAATAAATGCACTTAGTGGAGTTTTACTTTATAAAAAGTATAGATAAACTTGCAACAGGAGAAGCGTCCGCCAATTCCAGAAGGCATGCATACGACTGTTATAATTGCAGAAGAAGAACTGATACATCCATACATACATGGCCATGGCCCCGTGGCAAGCAAGGGAGATCGGCCACCGTGGCACGCTATGCAACGTTGTTGTCCGCTTTTTGATTTTCTTTAGTGTCCACGTCGCTTAGCGTCATCCTCTCGTTGGGATAGTCGCCGGAGGAGGGACCTTAGTTCAAACAACGATGCAAGAAGGAAATTGAGAAGCATGTACTGGTACGGATATTCAATACGGGTAGTGGGTGCATCCGCACCCACTACTCAGAAAACATTTTTCGAAATATCAAAAAATTCCAAATAAAATTTTTGCATGCAGTTCATGACATTTCATGTTGACACAAAAAGTTGCGTGAAGAAAAAAGTTTTTTTGCAACCTGTGCAAAAAAGACAAATCCGGACACACCGAAACGTATTCGCGTCAGTTTTTTCTCTTTTTTGTACAGATCACAAAAAAAGTTTTTTCACCCTGCCTTTTTTTGTGCTAACACATCATGTAGTAATGTACACCCGGATTTTTTTCCGGAATTTTTTAACATTCTGAAAAAAATAAAAAAAATTATAAATGGGTGCAGATGCACCCATGAGCCAAATCGCCGTGACCGTACTAGTACGCCTTTTCAGCTCGCTCCATATGTTTTAATGGCCAGTGGACCGCTTTTTAAATGAATAATAAAAATCTGGTTTACACTGAAATTTACAAGGGTGGGAGATGAGAGGGTGTCGATTCGAGTGAAAAATCGAAAGCCCAATCGAAAACATAACTTCTAACCATGGAAGTTCGCGAAGATCGTGAGCTACAGGTGCCATAGACCATGCTTTTGGAAATTCGTGATCGTTACATCCATTGACCATGAAATAAAAATCCGCGAAATTTCGTGGCCGATAACAACTATACACCACGATCGCCGCGGAAAATCGTGGTCTATGGAAGGATTTCTTCTAGTGCAAAAAAATCCCAGCGGCACGTCCATCGGTCTCGGTCGCCCTGAAATGAGTCTGGCACCCCCGAAGCCACCCCAAACTTTGAGGGGCTGCTCGGGGGCACAGGTCAAAACCCGGACACACCTTCCGACATATGGGCATGCATGTCATAGACACGGAGCGGCACCGCGATTAATGGCGACACGCAGGAGGCTGGTCCGCAAGTAATGGCGGTCACTTCACCGGACAGTTCCTCGTGGGATTAGAGGTTAGTGGCGCCCGCGACGCCATTTATAATTAAATTTCATTCAAAATATCGTAAAATTTCAACAAATTTGAAAAAAATAAACCTTCTGAATTACATTTGCTGCCATATTTTTTTTTTCTTTTGGGGGTTGAATCAAAATTACGAGGGTGTCGGTGGGATACTCTTATGCATTAAGGTGCAAGGTTTATGTGAATGGACTTACAACAGAAGAATGGTGTGCTTTAATTGGAACCTAACCTATCCAAATTATATTACTATCCATTGAAGCGTCCGCCAATTCCAGAAGGCATACGGCTGTTGAAATTGCAGAAGAAGAACTGATACATACATGGCCGTGGCACCGTGGCAAGCAACAAGGAAGATCGATCACCGTGCCACGATCAGAAATTTAACACAATCAACTAGGAGTACTTATGCACGTCCAAAGAGCTACTATACAGGTCAAATGTATAACACAACCCACGCAGCCAACTTCAGCACGTGGCTGCTATAAGTGTGGAATAAGAACAGCTACATCCATACGTAGTTACAAATTTGATAATAGGAAGCAACCGGGGAAATCCATCTCACTGTGTTATGTTATGGGATGTCGTTGTTGTCCGTTTTGCATACTCGGCTTGGATTTTCTTCAGCATTTTGACTACATCGTGCATCGACATCCTCTCGTTGGGAGAGTCGCTGGAGCAGAGCAAACCCAGCTCGAAAACCGATAAGAGAAAGTCATCGTCCCTAGAATGAGAAGAGCCATGTAATAGCCTGCCATCGATGACTTGGAGAAGCTCTGTAGGAAAGGACTGCTGAACCCATTGCCTGAGGGTAACTTGTGCGCCGAACATAGAGTCGGTGGGTCTCCTTCCTGTGAAAACTTCAAGAAGCATGATTCCAAAGCTAAACACATCGCTTTTCCTCGATGCTTTTCCTAGCGACCCATACTCTGTTAAAGAAGATTATTAATAGATAGTAAGTGTAGTTGATCAACCATGTTCTTTTATAGAGGAGACACAATGGTTGGTGCGGGAAAATAACAATAGCTAGCTATTTAAGTACCTGGTGCCATGTAGCCAATGGTTCCGGGCATACTCTCACTTATCATGGAGTTGTCATCGAAAAGCAATCTTGCAATTCCAAAGTCTGCCACATGTGCTGTCATCTGCTCGTCAAACAAAACGTTGCTAGGCTTCAAGTCACAGTGTAAGATCAGCTCGTAGTGCTCATGGTGCAGATAATCCATTGCCATTGACACATCGAGCATGATGACCAATCTTTCAATGAATCCCGGGCACTCTACGCTCAGAGACCGGTGTAGGAGCGTCTCTAAGCTTCCATTTGGCATGTATGGAAGCACAAGTGCTCTGAAGTCAAGGTTGGAACATGTGTTGTGTATCCTTATCAGGTTGCGATGCCGCGCCATGCGAAGCACTCGACACTCAGTGTCAAAACTTTGGATTGCTTGCTCAAGATGCATGTTAAGAACTTTTATCGCAACCATAAACCCGCTGTTTAGTTGGCCCTTGTAGACTTTTCCAAAGCTTCCTGATCCCAAAATGTTATCTTCACTGAAATTGTTTGTGGCGCGAGTGAGCTCAACATAGGAGACAATATCATGGCCTATAATATCGGTTGTGTCAAAGGAAACTTTATCCTCTCCCTTCTCGAGTTTCTTTCGAACCCATAGATAGCCAATGGCAATGGCACCAACAGCTAATGTGATTGATGGGATTAAAAATTCAAGAAAGTGTTTATTACTTGAGTGAGACCGTTCAAGGCATGGTAAAAATCCTATCCATGGAGCGCCGCATAGCCCAACATTTCCTATCAAACATTGCATCGAGAGGTTTGAGAAAATACCTCCATCGGGTATTTGTCCTTCTAGCCTATTGAACGAGAGGTCAAGGTAGTCAAGTAGGTAAAGGTTGCAAGGAACATGGGAATGGTGCCAGAGAGATTGTTAGATGAGAGGTCTAATGATGTTAAGCTATTTAGTTCCCTGAGTGGGCCTGAAATTGAGCCTTCGAATGAGTTATATGATAGATTTAGGTAGCTAAGCATAATAAGTTGTCGGAGCGATTCTGGGATGCTTCCTGTTAAGAAGTTGGAAGAAAAGTCCATTTGGTATGTTTGTCTTAGACCAGAAACGTCATATGGTAGTGCACCCACAAGGAAATTGTGAGAAAGATCTAGTTTGATAAGCTTATCTAGGTGGAATAAGCTCACAGGTATCGTTGAACTTAATTGGTTTTTCGACAGGTTGATGTTTTCTAACAAACTAAGATTACCAAAGCTACTTGGTATAGAGCTAGAGATTTTATTCTCTTGGAGAAACAATTTTTGTAGACTCTTGAGCATACCGATTTTTGTTGGGATAGGGCCTAACAAATCATTGCAGGAGAGATCAAGCAACACAGCATTTTCTAACATAGAAATAGAATCTGGGATTGGCTCGGTGAATAGGTTGTTTGAAAGATATATTTGTTCGAGGTTGCTTATATTTGAAATTGCAACAGGAATTCCGCCTATTAACTTATTGTTCCTTACAGTAAAAATTGTTAATTGTGTGCTAAGGTTTCCTATATAGCTAGGGAGGACGCCTGTGAAGAAATTAGACTCTAGCGCAAGGATTTGAAGTTGTCTACACTTGTAAAGACTTGACATAAAGTCTAGATTCCCCTCTAACTTATTATTTGACAGATCAAGCAAGTTCAAAGCTATATTTTCCCCAATTGTTGTTGGTACTTGACCAGATAGTTGATTTTTGCCAAAGCCAGGAAAGACAATTTGGATAAGTTTCCTAGGGAAATTGGAATACTACCTGTCAATTGATTAGCTTCAAGATGCAAATACGATAGTTCCCGCAAAAGGCCCAACTCTGATGGAATCTCCCCTGAGAGGTTGCCAACTGCGAGATTTAGTGCAGTAAGACTGGTGAGATTGCCAAGAGTAGGTGGGATTGTGCCAATGAGGTAATTAAATCCTAAGGAAAGATAGACGAGGTGTGGCAGTTTGGCTAACCATGTTGGCACAACATCCACAAAAGAATTTGTACCCAATTCAATTTTTTCTAGGTATTTGCATGACGCAAGCCCGGATGGAAACCGACCTGTAAATTTGTTTCTACCTAGTAGAATAAGTTGCAACATTGGGAGTCTGAAACTTTGATTGTTCGGGAACGTCCCTATTAGGCCGTTTCCTACGAGTGACATGACTTGCAACCCAGACATGTTGTACATGGATTGTGGCACTAGGCCAGAGAGTTGATTATACTGTAGGCTCAAGACCTCAACCATGGACAGGGATGCAAAAGTTAGTGGTATAGGACCTGACAAGCTGTTATTTCCAATATCCATGTACGTCAAAAAAGGGGTGTTGTTAAACAAATATGGTGGTATTTGGCCACTCAATTCATTTCTGACCAGAATAATTTTCCTAAGGTTGTGCATACGGAAAAACATGTCAAAAGGGATTTGGCCTGAGAGTTGGTTGTAAGCTAGACTAAGAAACTCGAGCCTTGTGAGATTCCCTATGGCAATAGAAATACCATTTGACAGACTATTTTCTGGAATACGTAGATACGTAAGGCGGTGCAGCCTACCAAGTTCGTCAGGGATGGACCCAGTGAGATTGGTGTTGGAGAGGTTGAGTACGGAGAGAAAAGAGAGGTTACCGATGTGAGGTGCCATGGGTCCAACGAGAGGCACGTCGGAAAACGATAAAGCGGCGACGCGTTGCCTGCGTCGGCTGCATGAGACGCCGACCCAGTGGCAGAAAGACGTGGCGGTGGTCCAGTTGCCGGCAAGGACACCGAGAGGGTCGGCGAGCTGGGCTTTGAAAGCTAGGAGAGCGGCAAGGTCGGTGTCGCTGCCATTGGTCGGACTGGGAGAAGAAGCCGAGACGGCAGAAAGTAGGAATAGCAGGAAGATGGGAATGCAGGCAGACATGGATGGGGTGGCCATTGCACGCGTTGGGTTGTGGCTATCTGTGTGGAGTATAAAGGTAGAGTAACGGTGAATTTATAGGGGTTTTCTGCAGAATGCTACCCTTCTCTTAGCCACAGGTGCATCGAACATTCCATGGAAGTGGTCGCCTTTGCCGACGGCCACACGGTGCGGCGAGCATAGAAACAATGTAGTTGTCAAATGCTGACTTTGAGCATAGCTATCGAACCTTGGCTCGAGCGAAGCGGACGAAGACCTCTACGCCAGGTCGCCAGTCTTGCAAGTAGACTTGCAACTAGATCGTGAAATTCTGCATGCTAGACACAATGATGGTCACTAATATCTGTGATGCCATCGACGGAGGAGCTGTGCTCACCCAGCCGTCCTGCTCCTTCAGC
Source organism: Poa pratensis (assembly GCA_947311845.1). Taxonomy (NCBI): domain Eukaryota; kingdom Viridiplantae; phylum Streptophyta; class Magnoliopsida; order Poales; family Poaceae; genus Poa; species Poa pratensis. The sequence continues at coordinate 4,439,585 of CAMZMU010000048.1, forward strand.
GTTACCCGACCCGGCTACCGGTGCACTGGTGTATTGCCTCCGCTGGCAAACGTACGAGGTAGCCATCACAGTTGTGCGCTGCGCTACGCTAACCTGCCTTGCTTCTGCGATGCCGCGGTGCAGTATTTGGCGACCAGTCGACCACCATCGAGCTTGCCCCATCCTGTCAGTTAGAGATTTGTCTGAACATTCGAATTTTACAACTCTTACCGGATACTAGTATTATAACTTACTACTCTCGGTTTTACCACTAGCTAGTGTGGGTTAATCTGGGACCTTGAATCCTCTACAATGGATGGCTCTTAGGGATTTAGAGGTACCTGAAAAGACATCATTTTCCCAGTTTTACTGTTTCTAAGTTCATTGAGAAAATAACCGTTCTTGGTCATAACCAACGGCAGCCTGATTTACCTAAGCATATATATTCGTGTATAAGTGCGTTAAGAATACAAGATCTTGATCCCTCGGATAGTTTTAAATATAACTAGGCCAACGCTAGACGTGAGCCGGCTAGAAAGAGGGAGAAATACTTGCCCGGTCTACCGTATATCAACTTTAAGTGGCAAATATTTGAACGATGGGTCTGACGGAAGAGAGTAAAGGGAAGGCAGAAGGAATTGCCTCCGATGGCAGAACTCCGATAAAGAGGCAGAAAGATCCTACGGTAGCCGTTGTAGTGGGACGGCCGGGGATCAAGAGCAATGTTTTGGCTCCTCGGATCACTGGAACTCGATAATTTTAAAACTTCAAGAATGATATTTCTAAGTTTATTAACTTCCAAAATAAAAAATTACTTGTAGTTATACATACACATGTGTTCCACATTTCTGCAAACTTTCGTTAAGTATACTCCTTTTTTCTACACTAGACCATTATCTCATTTTTTAAACAAAAGCAAACTAATAAATATTACGATTGATTGTGTGGAAAACCTTCTATGTTCTGGGCTAATTAACATGTGACGTCAGGTGTCTTTAGCACAAAACAGATTCTCTTGAAACAGATACAGTGGCTTTATATAGCTGTAAATTATTATTTTGGTACTGGCTTTGTATTCAAAACCACGGGGAGTAAGCTACATTTTTTGTTAAAAAGTATCACAAAACCGTGTCTTTAAAGGGCTAAAAAGAATCTCGATTTATCCCACACAAAATATGTTTATGCAATGTACTCGTATATTTTTTGTTAGGAGATTTTTGAGTTTCCAAAATTAAATTTTACATTTTTATCCCTAGAGCCAAATTAGTGATTCGGCAGGGCACACTGTTTCTATTTGAGCATACGTGTCCTTTTTCTTAACCTAATTTAAATTTCAGGGTCTCTTCTGTAAGACAGCCGTCGCCACTCCACCTGGATGGAGCTTCGATGCCACGTGTCTTCCAGATGCTTCGCCGGCGCCGGCGGCCGCTCCTCCGCCCCCTCCCGCAGACCACCTTCCTCCGCCTCCATGGCGCCCTGGCAAGCCAACGCAACCCCGATCCACCGCTCCCCCCCAGAGCGACCTCTGCCCTGCCAACGACACGCCCGCCGGCCACGCAGACGAAACACCGGCACGCGAGGCCGCCGCCTACGCCGCCACGGTCGGCGCCCACCTCAGGTGCGGCGACCTCCGGCGCGCGGAGGCGCTGTTCCGCGCTGCGCCCTCGTTCGCCCGCGACGCCCATCTGGAAGCTGTGATGCTCGACGGTTACGCCAAGGCCGGCCGCCTTGACCACGCCTGCAGGCTGTTCGATGGAATGACGACGAAGGACGTCTGGGCGTGGACCACCCTGGTCTCCGGGTACTGCCGCGCTGGGAGGGTCGACGAGGCTCAGGCGTTGTTTGACAAGATGCCGGACCGGAACGTGGTGTCGTGGACGGCCATGGTGCAGGGGTATGCGTGCACCGGGATGCTGAGGGAGGCCAGGGAGATGTTCGACGCGATGCCTGAGTGGAACCTGGTCACCTGGACGGTCATGGTCAAGGCCTACGCCGACGGCGGCCGCATCAGGGAGGCGCTGGGGCTGTTCCACAGGATGCCGAGGAGGAACTCGTACGCCTAGAACGCTATGTTCTCCGGTCTCCTCCGTGCAGGGAGAGTGGACGAGGCCGTCCGTCTGTTCGAGAGGATGCATCATAAGACTGTGGTTTCTTGGACTGTGATGGTCACCGGCTTGGCACAGAACGGCCGCATTTTGATGGCGAGGGAGTTCTTCGACAGAATGCCGAGAAACAAGGACATCATGGCATGGAATGCGATGATCACCGCTTATGCCAACAGTGGCCAAATGGGCAAGGCTCGGAGACTGTTTGATTCGATGCCCGCAAAGGACCAGGTAAGCTGGAGCGTTGTAATCGACGGCTATGCCAAGAATGATTGTGGGGACGAAGCCGTGGGTGTATTTCTTCTCATGCTCCGTTCAGCGGTATCTCCTGACAGCACTACATTGATAAGCATGCTAGTTGCATCGGAGAGCACAGCCGAAGTTGAGCAAATCCATGGCATGGCCACAAAATCAGGTCTCCTGTCAGAAACCTTCCTAGGTAACGCTATGCTCACCATGTACTCAAGGAGCGGTGATCTGCACTCTGCCTGGGAAGCTTTTAAGATGTTACAGGAGAAGGATGTCATCACGTGGACATCGATGATGCAAGCCTTTGTGAACCACGGCCACGCCTTCTTAGCGCTGCGGGCCTTCGCGCAGATGCTGCGACACGGACACAACCCCAGCTCGACCACCTTCACAGCCGCACTGTCAGCCTGCAGGCACGCCAGTCTCGTCGAGAAAGGCCGAAACATCTTTAGATCTATTAGTAGCGTCTACGGTCTCGAGCCAACCATCGAGCACCGCGACATCCTAGGTCGCACAGTGAGGGAGAGGGAGGCCACAGAGGTTGTTATGCATGACCAAGAAATGGAATTAAAAGAAAGGTAGTCAAACTTCCATATCAGCTACCGTTGTATGTAATTTTACTGATATTTGTGACGTGATGTTCACAGGGAAAGGAGAAGGAATCTGTGGAGTCGATTGACAATGAAAGAACCTGCAGGTGCTGCTGCTGCAATAAAAGAATCCGTGGAAGATGTTGCTGCCATGCCACCGAAGACGCGTGGCCAAGAAATGGAGTTAAAAGAAAGGTAGTCAAACCTCTTCATCAGCTACCGTTGTATGTAATTTTACCGATATTTGTGATGTGATGTTCACAGGGAAAGGAGAAGAAACCTGTGGAGTCGATTGACAATGAAAGAACCTGCAGGTGCTGCTGCTGCTGCAATAAAAGAACCCGTGGAAGATGTTGCTGCGATGCTGTCGGAGATGTGTGGCCAAGAAATGGAGTTAAAAGAAAGGTAGTCAAACCTCCTTCCATCATTTACTGCTGTATATAATTTTACTAATATTTGTGAATTGATGTTCACAGGAAAAGGAAGAGTAAGGAGAAATTTGTTAAAGATAGTCGATTGGCAATAGAAGTACCTGCAGGTGTAGAAGCTGCTGCTGCTGCTACTGAATGTACACCAACCATTGCTGCTACTGAATCTACACAAACAAAGGCTGCTGCTGCTACTGAATGTACACCAGCAAAGGCTGCTACCACAAGTGTGGCAACATTGCAAGGCATATCTTTGGCTATCAAAGAAGATACAAGTGTTTCTAAGGAATCCAAGTGTTTCTAAAGAAGGTGCAGCATCTCAGCCAGCTATCTCTCCACCGAGAAATGACAATAATTGACCAAAAAGATACCTCATCAAAGATGAAAAGCAAGAGCCGAAAGACCAAAAGGCTAAACAGTCATTGTGCTTTTGATATGTAACCTGGGAACCTAGTGAGATTAGGAGCAGAGTGATTTATGCTTTTGCCATGTAGGACTCACTTTATGCTATAAACGTGGATCTGCACTATCTGTTGTCGTAGCCATTATTTATGAGGAAGTGTTGCTAGAAATTAGGCAATGTCTGCCATGTCAGATACTTTTTGCTGCCATTTCATGTCGGATCCATGCTATTTGTTGTGTGTCGAAAATGAGGCAAGGTCTTGTCAAATCTTTCCCGTATGCAGGCAATTCAATTGTCCAAGCAATGGAGTTAAAAAAGGTACTCAAACCTCTTTATCTGTTACAGTTGTGATGTGATGTTGGCAGGAAGAGGAAGAGCAAGAAATCCGTGAAAGATGGTCGATTGGCTATAAAAGAACCTGCTGCTGCTGCTGCCGCAAGTGTGGCCACGTTGCAACCCAGCTCAGGGCCTGTAACGAGCAGGTAAAAATTGCTCCTCGCTCCAGCTCACAATTTACACTTGTGCATTTCGAGAGTTGTCCTTTATCGGAAAAAAAATCGAGAGTTGTCTTTTTCTCATATACTCGTCTCTTCCTGAGCAGAGGAAGTACATTGTACTACTAGATTAGCAAAGTTTACTGGCAGTTTGACAGTTAGGAATTATTCATTCTTCACCTGATACACAATCTTATGCAGGCACGGCTCCGATGATCTGACAGGTGGTTCGACCGACAGTTTCAGCTTCGACATCTGGATCGCGTGAGAGGAAGCCGATCTGCCTTGGCCGGCGCCGACACCATCGCGATCGTCTGCTCCTGCGTGACGCTGCAGGGCGCTCTCCTCTCCCTGTATGTTCCCATGCATCAGCTTTGTAAAAAAGATCGGAGGTCCCCAACTGTCACTGATTTTCTTTACTCAAATGCAGTGATCGACTGACAGCCACGGCCACTAGCTACTCCGTAGTGGTGTTTCTATGAGAATCTACTGTGCAAGTAGCTATTACAGTATTACTACACTGCTTGTAAACAAATATTGAACGTCGATTCGCGGTCCTGAGGGTTTTAGCTGTTGGTCTTGGAAATGTATCTTGTGAAATCTTCACGTATGTTCATTCTTTGTCAGAACAAGAGCCATGTTTTATGTGCACTGTCAGTCTGTAACAGGCACATACAGAGAAGTGGTAGGATCCTTGATATGTGTTCTCAACATATATGATGCATGTAAGTATAAGAAGGGTGGAGTCAGCACTCAGCAGCCACCATTTTGAAGCTACTTGAAGTTTTTCTCCCGGTGCTCTTGTTGAGTTTGGCCTTGGCATGGGCTTAATGCCAAAGAAATTTTTGCAGACCAGGTACGTTGGCATAGGATCACGCCAGAAGGGAGAGGTTGGCAAAATTGTGGGCTTTGCCCTCTTTGCAAAACTACGCCCGAGACGGTCGATCACCTCCTCCTTCATTGCCGCTTCACCACTAGAGTTTGGTCTCTTTTGAAGGCTTGGCTTGGCCTCTCTTTTGACCAAGCCCTATGGCCGACTCTCTCCCTCAAGGAGTGGTGGCAACACATGATCGGAGGTGGCGTCTACAACCGCAAAGACTTGGCCTCCCTTGTCCTCTTGACGTCTTGGGAAATTTGGAATGAGAGGAATGTTAGGGTGTTCCGCAACAAATATACATCCTTGCAAGCCATTCTATCGAAGATCAAGAATGAGACTAAAATTTGGACCCTGGCAGGAGCGAAACGTTTAGAAGAAATTTTACCGGGAGAGTAATCCGGTTTACCGGGAGAGTAATCCGGTTGTATCTTATTTTCGGTGTTGTTAAATTTGTTGTTCCACTCTTTCTTAATTAATATCAAACCTTTTGCCCCACAGTTTCTAAAAAAAAAGGATCACGCCAGCGCGGCGCGGCGGCAGCTGAGCTTCAGGCTTGCGACAACCAACTAGCTGAATCTTACTCGGATTAGCCTTTTGCTCTGTTTTCTCTCCGATCCAAGCAGAGCTTTGGAGGCGCTACGACTCCGGCTCCGACTCCTTCCCGAGCGTAGCGTGTCCTGCCTATTTACATGCACCGGTCGGCCGCCTAACCAGCACCCTGCTCGCCATCTACGATGCTGCCTTCACCGTTGAGGAGCATGTCGCCGCTGGCCGCGGCGGCGACGGAGCACCGGATAAATGGAACATGGTCCATGGAACCAACGATCAACCCGACAAAGACCAGCTCTGCACCATGCGCCTGCGCGGCGACCTCACCGTGCGCTACAGGATCCGCGCGGTGGGCGGCCCCGAGCTGCCCGCGGCGCAGACTGTGCTCCAGGAGGCTCCCCGGAGGTTCGACCGGTCCTTGGACATCCACAACGACCAAGCCTTCTTTCGGAGCTACACCGCCTACGGTGACGCCATCCACCGGATGCTCACGAGGCACTTGGCAGCGAGTTCGACCTCGGCGCCGACAACTGGGATCGTTTCCTTCCCCACGTGGTAGCTGCGGACAACGTGGGCCGTTTTCGACGCGAGACGCAGGAGCTCCGCGGCGTCGTCCTGCGCTACAACGTCGACGTGACCCTCAGGATCTGGATCGACGTCATCTACGACGAGCCCAAGGCGCTGCTCCACGCGTGCAAGCGCTGGGAGGCCGCGGTGGCTCAAGGCGGCGGTGGGCGCCGGTTCACAGCTGCCGAGTGCTGCGTGTGCATGGAAGGTTTGACGGCTGAAGAAGAAGAAGAAGAAGAAGACAACAACGTTGTCAGGCTGCCGTGCTCTCACGCCTTGCACCATAAGTGCATCGCGACGTGGTTCTACAAGGCGGCCACATGCCCCATGTGTCGCCACGACATGAGCAACTACCTTGCCGTCTTCACCAACACTACGAGGGGCAAGTTTCCAGGTCTCGAACCCTAATCATATGAAGCCATTTCGAATTCCTGCTCAGATCAGTGCCGCAGTTCTTTTATTTCTATATGAAATATGTTGTGGACATGCTTTTCCTGACACTTCTCTGTATGTGGCTGTTACAGACTTGCAGTGCACATACAACATGGCTCTTTATTACTCTGATGACAAACAATACACATATGAAATGAAGAATCCTCATGATCGTGGCTGGATCTCAATGTTGTCGATCAGCCTCACCTTTCCAAACCATGCGGCCACGCAGATGACGACGGGGCGATCTATCGTCTCCACATGTGCCAAACTCTCTTGCTCCACAATCTGCATTGGCATCACAAGTTCATTCAATAAAGATGAAAAGTTTATTGTAATGGTCTTTCAAAAAAAGAAGTTCATTGTAATCAACAATTGATGTCAAAATGTTCCTTGACATTCCCCTTGTAGTGCTAATAATCTTCTTCTTTTTTTATCAAAACAGCAGTTCTAAGGGAAGAATACATAATTATGCTGAATTTGGCTGTCCGATGCTACAGAATATACAAGTATACCCAAGTCGATTTCCAAGGTACGGCATTATCGTTTTCAGAATAACCAAAATTGAAACTTCTTTTTATCTAAACAGCAGTATGTTGTCGCAGAAGACATAAGTAAATATTTATGCTGAATTTCGGCTGGGTGATACTACAAACTATATGGCTAAAAGTGTAGATTCCAAAGGTTCTCCCACATAACTAGCATCAATATTATATACAGTAACATATTTGAGAACTCAATAACTAAGTAAATTGCTTTACAGAAAATACCAAGGACACTTGAATAAAGA